>OX155664.1:8555374-9164508 GCA_944567765.1 Carterocephalus palaemon
TTAATTTTTAATTTTATTAAATTAATTTTACATACGACAACATTGGCAGTTCCATGGCTCCGAAATAGGGAACTGTCAAAATAAATATATAGACTTGTCTGTTGTCTGTTATCTTTGTATTTTCAATTCTCCTTTTTTGTATTATGACGTTATCACGTAAATCTATCGTCCGTAAACCGACTTTACTGACAACCATTTTTTTTAGGGAGAACTAGGTTTGAATTAGGTTTTTTGCACAAGTTTTTTTTACGACCCGGTTTTCCCTTTATCTTTCTATCCATGATTTTCATAAATGCATTGCTAGTACAATTGCTTATTATCAATTCAGTTACATACTTGTATTAACATTAGTTACATTTAAATGAACTCTGTGCGTCTACTCTATACTTTTGGGCCTCAAAGGTCGGAACTGGTTTTATACTCAGTTACATTATGTGAGTTGAAAAAGCGTCGCGATTTTCATTTATCTTCCTGCATTTATCCAGAGCTTGTTCAACATTTGTTTTAGCAAACATTACCGTATGACCCCGTAATATGAATTTTCAAGGAAAATTTTCAGTAAATGTCTTGTTTAGGCTACATAGATCCTTAAACAAGATGTTTTAATTTTTAGGACTTGAAAGATATGATATTTTTATAGTAAACGATAATTGGACTAACCATCCCAGACCCTATTTGAGTCCTGTTCAAAGTAAGGCACAGTTGTCATGGGCGACAGCGGATGGGTGGTGCTGCAAGCTCGTTTGCTATGCGTAGCGTCCATAACCCAATGGCTCGCGTCGATTCAATGTGATCGAAAGAGTTAAGCAACGACGGGCGCGGTCGGTATGTGGATGGGTGACCGCTAGTGGCAAAATTTCATGGACGCTACCGTGCATAGTCAGAGGGCACGTAAAGCCGTCGGTCCCGGTTGTTTTCAATGGTGGAAACAGTCGTTAAGCCTTGTCGAAGACCTTCGGGCGGCTTGAGAACATTCGACACTGGGTTGGCCACTAACCCCTCCGCCAATCCACATTGGAGCAGCGTGGTGGAGTATGCTCTAGACCTCCCGCAGCATAGTCTGTGGGGGAGACTCGTGCTTAGCAGTGGGACGACTGTGGGTCGCAACGAATCATGGAAGTTAAACCTTTTTTTTTGTTTTGTAGTGAAAACCAGAACAATAAAATGTTTATTGTGTGCCAATCTAGACAAATAAGGACTGTTTCGAGCAGTTACCTACACCTGTGCGCAATTCCGACGTGCAGCGTTCGCGACACCCTCTTAAAAAGCGAGGAACATTTCGTTAAAGCAAGTTGAAAAATATTATTTATGAATAAGTATAACAAACAATAACAAGAACAAACTAAATCCAAAACACCATTACTGTTCCATAAAACTTGGCGACCCAAAAACCTCATACGTCAACGGAAAAAGTTTGAATGAAAAGGGGACAAAGAAAACAATTGGAAAGTCAGGCGGCCTTCGGCGATTTTACGCGCCGCTGCCCAGCAGTGAGCCGCTGTGTTTGGACGTGGGCGTATTATATAGCTATTATATTTTAAAGAAAATAACTGATATTCATACGGCTCGTGTCGATCTTGCGTCACGGGGGATGGCGGACCAGCACTACAGTTCGTATGCTATGGTACAAACGGTCGTTAACCTTTCGGCCGTCCGATCAGGAGTTGCCAAAATTTTTCGGAGTTATATTTAATTGGCATTTAATTAAATTATTTGGTAAACACTAAAATGTGACACAATTTCATGGTCGCTTCAAAGAGCACGTAAAGTGTCGGTCACAGTTGTTTTGCTTGACAGAGCTTAATGAATGTTATCTTAACTTAGTGGTCGCAAGGGTGACTGCAATGCTGAAGGTCTTAGATTTGATACTCGGGTCGGAGAAAGAAAGTTTATTTGCTCTTAATACTACAACAACAATTAATACTTAATACTCGCCACTCACTGTATGGGCTACCCAAACATGCCGACGCGCTGCACGGTTATGTACCTATATGTATTATATTATTATTATTAATAACAGGCCTTCAATAAGCCCACTACATGCATAAGCATATGTATAATGCCTTCCAAAATTTGATTTTTTCTATCTGCAGCGTGAGGTAGGTAATCTTTAAAGGATATATTTTCAATTTAAAAGCACGGAACCCGAAACGTGTCAAAAGCTGCGCCATAAAAAGCTTCAAAAAAGGTGGAGCTTTATTTACAAACGTACCGGAAGCTGCGATAACACGCTGCTCACGCTTCGCCGGACGGAGGCTTTATTTTTGAGACTTTTCCGTTTTGGTCCAACCCAGAGAATAATTCAACACTATAATTATAAAGAATCTAAATCCATTCAAAGTCAAAGTCAAAGTCAAATAATTTATTTCGCTATGAGGTGATTAGACACGCTTAACGAAAGTCTAGGTAACTACAAACTACTTAAAGAAAAGAGATACAAGTATAATGCTATTCTAAACTATCAATAAAAGGCAAAGGATTAGCTATTGATCATTGAATGAATAGCTAATCCTACACAGGTGCCTAACCTGCCCTAGGGCTAATTCTAAATACATTAATTAGCCTACTGTAAAAATCATTGAACGACAAGAGTGATGCCATATTCTACCACGCTGGCCGAATGCTGATTGGCAGACATTATAACATCGAGAGATACGGAATCATCGGAATCTAATATGTGTGCCAAATTTCAGCTCGATAGCTTCAGTGGAAGTGGGTGAAATATTAATTGCAAGATTCCAGGACATACATAGATACATACGAGTGAAGTTAAATAAAAGCTTTTACAAAGCCGCGTGGGTATGAGCGCTTCACGGCACTAACATTAAAAGAAACGGCATCAAAAACCGCCGAATAAAGAGGTCACAGTCTATAAACTCCGCGCGGCCATCAGTAGTAAAGTTGCGCAGTAAAAACGCCATATAAAGCTTTGGGTCGGTAATTAGGTTAGGGGAGTTCTGTTTGACGACTGGCGACTGCGACTTGCGACTGCGACTAGCGACTGCGACTTTCGATTGCGCCTTCAAATAGTACAAAAATTTAAAATGGCCATTGAGCATCAATGTACCCGTTTCGAAAGACCTGCCTCTACAAATACTTTACAAAGTTACTGTACAGAATGTAGTGTTTGCAGTTATTTATCTGTGGATATAAAATAGTAAACAAGCTTACAAATTAACCCATCCGCTGCCTGTTATGACATCTGTGACAAGCGTTCTGATTCGATTGTATGAGCACAATGGGAGAAGGAAATGTTGGGGATAATTAGTCCTGTTAGTAGTTAGTAAGTAATTGTACTATTAAGTATTCTGTGGTTTAAGTACCTAAGGGTTAGTGATACCATCCATCAGCCTTTTAAAGTCCACTGCTGGACATAGGTCTCTCCTAAACGACACCACTCCGACCGGTCCTGTGCCTTCTGAATCCAGCGTAAAATTACCACCGCCAACCCCAGTGGAGCAGCGTGGTAGGGTATGTTCTAGACCTCCTACAGCTCTAGCTGTTGAAGTAATCTATTCCTATGGGTAGTAAGCATTTTTTATGGATATAAAGATAGCAAACGAACTTGCAGCACCAGCATCCGCTGCCGTCCATGAAAAATAAAAATAGTAAAAGTAAAGCATACAAACTTAGTAATTTCGCAGGTACGTTCCAAGGTACGATCAATTACGGGTTAAATTATAATCCACCATGCTGACATGGCGTTTAGAACATGAACACTGCCTCAACTCATCGCCAGATCATAACAATGACCTTAAGCTCAAACTACGCTGGTCGTGAACAAGTGAAACATTTAGCTAGATTATAATTAACGTCACAACATGTTTCAACAAACTAATTCGTATCACGAACCCGTTTAGTTCTAAACTAATGTAAAATGGCCTTTTGGGCGCCGCGTGATTTCCATATTAGTTAGAACTCAGTTTATTGTTCGCTATAACTTTTAATTCGTTGTCACGAAGGTGTTTATTTCATGTAGATTTGTGTGTGAGCTGAATGGTAGAGTCGATGGTGAGAAAACGAGCATGAATATACTGAAATTATAAAGAGGAAACATTTGTTTGTAATGTTTTCACTATTTTAAACTACTGGACCGATTTCAAAAATTCTTTCACCGTTAGAAAGCTTCATCTTTACTGAGTGACATAGGCTATATAATATTACTAGATGTAATCTGTTATGACTAATTCCACGCGAGCGAAGCTGCGAGCGTCCTCCACTAGTGTAACAATAAAGTTGTTCAGTCTTACAAAAGATGACGAAGAAAAGAGTTTATTACGATGCTGTGATTTGAACCAAGCCACTCTCTTGTACGAATACGAATCCAGAGTACGAATCTGGAATATTCCATTGGTTAAATATTTACTAAAGTAGAACTATACTACAAATATACATTTTGTCATGTTCCTTATACACGGCTTATGAAATACAAAAAGGTCGTAACCAAGAATTGTTCATTTCCAAGAACTAAGTATGACAACTGGGGCACGGCTATTTTTTTAAGGATTTTTCTTTGAAAGTGGTGCTTATCGCGCTGTGGAGATTAACCTATTTCGATGTGGCCACTAAACCAGCCGTACGTTGACAGCGGAGAAGTGAAAACCTCTAAAATCGCTGTTTCTTGTTTCAATTGGACTAATAATGGGGAAAAAATAACTGTGTTGTACCCTGTAAATGGCAATAGGGTAGTAGACATATTTATAACCTTAAAATAACTTGAGAAAAATGGGTCTACTACAAAAAATCTTCCAACCCTTTCAGGGAAATACAGGCGTGATGTTATGTCATGTCACATTTGTTATGGCTTATAGTGCTGCGTGCTTCTTTGGTATATTTGGTAATCTATTCATAAAAAAGTATAAAAATAGTTAGACGACAGAAAGATATTCAGGTATTACTAAATATAAAATTATTTCATTTTATATTTCGAGTGGTTAGAATTTTAAAAACAGAAACGTGACAGATAACGTGTAACATGCTAATCAGCTGTCAAACTCCGGACATTAAAAATAAAAAAAATGTATAATACATGTTCACAAACCATGTTCATTATAAATATTCTTATTGTCAACTGTTATACTCTTATGTTTCATTTTCCCGCTCGCTCTGTGGCCTCACAAAACAAACACGAGCATCCAAGGATTATCTCCTTAAGAATAACGTGTGTGTCTTTTATTCGAACGAGTTTTTACACCGTGTTAAGGAAAATATGTTACGATTAATAACTGCTTCCTCAATCTCCTTACGTTACGGCACGTTTACTGTTTGAGAAAATGTGAGTTGCGATGTTTTTCTTGCGACCCTTGAGAGCTTTTATATTTTTGCTTAGCATAATGGCATTGAATAATTTTATAATGTTTTGTTTTAAGAGAAATGATTGGTGTTCTCTATATCTAACTCATTTTTTAGTACATAAGTTTGTTTTAAAATATTACTTTTGAGATCACTCATCGATTAAAAGGTGATTAGTAATTGTATTAGTAATTGATTGCTGATTGTATTCCAGCATTTAGAGGTACCAGTAGTAGGTAGAGACGTTTGTTCCAGCATTTAGTACCACGAAATGCTGGAACAATCGTCCCCCACACATAAAAAATTACAGAGTTCAACCAATTGCGCTAGTGCGCTACAATAATGTATGCATATACAAAACAAAACATTTTATTGTACACTAAAGAAGAAAATACATGCAAAAAAAGAACGGGACATTAAATAACATAATTAATAAAACTACCGAGTTCGCGTCTGAACATTGAATAAATCTTTAAAAATCCTATCAACATCCTATCCAAAATCCGATGACAAGTAATCGATACAGATGCCGGAAATATTCTTTTTAATTTCTCTCAGTCTGTGTGCGTGTGCGCGATTGAATCAAAAACTATCAAACCGATTTTGATGATATTTGGTACAAACATGCACTAAATCCCTAAGACGGATCTAAGATAATTTTTATCCCGAAAAGTAAAGAGGTTCCTGGGAATACAGGATGAAAGTTTGTATGGATTTTTTTTCAAACATTGTCGTAGATTTGTTATTAATTAATGTAATATTTCTCCGTTTTACTGTATTTTGTAATATAAAGAAACGAATGAAATAACTATAGATAATTCTTTGAGGAGGGTAGCGACTAGGTGTAAATACAACTAATGTTATGTCTTATTCTAGGCGGTGTCCACTAGTATTATATAATTTGTAAATCATATACTATTTTTTTCAAAGAATTCAATAGAATCCAATTTTTCATGCAGTCGCGTCGGTGTGGTCTGCACTTGCGTATAAATATGTACATATTTGCCGAGAAAGTTGTGTGTTTGTACGTCGGCCTTGTATATTTGCTGAGCAATATAGCCTAAGCTGGCAACATCTGCGGCATTCCTCCCGAGTCCTGACGCGCTTGGCGAAGGGATTATCTTGCTCGTACAAGTCGGTATGTTCCATCGCACTCGCAAACACCCGCTCCTACGCTACAGCGCTCATAGCGTCGATCGCAGGTTCGACCGAGTTCGCTGCGACCCATAGACGTCCCACTGCTGGGCACGGGTCTCCTCCACAGACGCAGCTGCGGGAGGTCTAGAGCTTACTCCACCACGCTGCTCCAATGCGGATTGGTGGAGGGGTTAGTGGCCAACCCAGTGTCGAATGTTCTCAAGCCACCCGAAGGTCTTCGACTAGGCTTAACGACCGTTTCCACCATTGAAAACAACCGGGACCGACGGCTTTATGTGCCCTCCGAAACACGGTAGAGTCCATGAAATTTTTCCACTTGCGGTCACCCATCCACAAACCGACCGCGCCCGTCGTAACTTAACTCTTTCGATTACATTGAATCGACGCGAGCCATTGGGCTATGGACGCTACACAGCCATTGGGCTATGGCCCGAACGATTTAAGCAACTACCGAGCTACGCAACTTCAATTGTGATCTGCATGTGGATGTCCTCTAGTGGAAAAAATCATGCGCTTGTCTGCTTTAGAGGGGACGTTAAGCCGTCGGTCATGTATGTTTTTAATTGTAAAAACAATTTTTGAGCCTTCTCGAAGACCTTCGGGTGTCTTGAGAACATTCGACACTTGGTTTGCAACAATAACTCTTCATCTGTCTAACCATTCGGCCTTTGGAAGTCCACTGCTACATACATACGAGTGAAGTTATATAAAAGCTTTTAAAAAACAAAGCTAGTGATAATTATGTATTGTTTCAGCTATATTAAAGCTCCTGCGAATCCACAAACTCGATTTCAAAACATATCTCTTAATAACCGCCGCGGCAAATTGGCTCGATATCAATTTCGTTGCGAAACGAAGTTGAGCCCGAAGGGATTGCGGGCTTAAGTCAATTACAGAAAAGAATGGAGACGTCATGTTGGAACAGAAATAATGTCTCCGAACAAAGCTTCGTCAATGTCGTGTCACCTTTAACAATAAATTGATTTAGGACCCCAAATAATACTAGGTTTACCCGCGGTTATGCCCGCGTCAAATCGTTTTTCGTGCAGAGTTACCTCTACCATCATCTGGTTTAAATTCCTCCACCAATCCACATTGGAGCAGCGTGGTAGAGTATGCTCTAACCCTCTCGCAGTTTGTCTGTGGGGGAGACCCGTGCCCAGCAATCGGACGTCTATGGGTTACAGCTTACACCACCATTAGGTTCTACCACTATTTACTAATACTTATCCTGAAAATTATCGCTGGGATGAAACATGTACCTATCTATCTACTATATGTACATGCCAGTCGGGATTCGATTACGAAATCCACTTTATCAGTGTTTATAGTAGACATACTCGTATTATTCTGGGACGTCTTCTGCATGAATCTGTTCATAAGATATAAAGAGTCCTTTCCACAAAATCCTTTTGTCCCAGAAAGGAGCTCGTATCAATTAGGGAAACCCGCTGGATCCTATAAATCAATCGGCATTGGAGACATTGAAAAACTGTCACACGCCGGAGAAAAAAAAAACGTTATTCCCCCTCTTTACCACAAATAACCGTGGAGGCGGCACAATGTAAGGGATACAGCGATTTTAATGCTGTAAGACTCGAATTAATTTATTCCGTAAACGAAATAGGGTTATCAATAATTGAACGGAATTTAATTCAAAAGGAATTTAGTCAATGTTGTTATTAATTTAATTAGTAGGTAGTGATATAATAAATAATAATAATAAATAACTTGGACATTCTCACACACGGCAACCTGACCCCAAAGTAGGCTCGTCTGTGATATGGGTGTCAGAGATCTTAATTTAGTATTAATTCGACCCCTCGTACAGGGCTGGTGGTAACCCTGTATTTTTTTATTTATTATTGTTATACATTTTTAACGTAATATACTGTTTTAAAATTCTCAACAATCTTATAAAATACAACAATAACTATAAAACTTCAAGGTATTTTTACAAAACTGGGTTGTGCGCAGCCAGTAGCATAGTGTCGAGTTTTGTCAATGTGTCGGATACACAATCTACGCAATAAAACGCAACCGCATCTACGTAACACAACACTTTATAAACTTTCAATAACATTGAGTAAAGTAGGTAAATAAGATTATTAATAATCAGTGCAATCGTTAAATTGAAACGAATTATTTTATTAAAACGCTTACGCGTTGTGACAGCGGTAGTTAGCCCGCTACCTCTATTGACCTAGACGGTATAAGGCGAGGGAGGGCAGTATAAATCAAGTGTCCAAGGTAGGCAGGGGTGACGCGGTATGTAAATCCAGCGCCCGCTTTCTTTAAAGCATTTACTGATTAGGATGTTCGACGTGTATTTATTGCAATATAATATTTCAGAAGGCCGGGCAACGTTGTAAGGGGAGTGTTGCAAGCATATGTTTTAGCAAGCAGTTTATGCTCTAAACATATTTAATTAAACTGGTTGATTTTGTGATAGCACAAAGTGATAGCCCGTCTATCGACGTTACCACTCACTCGAGCGGTCCGTCTTCAAATCCAAGCGGCATAGGAAGGTCCTGAATATCAGTAGCTGCTAGCTTTTCATGGCTATTTCATTTCGGGAGAGGGGATCTCATTTCCTCATAATTAAAAGTATTTATTATTAAAGTGAAACTTTTATTACATCGTTCTGAAAATTTTGGCTTGTCTGTAGCATGTCGCGTTACGCATGTAGCATTAAAAATGTAGGATTAGATCATTTGTTATGAATGATTGACTGTCTGACACTGACTATGTCTATAATGTGAAAAAAAAGTTTAACTTTTACCGTGGTTTCATAAAACCACACAATTTATTTTTTTATTTCTTGGCTTTCATTTTCTTTTGTGATGTAATAACAGCGACCCATAGACGTCCCATTACTAGGGCACGGGTCTCCCCCACAGACGCAGCTGCGGGAGGTCTACAGCATACTCCACCACGCTGCTCCAATGCGGATTGGTGGAGGTGTTAGTGGGCAACCCAGTGTCAAATGTTCTCAAGCCACCCGAAGGTCTTAACTATTGTTTCCACCATTGAAAACTACCGGGACCGACGGCTTAACGTGCAGCGAAACACGGTAGCTTCCATGAAATTTTCCACTAGCGATTCTGATGTAATAAACGTCCTTTATGTTTTCGCCCTTAGAACACATTCTTGGCATGAGTTATAGCGCCATCATAGTGTTATAACAGCCCCTCGGCCACCACGCGAACATGATTCGTGTTTTATGATTCATGTGATAAGGAGAGAAGGTGCGTCGTCGGATTCGTAATGATTTGAATCAATTTCTTTTGACGAAACTTCGCACATAACGCTTAAGTACTTTAGTGACGACCGTTCCACGGAAGGCACGTTAAGTCGTCGGTCCCGATTGTTTATAATGGTGGGAACAGTCGTTATACCTTGTCGAAGACCTTCGGGTGGCTTGAGAACATTCGACACTGGGTTGGCCATTAACCCCTCCATCAATCCGCATTGGAGCAGCGTGGTGGAGTATGCTCTTTACCTCCTTCAGCTGTGTCTGTAGGGGAGACGTGCCCAGCAGTGGGATGTATATGTGTTGTTGCTAGTTTGATGGTTTAATTAATTAATCGTTATTTTTTTATCATCCGCTATATTCTCAAATTGTATACATTTGATGTACCAAAATGACAATTTACTATTGATACCATAAAAGCTATGAACTATGTATGAACTACTAGCTTTTGCCCGCGGCTCCGCCCGCGCGGTCAAAGGGAATTTACAATGAGTTGTTTATCATACATGACATATTTGTGGTGGATGAATAGTGACAGTTCCACGATTAAAAGATACTAACTACTTAACAACTATACTAACTACTTCTAAATTGTTCTAACGCCATCTATTAACAATATCCGGAACTAAATATCTAGCAAATAACAAAACATCGATATCTTCCCATGGGGATGTTTTACCGCGGTAAAAAGTAGCCTACGTCACTCTCCACCCTCCTCACTATCTCCACACACAAAAACCATACCATATAATAGCTTCGTTGCGACGTGAAAGCCGGACAAACAAACAAATAAACAAACAAATAAATAAATAAACAAACACACTTTCACATTTATAATATTAGTATGGATAGTATGGACTAGTGGACGCACGCAGCTTCGCTCGCGTGGAATTAGACATAATAATAGATTCTTCTTAAAACTTTAGCTCCACCGTAAATGTATTATCCCCTATGTTTAATTTACACCCTTAAGGGTAACATTTTTACAAACTTTGAATGGCATATTTATTTATAAAATATCTAATCAACAGCCTAAAATATAATTTTTATGCTTCTAGTTCTGAAAATGACAATATGTACTTTCATAATACCATTCATCCCCCTTTTCAACCCTTTACTACACTTTTTTCCAATTAAAAGTAGCCTATGTCTCTTTCTCAAGACTATCTCTGTACCAAATTTCAATTAAATCGGTTCTGTAGTTATGGCGTGAAAGCGAGACAGACCGACAGAGTTACTTTCTGATAACTAATTGTATCAGGCGTTACTTTGCGGAACTCCATTATTACAAACCAAGGATTAATCTACTTTGCAACAATCCGCGAACAAAAATGTATGTTGATGTATGTATACCTTCATGCACGTAGCACCTCCCTCCGTCCACGCAGGAAAACATGCACATGCGATAAATGAATACACACACCAATACTAACACACACACACAAAGTTACTTTTACTTTTTTTTATCTTTTTTTATGAGCTTAGTCACTTGTGTGACTATGTCGCTCCGTCGATTATACAATAACAGTGGCAGAATGCAGAAATCAACTTAATATCTTAAACTAAAGTATCTTAAATATAATTTACTTTGCTTGCCCACAAAGTGGGAAAGCTAAAAAACACATGCAATCGAATATACTCCAGCTAACACCAAATTACTTTTACTTTCGCATTTATGTATAATATTAGTATAGATGAACTATGAACTAGAAGTAATTCTGCACGGAAAACGATTTGACGCGAGCGGGGAAACCTTATAAAAAGTTGTTTATAGGCTACCTTAAAACCACTGTTTGATTTAGGCCACAATGCAGTCGGTGTCTGTAGGCAGAAGGTACAAACAATTAACCGGCGAACTCTTCACGCGATGGCGCGTCGCGCCCGGCCGAGCACACAACGATTTGTCTGTCTTTGTTTAGGGGCCGATGTTGTTGCCAGTGGATGTGGTAGGCAGCAGTGCCTATATGAAATGCATTGGTAGAGCCCATAGAGGACCCAGAGAAGATCTATAGGCTCTTCCAATTTAAGAGAGGACTTTGTTATGTACTAGTGGACGCCCGCAGCTTCATATACCTATATAATATTACTAGGTGTAAACGAAACTATTGTTATGAATTAGACATAACAATAGTTTCGTTTACACCTAGTAATATTATATAGCCTACGACACTCAGTTAAGATGCAGCTTTATGGTGAAAGAATTTTTGACATCGGTCCAGTAGTTTTTGTGTGAAAACATTATCGACTCTAATCGGGACTGGAATCAATATTCCACTAACTGCCAACTCACCAGCGGTTGGATGTCGTTGAATACTCGTTTGTTATCCATAAACAATAATAATTACAATTAAATTTTATTTTTATAAAAAAAGCTTTTTATTAGGTATTAATTTTTTTTAAATTTTTTTTTAATGCATTGTCATCGAAACCAAATATGTGTGCCAAATTCAGCTCGATAGCTTTAGTGGAAGTGAGTGAAATATTGATTGCAAGATTCCAGGACATACATACAATACATACATACATACGAGTGAAGATAAATAAAAGCTTTTAATTTTAAAAAACATTTACGTTATTCCAGCAGGAAACGTTTAGTTCCAAAAAGTCTTATGTCAAACTCAAGTAAGCACAACTAGATGAGCATGGTCAAAATGCCGCATCCGATCTACGCAGCTCCTTACACGCCACAACGAAACGCTAATGTATATAGCAGCATGTGATACATCGACGCCTACATCACGGGCTCTAACAGTTTACAACCCTTAACAGCAATAATTCACTTTCGGATCTGACAGTTGCTGCAAACACGTACGTTTTGATGGATCGGCCGGGAATTTGCCTAAACAGGTCTGGGAGCGACTCGGGAGGATGCTTTTCGGGAATTTGATAGTTCAATCTCCAGTTAGGGCAAATATTTGTATGAGAAATGTATGCATAAATGTTATACTGTACTAACTGCAGATGATATGATTACTTAATGTGCACAATCTCAAAGTCAAAAATATCTGCCGAAAATATCTGGATCTATAACTGCGCAATGTTTGCTACAAGTACGGCGCCTGTCGCATAGCGTGCGCTAAAAATCAAATTTTTAATACAAAGCTAACTTGCTCGAATATAACTTCGTCTTGCGACCGCCGTTACACCGTACTGTAAGACACCTGTAACAAGCTTTTAGAAAAGCAAATTTGTAGGACAAATTTTGCACTCTATATAGAACACCTCATGACAAAATTACGTATTCACATGTGTTCGAAATATTTTATTTGTTTTAAACTGAAGTACTTATTAGACCTACTTACTTATGAGTGCTTTTGGCGTAATAACGCAGTCTTTATCGCAGTTTTCATTATTTTAAAGAAACTTATCCATTAAAAATTAAAGTTATAATACCATAATTTTTAATGGATAGTTATGGTTGAACTTTAGCGTTATAAAATTAATATCGTATTAAACTACAGTTATGGCCTTTATACGCTCTATTTATCATTACTGCTGAAGATAATGTGTACCGTTTATATATTTTTATGTGATGCTTGCTGTTAGTTCTTTTTTCGTTTTTAAAGTAGTGTTAATTGGTAGTGTTGTAGGCATTCAGGCATGCTGCATAAGTGCTGAAGCATATTAGAAGCGTATGGACAACTTGACAAGCTAAAAATGCTTGCTAATAGCAATATTATAAGGAGTAAAGCAATGAAATCCTACAAAAATATAACATATAAAAAACTGCATGTCTCACAATTTAGTTTATCCACAGCGATAATTGTGAGATCTATTGTGAAACCTAGTCAGTTAATAACAACAATTCATGTTAAAATCACAATCTATAATAATAATTATAAAGAGGAAACATTTGTTTGTAATTCTTTCACACAAAAACTACTGGGCCGATTTCAAAAATTCTTTCACCATTAGAAAGCTGCATCTTCACTGAGTGACATAGGCTATATAATATTACTAGGTGTAAACGAAACTATTGTTATGTCTAATTCCACGAGCGAAGCTTCGGGCGTCAACTAGTAATATTATAAAGACGAAAGTTTGTGTCAGTTGTGTTTCAGTACATACTATAAATTTCACGCGGATAGGCCGCGGGCATCAGCTAGTGTGAACAATAATATCATGCGCAACTGTAAATGTTACACTTCGGTGTGAGACACGCCCATGACGTTTGAATAAAATCCAAGCAATGGCTACTCCACAGAGTTTCAGATTTCCACTTTTCTTCTCTTTACGATTCGCTTAATTTTTGTATTATTTTCTTTCGTGTTTTTATTACTTGCCTAAGCTTTGTAATTGGTAAACGCCGCGGTTTCACGATTTTTGTTTTTTATATTTGAAACTCGATTTATTTGTTTTTCGCGTCCCACTTTACCGGAGCTCGTCCTTAGAGACTTGTTAATATTGATTGTTAGTTTTGTGTACTTCGGTTAAACCCTTTTCCTATTGATGGTATTTAAATGTACGTCTTTGCCCTTACTTTTGTTCTTCAGGTTTCTTCAATGAATATTTCCGTGATGCTATCGTTGGTTGGCTGGAAGATATCACTTTGTTATGCGATCAGTCCCATTTGCGGTTTTCTAAATCACACAGATACCGATACTGTATCACAGCATTTTGTATCTATATTTTTCCTGTTACTCACTCTGGTGACTGTGGTGACTTTGATCTTTGATATCAATTCAAAAGAGGGGTGCGGTCGGTTTGTGGATGGGTGACCGCTAGTGGCAAAATTTCATGGACGCTACCGTGCTTCGGAGGGCACGTAAAGCCGTCGGTCCCGGCTGTTTTCAATGGTGGAAACAATCGTTAAGCCTTGTCGAAGACCTTCGGGTGGCTTGAGAACATTCGAAACTGGGTTGCCCACTAACCCCTCCACCAATCCGCATTGGAGCAGCGTGGTGGAGCATGCTCTAGACCTCTCACAGCTGCGTCTGTGGCGACTCGTGCCCAGCAGTGGGACGTCTATGGGTCGCAGCGACATGCTCATTCGCTATCTCTTTCTTACAAAAGGATTTAGAAACAAAGCTATATTGGCAAAAGCGGGTTATAACGGCAATCATTTATTATACTTTATAGAGCAATATAAATGAGAGTAAATTATTCATGGAATATATTTAAATCGCTGATGCCGTGTAGAATACTTTACAGCGTTCAGAACAAGTTGACCGGCTAATTATCAGTTGAGCTGAATTGAGAGTATTGGAAATAAATTATGAAGTCGTATTTAATTGGATACAATTAGTCATAATCTTATATTGATAGTAACTCGCGATTTGAATTGTTCATGACAGGATATGTTAGTCCAGTTAGTATGAAGTGTAAATATTGCTTGGTCAGTTAGGAAAGGAATCAATTGTTAGTCCAAATTAATATTAGTATGAATGACTGAAATTGAATTTCGCTTTATTGAACTCATTGCAACACTTCTACGTATTCAACCATTTTGACTTGATACGTCGGTACAAAAGTCAACGAGCCATAGGACATCAATATCCAGACACAACGCATACCGTGGCAAAATATTTTATCTGTGATATCTATATAATAAAAATGAATCGCAAAATGTGTTGGTAAGCGCATAACTCAACAACGCCTGGACCAATTTGGCCAATTCTTTTTTTAAAATGTTCGTTGAAGTTCAAGGATGGTTTTTACGGCGAGAAAAATTTGAAAATTCATCCCCTAAGGGGGTAAAACGGGGGTGCAAAGTTAGTATGAAGCTTTGCCGTTTTTGAAGTTAGTGAATGTGTAACGCGAGCGAAGCTGCGGGCGTCCACTAGTCTATATAATAAAAATGAATCGCAAAATGTGTTGGTAAGCGCATAACTCAACAACGCCTGGACCAATTTGGGCAATTCTTTTTTTAAAATGTTCGTTGAAGTTCAAGGATGGTTTTTACGGCGAGAAAAATTTGAAAATTTCTTCCCCTAAGGGGGAAAAACGGGGGTGCAAAGTTAGTATGAAGCTTTGCCGTTTTTGAAGTCAGTGAATGTGTAGCGCGAGCGAAGCTGCGGGCCGTCCACTAGTTTCAAATATAAATGTTATTACATACAAATCGTTTTTCTGCTTAACTGAAAAAAGTATAAATTCTACTAAGGTAAACAAATCTATGTGAGATTAGTTTACTGCCAAAATTACGCTTCGGTTAGTTGACTTTTGTACCGACGAATTATTTTTTCCTGGATTCGAACCCAGATACGAAGCTGATGAACAGTATGCTACAGCCGTTCACGACAACAATACGGGGCATTAAACCTCGTAAAAGCTATATGGAACCATAACGAAGGTAAAACATTTCCGCTATAGGTTTACAGACGCATTTTAAAGGGTTTTATAAGAACTCGTTTCAATGCAGGCGAAGAGAGCGAGAGAAGAGCTATTAAAAGTTACTGAATGCCTCGTTTTTCTACCCCTTTGGGGAAATACAAGCGTGAAGTTATGTTGTATACGAAGTTACTCGGATAATTCACCACACCACAACCCTTTCTTTGTCCCACTGTTGGGCACGGGTCTCAGAATGGGACTCAGGTGGACTAAGGCCTAATCACGCCTTAGTCCACCACGCTGGCCAAGTGCGGATTGGCAGACTTCACATGCCTTCGAGAACATTAGGAAGAACTATCAGGCATGCAGGTTTCCTCACGATGTGTCCTTCACCTTTACAGCAAGTGAAATTAAATTTCTTAAATCGCTAATAACTTAGAAAAACCATCGGAGCGTGCCGCTAGGATTTGAACCTGGACCGCTCGAGTAAGAGGTGAGTTCGATAGCTACTGAGCTGTCACCGCTACAGAGTTACACGGCTGATTAAATATGTTTTAATTTCTTAATTTTGCAGAATTGGTATGAGAATCGGGTTGGATGCATGTGGTTAAACGGTGTTGGTTCGCGGTGTAAAAATACGTGTACCCATTTTTTAACAATTATAATGTATTATGTTTCTGTTTGTTAACCCAAATAAAGAAAAAATATCTTCCGGCTCCATCATCGGATCTGTTCGACAGTACCATATTATTGCAATATCATCGGTCTTTGACAGGTGTGCAAAGTTTGAATTAAATCTGATCGTTCAAAGTAGGACAAAATTGAGCTCAATGGAGTCGGTTACATACAGGTGAAACTAGTAAAAGCGTATTAAAAAAATAGTAGCATCTCGCTCTAAGCTACCTGTGAGACGCGTGAAGCTCTTATAACTCATAAAAGCCTATTAACTCGAGCTTACAGCGAACTTAGTCGTAACTTTCCAGTACCTGAAACAGAAAAAGTTTATTAATGCCTCGTTCGCATGCTCCGCCATTTTATTTACATTCCCGGAAAGAACAGTTGTTGTGAGTAGTGCTGATGAGGTGTGCCAACTACATTATAAATGCATTGAACATTTGTGTGACTTGCATCACAAAGTAGCGTCCGTGTCCGTAGCCCAATGGCTCGCGTCGATTCAATGTGATCGAAAGAGTTAAGCAACGACGGGCGCGGTCGGTTTGTGGATGGGTGACCGCTATCTTATATCTATCGCTGCGACCCATAGACGTCCCACTGCTGGGCACGGATCTCCCCCACAGCCACAGCTGCGGAAGGTCTAGAGCATACTCCACCACGCTGTTCCAATGCGGATTGGTGGAAGGGTTAGTGGCCAACCCAGTGTCGAATGTTCTCAAGCCACCCGAAGGTCTTCGACAAGGCTTAACGACTGCTTCTACCATTGAAAACAATCGGGACCGACGGCTTTACGTGCCCTCCGAAGCACGGTAGCGTCCATGAAATTTTGCCACTAGCGGTCACCCATCCACAAACCGACCGCGCCCGTCGTTGCTTAACTCTTTCGATCACATTGAATCGACGCTAGCCATTGGGCTATGGACGCTACACTTATATCCATGAAAAGGTAATTGTAGTACGAGTATTACTCGGATTGCACAACGTATTTCCCAGGAGAGATACAAAATTTCTTCAGCTTCTATACCCAAGTAATAGACTGACCGTTTCGAACGAGCGATGGTTTAATTAATGGTATCGCTGCAACCCATAGACGTCCCACTGTTGGGCACGAGTCTCTCCACAGACACAGCTGCGGTCTAGAGCATACTCCACAACGCTGCTCCAATGCGGATTGGTGGAGATGTTATAGTTCGTTCAAAACCCTTTGGCATAAAGGTATATTGACCGCAGGAACAAAATAAGAGCGTTAAAATTACGTAACTTACAAAGAATTGAAATTATTAATAACAATAGCAAATCGTGGGTTGAAATGAAATAGTTTAAAGCTGAAACTATTCACAGGATCTACCACGAGACAAACTACCGAAGTACTCTCATGTAAGACGGAAAACGGATTCCGTAATTTTTATCGATATCACCATATAACACATTGCTCCGAGGTTTATAACCGACCGAATACCGGATAGTACCGGCTCATACCGGTACTATCTGGTATTTATGGCGTCGTAAACAGCAAAACTGTAAAATTGCTTTCATGCAGTTTTCACGCATCCGAACACAGTTGATATGCAATATTACAGTCATTTTATCTTTGCCATTATTTAAATAAAAGTATGTTTTATGTTAAAAGACTTTATGAGGTCTGAATAATGATGAGTATTCCAGATAGTTCCATTCGGTCATTTTCAGTTTACGTTGTTACAATAAGTTTATAACTTAACAATAGGTAAACATTGCATGGTGAGTGTCTATCGTTACTGCTCAAATTAAGACATACGAGTATAATATTTTTCAGCCGAAGCGTTTGATAACCATGATGATATTATTATATTATTATCTTCTATATATAATCCATCTTGCCTTATCGAGATTCTAGCAGGCGAGAATTGTGCGCGGCTGCATAACTTCTTTTTAATCATAAGAGAGTTTGTATACAGCAAACGAGTATGTATTACCCAACTGCTTCCATCTATGACAATTCTGGCAGACTCTGATCAAGTCTAGCGATTGGGATGGTTGGTCTAGTTAGCAAAGAGCTTACCTACATTATTTCGCTGCGACCCATAGACGTCCCACTGCTGGGCACGGGTCTCCCCCAGAAACACAGATGCTGAAAGTCTAGATCATACTCCACCACGCTTCTCCAATGCGGATTGGTGGAGGGATTAGTGGCCAACCCAATGTCGAATGTTCTCAAGGTCTTCGAAAAGGCTTAACGACTGTTTTCCACCATTGAAAAATACGAGGACAGACGGCTTTACGTGCTCTCGAAAACACGGTAGCGTCCATGAAATGTTGCCACTAGCGGTCATCATCATCATCACAACCTAGACTATTACTAACCTAATATCAGAACTTACTATCACTAACAGTCCCCAGTCCTCATACCTACTAACGAACTGACCAACTAATGTTCTAATTAACTCTCTCAACTAATTGGACTAACCATCCCAGTCCCTAATTGAGTCTTGTTTAAAGTCAGACACAGTTGTCATGGGCGGCAGCGGATGGGTGGTGCTGCAAGATCGTTTGCTATCTTATAAAAATCAGCTGAAGAGTTTTATACCTTCGGGAAGACAGATAAGTAGATAAAAGCACCAGCGGCCCTCTCGAGACTAGAGGGCGCCCTGAAGCTGACATTTGCACTGAGGGTAGCCCAAGTTCAGGACGCGTCAATTGCAATGCTGTGTAACATATTAAAGCGAGCCGCATACGAGGGCGATTTTTAGTGGTTTGTTCCGCAAACCAATTTTTTCGAGAACTTTACAGGCTATTCGGATCAGCACGTGATGGTGGAACGGTGACAGCGAATTACGGTGACGGTCATTAAACTCGCCTCTCACTCGAGCGGTCCGGGTTCAAACTCAAGTGCACCAATGACTTTTCTAAGTTATGCTAGTGATAGTTAGTCCCGGTAGTTATTTAATTAGAATATATTAGCGTAGGTACAGGTACACATTGGTGACGGTAAGCGGTGATAGCCCAGTGGCTATCGAACTCGCCTCAAACTCGAGCGGTGCGGGTTCAAACTCAAGCGGCACGCACATATAAAGTTACGTGCGATATGTCACTCGCTGTTGAAGGACACATCGTGAAGAAATCTGCATGCCTATAAGTTCTTAAAAAGATTCTCGAAGGTACCATGTGAAGTCTGCTAACCCGTACTTTGTCAGCGTGGCCGACTAAGGCCCAATCCCTCCCATTCTGAGAGGAGATCAGTGGGAAAAAGAAAGGGTTGTGGTAGACACACACACGCCAGTATCCAGTGGTCGACTCACCTAACATTCAAATACTCTGTCAACATAAAGAAAGCAATACTCCTTGGCTGTGTCTCGCAGTAGCCGTATTCGGGATATATGAATTCCTTCCATCTGTCTACGGTTTATGAGTTTCGCATCAATATGCTCAAAGACAAATAGCGAGAGTATCTTTGAAAATCACTATTGCTTTTTCCTTTGTCGATGTTTTAGTAAGTAGACTCATTAGACTCTTGTATAAAGTCGCTTGTAGATACGCGTTACTAACCTTGAGGACTAACTCAAGTAACTCCTATAACAATGTGTATAGAAATTTATAACAAACTGCCAAACGACTTAGAGAACTTAACAATCAATAGGTTTAAAAAGAATTATTCTTTTCTATTCCATTCTATTCTATCCTAAAATACAGCTGAACCGGTGGCTTATAGATAAATGTTTTTATAATATAAATGACTTTTCAAAACAGTACCTACTATAAATAAATAAATAAAATAAATAAATATCTTGGACATTCTCACACACGGCCATCTGACCCCAAAGTAGGCGCGAGCCTGTGTTATGGGTGCCAGAGACTGATATACATACATAGATATTTTTAAATACATACTTAAATAGATAATATTGACATCCAGACACAGAACAAACACAAGTGTTCGTCACACGAATATTTGTTCTGAGTGGGATTCGAACCCACGACCCCTGGCGCAACAGACAGGGTCACTACCGATTGCGCCAACGGGCCCGTCACTATGAAAATATTAACTTCAAAATTGACACAATAAAGCGTGAAATAAATAAATTATAAATACCATGGACATTCACAGACGGCCATCTGACCTCAAATTAGGCACGAACCTGACTATGGGTGCTAGATACATCGCTGCGACCCATAGACGTCCCACTGCTGGGCACGGGTCTCCCCCACAGACGCAGCTGCGGGAGGTCTAGAGCATACTCCACCACGCTGCCCCAATGCGGATTGGTGGAGGGGTTAGAGGCCAACCCAGTGTCGAATGTTCTCAAGCCACCCGAAGGTCTTCGACAAGGCTTAACGATTGTTTCCAACATTGAAAACAACCGGAACCGACGGCTTTACGTGCCGAAGCACGGTAGCGTCCATGAAATTTTGCCACTAGCGGTCACCCATCCACAAACCGACCGCGCCCGTCGTTCCTTAACTCTTTCGATCACATTGAATCGACCCGAGCTATTGGGCTATGGTTACATACTTGTTGTACGAATTCTGCCAACACTTGGACTATGGCTAAGTACACATGAACTAAATCGGCCGAACTGCGCCCAACGGTGCGACAGTAACGGGTGGTGTGTGGCGTTGGTAGTAGATATCTGGCATTACAAACGCAGCCCTGTATGCGGAAAGCGTTTCGCAAACAGTTTGGCCAAGCGTCCGCTCTGTATTGTCGCCCCGAGCTAATATATGTCCCAATTCATAAGAGACAGCGTGGTGGACCTTGTGTACGATATAACCCATACGGTATAACTAATAGGACGAACTATCAATCACTAACAGTCCCTAGTCCTCATACCTACTAACGAACTGACCAACTAATGTTCTAATTAACTTTCTCAACTAATTGGACTAACCATCCCAGTCCCTAATTGAGTCTTGTTCAAAGTCAGTCACAGTTGTCATGGGTGGCAGCGGATGGGTGGTGCTGCAAGCTCGTTTGCTATCCTGTATCCATAAAATAAAATAAAATACAATCCATAGTAGGTACTACTGTTGGGCAAGGGTCTCATCCAGATTCAGAGCTGCCGGAGTTCTAGAACATAGGAACTCCACTCCACATTGGTGGAGAGTCAAGCCACCTGCAGGACCTCAACAAGGCTTGACGATTGATTTTACGATTAAAAAACAACCGGGACCGACGGCTTAACGTGTTCTATATTGCAATTGTATAATAATAATAGTGAACGCCCGCAGCTTTGCTCGCGTGGAATTAGATAATATAACAATAGTTTCGCTTACACCTACTAATATTATATAGCCTATGTCACTCAGTGAAGATGCAGATTTCTAATGGTGAAAGAATTTTTGAAATCGGTCCAGTAGTGTTTTGTGTGAAAACATTACCAACAAATGTTTCCTCTTTATAATATTAATATAGATAACTTTTGTAATGTGTAGGTTTTGTCCTACTCCATGTGTAGGTTTGTCCTACTCCATGTTAGCGTGAGGAAACCTGCATGCCTCTCAACAGAACTCAGAACTGCAGATCTCTCAAGTTCTTCATAATGTTCTCGAAGGCATGTGAAGTGTGCCAAGCCGAACTTGGCCAGCGTGGCGTAAGGCCTAATTCCTCCCATTCTGAGAGTAGACCCGTGCCTAACAGTGGGTCAAAGATAGGGTTCTGGTGGTTTCTTGTTAGGTGCGTTACATAAAATAAATAAGTTAACATAAAATAAATAAGTTATACTACAATCGCTCCTTACTTACACTACGCTTCGAACCCCGCTCTTAACAAATACCAACCCGTCACGAATGCAGGGATTTGGGCCTAAGGCTCTGCTTTTTATCACGTCTCCATTATAGCCTCCGCTTATGTAAGCCGCCATCTTGGATCGTTTGCTTTGCGTGGGCATTCAGTGAGGACGTCCGTTTTGGTGAAATTGCTTCCCAATTCGATTTTCACGATATTGCATCGCGATTATCATTGGTGCGTTCCGCTGGGATTTGAACCCGGTTCTCTACAAATATTAGGTTACCCTGTATTGCGTGGTGGACACAAACAGACAAAAACACAATTGTTACGCACTGCCAAATAGCAAGAAGCATTATCTACCTACTTTAATTACTAGTTTTATTAATTTAATATTTTATTGACTGTGATAGTTGAAAACGGGGATGAAAGGTTGTATGAAAGTATTGTCACTTTCAGAACTAGAAGCATTAAAACTTATATTTTAAGCTGTTCATTAGATATAAATAAATATGGCATTCAAAGTTTGTAAAAATGTTACCCATATAAAATAAACTGGAAAATAAACATAGGAGATAACACATTTACGGATTCATTACAAATTTGTGGAGCTAAAGTTAACGCGTTAAGAAGAATCTATTAATATGTTTAATTCCACGCGAGCAAAGCTGCGGGTCGTCCACTAGTTCGTAATAAATAAATTTTCTCTTCTATTATTGTCTAACACAGTGCAGGCGTGTTAGGCTGAACACTGAACAGTCCGTAAATTGTATTATAACCGGGCAAGAAACGCGATAAGATAAAGGGACGCATAAATCTTCATGCTGCGGAGTTATACGCGATCTGTCCCTTGAGAGCGCAGAGTAGCTGGGCACAGAGAAAGCATTTTTTTGGATGGAACAATATTTAACCATCCGCCGCCACCACAATAGTAGTTTAACTGTAATATTACTGGCTTGCCCCGCGGATCCGCTCATCTCAAATCGTTTTCCGTGAAGAATTTCTTCTAGGATAAGGGACAATACCTTCAAAGGATGGTTTAAACTATAAGTTTAGCCTTTATCAACAAGCTACACTAAAGAGAACAGAAAAGAATGAGTCGAGTGAATGAGTGGATTTCGAACCCACGACCCCTGACGCAACAGGTAGGGTCACTACCGATTGCGCCAACGGGCCCGTATTTATGCTTATATAAACTTTTATGATATACTGGTATCTTCAAGTTCCAGGATGCAATTACTATTGTTAAGCTTGTTAAGCCATTACAGCACACAGAGGGGGCCTGTGTAATGGTGAGCCACCACCACAACCACAGTCCCAATGCTGGGCACATCTGCTCACGGAATGGTACAGGCATTGAGTAAGGACTATAGTGTGTAGTCCGTGGTACAGGCATATGATATCGTTAACGTCATATTTCAATAGCTGGTCAATTGCAGTTTGGCAGATTTCAAAAAAAGAAAGAAACAAAGAAAGAAAGAAAGAAAGAAAGAAGAAAGAGATCATTTATTTCGTCAAGTATTGCAACGACATAAAAATACAATACAAAGAATAATAATTTAAATTTTGATACATACAAAAATAACATACAAGCCAAATAACAAAAAGTAAATTTCACATGTCACAACATTAAAGAACTTTCAGGCACGCAGTTCACGACATATTCCTTCACTCAACGTTATTTGGTAAATATGCATTACTAGGGGACGCCCGCAGCTTCGCTCGGGTGGATTTAGACTGCGGTAGGCTAATTTATAGTAGCTACATATTTTAATTACGGACTCATTATATTAATATATAGATTATTATATCTAATCAACTATAAGTTTTATACTTCTTATTCTGAAAATGACAATACTTTCATACAAACTTTCATCCCCTTTTTCAACCCTTAACAACACAATTTTTTCAATTAAAAAGTAGCAGAATTATGTCCTTTCTCAGGATCTAGACTATCTGTGTACCAACGGATCAGCAGTTTTGGCGTGAAAGCGAGAGAGACAGACAGACAGACAGAGTTATTATCGCATTTATAATATTAAAGTATGGATAATAATTATAACCTCTATCTGCAACCTACTCTGTACCGCCAAGTCCGGTCAGTCACGTATACTCTTTATGTAGTTCCGGTCCGAAACCGTAAATATAAAACTTGTATTAATATGTTTATGCGTTTGGCCCCTTTTGCCACCTCCGTAATGGGGTCGGTTGGGGCAAATGTTTGCCTTGTTGGACAGGGTTGGCCAACAATTTTGTAAAATATCGTGGAGATAAATTTGATGGTAATTCGAACAGCTGAAGCGTTCATTTTCGTTCAGGTCGATAAAAAAAATTACAACGAAGAAATGCATGATGACGTCATTTCTACGGCAGAGTTTATTAATTTTTCTTTGATACCATGTTTAATGTTTGTGATTAAAGTGTGTGCTTGTGTAAAAAGTCAAATGACACAAATGTGATACTACGAACAGATTAGAGTTTGACAAGCAAGTAACAACCAGAGTTATTTACGGGTTACGCAATAAGCGTATTCAGCCGTGCCAATGACGTCATTTGTCGTTTAAGACTTTTAAGAATAATGATTCTTAAACCTGAAAAAAAGTGAAAATGTACGTTTTTTGAAGAATGAAAAATACAAATTCCTTAGTTTTTCATTTGCTTTTGAATATAGTAGTAGTCTAGCGCTGAAACTCATTCCGCAGGGGACAGCTGCACATGGGGTATCAGTGCGAGAGACAATACTGAGCCGTTAACCAAGGTATTAACTGTTATTAGTCGGTATAACTAGTATTAACTTCTGCTATTCAAGATCAGCGTTAGACTTCGATGCCGGAATCTTTTTTTTTTTTTAAAGCTTTTATTTAACTTCGCTCGTATGTATGTATGTCCTGGTATCTTGCAATCAATACTTCACCTATTTCCACTGAAGCTATCGAGCTGAAATTTGGCACACATATTTGGTTCCGATGACAATACACGAAAATAAAAATAAAAGTTATAAAAGCTTTTTTTTTAAAATTTAACGGTATAATTTATGGATATAAGATAGCATACGAGCTAGCAACATCTTTCTTTTTTATACACGTCATAGGTATATCGATGTTATAACAAACATTTGCCCCAATAACATCTACCTGTCTCACGTGCACGTCAAAGGAAACCCTTTTTTCCCCAAATCACAGCGTTAATGCGATATGGGTGTACTTCTAACGCTATCCCTTCGCTATAATACCTTTTCACTCAGAGAAATCGATTGAGTTATTGAGGGCAGGGTTTAACTAATGGTCGAGGCGAGACCGTTGCACGTGTAGATGTGAATAGAACCGCAGGATTTAGTTATGCTTAAGGTTTCCATAATTTTGCCTCACTTGAGAAGGTCATGATTTGAATCAGCGTCAATCACCAATGACTGTATGTAATGTATAATTAATGGAAGTTTTATGCGAGTTTATGTCTTCTGAGGAAACTTCGGGAAAAGTCCCTACAATTGTAGGTACTTTGCCCGAAATTTCCTTCGAAGATGGCAGACTATATGAGCCGCAGTCTGCCATGCTCGATGAGGTTCAGGACTTAGCCCTGGGATGAGCCACGGGCTTTGCGCGAGGGAGGCACCGGTGCGTTCCGTAGGAGATCCCGGAGCCTCCCTAGATGTGCTAGAAGGCTGCCGAGGGGGTTTTAGTGAGTAGAAATCTCACATACCCCGGCTTCTTCCCCTAGAGTGGTCGGATTGGAGAGTGGCGGAAGATTACCTATTTCGAATAAAAGAAAAAGGTACTTTGCCCGACCGTTGGACAAAGAAAAGGTTGTGGTATTGGAAATTCTTCGCTGCGACCCATAGACGTCCCACTGCTGGGCACTGGTCTCCCCCACAGACATTGCTGCAGGAGGCCTAGAGCATACTCCACCACGCTGCTCCAATGCGGATTGGAGAAGGGGTTAGTGGCCAACCCAGTGTCGAATGTTCTCAAGCCACCCGAAGGTCTTCGACAAGGCTTAACGACTGTTTACAGCATTGAAAACTCTTACTAATATATAAATGGGAAAGTGTGTTTGTTGGTTTGTCCTTCTTCTATCTAAATCGATCGATGGTTATCTCGGATTATGATAGGCCGGACTGCGTGTGAAGTTAGATTTTGATAAGTGGTAATCTTTGGTGTAGCTTGCCGTTGATAAAGGCTATACTAAATATATTTTTTAACATTCCTGGATGGTAGAGGTAATTCTGTACGGAGAACGATTTGACTCGGGCGGAGACACGGGAAAAGCTAGTTAAAAAAATGATTTACTTCCAGATTTAGTTCCTCTTTTCCCTATCTTTGTCTCTGTAGCTCGGGATCAGAATAGTGGTACGGTACCGGGCCTGTCGTAAAAGGCGACTAAAAGGGGACTTCTGGGCTCGCGGGCGGTGAGAGGGGGAGCTCGAACCGTCCATCATGTGACCTCAGGAAAGACGACGCTGTTTATGGCTGCAAAGCGTTGTATAAACCGGGAAGAGCCTGTCTTGGGCGCAGCGCCGGAGGGGACCGGCGCGTTCTACAAGAGATCCCGGAGCACTCCTGTAGCGCCGGAGTAGGCCACCGAGTGGGTTTTAGTGGGTGAAAGTCCCACATAACCCGGCGCTCCCACGACGTTCGGGCACCTTTTCAAGGTTTCCCAATTGTAAAACAAAAAAAAAAGGTCAAAACACGCGCCATCTGATACAAGACCAGTAACAAACTGACCAGTAACGACATTGCAACGGTCGTATGTCGAAGCAGTCGTAGAACCAGTCGGTCGTATGTCGCAGCGGTCGTAGAACCAATCGGTCGTACGTCGAAGCGGTCGTATTTCGCACCGCCTTCTGTTCGATCCTTCGTGTAGTTTACGACTGTATATTTGGATTTTCTACTGTTCTCAGCTCGATACACGGTAACAGAATAAAAGGCGATTCATTTCGTGATAAGCAGAAGCCTCTCGATGGTAAGTAATCACCAGATCCAAGAGCCATATGGTACCGGACGATCCAGTCACATGCACTTAGTAACTCCTGTAGCGTCCAAGACCGTCCTGTAGACCAATGGCTCGCGTCGATTCAATGTAATCGAAAGAGTTAAGTAGCGACGGGCGTGATCGGTTTGTGGATGGGTGACCGCTACTGGCAAAAGTTTTACTCTAGAATTGGTGAGATTCCTAGCTGTACCTAGTTGGATAAGAGACATCCATCTTCAAATCAAAGGTAAAAGCATAATGCTTTGACTTAGAACCGTTTGGTAGTTTTGAACCTGGATCTCTCGTCTAATATACCGAATTATTACCACAGAACTTTAAAAACAGTTCAATTGGTAACCAATAAATCAAACGGCGTGCAAATTGTGAGTAAATTTAAAATCAATCCATCAGAAAATAGTTCGCATGCAAAATTTCAATCTAACTTCAAATACGAATAACGAATTGGGTGGATTCATGTAAAATCTGAATTTTTATGTGAACAAAATCTAAATAGACAGACGGTATCATACAATAACTGCTGAGTTCAAAGAGATATTTGTGAGCACACTCCAATCTTAATATATATAATATACGTGTCACGTTGTTGGACGTTAATGGACGCCTAAACTACTTAACCGATTTTAAATTAAATTTGCACACCGTGTGCAGTTTGATCCAACTTGAAAGATAGGATAGCTTACATCTTAATTTATAGCCGCAATATTATTTTATTGCAAATTATTTAATGTAATTTTATATTTGAAAACGTCTAACTGACATGCTTTACAATAATGTCATTTCAGCCATCGCCACTTCGTATTACTTTTGACACATAACGTTGCCATTGACGATGACGTGGCCAAGGCGTACATTGTTTATATTTTAAAAAAATGGAAAACGGTCTGTGGGGAAAATTAATTCGTTTGAAGAGTTTTGAAAAGAGCGTAAAAAGCTAATATAATATATAGCTAATTTTCAAGTAGTAGTAGTAGTAGTAGTGGTAGTGGTAGTGGTAGTAGTAGTGGTAGTGGTAGTGGTAATGGTAGTGGTAGTGGTAGTAGCAGTAGTAGTAGTAGTAGTAGTGGTAGTGGTAGTGGTAGTGGTAGTGGTAGTGGTAGTGGTAGTGGTAGTGGTAGTGGTAGTGGTAGTGGTAGTGGTAGTTGTAGTGGTAGTGTAGTGGTAGTGGTGGTGGTAGTGGTAGTGGTAGTGGTAGTGGTAGTGGTAGTGGTAGTGGTGTTGGTAGTAGTAGTGGTAGTAGTAGTAGTAGTGGTGGTAGTAGTAGTGGTAATGGTAGTGGTAGTAGTAGTGGTAGCTGTAGTGGTAGTAGTAGTAGTAGTGGTAGTGGTAGTGGTGGTAGTAATATTTTATGGAAAAACAACGTTTGCCGGGTCAGCTAGTAGTGATATAATTATACCCGAATTAGGTACACCGCTCACACACACATGCACGCAAAAATAAAATAATTAAATTGTGTGGTTTTATGAAACCACGGTAAAAGTTAAACTATTTTTCACATTATAGACATTTAAGTAAAAATTTTTGAAATAATATTCCATTAAGGGTATAAAAATCGCTTTATTAATCTTAATTTTATACTTGGAAAATTGCAATGATAGTTGGAAATAAAATAACAAGCGTCATTACACTATTAGCCGTTCGAAATATATGTATCTAAATTTCAACAAATTCTGTTAAGGACACTTGGTCGAATAGTCCAATGTATGTTAAAAACAACCTTCTACGCCGCGAGTCCCGGTTCGCTCCCCAGTATCTCAACAAAAAATAAAATTTTAGATTCAATTTTAAAATGTAATGCGACGTGCGTCACGCGACATGCGACAGACAAGCCAAAATTTTCAGAACCATGTACTTAATAAAAGTTTCACTTTAATAATTAGGACGATACTAACAGTAAGTAGGTCTTTCACAGTTGCTATGGGCAGCAGGTAGGTGGTGCATGCTCGTATCCTATCTTTTATCCAAAAAAATTACACCAGAGACGCCAAAACAGCCTAGTCATAGTTCGAGAATCTAGTTCGGAATACAAAGGTACCCAAATCTCGGACAGAATTCCGATTGCCAATTCTTTCCGTTTGTACCAACTTTTTCCGATTCTCCAAATGCCTGCCCTTTACGGCTTGAACCTAAAAAAGGGTGACATTCCACGTTTAATGCCCTTTTTATGAGCTTTACGATTGATATCTCATAGTACTTTTTTATCGTCATTATAGCAATCTTTATTGATATGGGAGTTCAGTAGTTGGTCCGTGCGTTGATGGAAAGGTCATGGTGACGGTCGAATCTGATTTGATACTAGTGGACGCCCGCAGCTTCGCTCGCGATTAGACATAACAATACTTTCCTTTCCACCTAGTAATATAATATAGCCTATGTCACTCAGCGTCATAGCGGTGACAGACCAGCGGCTATTGAACTTGCATCTCACTCGAGCGATCCGAGTTCAAACCCAAGCGGCACGCACCAATGACTTATCTAAGTTATGTGCGATTTAAGAAATTAAATGTCACTTCTTCATAATGTTCTCGAAGGCATGTAAAGTCTGCCAATCGGCATTTGGCCAGCTTGGTGGACTAAGGCCTAATCCCTCTCATTCTGAGAGGAGACCCGTGCCCAACAGTGGGCCAAAGAAAGGGTGCCAGCATTGAAAACATCCGGGACCGACGGCTTTACATGGCCTCCGAAGCACGGTAGCGTCCATGAAATTTTGCCACTAGCGGTCTTCCATCCACAAACCGACCGCGCCCGTCGTTGTTTAACTCTTTCGATCACATTGAATCGACGCGAGCCATTGGGCTGAACACTTCCTTGCATCGGAGTAAAAATATTCGATGCGCAAAGAGTTTTTCCGAGCGCTCAACAACCAAGGCATGCGCTATAGGTAAAATACTTAATTGGAATATTCGCTTTGCACGTACTTATTTCCAATTAAATTTTAGATAAGTAATGCTAGGATTGAACGCTAATGAATGCAATATTGCGTAATGCTAATCGGATTGCGAGAATAATTGCCATTTTAGCTGGAAATTACGGCGTTGTGGAGCGATTTAGATTTAGAGGAAAACCCTGTGGTGGTAATGCTTCCGTAATTGTGAACACGAAATAGGCGTCATATTACTGTTGAAGGAACTAATAACTAATAATAATAATAATAAGGCAGGGCAGCTTGTGGCGAGCAGTTGGGGAGTAGTGACCCCACGGACCCGAGTTCCCCGGAGACTCGATCAGGCTCCCCATCTCCGGCTTGCCTTTGCTGGCTGGTCGGAGTGGACCCCAGGTGGGGCCGCAGGAGTCTCGCCTCTGGCTTGCCTTAACCGGCCGTCCAGAGTGGGGCGTTAGAGCTATAATGCTCGCAGGGTGGAAGTGAAACTTGCGTAAGTCGCGAGTTGGTAGAGTGGGTAAAACCACCTCATTTAAAGCGCGGTACACCTCTCGACACCCTGAGCCATTCACGAACATGTTGCCGCCTTTGCCGTCCGGCGCGTCGGCATGTTTGGGTAGCCCATACAGTGAGTGGCGAGTCATCACCTGCCGCTTTTTGGGTTTGTGACGATCTGAATGGCAGGTGTCATAGTTCTCCATAGCCCATGTATCAGTCCCTCTAAATCCACCACAATAGACCCAATATAGTATCCATTCCTTTGTAATAGTTCCTGTACATCTGGCGGGGCCCACCTTCGGGTGTACCAATTGATGGTGCAGTCGATCGAGGGTGGTATCCGCCACGTGTGCCACATCACAACACATTAAAATGTCTCGAAGGGGCCTCTACGTGTTGGACCTGTGTCCCCACGCAAGCCTTCCAAATTACCGGGTCCACATCTGGACCCGTGAAATTTAAAGAGATACATAATAATAATAATATATATATTGAAGGAACTAATAGAACGCATTTTAAATCTAAAATATTAATTATTATTATGTATTATCATAGAGTAAGGACCAAAATGTACTCCGTGGTATTATCTAAAAATGGTTATCTAAATTATTATAGTTTCAATAAAAAGTCTATTTAAGTTAGATACTACTTATTTTTATTTTACTTAATAACAGTTATCTAACTAATTACTAACCCTCTTATTCGTAACAGACTACTAAGATTTTCATACTCGTGGCTGTCCAGTGTTCTGTCACTTTCTTTAAAACCTATCAAAACCTGTACAGGTTCTATCACCTATCAAAACCTGTACAGGTTCTGCCACCTATCAAAACCTGTACAGGTTCTACCACCTATCAAAACCTGTACAGGTTCTACCACCTATCAAAACCTGTACAGGTTCTGCCACCTCTAAAACAATCTCCTTAATATCCTGTTCAGGGCACGGAACGTTAATCCAGATGTGAACCAACTCGGAACAACACAAATTATACCGCGGCTTACCAACTTCCCAAACTATACGGCGCTCGACGCTACTACAAATTCTCGATTGACACACGAAATACTCGAATAGAAGTCGAATGATGTAATGCGTTGATTTCGTTATATATATATGCAAAGTTATCTAGACAGTCGTTATAAATGAATAATTGTATTAAATATTTCAATATAAGTAGTAACATTGTGTTAAACGTACAATTTATGTATAGAACAGACTGATACGAGTAAGTCTGTAGGCGATTGCAATTAAAAATGCAGCATTTAACTGCGGTAAGGGCGGCTATTCAAAGAGCAAAATGTATTTCTCAATTGACTTACGAGTTACGAAAGACGGCGACAATTTCGAGGTCTTGTTAAATGTTTCTCGCTGTTGTCACACGCTTGTTATCATAAAGCTATAAAAAAAATTATTTTTCAGGTTTTCATTGAGTATGCCTCGAAGGGGCTTCTACGTGTTGGATCTGTCCCCACGCAAGCTTTCCACGTCTGTATCCGTGAAATTGAAAGAGATAAATAAATAAATTAAAAAATAAATAATTAAAGCCTTTATTCTACTACCTTACATAATTGTTTTTACAATTTTAATTTTATGATGAAAGAGATACATAATAAAAATAATAAAATAATCTTTATTTATACACCGAATAGATAAAATAATGAAATTTAAAAGTGAGTTTACTAGTAAATCCATAGGTTTTAAGAATTGTTGATTATTTGGCGCAAACGGTAGGGCATCTAATCTCGAGTCGATGAAACTTTTTATGTGTTGCCACGTGCGATATTAACAGGATTCTGCGCTCAACTGAGCTCCTGCTTTATTTTGAGTTTCCTAGTTTTAAAAGTGCTGATTCTTCTGTTGTCTGAGAACTGAGAACAGGGATAACAGGATAATACGGATTATTCTGCACATGGGTTTCACTTAATTAACACCTTTTTGCGGATAGTATTTTATGCGAGACTACGAGAGTGAGAATATGCCTCGGTGAGTTATAGTCGTTTGGTATAAACACTAATTAAATTGTCAAGACATTGCAATAAGAATAAAATAACTTTACATCTTTACCTCATTGCAGTCGCGATTAAAACTCTTCTTTACACTTTGTCTAAAAACTACCGAACTCGGGTCGTCGGTCACTCCAGCCACAGGTGTAGGAGGTCTAGACCACATTCCACCACGTTGCTCCATTGCAGAATGGTGGAGTTAGCGGCCAACCCAGAATGTTCTTAAGCTACAATTGTCTTTGACAATTGAAAACAACCACGGCCTAAGGATTAACGTGACATCCGAATCACGAAAACGCTTATGAAATACTACTAACGGTCACCCATCACCAACCGCGTCCGACGTTGCTTAACTCGGCTGCTGCTAAACTTGCTGATCACACATGTTCGACGCGAGACACTGAGGGCTTCCCATTGGTGCGCTTAGATTTTAACAAAACTACCTAAGTATTTGACTTCAGACACTTCAGTAAATATGACTTTAGCTTGCAGAAACTACCTCGTAAGCACACAAGCATTCCAGAAATTTCGGCAAGAAAATCCTCCTAAAGACATTTGCTGAGAAAACTGAATCAGATCTGAATATCAGCGGGATATTTTCTAGAAATTTCGGAGCAGAGCGTTGTTACGGCGGCGTTCGCAAACTAGCGAGAGTGTGATCGCGCCGTAATTGCCACGCGCGATTGCTACTAGCTTTAAAACGATTGTTATTTCATCATCATCATCACAACCTTTTTTTTGTCCGACTGTTGGGCACAGATCTTCTCTCAGAACGGGAGGGATTAGGCCTTACTCCAGCATTACGTTAAGGACATAGGGAAAAACCAACAGAAAAAAACTATTTAAAATCGGATGAAGTTATTCGTCCATTTCACAGGAACCGTGCAGATTCCCGGGATAAAAAGTAGCCTATGTCACTCTCCAGACTCCTACATCTAAGCAAAAATACATCGATCAATCGTTCCGTTGAGGAGGAGGACTAACCAACAAACCAACAGACATACTTTCCATTGTACTACATAATAATAAGGATAACCTGAATCTACAACTTTAAAACGGAAACACTTTAGAAAACAATATGGTACATGGTAAATTGAGTGTATATTATTCCATAGCCCAATGGCTCGCTTCGATTCAATGTGATCGAAAGTGTTAAGCAACGACGGGCGCGGTCGGTTTGTGGATGGGTGACCGCTAGTGGCAAAATTTCATGGACTACCGTTTTTAATCCTGGAAACAGTCGTTAAGCCTTGTCGATGACCTTCGGGTGGCTTGAGAACATTCGACACTGGGTTGGCCACTAACCCCTCCACCAATCCGCATTGGAGCAGCGTGGTGGAGTATGCTCCAGACCTCCCGCAGAAGTGTCTGTAGGGGAGACCCGTGCCCAGCAGTGGGACGTCTATGGGTCGCAGCGAAATTGAGTGTTTAGATACTGCACGAAAACTAATGCGCAGTTCACAATATTTTTGTCAAAGGTGTTTCCAATGCACACGGGCAGCATGGTAACTATGCCTTTACTTTTATTATTCTGAGAGCTTCAGTACTGCTTCTGTTAAATATTCAAGTCATCATTACCTGATTACCTGCGCTATTCTATTCAGTTAAACCCGTAAAATATTTGCAGACCGAACTGCAATGGATTTGAATATTAACGAGAGATATTCAGGTAATTACTCGTAGATGCCGTACTTTGACGACGTTTGCTATTATAACGAGAGTAAGCAGTCAATTTCGCAGTTAATTCCAGGCGGAAATTTATATATTAGTCGTAGCCACAGAAGTTAACCAAGATAGAACTGCGATCACGTATTAATAGTTCATAGTTCATAGTTTATTGGTAACGTTAGTTACATGTCATTTTTGATACAATTTATATGTTGTATACATATTTAGATTTACAATTATAAAAAATTAATGAAATAAAATCATCGATTACATACAGCCATTGATAAATGTCAAAATTATACAATTAAAAATAAAAACATGTCAAGAAAATAAAGAAAGGGTCTCATTATTTTGATACACACGATGCGTGTCACTTTTTTCGTCAGCTCTGCCCAAGTCCCGCCTACTATATGACGTCACACTATAGTAGGTAATTATTGTCTGTCTGACTATTACGGGTCATGAGATACAGCCTGGTGTAAAAAGGACAGATACACGGACGCACAGACGGACGGACGAACAGACGGACAGCGAAATCTTAGTAACGGACCCTGTTACCATCCATTTTACCCTTTGGGTACGAAACCCTAGAAACGCAAGCGCGGAATTCTCTGTAAAACGCGCTGCCAATTTAAGTGGCGAAATCGGCAGTGTTGCCAACATAGGCGATTTTCCGACGATTTAGCCAATGGCGACACTCAAGACCCACTCGTGTTTGGAGTGGGATTAGCCTAGATGCAGCCGCCCCACATTCCCCCGATTTCCCTTTATAGGTGAGGCCGATATTATACGAACTTTAGTTCGTCCTTGTCATTTTGTTCCGAGCCCGGCAATGAAAAAAAATGAAATACTTTATTTTTCGGACAAGGATGGTTGCAGGACCGGGATTATTGTAAGGACCGGGTTTACTGCTACTGGATTGATTTAAAACCATCTCTTATATTTTAGAATTGAAAGAAAAAAATTTCCACAAGCGAAGCTGCGGGCAAAAACTAGTACATCTATATATATAAAAGGAGAAGGTGACTGACTGACTGACTGACTGACATATCAACGCAGGGCCTAAACTATAAGGGCTAGAAACTTGAAATTTTGCACAGGGGTTCCTTTTATAACGTAGGGGAGCACTAAGAAAGGATTTTTGAAAATTCATCCCCTAAGGGGGTAAAACGGGGGTGCAAAGTTAGTATGAAATTTTGCCGTTTTTGAAGACAAGTGGGCAACCCGAACGCGGGCAGACGGGCGGGTCTAATTCTACGCGAGCGAAGCTGCGGGCGTCCACTAGTTAGTAATAAAGAACCTTTAAATTTTGACTTTGTGCGCAGTATTTTTAGACGTAATGTCAATTCTTCATTTCGCTCAAAAAAATAGGAAAAATATTTTGCTGTAAGATTGGAAAGTAAAAATCAGGTTTTTAGCTGCAACCCATAGACATCCCACTGCTGGCCACGGGTCTCCCCCACAAAAAATTCTGCGGGAGGTCTGGAGCACTCCACCACGCTACTTCAATGTGGATTGGTTGAACCCGTCCAGTTAGTGGCCAACCCATCACATTGAATCGACGCGAGCCATTGGGCTATGGACGCTACAATGGTTTTTAGTCGGTAGCCGACATAAGCGTCTTTCATATTGAAATTAATTTCATCTTGTTGTAACTTGTTGCACTTAGACTTCACTTTTGTAATCAGTTTCGTTGTCATTCAGTACGAGTAAGTGATAAAACTAATTGCATGACATTACTTTCATCTTTCAAGTATATTTCGTCAACCTAATTTCGTGGTTTTAATGAACACATTACAGCTAAAGATTGAGCATAAATTTAAGCTTGTTTAGAATATACGCCCCGCCGTATCGGTTGTTGTTTTCAGTCTCTGTGTTAAATAAATCGGAAACATTAGAAATGGCAGAAAATTCTATAGAAAGTGCAATTAATTACCTCATTCAAACTGTGATTGAGCTCCAGAATAAAGTGTCATCTCTAGAGAATACTATTAAAGACCAAAATAGTAAAATTAAAAAACTTATTTGTAACAAGGAAGACTGTGACTTGCATATTGTTAACAAAGACGTCGGTGATCGGCAGAAGTCGACGAAGTCCGTGCGCACTCGTGTCGCCATGTCGTCGTCTGCGCCCGTGCCCGCCCGAGCTACCCCGACTACAGCTTTTTTTTTTTTTTTTTTTTCTCTTGAGGGGGAAATCTTCAAAAGATCCCCGACCACTTTGGGGGAAGAAGCCGGGGTATGTGAGATTTCTACTCACTAAAACCCCCTCGGAAGCCTTCTAGCACATGTATGGAGGCTCCGGGATCTCCTACGGAACGCACCGGTGCCTCCCTTGTGCAAAGCCCTTGGCTCATCCCAAGGCTAAGCCCTGCACTTAGCCGAGAATGGCAGACTGCGGTTCGTACAGTCTACCATCTTACTGACATGCCGATAGATATCGGCCTGGGCCCCCTCCCAAAACCGATCTGCAAGGTCCCTACTGAAGGGACGGACCGGGGCGATGGTGGCCCCTGCTACCTTTCTCCCGTCTCCGAGCCGGGTCAGCTCTCTCGCGTTCCCGCTCTGCGGTCTCCTTCTGTGTCAAAACAGTTTCGCAGAAAGAGACCACCGCCTTCCAGGCACGACTCTCTGAGAGCATACTAGCTACTACCACTGACGGAGAAAGGTCGCTACCAATCCGTTCCACCAGGACGCGCCGCTCGGACTCCCATGCGGGGCACTCCTCGAGTGTGTGCTGTGCGTCGTCCTGGTTCCCGCCACAGTGATGGCACTGCGGTGTTGCCTCACGACCGATCCGAAACAGGTACTCACCGAAACAGCCATGTCCGGTGAGCACCTGTGTCAGCCGGAAGGTGACGTTGCCCTCCTTTTTTCCTAGCCAGGCATCAAAGTTTGGTAGGATCGCCCTGACAATTCGCTGACGCACGCATCTCTCCTCCGCCAGACGCGCGCGCCATTCTGCAAGCACTTGTTGGTGCGCCTGTTGCTTAAGCACTTCGAGCTCGGTTTCCGACACGTTTTCGACCTCTAGGCGCATGCCGCGAGATCGGGTATAGATTTCTGCGTCCATGCCAGCCAGGATATCCAGGGGCGGAAAACGTGCCAATAGCGTAGCCGCCTCGAACGAGATCGTGCGATATCCCCGCGCCACTCTGATTGCCATCCGGCGCTGCACACCATAGAGTTCGGCTCTACAGCGTCGCACGCCCAGTAGTCTGTGCGACCACACGGGGGCACCGTAGAGTGCTATAGATCGCACGACGCCCGCGTAGAGGCGGCGAACTTCCTCCTGAGGTCCTCCTAGATTGGGTAACAAACGGTGCAATGCACCTGCTACCCGCTCTATACGAGGGACCAACCGCTCGAAGTGCTCTTCGAAGCCCCAGCGACCATCTAGGGTAAGGCCCAGGTACTTGATATACCGGCCTACCTCGAGGTCAACGTCACCCACGCGAATCCTCAAGCTGGGTGGTTCCAACCGCCTGGGCAGGTTATGGAACCACAACGCCTCCGTTTTCGAAGGTGCTACCCTAAGACCCAGATTATGGATTTCGGCAACCACGCTTGCCACACCCAGTTCTGCAACCTCAGCTGTCCATCTGAAGGAGTCACCTTGGGCCAGCACTAACGTGTCATCCGCGTAGCAGACAACGCTGACGCCGAAGGGGAGACTGGTTCGCAGGACCGCATCGTATGCCAGATTCCACAAGAGCGGTCCTAACACTGACCCCTGTGGGACGCCGCAAGTTATCTCCCGGTGGTGTACACCATCCCTACCCATGTACTTGATCGACCTGTTACTTAGATACGCCCCGATCGTATTGCGCAGGTAAGGAGGCACATTGTGATATATTAGTGCCTCCCTGATAGCCCTCCAGGGCAGGGAGTTGAAGGCGTTAACGATATCGAGGCTAACCGCCATAACCACCTTGCCCTCACGTAAAGCTTGTTCCGAGATAGAGCGGACGCGAAGTATAGCGTCTATCGTGGAACGTCCCTTCCGGAATCCAAATTGGCTATCAGCCAAGTCGGGGCCTTGCTGAGCTAGGTGTTCGCTGAGGCGGCTAGCAATAACTCGCTCAAATAGCTTACCGGCCTCATCCAGCAGACAAATGGGTCGATACGCAGAGGGTGAGTTTGCGGTCCTGTCTTTTTTCTGCAGAAGGACCAGCCGCGCCTCTTTCCAGCTGGATGGGAATACTCCAAGGCGGAAACAACTGTTAAATAGCTGTGCCATCCTGCTCCCGAGAACCGTTAAGGCCAATGACCATGCTCGGCCTGGGAGACCGTCCGGACCGGGTGCAACATTATGCTCTCCAAGACGCTTCACTGCTCTTTTCAGCTCATCGTCCGATACTTCCAGTTCTTCGGACCAGGAGAGGTTATCTGGTGGAGAATAGACTGATGAGGAGCTTTCCTCTTCACTTGGAAATAGCGTGGCTACAACCTTTTCGACTAACTTTGGATCTAAGGTTTCCGTTAGGGGAGGAACCCGAGGTCTGAGTTTGCCCAAAACCATCTTATACGGGCGCCCCCAAGGGTCCCTATCTATATCCTCAATTAGCTGGCTCCAGCATCGTGCCTTTGCAGCCGCAATAGCAACCTGAAGCGCCACAGTGGCAGCTCTGTAAGCTGCATAGGCTTCTGCTGTCGCTTCGGCTGGGGCTACTTGTCTTCTTCTTGATCTGGTGTACTGGCGTCTGGATCGGAGGCATATACTGCGCAATTTCCCTATATCATCAGTCCACCAGTACACTGCTTTCCCATTGGCAGGTCTAGCACGGGGCATCGAAATATCGCAGAGCGTTGTCAAGGTGTTCTGGAACCAAGTCGCTTCCTTTTCGGGGTTGTGGAAGGGCGGGGCCTCTGACCAGGCTGCTACGTTGGCAGCTGCTACCAATACATACACCCCGACTACAGCTACTGCGGTCTCTTCGGCGCCGGCACCGAATGCGTCATCATTATCCCGGTCGCATGATAATATAAACATTGCGTCGACGCTCAATATGCATAGGGTCGAAAGTGACAAATCCGTTCAGGCTATTCCAGTGCAATCAGATGGTGCTGAGGGATTAATGTTAAGCCGAGGAGGTCGCGCCGCCGACCGGCTACGAATGATAAGGTGGAGGAACATAGACCGGCGGTGGGGAGGAATACAGTTTCAGGAGGAAATGTTGTCTCGACTAAGACTCGAAATATAACCCCTATCAGCAAGGGAATTAATACAACGGGTCTAAAGATAAAAGCTGTGCAACGTAAGAAGTACTTACACGTCTGGAGGCTTCTTCAAGATACGACAGAGGTTGATCTAATTGAGTATGTTAGACAAGTATGCGGAGAAAATTCAGTAGAGGTTATCAAGTTACAGCACAAAACTGAAAGGGGATACTCATCTTTTCGAATTGGTGTATCAGAGGACAGTTTTGACAAGTTAAATAACCCTAGCGTGTGGCCCAAAGACGCAGAGTACAATGAATGGATGTTTTTTCGTCCGTCAAAACGCACCCAACAATAGACAAAGAAATAGTAACACAATTAGTATTTTGTACCAGAATGTAAGAGGCCTACGTACTAAGACATCACAGTTTTTATCGGTATTGGAATCATCGGGCTCGGATTTATTTGCGATCACTGAGACAGGGTGCAATGAGTCCATTCTGAACGCGGAAATCGTTCCGGCCGGCTACTCCGTGGTGCGCTGCGACCGCGCGGACGGCCGCAAGCAGGGCGGCGTGCTGCTGGCGGCCGCGCCGCGGCTTGCATTGCGCCAAGTTCCCCTGCCCGACGGTATAGATATAGACAGGTGTAAATTTGAACTCATATGTGTAGCGGTGTATATTGAAAATAGATTTTTGTTTATCTGTTGTTTAGTGTATATTCCACCACAGACTGCTGGAAAGGAATATATTGTAATGTTTGACGCTTTGGAAAAGATATGTGTAAAATGTAAAAATAATGTTTTAATATTGGGAGATTTTAATTTGTATTCGTGTAGTAGGGATATTCTTAATTATTATGACTATTTTGTGACGTTCGGTGAGCTCGTTCAGAGTAACGCTGTCCCCAACTGCAACGGTCGGCAGTTGGACCTCTTTCTGAGCGCGCGCGACGGCGTGACGGTGACGGCGGCTGACGAGGCGCTGCAGCCGGTGGACGCGTACCACCCGCCGCTCGCCGTCGTCGTACCCGTAACGGCTCGCTGCTGCGCGGCCGCCACGGACGATGGCGCCCCCGGCCAGGAGGCAACCCGTGAACCGTTTAAGCGATGGAACTTCGGCAAAGCCGACTTCATTAAATTATACAGTTCGATACTGGGTACAGACTGGAGCGAATTGTATAAGTTAAACGATCCAAATTTGGCATTAGACTTTTTTTATAATGTTCTTAATAATATTTTTGACGAGTGCGTTCCGCGTAAAATAAAAAAGACAGTAAATTTGAAATATGTGTATCCTGTATGGTACACTCCAGAAATTATTAAAGACATTCGGATTAAATACAATAGGCACAAGAGATTTAAAATCACGAACTCTAGGCAGGACTATGAGATATTCTCTCGACTTAGGGCAAAGGTCAAATTAGAAACAGCGCGCGCGCATGACCAACATCGTAACCGCGTCCAGACCCAGGTGCAAAGGAACCGAAATTATTTTGGGATTACATAAGATCAAAAAGATGTAATTCCAAACATTATAAGTTAGTGAAGAATGGTCATCTTCTCACAGAAAAGGAGTGTGCTAAAGAATTCGCAGACTTTTTTCACTCTGTTTATAATCCGGAACCAGCAAAGCTGAATGTTAGTGCAACTAGTGCGATAGGAGAGGGTAGCGCGCGTGTGCACTTGGCGCGCCTATCTCCGGCTGAGGTCTCTCGAGCACTCGCGCGATTGCAGCCGAAGCGTTCCGTAGGACCAGACGGCATACCACCATTCATTCTTAAGGACTGTCGTTTCGTATTGGAAGAGCCGCTACTGCACATATTCAATGTTTGCCTTTCAACAATTTTTCCTGAAAAGTGGAAGCTATCCAGAGTGGTACCGGTGCCGAAGGGGCGTGGTGGCCCGGAACCAAGTGACTATAGACCTGTTGCACTTCTCTCTGCACCAGCAAAGGTACTAGAGTCGGCGATTCAGCAGTCATTGTATGCACAGGTTAAGAGCCAGTTGTCTGATGCTCAGTACGGCTTTCGTCCAGGGCGCTCGACCACGGATAACCTGCTGCATTTGATGACACGGGTGGTTCCAGAGGTGGATGCTGGGGGCCAGGTAGGTGTCGCCTATTTTGACTTCAGGAAGGCGTTCGACACAGTGGATAACGACGTCCTGCTCGCAAAGTTAGCTGGAATTGGTTGCACGCCTCATGCGTTGACTTTTTTCGCTAGCTACCTGCGAGACAGGCGTCAGTATGTCGACTGTGGCGGCTACCTTTCAGACCAGTACTGGACAAGATCAGGCGTCAGCCAGGGAAGCAATCTAGGACCCTTCCAATTTGTCATTATGATTAATGACTTACCAGAGGTGGTCCAGGATTCCAAATGTCTCTTGTTTGCGGACGACCTGAAACTGGTTCGAGAAATAGGCGATATCTCTGATCATGTTAGGCTGCAGGAAGACATAAATAGACTGGTAGATTGGAGCCATAACAATAAGTTATACTTCAATATAGCCAAGTGTTCCGTGATGTCTTTTAGTCGCTCGCAGTCCCCAAGCCACCACCGCTATCACGTGGAGGGAAAACCTCTAAGGCGTGTCACTAAAGTGCGGGATCTCGGAGTACAGTTCTCGGCTGATCTGAATTTCGGGGACCATATAACTGAGGTGTGCAAGAGGTCATACCGTAACCTGGGCTTCATATTGAGGCAGTCGCATGAGTTCACCAACATGAACGCTGTGCGTGCTCTATATGAAGCTTTGGTAAAGTGTCACTTGGAGTACAGTTCGGTTATATGGGCCCCGAGTCAGATCAAATATAAGCTTATGCTGGAGCGTATTCAGAATAAGTTCGCCCGATTCCTTTACCTAAAATTGTATAGGGTATACCCGGGCTACCCGGTGCTGTATCCTACCTTGTTTGTCCTAGGCATGGTAGGGTACAATAAACTGGAGACGCAGAGAGAGGTCACAATTGCTAAGTACGTACTTATGGTGTTACGGGGGGAAAAGTATAACCCAGCCGTATTAGAAATGCTGAAGCTACGTGCACCGCAAGATAGTGTAGAGCGAAGACGTCTACCACCCTTGTTAGCGCTTCCTCGCGCGCGTACCAACCTGTTGCGCGACGCGCCGCTTACTCGTGCGCTGCGGACTCTAAATATGGTGGCACAACAGATTGACATTTTTAGCTGCACTATGAACGAGTTCACCGGAGCCGTCTTGTCCATGTCTTAATTTTATATTTAGTTTTAATTTTGACATATATAAATTATTAATTATTATTATTTTTTTTAATTTTATTTTTTACTATTACGCTGACAATTTTTAATATCTTATGACTAATTTTTAATACGAATTTTATAAATACAGTAAGATTTTAAGTTTTATTAATATTATTGTAATTGTGTTGGTAAATAATTCTTATTTTAATATGTACTCATTGACTATTAATTATTTTTAATTTGTCGCAATAAATATGAATTAATGTTACACATAATTCAAATATCATAAGACAAATATTTAATTACACTAGCGCATTGGGCGCAAGGCCTGTAATGTTAGTGGTAAGTAATTGGAATAAATAAATAAATCTTAAAATTGCGTATGGCACAAAACTGTCTGTGTAAATATTAATGTAAAACTGTAAATGTAAGTCTTTAATTTCGTAATGTAAGTTCTTTTATTGTTTAACGTTAGTCACAATCACATTTATTGTCATTGGCGGCAGTGGATGTGTGGTGCCTTTGATTAAAAGCTTTTAATAAAAAAAAATTTTTTTTAAAAAGCTTTTATAACTTTTTTTTATTTTCATGCATTGTCATCGGAACCTAATATGTGTGCCAAATTTCAGCTCGATAGCTTCAGTGAAAGTGGGTGAAATATTGATTGCAAGATTCCAGGACATACATGAATGAATACATACATACGAGTGAAGTTAAATAAAAGCTTTTAAAAAAAGGAATTCATCTGAAGGTGATATGTATGTTCGTTTGCCACTTTATCCATAAAGAAAATCAATAAGCTCGTAAGTAAGGAAAAATATCGGTTTTCCATCTAGTACAATCACAATAACATTTCGTATAAAATGAAAGAGATACGAAATTAATGTTAATGATCAAAATCAGTACCAATTTGTATCTATAGATCTGTCAAAAAGCTTTTTCTATCCTTTATCGGAATACCAAAACGTCAATTACAAATCCAATTAAAGTATCCATTACTTCATTAAGCACTGAAAAAATATACAGACCTTTTATATCGTGCTACAGAGACCACTTTATTTCCACTTAGGAACGTAATTCCGATACGATTCCGGGAACTCTGCTGGAAACAACTTGTCATTTGAATCCTAATTTAGGTAAGAAAAGGGTATGGCAACTATCGTATACGCTGGCCAGTTGCGTATTGGTAGACATCACATGCCTTCGAGAACATTAAGAAGAACACTAATTTTTTATTTATTTTTTATTATTAATTTTTTATTACTGAGTGATTCGTCAGTGTCTATATTCATGGTATTGAAACCTGTATAATGCATAACGTGTATAACGTGTATAATGCATAACGTGTATAACGTGTATAATGCATAACGTGTATAACGTGTATAATGCAGGCCGTGCCCGCCGCGAGCGCGTTCACTCCTGAAGATGGTCATCGTAATTGACCGAAACTAGTCGGCCTATTTCCAACTTAAGTCACACGTAAGTAAGCCGTTAATTTCCACTATGAATTAAGTAGAACAGCCAGGCATTTGCTGAATAACTGTCACTTATTATGTTTTCTATTCTACTAACATGTTCAATGCAAATAAATAATAAATTAATTTGAATGATGATAGTTCCTAAGTAGTTTATTCAATATTCTATTTACGTCCAGTAATAGTTAAAATAGCACTTAGATCCATTCGTGTAAATCTACGACTATATCGCTGCCCCGGAAAATGGAAAATGCTGACCATTGATAAAGTCCACGACAGTATTCCGGTGACAATTGATAATTAAACTAAACTGACATCTACCCGGCGTGATCATTTTCAACCGTTTTTCCCGTTTTAAAACCGTGACTAGCGGAAGCCCACCTTTGACATATTTATACCTGCGGATTTCAATGCTACTTTCAACAAAAACCGTTAGCTATAAAACTTTTAAAAGCGACGTAATCCACATCGCTGGGCAATACAAATCAAAGTCAGAGCCGAAACGGCTTTGCAACTGATTTATCCTGCCGGTATAGTACCCGGCCCGGTATTACGGTAACTAAAGCTGTTCAATGGCCGGCGATTAAAGAAATCGTTGCAGTGATAGTGATTTAAAGATCGTTTTGCAGTCGCTGTTGGTATCCGCTAGAGGCATGGAGTTGTAGTTTCTACTGCTAATCTACTATTAACTTTACAAATTTTTATTTTATGTCCCTTTGCAAAATACTCAGTTGTTTTCTGATATTTTTATGAATTTAATAAAAAAATCCTCCACCAATCCGCATTGGAGTAGGTGGAGTATGCTCTAGACTCCCGCAGTAGTGTCAGTGGGGAGACCCGTGCCTAGCTGTGCGACGTCTATGGGTCGCAGTGAAACAATCAATATTTGATTTTAGAACGAAATTTTTGTTCTAAAATCAAAAACCACGGAGTACAACTGGAAATAGCCCAGTAACTCGCTATCGGGGCCAATATCAGCGTTAACTCGACAAACGGGACAAACTTTGTTCCGACAAAGTCTGCGAGACGGTACATTATATGTCTGTATTGATTAGGTACAGTCCGGGCCAAAAATATTATGTAACACTCTGTTTCGAGCAATTTTCATTAGAAGTAGGTAATAATTGTAAGATGCATATATGATGATGATATAGGAGACTATATAATACCTTCTCATCAGAAAGTGATTTGAACCCAGAAACTCTTAAAGAATAGGCTGAATTTTAACAACTTAGCTCTTATCGCTGGATTTTCACAACATTTTCATTCCTTTTGATTACCTTAGAATTAGTCATATGTCAATTTTACGGGTCAATAGATTTTCACTCAATTTTAATAGTCGACAGTATTAAGACAGCTAGACGAATAACCCAAAAATGCAGATATCTGAACGGAAGGCAATTTGCCCACCTATCGTACGGCCGGACGTAACGGGCGGCGCGCGGGCCCAAACTGCAATTTGGGTCAAACGCGCTCGGATTGCGTCACCGCTTGCGCTATTGACGGGTTAATTGGAGCATTTTGTTCGGAGGTAAACGTCACGTCTTTTTTTCAAATATTTTGAATATATAATACGATTTTTTTTTATTTTTTCGAGCAATCACAAACGCACATGGTGCAGGGTTCGAGCCCAGGGTCGTGCAAAGTGTTATTGGATTTTTCATTTGAAATAGGTCGGAGTCTCGATTTGTGGAGCATTTTGTTCGGAGGGAAACGTCATATTTTTCTTCATAAATTGAATACGTATACGATTTTTTTCATTTTTCTAGTAATCGCAAGCGCGTTAGGTTAAAAGTTCTGGGTTCGAACCCCGGTCGGGCAAAGTGTTATTGGATTTCTGACGTGATAAAGTGTTATAAATCGATGAACGCCTACACATACGAAAAAATGTGTGACCCCAGCCGTACCGCCAAACGTACCGCCAAGTGTTACGCCAGGTGTTACGCCAAGCCTATTCATTCAATTTTAGTCTGTAACCCATAGCAATAGCGCTAGTTTACTAGGGCGTACTGAGATATTAATGTATTTTACACAGAGTAGGTACAGTTGATAACATGATTCAGAAAAAGGCACAGCGCCATCTAGTTTATGTTTTGTGAATTAATACAACAATTTCTAATAATATTTCTTATGGCGTTATCACGTAAAATTAACGTCCGTAAACCGACTTTACAGACAACCATAATTTTTTTCGAATTGAATTTTTATTATAGATATAGCTTGGATTTGCTTAGTCGATCAAATGACCGTTTGGAATCATTACAACAAATTATTCATACCGTAATAGGCGGATCAAAACAATTTGGTAGATAAACATAATTCAATTAATCAATTGTGTTTGAATTATTGAAGGGCTAGTGTCAGTATCACGAGCAAGGTCATCGACCCCAGCCAAAGTAAATATAGGTGCTTACTTGCCACGGGTTAGTGTGTTTGATTTCTGGGATAAGATAATCTTAATATACAGGGTTATTGGTAATTCGACGTATTCCCGTTAGGAGGTGATAGGGGTGACTATTTGTGATAATTTTAACCCCCATATGCATTATGCAAAAGTGAACCATTTTCGAGTTATCAAGCTTTTCAGCTTTTTTCAAAATAGGTCAGAAATGCAACATCAAAAATTTATTAAAAAAAAAGTATCAATTAATATCTATTTTTTTCTTCTGATTTATAAAAATGATTAAACAATGGTTATTTATCAACATTAAAACTACAACTATCGGTCCAACTTTAAAAATGCGAGACGATTAACGATATTACTTCAATATTTTTTGAGATTTTTGTCCACTAAAATGCCTTAAAAACAAAAAAAAATTATATCAAACTTGGCTTGCAGATGATTTTAAAAACATAACCGTTTTCTTAGCTTTCCAACAAGGCATAACAACTATGAACTTATATTAAAAAAAAACTGAGAAAAACCGATCACAAAGGAAGCAGGCGGAAATTTGTATTCGAACTAAACTTAAGGTCGTTCTTTAAAATTTCAAAAAAAGTAATTTAAACAATGCCCAATGTAAATAAAACAAAAAATATAAATATAAAATTAAATTTAGAACCAGTAAAAGTTTAGTAATAATAACAATTAATAATAAGTAACAATTAAGACATTTTGTAATTTAGCCTAATTAAAGTTCTTGCTCGAAGGGACTTCCCCTATTGCGTACGCAGTCTCATTCTTTTTATGAGGTGTAACTTAACTACCGAAGTGTTCAAATTATTCCGAATCACATTTGGATGACATCCGTCTTGCTAGTATATCATGTTTTGCCTTATAGCCATAGTCTTCAAGCATTTCATTTGTTAAAAAAATTCGTAAGCGACCAAAATTGGTTCATCGATAAATTCTTGCACATATTGCACATCGCTGCGACCCATAGACGTCCCACTGTTGGGCACGGTTCTCCTCTCAGAATGGGAGGGATTAGGCCTTAGTCCACCACGCTGGCCAAGTGCGGATTGGCAGACTTCACATACCTTCGAGAACGTTATGATGAACTCTCAGGCATGCAGGTTTCCTCACGATGTGTCCTTCACCGTTATAGCAAGTGACATTTAATTTCTTAAAACGCACATAACTTAGAAAAGTCATTGGTGCGTGCCACTGGGGTTTGAACCCGGACCGCTCGAGTGAGAGGCGAGTTCGATAGCCACTGGGCTGTCACCGCTTATTGCACATAATGCAGAATAATTTGACTACTTCGGTAGTTAAGTTACACCTCAGAAAAATAATGAGACTTTGCGTACGCAATCGGGGAAGACCCTTCGAGCATGAACTTTAATTAGGCTAAACTACAAAATGTATTGTAAAAATTGTTACTTATTATTAATTGTTATTATTACTAAACTTTTACTGGTTCTAAATTTAATTTTATATTTATATTTTTTGTTTTATTTACACTGGGCATTGTTTTTAATTACTTTTTTTTAAATTTTAAAGAACGACCTTAAGTTTAGGTCGAATACAAATTTCCGCTTGCTTCCTTTGTGATCGGTTTTTCTCAGTTTTTTTTTAATATAAGTTCATAGTTGTTATGCCTTGTTGGAAAGCTAAGAAAACGGTTATGTTTTTAAAATAATCTGCAAGCCAAGTTTGATATAATTTTTTTTTGTTTTTAAGGCATTTTAGTGGACAAAAATCTAAAAAAATATTGAAGTAATATCGTTAATCGTCTCGCATTTTTAAAGTTGGACCGATAATTGTAGTTTCAATGTTGATAAATAACCATTGTTTAATCGTTTTTATAAATCAGAAGAAAAAAATAAATTTTAATTCATACTTTCTTTTAAATAAATTTTTGATGTTGCATTTCTGACCTATTTTGAAAAAAGCTGAAAAGCTTGATAACTCGAAAATGGTTCACTTTTGCATTATGCATATGGGGGTTAAAATTATCACAAATAGTCACCCCTATCACCTCCTAACGGGAATACGTCGAATTACCAATAACCCTGTATATATTTCTTGTGTACGTGTGTATGACAGTGAACTCCTCCTCTAACATCTATCCAGCCGTTTGGCTGGATAGATGTTGATGAAATTTTTTGTGTGTCTTCAAGGGGATTCGAGAATGGTTTAGAATTTTAGATTTACAATTTGAATAGGAAAATGTTTTTTGAACACTATTTTAGTGTTTTTGTAAAAACTATCATTTGCATGAAGTGTCGCGTCACTTTGACATTTCATATGACAGAACAACGTTTGCGGGGTCAGCTATACATACAGCTACATATACAGCTATACGAGTACATACAGCTACAGTAATTAGTTTTTGTAGACTAGTTTTCCCCGCTGCTCCGCCCGCGGCCTATCGTTTTCAGTGTAAATTAAACAGGACGGTTTACATAAAATGGTCTTACTACAGACATCTGCCTCCTCCTTCTGGGAAATAAAGTCGTCATGTTATATTATGTATCTAAGCTGCAACCCATAGATGTCCCACTGCTGGGCACGGGTCTCCCCCACAAACAAATCTGTGGGAGGTCAGAGCATACTCCATCACGCTGCTCCTATAGGGAGTGGCGGGTTAGTGACCACCCCAGTGTTGAATGTTCTCAAGCCACCCGAAGGTCTTCGACAAGGCTTAACGATTGTTTTCCTCATTAAAAACAAGCGCTATGTTACGTATAAATATATCTTACTAGTGGACGCCCGCAGCTTCGCTCGCGTAGAATTAGACCCATTAACGACGTCTGCCTGCGTTCGGGTTGCCCACTTGACTTCAAAAACGACAAAGTTCCATACTAACTTTGTACTTTCGTTTTACCCCCTTAGGGGATGCATTTTCAAAAATCCTTTCTTAGTGCTCCCCTACGTTATAAAAGGAACCCCTGTGCAAAATTTCAAGTTTCTAACTCTTATAGTTTAGTCCCTGCGTTGATATGTTACTCAGTCAGTCAGTCAGCTTCTCCTTTTATGTATATAAGTAGACTAGTGGACGCCCGCAGCGTCGATCGCGTAAAATTAGATCCATTAACGACGTCTGCCCGCGTTCGGGTTGCCCACTTGACTTCAAAAACGGCAAGTTTCATACTCTTTTGCACTCCCGTTTTACCCCCTTAGGGGATGAATTTTCAAAAATCCTTTCTTAGTGCTCCCCTACGTTATAAAAGGAAACCCCGTGCAAAATTTCAAGTTTCTAACCCTTATAGTTTAGGCCCTGCGTTGTTATGTCAGTCAGTCAGTCAGCTTCTTTTATCTATGTAGATATACTGATATAGATAGATTTCCAGAGAGTATGCGGTATCGTAAAGCCGATAGAACACAAACACTATAGGTTATCTCTACAAATATATTCGAGAGACCGAAATCCGCTCGCAATGCTCTAACAGCCTCTCGTTGTATTCCAATTCGTTTAGAAGTGCTTTCGATTTACCAATTCGCTCTTCACGTCACAATGACTGCAGTTTCAACGGACTGATTTTACATAGCGTCCATAGCCCAATGGCTCGTATCGATTCAATGTGATCGAAAGAGTTAAGCAACGACGGGCGCGGTCGGTTTGTGGATGGGTGACCGCTAGTGGCAAAAATTTCATGGACGCTGCCGTGCTTCGGAGGACACGTAAAGCCGTCGGTCCCGGTTGTTTTCAATGCTGGAAACAGTCGTTAAGCCTTGCGAAGACCTTCGGGTGGCTTGAGAACATTCGACACTGGGTTGGCCACTAACCGCTCCACCAATCCGCATTGGAGCAGCGTGGTGGAGTATGCTCTACACCTCCCGCAGCAGTGTCTGTGGGGGAGACCCGTACCCAGCAGTGGGACGTCTATGGGTCGCCGATTTTACATGCTGCAGCCCAGTGGCTATCGAGCTCGCATCTCGGTCCAGGGTTCGAATCCATGCGACGTGCACTGATGACCTTTCAATGTGTGATTTAAGAAAGTCGCGAGGAAACATGCATGCCTGAGAGTGGACTACCTATTGCCTAACCCAGGGGTCGGCAACCTGCGGCTCGCGAGCCACACGCTCTTTTGATGTGAATCTGCGGCTCTTTAGTTCCATACGCAAGTATAAATAGATATTTTTCTTATGAATAAATAAATTGTTTTCAAAAAACTTTAAAATAAATTGTGTTCAAAAAACTTTATCTATGCAAGTAACTATTTATTCTTGGCGCGAAATGTTTTTGTGGCTCTTTAAAATCAGAAATTTTGTAAATTGTAATTTCTGACTCTCTCAAAAGGTTGCCGACCTCTGGCCTAACCCTTTCTGTTCCGAGAGGAATGCTCAGCAGTGGGACAAAGAAGAGGTTGTAGTGCTGGATTTATATGCTGAAAAAGTCATCCATGAAGTTTCTACATTGCCTTTACATTGCAGTCTAGAAATGTCTAGAATCTAGACTCAATTAATAGCGTTTTATAGGCTCTACCATCTAGACTCTAGACGGTAGAGCCTATAAAACGCTATTAATTGAACCATTTAAAGTTCCCTTGGGCACCACCGCTAGGGTACCGAGTACCATTTGTGTGTAATATTTTTTTAAAGGCAATTGTTTTCCGGTTAGACTTTTTTTATAAAGTAGACAAACTATTTGCGGATTTAATATCATTTGGCTGTTCATTGTAATTTTTTGCTCCCATTGAACACCCCACTCCACCGCGTGGGTGTGGGCTGCACGCAAGTTGAACTTATTTAGAACACCGAGCTCGGCATCGTAACGAACTAATACGTGAAACATTAACAACACGAGCCGTAACCATCCACTGCCGGGTCTGTTTAACCCGCTAACTATCGGGGTGATTTTGACCCGACTCCAAATCCCGGTTAGTTTAACTATTATGGAGACTACACGTACTTTTTGGGTGCAACACATTAGTGGTCCACTAAAAGACTAAGTGTAAAATCTTTTATTGGGAACTACAATAAAATAACTGAAGCAATATCGTTTAAAAAAAACAAAAAAATTTTTTTGAAGATAACCGAACTAAAATATATATTTTTTTAAATTATCGTATTTTCATCGGTTCTTCATAACTGTGTAAAGTTTCAAATTAATCCGACGTTTTGAAGTGGGTGAAAATCTCGTCGAAAGATTCCATTACATACTTACATACATACTAAGGTAATAAAAGCGTTTTAAAAATTACATGTATTTCTCATCAACAAATATTCTAAACATGTCCCACTTACCATTAAAATTTCAATGAATAGAATTACACCGAGTCACATTCGTACATGGCTTGAATATAAAAATAACTTCATCACATCAAAGCAGACGTCCCAATCTATTTTGAATTCAAACCCAGCACAGCTTGTACGAAACAAAATAAAATTATTGTGCGACTAACAAAAACTTAGATCTAATTTACACTCTGAGCTGAGAAGAGAAACTCTAATTAAATCTGGGAAGTAAAAACTAAACATCACAGTTGCAGCGAAACCCACATTCAGGAGTTGAATAAAAAACATTAAAATTGTGCATAGCGCTACAGCTTGTGTTCTGTGCTGTCTCACTGCGGGTGGCTAAGCGAGAGGCGAGCAACTTGTCTAGCATTTTTCATCTAACCCATTGGTTTGCCCACAAATATTCAGCATTTTTCATCTAACGAGGTTTCCCCATATATATACATATACAATACTAATGGACTCTCGCAGCTTCGCTCGCGTGGAATTAGACATAACAATAGTTTCGTTTACACCTAGTAATATTATATAGCCTATGTCATTCAGTGAAGATGCAGCTTTCTAATGGTGAAAGAATTTTTGAAATCGGTCCGGTAGTTTTTGTGTGAAAACATTACAAACAAATCTTTCCTTTTTATAATTATTAGTATAGAGTATAATTTCATGTATAAACATGAAAAGGTAGATTAACCTATCATCTTTGTGTTCGCTCTGAACAGTAGGTACCACTGACACACTTATTTCTGCCTTTAAGTTATTTATTAATTTTCAACAATGTGTCCCAATTTCAAAGTTGTTATTGCGAGTTTTTAATTTTTGGAGTAAATTTTTTCCTATATCACAGTCAGACAAAATGCCGCCACAACCTTTAGCGGGCCGGCCTCCACTCGACAGGTGTCTCGCCGGCCGCTAATAGGTATTCTCTACGTATATCGTATACTCGCTTATCATTGCCAGTAAAACAATTACCTACAGCTGTATCGTAACTGTTGCTGTAAAGAAGTTGTGGCGAGCGCCGCGTCGCATCGCTGGGAGAAATGAATTTGAATTCAAAGCTCGTGTGAGCCGAGTGATAGGCGGTAGCGGGTTGTCCAACGTTCGACCTACAGCGGTGACAGCCCAATGCCTATCGAACTCACCTCTTGAGTTGGTGGGTTCAAGTCCAAGCAGCACATAGCGATGACTTTTCTAAATTATGTGTGTTTTAACAAATTAAATGTCACCTGCTGTAACGGTGAAGAAATCATCGTGAGGAAGCCTGCATGCCTGCAAACCTACATGAGAGTTCTCCATAATATTCTTATTAGCCTTCCTATTCCGAGAGGAGACCCGTGCCCAGCAGTGGGACATATTAATGGTTGTAGGGATGGTGGTGGTTGAAATAATTTTAATGAAAACTTGCATGCTCGTTTTAGGTAATGTAAATAGGAATTACAAATTGTTTCGGCAGCATAAATATTATAGACCTTACTTGTGCTAATAAAGAATTAATATACATAGTATATGCTAAGCCGTTGACGATCCACTGCAGGTACTTACCGAAGCAAAGATGCGTTCGAAATTTTGCCACTAGGTCACGTTAATGCTTCGCAGGGTTGTAATAGCTTGTTAATCTTACTTACTTGAAAAATCGTTGTATAGATACTATAAATTACAATTCAAACGATTAAAAATGCTTGTGACGAAATATTTTATAGAATATTGAGAAGAACTAAAGACTTTCTTGCAATTATTTTCAATAGTTTTTTATGTGTTTTCAAAGACCATTGAATAATTTGATAGATTAATTCACTTTGAATTTCCTCAAATAAATATCTACGAACAAAACTAAATGCAACGAACGAACAGAAATGTTTCCACAACACTGAAAGCATCCACTGTTTTCTCATTCAGACCAAACTATTACGTGTCCGTTGCTAGCGTCACGTAGCCACATTATCAGCGAGTTAGTTAAGCAAGTTACTCGGCGCTAGCTCGCTGTTACGGACAAATATTGTGACGAAAGCGCCCCCTAGCGGATATTGGGGCGGAATTGGTTTAATTAGATAAATGTCGGTGTTCGTGGAAAGGTGATTTTATAGCTAACTCAGGTCCTTTTTGAAGTGAAACATCTTTAGACGTAGGGCAAACCAGATTTTTGGCGTGGCGAGCGTGGCGAATATGGAATATATATACTATACAGTTCCGACAAATGACGGCGGGAAATTATTTTATTAATAAAATATAATAATTAATTTTTTTTTGTTTTTTTGTTTTGGTTTTTGTTTGTTTTGTTTTTAGTTCCTGTCATAATCTGTACTTTTGTGCATATAACTTGTACAATATAATTTCGATGTTTCACATCTGCCAGGCGTCCCGTGACGGCTCACAATTATTTTTTCTCGCTGTGACTTTTACACACCCTGCCCAGGTACTAGAGACTAGAGTTATGTGGGACTCGCTGGCATCGGCTTACCAGAATACCCACTAAAACCCACCGGGGTCTTCAGCGACAATATGAGACGCCACGGGATAATCTAGAGTTACTGGGTTCGCGAAAAATGTTAGTGGGTTTTTCTATCTTGAAATTGCTAGTATTAGGAGTCAGGCACTGTGCATAGCAGTGACAGTCCAGTGGCTATCGAACTCGCCTCTCACTCGAGTGGTCCGGGTTCAAACCTAAGCGGCACGCACCAATAACTTTTCTATGTGCGATTAAAGAAATTAAATGACACTTTCTATAACGGTGAAGGACAAATCGTGAGAAAACTTTTATGCCTGAGAGTTTATCATAATGTTCTCGAAGGCATGTGAAGTGTGCCAATGTGGTGGACTAAGGCCTAATCCATTCCTCCCATTCTTAGAGGAGACCCGTGCCCAGTAGTGACCCTGCTTGTTACGCCAGTGGTCGTGGGTTCGAATCCGATTCAGGACAAACATTCGTGTGTCGAACACTTGTTTTGTTCTGTCTGGATGTTAATATTATCTATTTAAGTATGTATTTAAAAATATATTTATTAATCTATTTAATTAATTAATATACATTTATTTATTTAATCTCTGAGACCCATAGTACAGGATCGCGCCTAATTTGAAGTCAGATGGCCGTGTGTGAAAATATCCAAGATATTTATATTTATATTTATTTCTCATCATCGCAAATCAATTAATTTGATGTTTTAAATGACCAGTGTCATGTAATGTTGAATGTAGTAGCACAGAGCAATTATATAGAAAAGCTAAATAATCTATATGTTGAACACAATAATATGCCATCGCGGCATCGCAATGAATCCATTCGTAGAACACGCTACGAATGGATTCGTCGTCTACGAGCGCCTACGAGCGCTACGCGTCACTGAGATTCCGAGTTTGCTACGAGCGTCACGTAGCGCCATTATCAGCGAGTTAATCAAGTTACGCGACAGTCGTGCTACGAGTTTAGTGGACAACTAGTTATTTAGTAGGAATAACGACTTTTTGTTTCCTATATTACTATATATTATATAGTATAACATGGCTGAATTGTAGTTTGTGTAAAGTGGGATTCAGTAGTATATATCTATATATATAAAAGCTGATTGACTGACATATCAACGCAGGGCCTAAACTATAAGGGTTAGAAACTTGAAATTATGCACAGGGGTTCCTTTTATAACGTAGGGGAGCAGTAAGAAAGGATTTTTCAGAATTCACCCCCTAAGGGGATAAAACGGGGGTGCAAAGTTAGTATCAAACTTTGCTGTTTTTGAAGTTAGTGAATGTCTAATTCCACGCGAGCGAAGCTGCGAGCGTCCACTAGTTATAATATATATTTACAGCGGCTGGTAAGTAATTTAATAAATTTATAAATTAACTAGGTATTCATAGTTTTAATGGATAGTACAATAACAAGTAAGTATCTCTAGGTCACATTCCACATATTTTCTCGACAATGGCTAAGTAGGTCAACATTTTTCTAAAGAGCTTTGTCTTATACCTCGCTTTGGTCGTAATTAAAAGGCAGTTCCGGCCTCTCTTTATATATTGTGTATTCTCCTTAAGTTTTACTTGAGTGGCTGCCGTATGTATGTATGTATAACCTAGATTTTTCATGTGAATTAGATAACAAACGAGATGGCAGCTTCATCCTTGCAGTTGCAGCCCGGGAATTGAACCCAGGACCAGTCTTAGTTATATAATCAAACTAGTGGACGCCCGCAGTTTCGCTCGCGTGGAATTAGACATAATAATAGATTAAAAAGTAGCATATGTCCTTCCTCAGGCTCTAGAGTCTAGACTATATGTGTTCCAAATTTCATTTAAATCGGTTCAGTAGTATTGCCGTGAAAGCGAGACAGACAGAGTTACTTTCGCATTTATAATATTAGTATGGATAAGCAGCCGTTTTTGTCGAATGTTTTGAAACTAGATAATGGTATTCCTACATAAGGGTGACCTAGCGGTGACAGTTTTGAGGTTATTGATCTCGTCTCTCGCTCGAAAGGGTGTGGGTTCAAATCCAAGCGGCACCAATGATTTTTGTAAGTTAAGTGCGATTTAAGAAATCAAATTTCTCCTGCTGTAACGGTGAAGGAAAATAGAATAAGAAAAAAAAAATTTATTTGTCAAATTAAGTACAATTACAATAAAAAAGAGAAATTAATGGACCTTAAAATAACATCTGTATAAGGACAAATTTGACAAAAACATTGTTAGGAAGATTCACTCTTGTGTGTACACAATAAGTATTTTATTCATAGAAAAGAGTAAGTAACGGTGAAGGAAAACATTGTTAGGAAGAGTGAAATCAAAAATCGGGTAATACCCAACTATGTAGATAAAAAAACCGGTCGGAGTGGGGGGTGTTAGGTTATTTTCGTTACGGAATTTCTGGATTTGGTCTCCACGCTCAAGGCCCGCGATAGAAGCTATGCAATAGCTTAAAAACTGGAATACTCAGTGCACGATCCCTACTCGCACATAACCGGATTTTTTGCGGTAAGTTAAGACTTGTTTAAAATAAGATAATTCCGATCCAACAAAGGATTCGTTCACGCACGACCGCACAATGATGCCCCTCAAAATTCCACGTGGAAATTTTTATTCATCACGGAAAATATTTCGCGTTGTCACATTCATGTTACTTTTCAAGGGTTTGCGGGTATGTTATTTGATGTGCGTACGTGGTGGGAGTGACAATTGGGTGTTAAAGTTGCTGTTAAACATGTACTGTTCGACATTGTTGGGTGTGTATAAAGTAAGTTTGGCCACCTTTGCTTTGACCCACTAGTGGGCTCGCGTCTCGTTCCGAAAGTTATTTTATTTATTATTACTTATAATAGTTACACAGGTAAATCTATACCAATATTAAAGAGGAAACATTTTTTTGTAATGTTTTCACAGAAAAACTACTGGACCGATTTCAAAAATTCTTTCACCATCAGAATTTTTTTATTTAATTTTAACCCTAAATAAATATACTGTCCGAATAATAATCTACTACGTATATAATGCTAAATAATACTGGGTGACCGCTAGTGTCAAAATTTCATGGACGCTACCGTGCTTTGGGCACGTTAAGCCGTCGGTCCCAGTTGTTTTCAATGTTGGAAACAGTCGTTAAGCCTTATCAGACTCTTTCGGGTGGCTTAGAAAATTCGACACTGGGTTGGCCACTAGCCCCTCCACCAATCCGCATTAGAGCAGCGTGGTGGAGTATGCTCTAGACCTCCCGCAGCTGTGTCTGTGAGGGAGACCCGTGCCCAGCAGTACTGGGTATCTGAGCGGAAAATAAAAACTCATAAAATATCAACAGGACCTTCACACAAAATAAAAACTGACTTCAACAATGCATTAACGAACGAATGTCTGAGTACCGGAACCGATCGGAATATTTTCCGGGAAATACTAATTTAACAATACGAGATCAGTGCTCGCCTGCAAATGTCATCCAGTCTAGACTAGCTAGGAATGTATTTTAAGTTCACAGGAATAACATTCCTATTGCATGACCGACAAAGGTGATGTTCAGTTCGTTGAAAGGCTAATAGAATACTCGATGAGGATCGGATGTACCTACTACGTGTTTTTACGTTAGATTTTATTAATTCCGTCCAGACTGTATTTTATTTTCTTTATTACAAGGAATGTTCTTTAGTCACGCGCCTTGAGACATAAATCGATCGATAGATAGATATCTAAGATATTTTACATCAAACCAAAAATTAATCTATTTTGTAACAATCCGCGAACAAAAATGTATGGTGATGTATGTATACCTTCATGCACGCAGCACCTCCCTCCCTCACACACAGGAAAAGTTCATTGGTCACACGTAATTTAATGAACTCAATACAACTGTTGATTACACTAGAGTCAACAGAGCCGAAATCATTAATTCGGCCGGAGATTATTTACAAGTGAAATCGGAAATGAGTATTTAAAACCTAGGTGAAAATGAATCACATTTTCAATACAGGTTGACAGATCAAACAAAAGTGTCCACGGTCCCCAATGGTAGACACGCTGTGACAGGTTTGACAAATACTTATTACTACTTATTAAGAACTACTATCTACTGTTGCGCCAGGGGTCGTGGGTTCGAATCCCACTCAGGACAAACAATCGTGTGACGAACACTTGTGTTTGTTCTGTGTCTGGATGTTTTATTTATTTATTTTACGCTTTATTGTAGATTACAATGGGCGGACTTAATGCCTGAAGGCATTGTCTACCAGTCAACCCTTGAGATGGTGAGAGGTAGCGGTAGGCGTTTATGAAAATTAATAAGGAAAATCAGATAAAAAGTAAACAGTGATGTTATTATTATCTATTTAAGTATGTATTTAAAAATATATGTATATGTATATCAGTCTCTGACACCCATAGTACAGGCTCGCGCCTAATTTGGGGTTAGATGGCCGTGTGTGAAAATGTCCATGATACTTATTTATATGTACTTACTGACACCAATCGCTGCAGCCCATAGACGTCCCACTACTGGCACGGTTCTCCTCCGCAGACACAGCTGCAGGAGGTCTAGAGGATACCACGCTGCTCCAATGCGGATTGGTGGAGGGGTTAGCCAACCCAGTATCGAATGTTCTCAAGCCACCCGAAAGTCTTCGACAAGGCTTAACGACTGTTTCCACCATTGAAAACAACCGGGACCGACGGCTTTACCTGCCCTCCGAAGCACGGTAGCGTCCATGAAATTTTGCCACTAGCGGTTACCCATCCACAAACCTACCGCGCCCGTCGTTGCTTAACTCTTTCGATCACACTGAATCGACACAAGCCTTTGGGCTATGGACGCCACAATCGACGCGAGCCATTGGTCTATGACACCAATCAGCAAGACTAAATTGTTAGTTAGCCCAGCTCTTTCGGTAGTCTGCAGCGACTAACGAGCTGGCTAACTATTGTTCCCAACTATTAACAAGTTTCACTTACTGCAATACGAAATTCTATCTGCAGAATGTAGGGGATAAGGGGATTTAAAAGATGATAAGCGGTGACAGCTCTGTGGCTATGGAACTCGCCTCTCACTCAAGCGGTCCGGGTTCAAACCCCACCAGCGGTACGCATCAATGAAATTTCTAAGTTATGTGCGATTGGCAGACTTCACATGCATTCGAGAACATTATGAAGAACTCTCAGGCATGCAGGTTTCCTCACGACGTGTCCATCACCGTTATGGCAAGTGACATTTAATTTATTAAATCGTACATAACTTAAAAAGTCATTGGTGCGTGCTGGTGTTTGAACCCGAACCGCTCGAGTGTGAGGCGAGTTCAATAGCCACTGGGCTGTCAGCGAATAGTTTTTCGGAACCCATAAATTATTTTTGGTTATATTTTAGTGTATGATGCACATAAATTTTTAGATATAGTTTGATTCTTGGCTTCAATTCTTACATGATTTACAATTCAAGCGAATCTCGTATTTTACATTGATATAATGGTATTTTATGTCAATAATGGCACATGGCAACAAGCCAGCCTAATTGACGAGATGGAAAGAGATATGTGAGGGGGCCGCGTATAACGCTCCCATAAGTCTTGGTAATGACAAATTTGCGTCAGAGCTCGGTTATGGAGAGAATTGTTATGGCACTTAGATTTAAATGCTTAGAAATGCTTAGCTGCTGAGTTTATATGGATTGTAGCTTTTTACACATTAAAAACACTCCTATTTCACTAGCTGTGATAACATAGCTTACACAGATGTACACACCTTATCTTAATAATTTCTTATGTACGTGTGTATGACAGTGAACTCCTCCTAAACCTAAATGATGAATGATGATAATGAGCTTCTGTCCTACAGTCGTTTATCGGACACGTCTAAACAGGTTAATCGAGCTGGTTTCGCGGGGAGAGGAAAGAGGGGGGTGTTTAAGAATATTTCTAAACATATAGATCAATATGTAATATTAACTTGTTTTAATAATCTGTTTGCCACTGGCAACATTTTGCTTCTGTGGCTGCGTCCATAGACTTATGATTGACAGTTGTCATATTGTAATTTCTCCCTTCCTGTCTAGAACTATAACAAGTAATAATGTGTTGCGGTAACAGTGCCCTAATTAAATACAGTTCGCTATCAAACACGCATGATTTTTATTACACATGCGCGTAGTGGTCCTTCGATGCACGTAGTAGTCCTTCGTAGTGTTATTCCGACCTTTTTACACGTATATATCGTGATATCTGCCGGTGAAGTTGGTGCGGAGTATGCCGGGCACGCGGTCAATGCCGTTTTGATTGCCGGCCCCCGTGAAGATTGCTGACTCTGGCTATTGGAAATCAATATTTCCAACTAAAGAAGGCGGAAAAGGAAGAAAATTCAATATTTGTGACAATTTCATTCGCAAATCATTTGCATGAAATTTGCATATTACGTCCTCCATAATGGCGTCAGTAATTCCGTATTGACCGGAAACGAAGGTGGCAAACGTCTACGTCAACGTCCTATCAGTTGTCAACTTCACTTCGTGTCATCTTCGTGTCATCTTCATGTCATCGAGTTGAGTCGGACGGTTTGTTTTGTATACAAACAAAATAAACAAAGTGCATTTCGGAAAATTTCGGTTTCGTCGATAGTGTTTTTGTGTCTGAGTGCGGTAATTGTGCGTCACTATGCCAGCTACTGAAGAGCTATTAAAAAAGTTGCGTCTCGCCCGCGGCCAATTAAAAGGTACTGTGACTAGAATAGAAAATTTTATAAGTGATCCGATTAATTTGGCATCCGCGTCGATCGAAATGATACAAGCGCGTCTAGAAAAGCTCATTACGACGTTTAAAGATTATGAGAAAACACAATTAGATATATTATCGCTTGACGAGAAAGATCCCGAAAACGTAGCTATATTGGAGGATAAATATTTCATAATAGTATCAAAGTTAAACTCTGCTTTAAAAGCTTTAAATACTAGTGAGGTTCAGCAATGTACTAATGTATCGACATCGAAATTACCTAATATTGATGTTCCCATATTCAATGGCAAGGACTTTACTAAATTTACACCATTTATTGAATTATTTACTGCTGTCATTGATAGGAACAAGGTACTTTCGGATGTCCAAAAGTTATTTTACTTGCGGAAGTTTTTAGCTGATGATGCTTTGGCGGTTATTATTAACCTACCTCTTGTAAACAGTTCCTATAAGGAGGCACTTGAGCTCTTGAAAAAACGATATGACAACAAGTGCAGGTTGATCATCAATCATATTAATATATTACTAAATTTGCAAGTGATACAAAAGGGTACTGCAGCCTCTATAAGGTCTTTCATATCTGAGATACAGCAACAACTTTATGCACTCAAAAACTTAGAGCAACCCGTCGATACGTGGGATATGCTGCTTATATCTATTTTTATTAAAAAGTTAGATCCATACTCTAACCGTGCTTATCAACTAGATAGGGACATAGATACTCTTCCAACAATGGAAGAATTTATTTCATTTTTAGAGAGGCGTGCTATAGCGCTCGAAGATAGTAGCTCTGACAATATAAAGAGTACTACTCATAAGGTAACCAATGTTGCCACTAAATTTAATAATTCATGTTATTTTTGTAAAAGCATGTCACATCCATTGCATTCGTGCCCCAAATTTAAAATGGCTCCTATAGAAGATCGTATTAAATTTGTGGATATAGAGAAATTGTGTTCCATGTGTTTAAAACCTCACACTGGTAGGTGTAAGTTTTCTTTTAGGTGCAATAATTGCAAATCTAAGCAGGGGCATAATACGCTTCTGTGCAAACAGACAGACAGTGTTCAGGGCTCGCAGCCTGCAGTATCACTGCATACTAGTAATTCAACAATAAATACATTAATGCCGACTATCAAGGTAAAGTTAATAGATCAGCGTGGCTCTATATATTATGTTAGAGCCTTGCTTGACTCGGGCAGCCAAGTTAGCTTCATAACGGCATCCCTTGCTAAAAAATTACATTTAAAACTTAAGAATATTAATACCAATATTATTGGAATAGGTAATAATAAGAATAATATTGAAAAATATGTCAATGTATCAATATACTCTCCAGTGAACAATGTTGAATTAAAAATAAAATGTCATGTTGTAAGTTCCATTACATCAAATCTACCTCAACATCATTTTGATATTTCAGGCTTAAATATTCCTAAGCATATTCAGTTGTCTGATGATGAGTTTAATGTACCAGCAGAAATATCTATGCTTTTAAGTGCTGACATTTATTTTAACATATTAATTGAGGGGCAAATCAAAATTCATAATAGGTTAATGTTACAGAATACTTTGTTTGGTTACACTATTGGTGGAAATATTAGCTCTCAAGCTCCACATAATAATGCAGATGTTGTAACAAATCTAGCCATTTGTGATAATAATAAATTAGAGGATGTGATGGAACAGTTTTGGCTCACTGAGAGGGTGCCTCAGTCTGCAACCGAGCCCAGCAAGGAGTTTCAAAAAACAGAAAAGAATTTTCAGGATTCAGTTAGGCTCATAAATGACAGGTTTTATGTTGATATGCCTTTAATTAAAACAGTGCCCGAGTTGCAGATTGGAGATTCCTTTTCAGTGGCTCTTCAAAGATTCTTATCACTGGAGAAAAAATTTAAACGCAACCCATTGTACTTAGACAGGTATAAAAAATTCATTGAGGAGTACATAGCTTTGGGACATGCAAAAAAGGTGGACATAGGTATTTATGACTTGCCTAATGGTACAGCTTATTTTTTAGGCCATCATGCTGTTTTAAATGAGGAAAGCTTAACAACACAATTCCGTGTAGTATTTGATGGTAGCATGAAGTCGAAATCTGGTGTCGCATTAAATGACGTTATGTTGAACGGTCCAGTGGTTCAGAGTGAGCTCTTTGATGTGCTACTTCTCTGGAGAACCTACCTTTACACGCTTACTTGTGACATTCAGAAAATGTTTCGTGGTGTTATATTAATTCACATCAAAGGTGCCTCCAGAATATTTTATGGCGTGATGATCCACAGGAGCCCATCAGCTGTTTGCAGCTCCAGACGGTTACCTATGGGTTAAAAGCATCCACTTTCTTAGCTACACGTTGCCTCATAGAGCTGGCTCATAAATATGGTGAAGAGTTTCCTCTTGCTGCTCAGGCTATGAAATTGAGTACATATTGTGATGATGTTATAGGTGGTGCGGATGATATACAATCACTGCTCCAGCTTAAACATGAGCTTATTGATCTCTTGAGGAGAGGCAGCTTCACCCTTCACAAGTGGTGTTCCAATTATCCACAGGCTATTGATGACCTCCCCAATGAAATCAAGTACTTTGACAAACTTGACATAAATAAAAATAATATTTTTAAAACACTGGGTTTAAAATGCGATATTTTAAATGACACTTTTACTTTTAGCTGTCCAAGAAACGATGATGATATTAAGACCAAGAGGTCGATTCTGAGTTTCATTGGAAAAATGTTTGACCCATTGGGTCTAATAGGCCCCATTATAGTGGTGGCCAAGCTTTTTATGCAAACATTATGGTCTATGAACATAGACTGGGACAAAACATTGCCCTCAGATATACTCAATACTTGGAATACATTTATGAATAATTTAAATTTAATGAATACACTTACTGTTCCAAGATGTGTAAATTCATCCAACATAGTCATGGTAGAGCTGCTAGGATATGCGGATGCATCCATGAAAGCATTTGGAAGCTGTCTCTACTTAAGAGCTGTCAACCTTGATGGTAGAGTCTCTGTTAATTTGTTGTGCTCTAAGTCTCGTGTGGCTCCTTTGAATAAAAACTTAACTATCCCACGCTTAGAATTAAATAGTGCTTTGCTTTTATCACAAATTGCAAACAGAGTTAATATAATGATATTTTAAAATCCAGATTCAGTAATATTAAAACTTATTTATATAGTGATTCTCAAATCACTCTAGCTTGGATTAAATCTGCAAATTTAAAGTCGAATCCTTATGTAGCTAATAGAGTTAATCAAATTAAAAATTTAACTTCAGAGTTTCAGTGGTCTTACATCAGTATGGTCAATAATCCTGCTGATCTGCTTTCAAGAGGCTGTGAGCCACATAAATTAAAAGCAAATTCCCTATGGTGGCATGGTCCCAAGGAATTAATGAATAAAGATTACACACACTCTATAAGTGATGTAGAATTTCCTTTTTCTAATTTTAGTGACTCTGAAATGGTTTCAAATCTTTGTAAAGCAATAAATTGCGATCCTGATAAGGATGAGCTATTCCTAGATAATTTAATTGAAAAAATTTCTGATTGTGGGAAACTTCAAAGAGTGGTTTCTTACATATTGAGATTTAGTAATAATTGTTCTAAAAATAAGAATAAAGTTTATGGTTCATTGACACCACAAGAGCTCAAACATGCAATGTTGGTTATTATTCGCTGTGTTCAAAGAAAATACTTTGCCAGGGAAATAGAATGTCTTAGAAATAATTTGCCTATCAAATCAGGTATTTCAAATTTACATCCGTTCTTAGATAAAATGGGGGTATTACGAGTAGGGGGTCGTCTTCAAAATGCTTTGAATATACCATATGACAAAAAGCACCCTGCCATCCTTCCAAAGTCATGTAATTTTACAGATATTTTAATTCGTATGGAACATTTGCGATTGCTGCATGCAGGTGCAAAGTTAGTCTTAAGCTCCCTTTCACAGCAATATTGGCTTATCAGTGGCATACGTGAAGTTAAGAAAGTGGTTAGCAAATGTGTCAAGTGTTTTCGCCTAAAGGCTGCAGCTGCACAGCAGCTTATGGGATCCCTCCCACAGGAAAGACTCACTGCTGTCAGGCCGTTCAATATAGTTGGTGTCGACTTCTGTGGACCATTCAACATCAAGGTTGCAAGAATCAGGAAGCCCATGATTACAAAGGGTTATGTAGCAATTTATGTGTGTTTTGCAACCAAAGCCATCCATATGGAGTTGGTCAGTGATCTAACCACAGAATCCTTTTTAGCATGTCTCAAACGCTTTATAGCTAGAAGGGGAATGCCAGAAAAAATATTTTGTGATAATGCCAAAACCTTTAAAGGAGCTGCTAACCAGTTAAGCGACTTGCACAAATTGTTTATCTCAAGAGCTCATGTGGACTCTATAACCAACTATTGTAACTCAAATTTAATAAAAATTGTGTCCTCTACCACTCAACTAATAATAGGTATAATAATGTACTTACTCACAAAAAATGTGTTGTTAATAGTGGGTTATATACCTACTATAATTATTGCAGCATCTCCTGATGCCATATTCAAAGGGTCAGGGATCCTTAGCAGGTGTTTAATTATATTAGACACCTGATCCCAAGACATGATTATCATGTCGTAGGGCTAAGGATCCTCTGATATTTGTTTCTGTATGTTAAGATTGTATTTTTTAATACACCTAAATAAGCATGACCTGTTATTAATGGTTTAACATTTTCTATATTTGATAAACAGCATAAAAATATTAATGTGTTATCATAGGGTACTGTTGTATTATTATTGTAGTGTAATATTGCACTTTTGTTTAATCCAAGGCCCCGGCCCAACTATGTTTAAGAATATCTCTAAACATATAGATCAATATGTAATATTAACTTCTTTTAATAATCTGTTTGCCACTGGCAACATTTTGGCTCTGTGGTTGCGTCCATAGACTTATGATTGACACTTGTCATATTGTAATTTTCCCTCTTCCTGTCTAGAACTTTAACAAGTAATAATGTGTTGCTGTAACAGTGCCCTAATTAAATACAGTTCGCTATCAAACACGCATGATTTTTATTACACAGGGGGAAAGAGGGGAAGTAGCCGTACCAAATTACTAAGTATTCGTTCGGTACTAGCCAGGTTGAGTGTCACGTTTGAATGACGCATTTTACTACCACATACGGAAGACACTACGTAGAAAGTAAAAATGTTAAAAGTGCGACATCACTGTGGAAGTGGTAGCTTTTCGAGAGGCTTCAAAGACTATGGTCCACTGTAAAGTTGATATATTCGAATATAAGTTTCTTCACTCGGTTGATCACATACGATCGACGCGAGCTATTTGGTTATAAACGCTACTGATTGTGCCTTACGTATCATTTAGCTAAGGTACCAAGCTAAAAATATTTATGTTCATCTATATTTGTTAAGAAGTGAAGATCAAGTCGAGTCGCGGTTAAATTTACTTATTTGTTACAGTAAGCGGCATGAAAGTTAAGCTTTGATCTTGAATACGCAGTAATTGAAGTGTAGGCTGATTGGTTTGCCAGCCGTATCACGTCTCCCGGACTCACCCCATGCGCATCTATCCCCTACGAATTTCGTTCAGAGCTACACTTTCATGCCGCCAGCTATGCTAAACCTTACCTGTCCATCATTTCCCCTTCCGGCCGGTTGATGGCCGCATCCTTGGACGCGGAGTACACGTACACCCGGGTGTCGGCCTTGTACCACTTTATACTGTGCATCTCCCCGCACGACTTGCCGTCGATGCGACAGCGCAGGCGGGCCGTCTGGCCCACGATGGCCGACGCGTGCTCTGTGGACAAGAGAATATTCGTTTACTTTAATGAAAAAATATAAGAGAAAACTAGTGGACGCCCGCAGCTTCGCTCGTGTAGAATAAGACCCATTAACAACGTCTGCCCGCGTTCGGGTTGCCCACTTGACTTCAAAAACGGCAAAGTTTCATACTAACTTTGCACCCCCGTTTTACCCCCTTAGGGGATGAATTTTCAAAAATCCTTTCTCAGTGCTCCCCTACGTTATAAAAGGGACCCCTGTGCAAAATTTCAAGTTTCTAACCCTTATAGTTAAGGCCCTGCGTTGATATGTCAGTCAGTCACTCAGCTTCTCCTTTTATTAAATGTATAAATACTAAATAATGTAATAATGGCATCTAAATATTTTTTCACAGTACCCGTCCACGGTCCGTATTACCCCTGTGTTGACTAACAATAACATATAACAGCGGTTCATTTCCACCACTCGTCCGCAATGTGTTAATTGGATTATTTTGATTGTTAATTTCATTTTTATTCCATGATCTGTTGGCATTCAATTTATAAGTTGATTATAACCAAAATAAATAGAAAAGTATTATTGCTCTGGAGTCCTAGTTGGATTCAGTTCAAATTCAAATTCAAATATATTTATTCATTATAGGTATACACAATATACACTTAATGATGGTCACAAAATTTCAATATTTAATTACTTATGTCAATATTTAAATAATTAATTAATTCTATCATTCATTTTCCATGCATCTTGATCATTTATATATTCACTAGTGGACGCCCGCAGCTTCGCTCGCGTAGAGTTGGACCCATTAACGACGTCTGCCCGCGTTCGGGTTGCACACTTAACATCAAAAACGGCAAAGTTTCATACTAACTTTGCACCCCCGTTTTACCCCCTTAGAGGGTGAATTTCCAAAAATCCTTTCTTAGTGCTGCCCTACGTTATAAAAGGGACCCCTGTGCAAAATTTCAAGTTTCTAACCCTTATAGTTTAGGCCCTGTATGGTCCAAGAGCTGAGAGCATCAATTTTTCGGTAGGTGTTTGAGGCAAGCTGAAAACTTGTCCAACGCCTCTCCTATTATACCCCAACACGGAACTGCAGACCTGGCTGGTGAGTAGCGGGGCAAAATCAACCCCTATATATAAATTTAAAAAAAAAAAACCATTTCAATAGTATGAGTTGTGTGTGTTGTGAATTTAATAGTAAATTATTCATTCATTCTATGTTACGGTAAAACCACATTTGTGTGGGTATGTTCAAATTGCAAACGAGTATGACATCTGTGAAGCGCTTGTGGAGGCGCTGCTCATATTATCATCATATTCATCAACATCATCACAACCCTTTCTTTGTCCCACTATTGGGCACGGGTCTCCTCTCAAATTGGGAGGGTCCACCACGCTGGCCAAATGCGGATTGGCAGACATCATCTTATTATTATCAACCATTATAAAACAGACTTAAGTGATCAATATATGCATAAAAGAGACAGGTTACATGACAGTCCAGTGGCTAGCGAATAGGCTCTCACTCGAGAGGTTCGGGTTCAAATCCAAGCAACAATAACAGTGAAGGGAACATAGTGAGGGAAACGTATGCCTTTAAGTTCTCCATAATATTCTCCAAGGCGCGTGAAGTGGTCAGCGCAGTGGCTTAAGGTCTCCCATTCTGCCCCTCGGGCCCTCCCATTAAGAGAGGAGATCCTTCCCAACAGTGGGACAAAGAAAGGGTTGTGATGGTGGTGATTAAATTTGTTATTCTACTCCTACACAGTATTCTTGCAAATTCATTATAACTCTTCCCGTTTCTAAGAAATAACACTCTAAATGAGAAATGCGATGAAAAATATCTTTGGTAAGAAATATTACAATAATATAATTATATCTTGAGACCTAACATTGTCAATGCTTTGTGTATCGTTATAAACGGAGAAGCATCTAAGCTTTCGGTCTGGTGGTTCTTAGATGATGGTCCGCTGGCTTGCACAAATTATTTTATTATTTTGTGTCTCAATGAAAAGTTAATTGTATTAAAATTTTGATGCATTTAGCTCTGCATGTCTCTGGCTTCTGCCTTTGGTGGAATAATTCCTGTTAGCTTGTTCATTGTTATGTTTTATGCGAACACAAGACAGCACCAGATACAAATTGCATGAATAAGTAATATATACTAGTACCAAGATAGAAATGTGTTTGTTTAAATTAAATTTGCATCAATAATAAAATCAGCACAAGGTTTTAGTTTTACCAAAACTAATGAGCAAAAATATGTTCAGTGGTAACTTTTGAATTATGGTATCGTTAAAAGATGCTGGGCAATTTAGGTATAACCCATAGACGTCTAGGGCATACTCCACCACGCTGCTCCAGAGCGCAGCGCATCTCTAGACAGTGGGGGAGACCCGTGCCCAGCAGTGGGACGTCTATGGGTCGTAGCAAAACCTTGTTAGTTGGTATAAGTAATGGTCCAGTTAGTATTTGTTAGTAAAAGTTTGTATTATTAGTTTGTATAAAGTAATATTACTAGGTGTAAACGAAATTTTTGTTATGTCTAATTCCACGCGAGCGAAGCTGCGGTCGTCCACTAGCATTCTAATAAAAAAGACCTCCTTATCTTGTTGGAAATAAACTCAAATTGTGTTTCAGGTGTAATCTGGAAAGGCTTAACAATATCAGGGCTGTATATCTGTAATCCTGAGGGTCCGAATCACGGGTCCTATCCCAGCCTCTTGACCTCTCTTGACCTCGGTTTATTTAATTTGCAAATGATGGAGACCACTTGTCTGACATAGAGCGATTCCCGAAATACGTTTCGACAATTTCGTATACAAATACAAAATGTTCTATTCCACAAAAATTAGTTTGTATAGTACAAACACAAAATAAAAAGGTTTAGATACAGAAGGACCATTCCCGCCGTCATCGAAAATAGTTAAGTACCTAAACTTGATTTTCACCAAGGGTTGCAACGCTACTGTATTACTTCTGAACTTTGAAAGTAAAAATATAAGTATAATAAGTTGAATTAATAAAAAAAATTTTTATAACTTTTTTTATTTTCGTGCATTGTCATCGGAACCAAATACGTGTACCAAATTTCAGCTCGATAGCTTCAGTGGAAGTCGGTGAAATATTATCGATACATACGAGTGAAGTTAAATAAAAGCTTTTAAAAAGACTACAAACATCGATTTGCTTAAACATAATCTGATAATGCTTACTTTCGTTAAAATGCAGCACTATCAAATATACCATTGAATTGTAATAAAATCGGTTTGATGATTTTACCAAAATTATTTGATATTCAATCAACCAATTTAATTTAATTGAGATAGCCTGTAAGCGTAACGTCAATTTGTACGTGATAGAAATTTGTTCATCGCGGACCCTCTGTTAGGCGCTACGTACGTTTGTGGTGATATTCTGTCCACAAAAAGTCTATCTTACAACGGCCAAAGTTTATTATGAGGATCGAAGGTCTGGGTCAATAAAGAACTATCGCTTAAACTTCTTTTGTATTGTATCCAAGACCGCATCACTAAAGATTTCAGACGTTCAGACGTTCTGTGGGTCGGATAACTACACCGAACTTATCATCGGTTTTAATTATAAACAACTTAGGTTAATACCATACTGATATTTTTCAAATATTCGCACACGTATGTTTCGTACGCTCACTGCGCGCTCACATAGTATTAATAATGTCTGTTTTAATTCATAATATTAAACGTACTACGCTTCGCTAGTGACTTTTACCTATCGCTAGTAAGCAGCATAGGAAAATTAAATAAAAATAGCTATTTAGCAGCACAGTACCGCAGCCCCATAATTATAATTTTATACATTTCTAACAAATACCATTATAAAATAATATTTTAAAAATGTGACATCCCTGCAGCATTAACAGCATTTTGCGAGTCAGTGTTCGACGGTCCGCGTGGACGCATTCCATTATACCGACAATCCGGAACCCACCAACTTTACATATGACCAACTTTTAGTAAGACACATGCGTTTCAATATTCAAATCAGTATGTTTATGTGTTTGCCGACAAATAGACGGACACTGTCGGTCGTGTGACCTACTTATTTATGAAATATACAATCGCTGCGACCCATAGACGTCCCACTGCTGGGCACGGGTCTCCCCCACAGACGCAGCTGCGGGAGGTCTAGAGCATACTCCACCACGCTGCTCCAATGCGGATTGGTGGAGGAAATATACAATAAAGTACTAAAATATAATACAAATGGCTAGCTAACGCATAATATATATACTAGCTGACCCCGCAAACGTTGTTCTGCCATATGAAATGTCAAAGTGTCGCGACGCTTCACGTCAATGAACGACGGTTAAAAATAAAAATACTAAAATAGTGTTTAAAAAACATTTTCCAGGGGACCAAATTGTGAATCTAAACCATTCTCGAATCCTCTTGAACACACAAAAAATTTCATCAACATCTATCCAGCTGTTTAGGAGGAGTTCACTGGCGTACTACACAAGAAATATATAATTAAGATAATATATCTTATCGCTTAACCAATCGAGCTGTCTCATACTCGCTCAGACCGCAACCGCGCTCACCTTGTGTAATGTCATGTAAAATATCTTCGAAATTCAATTTAGAACGGACGGAGTATTAAAACGCCATCAGCGGTCGCGCCCACGTATTATTTACTTCGACGTAATCCCTATTTAAGTATTCTAACCCTAATTTTAACGCCCGATTCTTAATGACTTGGTGACAAAAACGAGAACGAGATACATATCTTATGTTTTTGTAATACCTCGTGTGGGTGGTAATGCCATATGGAATTTTACTCCAGTTGGTGAGAATTCTAACGGCTGGTGGTTTAAGACATGAGCATCTTTATTATGCCACCTTAAATTACAAAAAAAACCGTTTAAATAAACAAAGGATAGAAACAATGATAAAAACAACGAGGATGACCACAGCAAATGGGCGTGGCGAACTCCACTCAAGATAGCCGTCTCCACTCAAGGGCTTAAGATGGCCTCTACAAAATTTCACTTTTCAACTGCTATTGTACATCGCCAATCGCCACAATCCTTACTTATATATAAATGGGAAAGTGTGTCTGTTGGTTTGTCCTTCTTCTCCGCCTCAAAGGAATGATGTATCCACGTTATTTTGCATAGATGTAGTGCAGACCTTGGAGAGTAACATAGGCTACTCCCAGAAAATGGCACCATTCCCGTAGAACCGCCTCTTGCCTCTGCATACTTTTCGGAGAAAAACAGCCATGATTTAATGTTTGTCAAGTCTGATTCACGTGCGTCGTCCATTGCTTAGTAATACATACAAACATACAATGTAACCTAATTACCATCTTAAATCTATCTAGTTAGCTCAGCCAAACCGTGATGAATCCAACGCCACAGTCTCTGGGCAAAACCATAAATTTCCCGAAACGTCCAACAAAGTTTGAAATCACGAGTTTGGCTTTAGAACAAGTTCTGAAGATTGTGAAACATTTTTGATTAGAAAATACGCAAAAGTAACCCTTATAATTGGTGACAGCCCTGTGGTTATCGAACTCGCCTCTCACTCGAGCGGTCCACGTTCATATTCAAGTGGCAGGCACAAGTGACTTTTGTAAGTTAAACCATTTTCAGGGTTCCTTACCAAAAGAGTGACAAAAACAATATGAAAACAAAAAAAAATAGATAAAGTAAAAAAGTAATATTGTTTTTTTATTATTTGGAGTGACCTAAAAATATCTATTGCAGATATAGTCTAACATACGTTATGATCAGTCAGACTTAGATACTTGAAATCCTTCTACCGTCAGAGTTGTCACGGCAGCTTGCATGCATTGCGAAATAATATATTTGTTTCAACGTGTTCCCAAATAATAACATGCCAACTCCACATGAGCATCAATTATTCAATAAGCCACAGTCAGTCGGCCCGACCATAAATTTCCAAAAGCTCCCAACAAAGTTTCAAACCATGGTTTCCGAGTTCCCCCGACAACTTACGAAGACGCCCGAACGCTACATAAATTTTCGACCAATTACCGTCCTGCACATTTATTGCCCAAGTTGCCGGTATATTTCTTTTTTATTGGTATAGTTTTTAAATGGTTGAATATGGAATATATTTACAGTGAACGTTATGAGATTTCTTTGTGTCACAAGTTTTTGAAAGTCGAGGAATTGTTGAGGATATCTATGTTAAATCGAGCGAAGGAAATGGGATGGTTCCCGTATTTATAGGCGAAGTGAATGCCCTTCTTGGCAATACCGGCTAAGCCAAAGGACATAAGATTTCAAATGGCTCTATGGCTCTATATCTGGAGGTAGTGTAACATTCCATCGCCGATTTCTATCTATACGAGTACTAATTTTTTAAAGAGGAAACATTTGTTTGTAATGTTTTAAAAAAAAAAACTACTGGACCGATTTCAAAAATTCTTTCACCATTAAAAGCTGCATCTTCACTGGGTGACATAGGCTATATACTGTTACTAGGTGTAAACGAAACTATTGTTATGTCTAATTAAACGCGAGCGAAGCTGTGGGCGTCCACTAGTTTATAATGAGCTCCTGATATGGCTCCAAACAATTAATTACATTCAAAAGAGAATTTAAAAAATTGCTCATTAATAAATGTTATTATAATATTTACGAGTTTTTAGTCGCGTTACTGAGCCACTTTCCGTCTAGATCTCATTTACATAGCTCACCAAAACTCTATTAACTCTCGTAACAAGCTTGCACGGTTTGTTAACAAATAAAGTTTTCTAATAAAATTCTCCTAACAAAAAGGTTGTGTGTGATTTAAAAAGTTCGACTACTTTTGTGTGCTTAATTCCAGTTAACGAGGTATCAGGAGGGCAGGCTTGTGTCTACTTTATCTACGGAGTACGGAAAGGAGAGGAGATAATGTATGTGACTGTGCCTTGTAAGTGGACTATTACTAATATTGACTAGAACATATTTTACAATCACGATCATATCTTAATTTCTGATTCATTTTATTTTATCATTTTGAATATATTTATTTTGCTTTTATGTACATAAGATAGCAAAAGAACACGTGAAACAACTCATTCGTTGCTCATGGTACTGTGATAGACTGTGATCAAGACTCGAACTCCAGCGGCACGAACCAATGACTTTTCTAGTAATGAGTTATGTGCGATTTAAGAAATTAAATGTCACTTGCTGTAACGGTGAAGGACACATCGTTAAGAAACATACATGCTTAAGAGTTCTTCATAATGTTCTCGAACGCATGTTAAGTCTGCTAACCCGCACTTGGTCAGCGTGGTGGACTAACGCCTGATCTCTCCCATTCTGAGAGGAGACACTTGCCTAACAGTGGGACAAAGAAAGGATTGTGATGATGACAGGCTCATGTTCATTAAAAACATGTCTTTCAATACAGAGAAGAAACCCACAGTGTGTGTGACAGTATCACACAACGGCCCACCAAACACCGAATGCAAGCTCGACGCAAAATCGAATGATAAAGCATTATAAGCCGAGTTCTGATTTCGACATTTTGTATCCTGACGCAGCGGAAAATACCTTGGGACCGCGGGAATTCGGGAATTCGGGAATATTAGGGAATATATCGTTGAATTCCCTGTGTCGTTTGCTAGGCGTGGCTATGTGTACGCCTACGACATGCAATTTTGTAGTCGCGACGAATTCCTGAAATATGAAAATGTAGGTATATCGACTGATGCTCTCCCGGTAATGTTGTATCGATATAAGATTTGTAGAAGCGTGTCTCAATTGTATGAAGTGGAGAATAGATTGTGTATTTGTTATGGTTTACTTTTTAGGTTCATTTATTTATTTATATAGTCATGTACAATGACGAACGAAAAAAAAACCCAGAATTAATAGTAACTTAGTACATAGGTCCTGCTTATTCCAAAGTGAAATCTCTTCCAAAAGGCCTAGGAATGGAGCATTATTTAAGAGTGAAGTCCATTTCACGAAAACCATGCAATTACCAATTTTTGACAACGTTAAACTTATTGCTATTTGTTTAGGGTCACCACACCACTGACCAACGCTTCAGACACATTAAGACATCCACAATAGATATTTAATTCCTAAATGCGTAACTATCCTTCTCTTACTGAATTTTCACACAATTCTCGTGATATAAATAACTAATTAGAACGCTAGGGTCGCTGTACGCAATGTTCTGTCGTTGGAACATCCTTAATTGGTAGCCAAACAGCTACACTGTCGCCCTACAAATCTCTTTAGGGATGTGTCAGCGCAAATATCGTATCGATATTTTTATTCGTCGTTAATTAAAGTTCTGTTTTATTTAGACAGAGAGTGTAGCGCGCTGCAGCCAAACCGGAAAATATATTTTCCATTTTTCATCGAGTTTTGTAAATATGCTTTCTGTGATTAAACTTAACGAGGCTATTATAACGTGGTACATTATTTTTATATAAATTAAATAGCATACGAGCATGCATCACCAACAATAGGGGTGGTACGAGTCTCGTTCCAAGTCTGCACAGATTCTGATCCAACCTGAGTACTAAGATCGTCTGTAGGAAAAAGTCTCCCGAAATTATATCTTTCCAACCAATAATACCTTTACAAGTAAATATTTATTTGATGGGCCCGTTGGCGCTATTGGTAGTTACCCTGCCTGTTACGTAAGGGGTCGTGGGTTCGAATCCCACTCAGGACAAACATTCGTGTGACGAACACTTGTGTTTGGTCTGTGTCTGGATGTTATTATTATCTATTTAAGTATGTATTTTAAAAATATTTATGTATGTATATCAGTCTCTGACACCCATAGTACAGGCTCGCGCCTAATTTGGGGTCAGATGGCGTGTGTGAGAATGTCCATGATATTTATTTATTATTTATTCCATGGCAGAAATGGTGCAAAGACTAAGAGAAGAATTTTTTGTGGATATTAAGTAGCAAACGAGCTTGCAGCATGACACATTTGACAGACCTTGAACAATACTCGTTTAACGACTGATATGGTTAGTCCAGTTAGCATAAGATATGAACGTTAGCAACTCACGTAAGCTGAACTGTTGATGGTAAGAATGAAGCATAAAATATTAATAGTATTTAACGACAATTTTTTTCGGCAAAAATCGATATTTAACTTAAAATCCCTATTTTTCATCATCTTTTTACTTATATTTTTTATTCCCGTGTTAACTTTCTTTTACAGTGTTCAGCGTTTAGCTTTTACGATTGAGCAATTCTATTGTAAGAAATTCGCGCCTACAAACAATTGGGTACATGAGAATAATATGAAAAATTTTGTTTGGAAAATCAGAAATTTCGTATCTTACTTTTACCTGGAAAAGCCTTGATAAATTGGCTGGGTTTTGGTTCCTTATAAAAGACGACCTCATAATATAAGGGTAGCGAAGCATTAGTGTTTAACTTCGAATAACTGGACTGTAACTAACTTTGCCTTAAAAACTAACTAAGTTACAACACAGCGGTTGCCAATTCGAAACTCAATTTGAGGTCCTTGGAAGGTCCAATCTTGACTGTATGATACATTTAACAAAGTAACGAACAGTATGTGACAGCGGTGACCGCCCAGTGGCTATCGAACTCGCCTCTCACTCGCGGGGTTGAGGGTTGAAATCCAGAGGACACGCACCAACGACTATTCAAAAATTATGTGTGATTTCAGAGCACCGTGAAGGAAACATCGTGAGGAAACGATAAAGTTCTCGAATAATGACGTCTGCTAACCAGCACTGGGACAGCATGGTGTACTTAGGCCTAACTCTCCCTTTCGCTGCGACCCATAGACGTCCCTCTGCCTGGCACGGGTCTCCCCCACAGACTCGGCTGCGGGAGGTCTTGAGCATACTCCACCACGCTTCTCCAATGCGGATTGGTGGAGGGGTTAGTGGCCTACCCAGTGTCGAATGTTCTCAAGCCACCCGAAGGTCTTCGACAAGGCTTAACGACTATCTCCAGCATTGAAAACAGCCGGGACCGACGGCTTTACGTGCCCTCCGAAGCACGGTAGAGCCCATGAAATTTTGCCGCTAGCGGTCACCCATCCACAAACCGACTGCGCCCGACGTTGCTTTACTCTTTCGATCACATTGAATCGACGCGACCCATTGGGCTATGGACGCCTCCCCTCCCTTTACGAGAAAATACTAACTTTACAACAGTTTTGAGAAGACCAGAGCCCAACAGTTAGTCAAAGAAAACGATGGTCGGTGCGTGCCGCTTGGATTTAAACCCGCAACCCCCAAAGAGAGAGTTCGATAGCCTGGGCTACCACGGCTACGAGGGGAGTACACCCAACGTAAATACTGATGTAAATGAGATGAATACACAAACACGATTCTGATTGCTGTATCTACTTAATTAAGACTTGCAGATACTGGATTAACATCCATTAATTAGCTTTATCTCCCGGAACACGGGGTTCCTCAAGGCCGGGCTTTATCCCATGGCTTTTCCCATGGTAACGTGAGATAATGGCCGCCGCGACTTACTGACGTTATAACGGACGACTGGATAATTTTACTTGTGCGTCACAATACATTGTCAAGCTAATATTCGTGCGTTGTCGCGACAAAATCTTTGATGCGCGAAGCATTCGTGTTCGCCTGAATACATCGCGGTTCACTCATCTCATCATCATCATCACAACCCTTTCTTTGTCCCACTGTTGGGCACGGGTCTCCTCTCAGAACGGGAGGGATTCAGCATTAGTCCACCACGCTGGCCAAGTGCGCATTGTCAGACTTCACATGCCTTCGAGAACATTATGATGAACTCTTTGGCATGCAGGTTTCCTCACGATGTGTCCTTCACCGTTACAGCAAGTGACATTTAATTTCAGTGACATCAAAAACTCAGAAAAGTCATTGGTGCGTGCCGCTGGGGTTTGAATCCGGGCCACTCGAGTGAGAGGCGAGTTCGATAGCCACTGGGCTGTCACCGCACTTACTCGTGTAAGTAACCATAATAGAAATAAATGTATTGTAACATTCTAAAAGCTAGCTGCAAGCTCACGTCTGACCTCCACACGTTTCCCGCGAAGTCTCATCCGCGCATGTAGAGCGTGACAGAGCAAAGCCCACTTTCCGGTGAGCTTTAGATTGCAAAGCTCGCCGAAAAGCTCTAATAGTAGCCTCGGAAGCAGGTGTAGAATACATTTTATTTTCGATTGAAGGTTTGTTGTTTTGGTAAACTTTTGATTTCCATTTATTTATTTATTTTTATTCATATTCCTTCAAACCTTGTCTACAAACGTGATATTATATGTATAGTATTTCCACGTAGGAAATGATACTCGAGAATTGTAAATTTTTGAGTTTTCAGTTTATTCATGGATCCATAAACTACAACGATTTCACAAAAAAAAAAACTAAAAAGAAATGATTTCTTTTTTTAAAGAAACTTTATTCAATAAAATTAAAACATCGCCAAACTCCAGATGAGTTTGTAGGCAGATAGTGTTCGCTCATGCTTTTTATATAACAGCTTTCGAATAAAATTTATTTGAATTTCGAATTGCGCGCCAATCCACATATAATTAAATCTGAAAATGCTGGTTATAAAATGTCCAATTTCATAGGTAAAGACATTATAATGTTGCTAACGTCAAGGATATTTGGGTCATGCGAGAAATTTGATATCACACGCATTATCATTACCGAAGCGTGACGTCACAGTCGCGTCATTACCGTGCGGTAAAATATCAGTGACATACAATTTGTGAGCAAAAAAGTCTGTGAAGGTATAGGGAAAGCGCCATGTAAAAGGCAGCAAAAATGTTTCATGGGGTAAATCGTTGTGTAAACACTTTGATGTAGCGTTTTGTTTCAAGTCAGAGTACCTTGACACAGTACCTTAACGAGAAGGAAAAATATTAAAAATGAATAATCTATTTGGACTGCCTCGCTGGTGCGGTGGTTGCTAGAGCTCCTGAGTTCTATTCCCGGGTCGGGCAAATTGTTATTGCCTATCTTAAAATGCCCAGTAATAGCTCGGAGTCTAGTATTCTGCCGGTCGTATGTTAATTGTCTCAACACCATTACATGGGACCTAAACTACTGGAAAGTGAATGTATACACACGTCTGCCTAACCCTTCAGAGAAATGCAGATATGATGGTATGTTATATGGAAATGTTTCCAACCATAAATCAACTTTCTTTATGTCTGGTTTCTAGAAAATATCAACCATCGACGGGCCCGTTGGCGCAATCGGTAGTGACCCTGTCTATTGCGCCAGGGGTCGTGGGTTCGAATCCCACTCAAGACAAATATTCGTGTGACGAACACTTGTATCTGTTCTGTGTCTGGATGTTAATATTATCTATTTCAGTATGTATTTAAAAATATCTATGTATGTATATCAGTCTCTGACCCCCAAAGACTTCTTACAAAATGAATATATTCTAGTTGATTCGTGGCAGAATAAATGGTGACCACTATCCGGAAGTGACGTCAGAGAAATGATGTCTGTCCGCTGGTCCATTACTCTCTTTCATTCAGTACCCTGATGGATGACAGATGATGTTATGTATCAATTTCTTATATTAATAACATAGACGTAAATTCGACGACTCCGTAGTCCGGTGGCGACTCTAAATGTCAAACCATAAAAATAAAAATAAAACCACAGATCCCGGGTTCGAGTCCTGGCCGGTAAAAAAGATAAAATAAATATAAATTAAAATAAATAAAAATTTTGCAGGTAAATCTATACAGGTATCTATGACTCGTTAAATTGTGATGTTATCTGTGTGTCCCCCGTAAGACAAACCTGCCCAGGCCTACCGAAGAGAGAGGCGTTAACATACTAAGTGCTTTGGCTTCGTCCGGAACTGCAAGGATTTTATATCCCCTAGCTCTGTGGTCGGAAACCTGCGGCTCGCGAGCCACACGCGGCTCTTTGGATGTGAAGCTGCGGCTCTTTAGTGCCATACGCAAGTATGAATAGATATTTTTCTTTATGAATAAATAGATTGGTTTTTTTATTAAAAAAAATTTTTTGTGGCTCTTTAAAAACTTGTAAATTGTAACTTTTGACTCTTCCGACTCAAAAGGTTGCCGACCCCTGCCCTAGCACGTTATGCTTCACGATACAAGGCACTAGCTAAGACCCATATATCCCACTGTTGGGTATGGGTCTCCCTCACAATGACAAGGCTGGACGTCTAGAGTCCACGCTGCTCCAATGCGGATTGGTGGAGGGGTTAGTTCAACCCAGGTTCAAATGTTCTCAAGCCACCCGAAGGTTTCCGACGAGGCTCAAAGAATGTTTTCACCATGAAAACAACCGGGACCATCGGCTTATCGTGCCCTCCGAAGCACGGTAGCGTCTATGAAATTATGCCAGTAGCGGTCCTATCCACACAACGACCGCGCCCGTTGCTTAACTCTGTCGATCACACTGAATCGACGCGCGCCATTGGGCTCTGTACGTTACAAACGTCTAAAGCAGGGGTTCCCAAACTTATTTTGTCTACTGCCCACTTTGAGAATAAATTATTTTTAGCGCCCCCAATTTTTCACCCACTTAAAAACCACTATAACTTCAAAAAAAAAATTTCTTACCGCCGTGGCGCTTCAGGCCTAAAGGGGTTTAAGCCTGCAGCGCCCACAAGAGGGCGTTATCGCCCACTTTGGGAAAGGCCTCTAAAGTACACACATAACTTATTATCCCACATACACCCTACAGGAAAATGATGGATGTATCTTTTTTCAAAGTTGCGGCGAGTTATTCATGCCTCGTTATACCAGCTCACGTGTTCGATGATAAGGGCACTTTAAGTTGTACGAAGTTGGAGTTGTAAGGGGCCTTATTTGTACCGATGTTATTATATCGCGTGGTTATTTTGTGCGGTAAAGTTTTCATGTTATACTTATTTCGAAGATTCGGTAGTAAAAGTACGTACCTACGTACTTAACTCACTTTTTACCAAAATAACTATATTTCTGTGTGTCTGTCTGCACGCAAAAAAACTACTAAACGGATTTACATGCGGTTTTCACCAGCCGAAGGCGAATCGATACAACTAACTATTAATTTAAGATTTTTCTGTCTAACTATACCTTTTTTGGTTACATTTCAAAGGGAATGGCGTAAGGGGCGAATCGATACACCAAAATAATATTTAAATGTACATGTTCCACTCGCCCCTTTGTTAGGGGCTAATTAATCACTACACCAAAAATAAAAAACGCGATGATCGGAAAATTTTAATCGAAAGGGGCAAGATCGACCCGAGCGAAGTCGCGGGCAATAGCTAGTAATAAACTAAATAAAAAGGTCTGAATAAAGTGAAAAAGAAATGTTGTAAAGTGTGGCGAAGACTGCAACAAGCTGCATCATTACAACCAGTAAATAACTAACTTACTAAATTGAAAACATAAGTTTCCCAACAAAATGTCGTCTTTGCGTTAAAAACTTTGTGCGAAGAGCGATGCCAAGTGGGAGCTGCTCTTCGCTGTTGTTCAAAACTCTGCTTCGTATATTAAATGTTTTTATGAAAATCAATTGGCGTTGAAAGTAGAGCATCCTCGTTGGAGAGGTCATAACCAGGAGGATACCGCCATACCTAGTGCCACTTAAAACTCACTAAAACCCCCTCGGCAGCCTTCTAGCACATCTAGGGAGGCTCCGGGATTTCCTACGGAACGCACCGGTGCCTCTCTTGCGCAACCATCCTAGGGCTAAGCCCTGAAACTCCCCGAGCATGGCAGACTGCGGTTCGTACAGTCTGCCATCTTCAAAAGAAATGCAGATATGCTTCGGTCTGAGCCCCCACCCAAAACCGATCTGCGAGGTCCCTACTGAAGGGACGGTCCGGGGCGATGGTGGCCACTACTCGTGCCCTCGTCTCCGAGCACGGTCTGCTCTTTCCCGCTCCCGCTCTGCAGTCTCTTTCTGTGTCATGACAGCTTCGCAGAAAGAGACTACTGCCTTCCAGGCATTACTCTGCGAAAGCATACACGCTACTATTGCTGACGGGGAGAGGTCGCTTCCAAACCTAGTGCCACTGGCATCTGCAAGACGACACTCTTTACACCAACTAACATGACTAACTAACTAACGATCCAAGTAACCATTGCAGTCTATTAGAGCTTTGTGCAAGGTCAGTCACAGTTGTCATGGGTCAGCGGATGGTTGGTGATGCAGGCTCGTTGCATCTTATATAGATGTTGAAGCTGATACATATACATTTAGTAAGTAACCCCCGACTCAAAAACGACGGGGTGTTATAAGTTTGACGTGTCTGTGTGTGTGTCTGTCTGTGGCATCGTAGCTCCCGAACTGATGAACCGATTTTGATTTTGTTTTCTTGTTTTGAAAGGTGAATTAGTCGGGAGTGTTCTTAGCTATGTTTAATGAAAATCTGTTCAAGATGGCCGCCGCCACAAAATGGCGGAATATATATTTTTTAACAACTCCCTCAATATGGATATCAAATGTAAGGTCTTGAATAGTAGAATAATGTGGCGGGGTTTTTTTTAAGTTTTAATTTTAATCAATGGTTAATTGTTATTAACAGTCTCGTTCCATGTGAAGATGGTCGTCGTAAGTTAAGAAAACCACACCTTTCTATGAAAGACTTTAGCGAATAAAAATGACATTTAAACAGGGTCTCACCCATGAAGACAGAAGTCATTAATTTTAACTAGAACATCAAACATGACCTGAAAGTAAATTTGTAGCAGATATGACTTCAAACAGCCTCGTTTTAAGTGGAGACTAGTCTCATTGTGTGCTAGTAGCGAGGATATAGAGCCTTTTGAACCACCACCACAAGTCTTTCTTTGTCTCAGTGTTGGCATTGGGTCTCCCCTCGTAATGGGAGGGGTTAGGCTATAGTCCACTGGCCAAGTGCAGATTGGCAGACTTTACATGCCTTCGAGAACATAATGAATAACTCTCAGAAATGCAGGTTTTCTCACGTCACCGTGACAGTAAATTATATTAAAATTCTTATATCGCTCATGACTTCAAATGTCATCGGTGCGTGCCTCTTGGGTTTGAACCCGGACCGCCACGCTCGAGTGACCGACCGGACAACTCAATACAATTAATAAAAAAACATCATGGATATTCTCACACGGCCATCTGACCCTAAACTAGGCGCAAGCCTGTACTATGGGTGTCAGAGACTGATATACATACATAGATATTTTTAAATACATCTCTATATAATAAAAATGAATCGCAAAATGTGTTGGTAAGCGCATAACTCAACAACGCCTGGACCAATTTGGCCAATTCTTTTTTTTAAATGTTCGTTGAAGTTCAAGGATGGTTTTTACGGCGAGAGAAATTTGAAAATTCATCCCCTAAGGGGGTAAAACGGGGGTGCAAAGTTAGTATGAAGCTTTGCCGTTTTTGAAGTTAGTGAATGTGTAACGCGAGCGAAGCTGCGGGCGTCCACTAGTACTTAAATAGATATTATCATCCAGACACAAAACAAACATGTGTTCGTAACAAGTGTGTGTCCCAAGTGTGTTCTGAGTGGGATTCGAACCCACTTGTTACAACTTTATGAGAAACATAGCTCCATCGCTCCATCGCTCCATCGCGGCGAGTGCGACCGCGTCGCAACTTAGTCTAACGTCTAACATAAGCACGCGCGGGAACTTAGCTCAACTTTACACACTTCAGCTCAACCTCTATTTGCATATCACGTTAAAACGGAAGGGGCGACATTCTACTTAATTTGATGCAGTTGATTTAGTTTCTGGTCTGCTGGTGATGAGATTATACCAAAGCCAGTAGTTCAGCAGGATTCAGAGGGCACAGGATCGGGACGAGCCGTGTCTATTGAGGGAGGCCTATGTCCAGCCATACCACGAAAAAACTAGACGAATAGAGAGGGATCAAATGTTTTTATATAAACTACTCAACAATAACATTGATTCACCATTCCAGCTAAGTAATGTGCACTTGATTTGCCCCCGAGCAAATTCTCGCTTTAAGCGCCTGTTTTACATCCAGAAATATACAAGAAATTACACGGGCAACAACTTTATACGTCGCTCTGCAAAGTTTTATAATGAGCATTTACAAGGCATTGATATTTTTAATTGCCCAATAGGAAAATATAAGCGGGAGCTTAATAGTAGGGGAGCCCAAGAGGGGATTTTGCGGGATACTCAAGCGCGTAAGTTTAATATACAGTGGGATACCTTGTATCCGGTTAAGTACCTCCACCAAATATGAGCCCCATATATAAATGGGGCCGTCAAGGATAAAGGATCAGATTAGTAAAAAAAAAAAAATTGTCATCAGAAATTCTTGAGCGCGTTAGATTAAGGTAGGGTGAGTTAATTACATGCTAAAAAGTGTATATTCCACTAATCTTACAATTTGAGAGTAACGTAAAGAAAGGGGAGGGCTACAACTTTGTAGCCCATATTCCACTAATCTTACAATTTGAGAGTAACTTTGTAGCCCTCCCCTTTCTTTACGTTACTCTCAAATTGTAAGATTAGTGGAATATACACTTTTTAGCATGTAATTAACTCACCCTACCTTAATCTAACGCGCTCAAGAATTTCTGATGACAAATTTTTTTTTTTTACTAATCTGATCCTTTATCCTTGACGGCCCCATTTATATATGGGGCTCATATTTGGTGGAGGTACTAAACCGGGTACAAGGTATCCCACTGTATATTAAACTTACGCGCTTGAGTATCCCGCAAAATCCCCTCTTGGGCTCCCCTACTATAAACAGGCGCTAAAAGGTTTGAATATTTAGTTATTTTCTTTGTAATATGTTATTAATATGTAATAGTAGTTCCTTCCTTTCCTTAGTAACCTGTAGCAGCGTGGAGTAACGTCCATAGCCTAATGGCTCTAGTCCTAGTCGATGTAGTGATCGACAGAGTTAAGTAACGACGGGCGCGGTCGGTTTGTCGATGGTAAAAACAATTCGGCCTTGGCGAAGACCTTCGGATAGCTTGAAAACATTCCCACTGTTGGGCCTCCCCACAGACATAGCTGCATAGTCTAGTCTAGACCATACTCCACCACGTTGCTCCTATGCGGATTGATGGAGGGGTTAGTGACCAACCCAGTGTCGAATGTTCACAAGCCACCCGAAGACACTGCTGCGGGAGGTCTAGAGCATACTCAACCACGCTGCTCCAATGCGGATGGTTTCAGACTTACCGAATATTTACCTATCAAAAGTGCACATAAGTATGTCTGTCTGTTTGTGAACCTTCCATAAAACCTCGCAACAACGTCATCAAAAACAAAATTACACCCCCCCAGACATATCGCCAGCCATTTCTATAATTTACGACGCGACACGCAAGGGGTGCGACTGGAGACAAAAAAGTCGACAAATCGCCACTCAGGGGCCCGGTTCCGCTGAGAGGGCGATATTTCATGCCGATTGCGACGATATACGCCGATAGCTGGCTTATGGTGTGATTGAGACTGGCTATGTGACACATCTGAATCCACACGTGTTATGCAATTTGATACCTAAAGTATTATAGCAGAGAGAGAGAGATGATGACTTATGGAGATCACACGTAATCCTTTAGCTGCGACCCATAGACGTCCCACTGCTGGGCACGGGTCTCCCCCACGGGCACGGCTGCGGGAGGCTTAGAGCATATTTCACCACGCTGCTCCAAGGCGGATTGGTGGAGGGGTTAGTGGCCAACCCAGTGTCGAATGTTCTCAAGCCACTCGAAGGTCTTCGACAAGGCTTAACGACTGTTTTCAGCATTGAAAACAACCGGGACCGATGGTTTTACGTGCCCTCCGAAGCACGGTATCCTTTACAGATAGATAATGAAACGAAATGAAATGAAAAACTTTATTTTGCGGACAACCAAGATCTATGGATGTTAGTATACAACAAAGATAGTATACAAAAGGCAAATTGTCACACTTCAAATACTTTCGAAATAATCGTTGGTATCATAAATATACCTCCATCCATCAGCCCTTTGGGGTCCACTGCTGGACATAGGCCTCCCTCAACTGACGCCACTCCTCCCGATCCTTCGCCCTCTGAATCCAACGGTTTCCCGCTGTCTGCTTCAGGTCGTCAGTCCACCTCGTCGGAGGGCGGCCAATACTTCGTTTTCCGAGACGCGGTCTCCACTCGAGGACTTTTCTTACCCAACGGTTATCAGACCGTCGAGCGACGTGGCCTGCCCATTGCCACTTCAGTTCACTGATCCTTCGAGCTATGTCGGTAACCTTTGTTCGTCTACGGATTTCATCATTGCGAATTCTGTCCCGTAGAGAAATATCGAGAGAGAGCATAGCTCTCTCCATAATTTTATTAAATATACCTAAAAATTAATTAAATTTGAGTATATTAAGAACTCTAAAATAAGTCGGTGACTATTCGAGTACACTCGAAAGTATACAAAAGTTCGTACGGACCCGAAAATCGCCGGTCATCGATCTCAGCTGCTATTCCGACTCATTACACATGGCTCTCAAAACCTCTCGAAAACTCTCGAATATTCTCGACGGCTTCCCGCTTCCCTCTTTTGACAAATGAGTGGTTGGCGCGGGGCGCGTTATAGACAATTTTCTGGGCGATATGTCTTTCGTGGCAGCCCTTTTCATGTCTTCATCTGCAATCGCCAAATCTGTTTCTAGCTGGTAGACCTTAGAGCCTATAGCTCTAATAACGTTTTTTATAATTCTTCATACTACGCCAGTATTTCCTTGAAAGGGCACACATACGCGCGTAATACACTGACTTTTCACCAGTTTTGTTTTGGTGCTATGTAATAAATAGGTGATTAAATGCAAGTAAAATTCAATGATAGTTTGTTTGAATTAATTAAACCCAATTAAACCCATACTTCTTTTAAGACTACTTTAATTAACGTAATTAACAAGAAAAATTTCAGTCTCAACTAATTATAAAAGTTAATTATTAAGTTTGTTGAAAAACAGGCGGTCACATCTTCAATAGATGGCGCTGATATTAATTCTTAACTTGATTACACTTTTTCGTTCAAAGCTGCGGGCAAAAGCTAGTTTCCAATAAAAAGTAAATTAAGAGAAGAGCAACTCTTTGATTAACTCTCTGTTAGCATGGAATAATTGATAGGCAAATTCTCGACATTAAAATAATATTGATATAGAGTGGGGATTATTTAATTTTTAGTTCGATTGTGAGATTTGAGTTTCTGGGCATTAAAGTTAAAATAAATGTACTCTTCTTTATAAGTTGGTCCCTACTCTTTATTTAACCTCTCTGAAAACAGATAATTATAATGCTCTGTTATTTTTTAAAATGTTAGCAACCCCAGATGAAAACGAATTGTTTTTTTATATGGATGCTAGTGTACGCAGCTTCGCTCGCGTGGAATTTGACATAACAATAGTTTCGTTAACACCTAGTAATATTATGTAGCTTAGGTCACTCAGTGAAGATGCAACTTTCTAATGGTGAAAGAATTACCTATTGAAATCGGTCTAGTAGTTTTTGTGTGAAAATATTTACAAAGAAATGTTTGTGTTTTATAATATTAGTAGGTATAGATTTAACGGTTCCATGCTTCAGATAGGCTAAAGTATACGGCGGTAGATAAAAAATGTTATGACATTCATTAAGCGTATAAAAAAATACCATATAATGAAAAATAAATGAATCTGAAATCTGAAATCTGATAAGCCATGTCGAACTAAAATCGGTTTGACAGAGAATTGATGATGAAGAATTGATGTTACAGATATTGAAAAACACAGGTTATATCAACCAGTCGTATTAATATACAGGAGTTTTTTTTTGTTTTTTGTTGAAACAGTTCTATTTCTAAACAGAGCATCCAGTAGCAGACAATAAACGAACTATACTAAAACGCTGTCGGAGTTGGCTTGTGACTCGAAACGTGGACAGGACATGTTGCAGTCTGTTCGCGCCGTGAAACATGTCGCGACAATTTTAGACGTTGGGATGTCGAAACTTGTCAAAAGCGCAGCAGACAGAGGTTGGTTAATATATTGTTGGCGTATGATTGCACACAAATGGATAAAGTTTGGACTTTCCAATTGTGTACAGTGTATGGCAATGGTGCGTACACCATTCTGCCTACCTCTTCGGGGAAGTGCAGGCGTGATGTTACACGTACTACCGTAACATCATGTTACATGTACCTACTACCAAATACACCATATTGTATACTCAGTATTTCAACGGTTTAGGATAGCTGAAGGTAAAATCTTTTTGTAGGTTGTAGGTTGTAGAGCCTATAGGGAGCCAACTAGGTATATTTATATGAAAAAAAAGTTTATTTAAGTTAGATACTTAACCAGTGGACGACCGCAGATTCGCTCGCGTGGAATTAGACTTAATAATAGATTCTTCTTAACGCGTTAACTTTAGCTCCACAAATTTGTAATGAATCCGTAAATGTGTTATGTTTATTTAACAACCTTAAGGGTAAAATCTTTACAAACTTGGAATGCCCTATTTATTTAAATCTAATCAACAGCCTAAAATATAAATTTTATGCTTCTATTTATGAAAATGACAAAACTTTCATTCAACCCCTTTTCAACCTTTTTGATCCCCCTTTTCAACCTTTTACAAAACATTTTCCAATTAAAAAGTAGCCTATGTCCTTTCTCAGGCTCTAGACTATCTGTGTACCAAATTTTATTTAAATCGATTCAGCTTAGTAGTTTTGGCGTGAAAGCGAGACAGACAGACAGACAGAGTTACTTTCGCATTTATAATATTAGTATGTAAGTATGTATTTCTAGTGTAACACTTTGCTGGAACTTAAATGCTGCAACAGTCATAGTCGCAGCAGTGAAAAGAACCGTTTTGTTCTAAATTTATTTTGCGAATGGAAATCGGTGAATGATATCTATTTGTTCGCGACGTGAGACAAACATCGCGAGCGTTTGGACGGAACGACCGGAACGGTGCCAAGTGTGGACGCGCCTTTATTTATCTAGACAGGAGTTATTGGTTCCACCGCTGTTTGGTGTTTGGTTCGGCACATTAGGTATTGTATTCCCAGAGCGTTTTACAGGCGGCGAATTTTCAGTTCTAGAGTATATAGATCTTCCAATGCTTTCATCATCATCATTACAACCCTTTCACTGTCCCACTGTTGGGTACGGGTCTCCTCAGAATGAGAGGGATTAGGCCTTAGTCCACCACGCTGGCCAAGTACGGATTGGCAGATTTCACATGCCTTCGAGAACATGATGAAGATCTCTCAAGCAGGTTTCCTCACGATGTTTCTTTGACCGTTACAGCAAGCTTTAGGCATAGGTAATGTAAAAATATCTTGGACATTCTCACACACGGCCATCTGACCCCAAATTAGGCGCGAGCCTGTAATACGGGTGTCAGAGATTGATATACATATAGATATTTTTATATACATGTTTAAATAGATAATATTAACATCCAGAACAAATACAAGTGTCCGTCACGAATATTTTTCCTGTGTGGGATTCGAACCCACGACCCCTGGCGCAACAGACAGGGTCACACTACCGATTGCGCTAACTGGCATGTAAAAACAAACTTCATGAAACTGTACTCATTATCTTTACAAATTGGATTAATATTAAAATACATAAATAAATAATCTTCATTGCAGGTTAGGTACACGTAACCCTTCCCCCTATACTTCCCCCTACACTTCCTAATCCATATCGACAAATAAAACCATATTACGAGTATATCGATGAAAAATAGCCGTATTTTCAACGCCATACACAACCGCATTTGCAAATGGTACTGTGGTGTATGCAAACTGGTTGCCAGTGACGTCACCCCCAGAGGCGCCGGAACATACGATATCGCAGCGAAATTCGCGAGCTTTACAGCCTTTCCCCCGCATTTGGGAATCGTATCTGAACCAGGTGCCAAGTACTTATCAAGATATGCATTTATTCCTCCGAAGTATAAGTAAGTAAGATAAAACAATTTGTGTCTTAAATTCTGCGTTTCCGAGCACCTCGACACGAGCTGGCGCGTTTTCAGCTGATGGCACTGCAAAAGCTGCAAGTCATAACTTGCAGATTATTGTTTCAAGACTGCGCCAGGGTTGGCAAATTAGGTTTAGTTGTGTTTGCGCAGAATATCATTGGTCAGAAGTTACTCACAGAAGCGGTCGGTTCATTGACGCTACATGCTTTGGAGGGCACGTTCAGCAGTCGGTCCCGGTTATCAATGGTAGAAACAGTCATTAAGCCTTGTCCAAGTCCTTCGGGTGGCTTGAGAACTTTCGACACTGGGTTGGCCACTAACCCCTCCTCCAATCCGCATTGGAGCAGCGTGGTGGAGCATGCTCTAGACCTCCCGCAGCTGCGTCTGTGTCTTATCCACTAGGTACAATTAATATCCATACTTCTATACTAATATTATAAATGCTAATGTAACTCTGTCTGTCTGCCTGTCTCGCTTTCACGCCAAAACTACTGAATCGATTTAAATGAAATTTGGAACACAGATAGTCCAGAGCCTGAGAAAGGACATAGGCTACTTTTTAATTGGTAAAAAGTGTTGTGTGTGTTGTAATGGGGTGAAAAGGGGGATGAAAGAAGGGATGAATAATGCGAAAGCGTACCCGTAATCCCAACTTAACGCAGCGAGAAAGGAGCACCGTAGTTTTAGTCGGGGATGAAAGATTGTATGAAAGTATTGTCATTTTCAGAACTAGAAGCAAAAAATTTATAATTTAGGTTGTTGATTAGCTAATTAGTTAAATAAACAAAATTTGTATAAACGTTACCCTTAAAGGTGTAAAATAAACATAGGGGATGAGACATTTACCGATTCATTACAAATATGTGGAGCTAAAGTTAACGCGTTATGAAGAATCTATTACTATGTCTAATTCTACGCGAGCGCAGCTGCAGGCGTCCACTAGTTATCTGTATTTACCAGCTAGACTAACAGCCAGAGTCTACCAGCCAACAATGGTCTGTCAATCACTGCTAGAGTCGCTCTCCGCACGCGCCAACCCTCGACTCTAATTGACGACCGAAGACCGTGCTTGTAGTGTTGCGAGCGCGTCAGAACTGGCTTTGGTAATATTTTTATATGACGTTCATAGCATAGGCACGCGTCGATCGTACGTAAAAGAACGGGTTAAGCAACGTCGGGCGCGTCGGCATAATCTCGTCGGGGTAACCTCTGAGCCTCACAGAAGACCTTCGCTGCGAACCATAGACGTCCCACTGCTGGGCACGGGTCTCCCCCACAGACACTGCTGCGGGAGGTCTAGAGCATACTTCACCACGCTGCTCCAATGCGGATTGGTGGAGGGATTAGTGGCCAATCCAGTGTCGAATGTTCTCAAGCCACCCGAAGGTCTTCGACAAGGCTTAACGACCGTTTCCTGCATTGAAAACAACCGGGACCGACGGCTTTACGTGCCCTCTGAAGCACGGTAGCGTCCATGAAATTTTGCCACTACTTACCGGTCACCCATCCACAAACCGACCGCGCCTGTCGTTGCTTAACTCTTTCGATCACAGAAGACAAAAGCGGCTTTAACTGGTTTGTTTGTCATGGCAATGACCTAAATATCATGGATATCCATTCACATGGATATCACCGTATCACCATATCACACACGGCCATCTGACCCAAACTAGGCGCGAACCTGTACTATGGGTGTCAGAGACTGATACACAAACATAGATATTTTTAAATACACACTTAATAGAAAATATTAACATCCAGACACAGAACAAACACAAGCGTTCGTCACACGAATGTTGGGATTCAAACCCACGTCCCGGCGTAACAGGCAGGGTCACTACCGATTGCGCCAACGGGCCCGTCATTATAGAATAAAGAATAAAGAATAAAAATGTTTTTATTGCCACACAAATCATAGAAAAATTACATATTAAAGATACATTTAAAAAAAATCTTGAGTGGGCAACAGGAGTTGGCTCAGCTTCAGCTGACATAGGCCTGCAGGTCCTACGCAGCGCTGTTTTTCAGCCAACCCCTGTCCCTTTGTTGTTGGGCGGGACTAAATTGTGCTCCCCGTTTCCCCCTTAGACTTACTTATTATAGTATCAGCTTCTTAGAATAACCCTAAACTTAAGCTTATATCAAATTTTCGAAGCACTCTCCATATTACATAATGGTTAGGTCGAGAGCTCCAAATCGATTTAATATAGGACAGCGAGTTTCATTCAAAATTGCACCTTCACATCTTAAAACTAAGAATTAAAATTGACTTCTCTGCAAGCCAATTTAGGCGATATAAGATCTAGAAGGTTAACTTCTTTGTTATGTGTACATTGATGAGGAAACTTTGTCCTTCATCACTAATTAAAAGGAGCAGTCAGTTATCGCTACAGCACATGCTGGCCATATATGCTACAACCCGTAGTCCCACAGCTGGGCACGGGTCTCCTCACAGTTGTCTAGAGCATACTCCACCACGCTGCTCCAATGCGGATTGGTTTAGCAGGCTTTTAATTCAAGTCTTTGGACTTATAAGCGGCTCAACAAGCGGTGACAGCCCAGTGGCTATCGAACTCGCCTCTCAATCGAGCGGTCCGGGTTCAAACCCCAGCGGCACGCACCAATTACTTTTTAAGTTATGTGCGATTTAAGAAAGTAAATGTCACTTGCTGCAACGGTGAATGACACATCTGAGGAAACCTGCATGCCTGAGTGTTCTTCATAATGTTCTCAAAGGCTGAAGTCTGCCAATCTAACTATCACGGTTCATGATATCTCATGATATTTCATGAACCGAGACAGTTGAAAGTTTCAGAGACCGTCGCGCGCGAGTCCGACTCGAACTTGGCCGGTTTTATTTTTCTTTAATACCGCAATTGCACGAATATTTCAAGCTCTGCTTCAACTAGAGCTGGTGTTAGATAAGTCCTGAAATTTAAACAACGTCGGCACGGGTCGGCACCGCGTCGGCAAATAAAATTAATTTAGGGCTGTAGATTGTCAGTGCGACGGATAATGAAGGTGGCTTCTAGGGTTGCCAACCATGCATTACCAATTATGTATGCTTTTTTTTAAACTCTTGAGTTATTTTTAGGCTTGAGTTATATGTATATATTATGTTTAAATTGTTGAAAGAATAATGTACCTACTTCGTATTTAATTACGCTTTGATTTTTATATTCCTCATAAAAAAATCAAAATCGACAAATGTTAAGTGAAATTGTTTTACAAAAACTTAAATTAAACATTTTTATATGGCTTTTTAGGGTTCCGAATTCCGGTTTCCCTTATTGTTTCGTCATGTTCGTTCGTCTGTCTGTCTGTCTGTCTATCCCCGGCTTAGCTTATATACTATTTGTACTAGGAAGCTGTACTTTTGCGTATAAATATCAATAATTCTCTGGCAATATATTATTATAGATAGGTATCAAACGTACTTGGCAACCCTAATGCTACACCGCTCCGGGCGCGGGGCGAGGAGTGTCGACAATGCACGACGTTTAATGACGTCATTGTGACGAAGGTTTAAAAGACGTTTGTTCGGGAGATGTGTACTTAGTCCTCGCTTGTCACCTGGACGCGGCGAGGGATTAGGGTAACAACTGGCAGTTTGTCAACGGGATCTGACATAAAAAAATTAAGAACACAGCTAGTTAGGACGGCTACACACGGTGCGTGATATTCCGGACGGACGCGGGGTCGCACCGTGGGAAGATATGTCGTTTGCACGTGCGTAGCGATGCGTCCGTTTGACTGTCAATCTGTTGATTCGCAGACCGTGGTAGGGCGCTGTTGGAGACGTCATTGTTCAAACACAGCAGAAGGCACGTTTAATGTATTGTAACTGTTTATATGAGGGAATGCATCGTAAGATATTTACATGTACTCATAACGTCTGACTGACCAATTATTTTTATTTTTTTTATTTATTTATTTATTTATTAGGAAATACAATATAAAACGATATGCTAGGGCCAAAAATGGATTACACTGTTAGTTAGGTACTACTAAAAACGATTTTACCTACATACTAGAAAAACGGTTCCAGATATTCATCATCATCATACATCATGTGTAAGAAGGTGTATGTGTGAGTGTGTATGTGTATATATATGTGTATGTGGATAGTGCGTGTGTGGATGAGTTTACCTACGTATAATTAACTGAAGAAGTGACGATTTGCTTAAATTGAAAAGCTCTAAATTCTCTCTGCTAACTGGACTAACCATCCCAGTACCAATCAGAGTCGAGTTAAGTCAGGCAACTTGATGGCTTATCAAAAAGCAACGTTGGTACACTGCATGTATACTCACTCGCGTCCTGTATTCAACACGAGGCGCGCGTGGCTATGCATGATACGTGAATACGTGATTCGATATCGAATGCAGGCGACCCGTATGCGAAGAAACGAACGCCTTTTTATATCACATCGATGTGTGTTAAAGTCAAAGTTAAAGTCAAAGTCAAAGTCAAATAATTTATTTCGCTATGAGGTGATTAGACGCTTAACGAAAGTCTAGGCAACTAGAAACTACTTAAAGCGAAGAGATATAATGATATTCTAAACTGATTAATATAAGGCAAAGGATGAGCTATTGATTGATTGATTGATCCTTGAATGAATAGCTAATCCTACACAGGTGCCTAACCTGCCTTAAGGCTAATTTACAATAATAACCTACCACTAAGCTAAGCTCTAAGTCACGATAGACTATCTATCTAGTCATCGGCTTTAGGAAGAATTTACAATATTCTTATCCTATGTTGTGTGTTTTAGGTGGGCATAGAACTGGAGAGGAATTGAAAAGCGAATCTAAGCGTCGTAGCTGTGTGGGTTGTCCCACAGGAGTCCCACTACCACCCGAACACCACTCAGCTCTACGAGTATATCGGATTGGTGTCGGGATAGTCGCCGATTGTTTTACAATTGACTAGTGGCACCGCAGCTTCGCTCGCGTGGAATTAGATATAACAATAGTTTCGTTTACACCTAGTAATATTATAGAGCCTATGTGCCAGTGAAGATGCAGTTTTCTAATGGTGAAAAATTTTTTGAAATCGGTCCAGTAGTTTTTGTGTGAAAACATTACAAACAAATGTTTCCTCTTTATAATATTAGTATTGATAACAACCGCGACATGACCGTGACACATGCTATCCAAACCATGAAAGCATCCATGAAAATTTTCTATTTAACTAGCTGTTTTAACTCAGTCGACCATATACGATCGACGCGAGCAATTAGGGTTGATTGACTATGCTGTACGTAAGACTATGAGCACTTCAGAATAGAGGAATGTGTGTAAATTGCGGTGACAGCCCAGTGGCTAACGAACTCGCCTTTCACTCGCGCGGTACGGGTTCAAACCCAAGCGGCACGCACCAATGACATTTCTGAGTTATGTGCGATTTCAGAAATTTAATGTCACTTGCTATAACGGTGAAGTACACATCGAGCATGTCTGAGAGTTCTTCATAATGTTTTCGAAGGCATGTGAAGTCTGCCAATCCGCACTTGGCTAACGTGGTGGACTAAGGCCTAATCCTAGCCCCTTCTATACTGAGAGGATACCCGTGCCCAACAGTGGGACAAAGAAACGATTGTTAGGTAAATAACAGTGTTAACGTTAAACACAAACTGACACACATCCACTTCAGTCTCGCGGCAAAGATTTATTGCGGAACAACAGATGGATATCGCCATTCGAGCATTCGTGTCAGATTCGCTATTAATAACCGTCGGTGTGTCGGATCGAGCCGGTAATCCCGGTTTACCGGATTACGTCACAACGCACACACTGGGGACAGCGGCGACTGCCCAGTGGCTATCTCGCGTTTCAGTCGAAGGTCCGGGTTCAAATCACAACGGCAGGAATGACTTTTCAAAGTTATGTGCGATTTGACAAATTGAATAGGCATGATGACAGATTTTGAAATTGCCTTCTGTAATGTAATTTCTTAGTAATTCTGTCTAGAGTCTAGAGCATACTCCACCATGCCATTCCAGTCCATATCATAGATATCCATATATATAAAAGGAGAAGGTGACTGACTGACTGACTGACTGACTGACTGACTGACATATCAAAGCAGGGCCTAAACTATAAGGGTTAGAAACTTGAAATTTTGCACAGGGGTTCCTTTTATAACGTAGGGGAGCACTAAGAAAGGATTTTAAAAATTCATCCCCTAAGGGGGTAAAACGGGGGTGCAAAGTTAGTATGAAACTTTGCCGTTTTTGAAGTCAAGTGGGCAAATGGGTCTAATTCAACGCGAGCCAAGCTGCGGGCGTCCACTAGTATTATTATATCCAAGCAGGATTGACGCAGGCGTCCGGCCTCATAATAACGCCTGGAAAGTTCCACGATGGTGGATTACATCGGGGCACAATCAACGCTGTTCAGCTCGAGAATGCCACGACTATAAATTTGCTAGATGAGTCTATTTAATGTTTTACAGCCAGTAAAATACTAGATAAAGAAATTTTACCGCTTCGCAAATAATAAAGATTTACGCGCTTAATCTAATCTGCGGCTGGCGTTCGAAATTCAATTGTAACGTGTTTTAGGATATAAAATACTGACATTTTATTGCAATATCCTACTCGACTTAAAAGAAAAAAGCATTTAGAATTTTATATTGATTAAATTGTAAGAGCTATGGATGTAAGACTGCACAGACAATATTTTAGAGGATATAGGTAACAACACGTGTTACATTGGCATTGTTGAACACAAAAAGTGTTATTGTTTCGTAAAGGGCTATTGAAAACAATATTTTTGACATGGAACTATCAGAGTAGGTACAGACTAATTAAAATTGAACAACACCCAGCGTGGTCATAGCAAGGTCGGTGGGTTTTATTTTGAGTTGTAACCCTTTTTTAACCGACCTCACAAACAGGAAGGGGTTCTATGTTTGAATTTATGTATTTTTTTATGTAGCGATAACTTCGTCGTTTATTAACCGATTTTGATGAATATTTTTGTGTTTGGTAGATACATCGAGAGAGGTCCCGTGGTAGTGGAAATTTGACAAAAACCTGTAATGATCTTTCAATTTTTAATAGAAATTATGTTGGTATGTTTTTGTCCATTTTCTTCTCCTCAACATAATGATTATTTTTAATTTATTTATTAAAAACAAGTACCTACTTATTTCTTATACATATATTAGGGTATCCATGAAAACAACACACGGGTTGACTTGGATCCCGAGTCACCGAAAAGCCTTGCTGAGAAACTAACCCTTATAAGTGTAATTAAGTCTACAACAAAAGTACCTAATTACTGGTGGGTACATCTGAAATATTTGAGAATCTATTTTACTATAATAAACTACTTTAAATTATGTCTCATCTAGTCCATTCCCTACATCCGTGGCAGCACGCAAGTTGGGTCGGGTGTAGGTTTATTAAATTCCAAACACTTTACCATTTACCTTTCCAAACACTTGCCTTCGTATAATGAAGTGTTCTGCAAAGAACATTCACTTTGCTGAACACTTTATACCGTCGTATACACGTAACCAGATGGACGAAGTTCTTCTTTGTGAAATGCTGAAATCTTTTTAAAGATTTATGATATTTACTTTAAGCCTTATTTCCTGATTAATTAAATGTTAAATTTATTTCATTTCAATATTTGTAACATAGTAACTTTACCGTCGGCCTATTTCACAAGCTCAGAGTCACTCAGCGCGCTATGCAGAGATCTATGCTCGGTATTTCGCTACGCGACCGAATCAGAAATGATGAAATCCGTAGACGAACAAAGCGCACCGACATAGTTCGCAGAGTTAGTACGTTGAAGTGGCAATGGGCAGGCCACGTCGTACGAAGGGCTGATAGCCGGTGGGGAAGAAAAGTCCTCGAATGGAGACCACGACTTGGAGAAAGGAGCACAGTTTGCCCTTCGACAAGGTGGACGGACGACCTGAAGAAGGCAGCGGGAAACCGCTGGATTCAGAAGGCACAGGACCGGTCGGAGTGGCGGCGTTTAGGAGACGCCTATGTCCAGCAGTGGACCAATAAAGACTGATGATGATTGTAACAAAGACTGATGATGATTGTAACATAGACGCCAGTTCAAATACTGAAGACTTCTTTATGATCTGATGAAATGAAAACTTCTGATGGTTAAGACGTTACAAGGAAACTTACATGCCTATTGATTGCTACATGTTGTAGGATTTTCTTTTCGGCAATGTATTTTTTTAAATGGATATAAGATAGCAAACAAGCTTAAATTAAATTATTATAAACTTAAATAGTTTCTTATTATTTCCGTTTATTATTATTATTCCATAGCCATATTTTCATCTATGATTCGTTCTTGTTAATGTTTAATTTAGAATCGTATCAGGGGAATTAATCTGATCTTAAGCTTCTGACGTACCAACTTGAATCTAAAGGATTATAGGATTATATATGTTCAGAGTTTATCTCTTAAGCTCTTATTGCGATATGCGGGGTGCGGGGTGGAGAGACGCACTTGTGTAATACCATATATAGTATTATAATAACATATATAGCATTATATTATATTATATATATTTTATATACATACATCTACCATCTATTTGCACGTCTCCGTTCACAGAGCTGATAGAAGAAATTTCAATTGTAAATAAGCAGTTCCTTTGGACATAATTTGATGAACAATGTGTTTTGACTATGTTTTATCATGTACCTATGTACATATAAATAAAAAATATGTATAAGACAGGTATTGTCAGAGCAACGCTTCATTTACTAAATAATGATTTTATAAAATGCTTACACTAATTACAACATATTATATTACATATCAGGGGCGTTGATTTAAAAAAAAAAGTCAAATTTTTTAAGTTATTTCCTTAGTTTAGTTCACTACAGAAAGAAAACACATAGCTCTATTCCATGATATTTGTCAAGTAATTTTTCGCCACGAAAGCTGTCCTGCATTTTTACCTTATCTCGCAAAAACTTAAGCGCTCTTCGCGTTAAGATTTAAAACGCAGCGATTTTCTAAATTATACTACTTCTGGCGCGTCGCGAGCCTTAGGCTCAGATTCTTGGCCTCAATTCGCGTCGCTCTACTTACTGATTGTTGCCTTTTATTGCGAAGCCTTCACAGACGAACCTGTTCTGCAGGTCTTGACCGAGAGGATTAGGTGAGAAATACTAGATGCAGATGGAACTGTGGTCCAACCTATAAACAGATCCAGGCTAACGTCAATCACGCTCCATGGTCCCGTCGGGATACATCCAATTAAGGTCCACAAATGGGTCGCTTACAACTGAGCCTTGCTCCTGTGCGATGTCGGAAGTTTCTAGTATATTTAACGAGGAGCAAATTCAATTAAAACGAAATTTTGAAAAAAGTGTTGATTTGGGTCATTAAAACAGAATTTTGTGTGTTGATTTGGATCGTCGCCCACAGAACAAGCGCACCAACTGTTATGTGGCATCATATATAGAAATCGAACAAGGTTCAAAGAACATTCTCGAAGACTCGTCGATGTTTATAACGTTGTTGTACATTACGGACATACTCGTAGAGCTGGTAGCGATGTAGCTAACTATTTCATTAATTATATCCGTGTATTAATATCCATGTTCTCATTAACGTGTGGCTTAGCTGCAGATAAGTAAAATGTTAGTAAATTAATACTTAGTTTCTTTCTCTATGTCAGTGTGATCTCGTAAAACTTCGTCCAAATGTATTTGTTCTGCATTCCTCTCGAAACCGCACAAACTTCCAAATAAAAGCTTTATTCAAAACAAAATCTTTATTTTAAAACAAAACGTGCTGCTCAATCTGTCGCCATTTTGTTCTTAAAACGTTCCATTTTATTCTATCTTTGGTACGTGCTATTTTGAACCTTAAGTTTGAGGCTTAGAGGTGTTATAAGACGTCGTGGTGAGATGACAAGGCACCGCAAACGGTAACGCATTTACATTTCCAAGTAAAGCGTCGCGGAGATGTTTTCCCTAGAAACCTAGTTGACGGCGTCTAATGGCTACAGTAATGTTTTTGTGTTCGCAAGGTAATAGTTTGTTTGTTATACTGTACGTGAAATGGTATTGTGTTAGGAAAACCGCTGAAAACATTTCAAATGGAGATGAAAGAGCTGAAGAAACGACGAAACTTCTGTGTAAAATTAAAAAATTCTCACCTATTGGCATATCAGCCCTCCATGTCCTCTGCTATCATTTTAATGTTTGACATATTGATAAAGAAGCAAAGATATGTGACTTCCATAGAATTCAGTGCATAAACTTGGGCATGTAAACTAAATTTGAAAATTTGATACTCTCGTACTCCTCTCGCGACGCAGACGTAGGTATGCCTATAATGGCGAATCAGACTAAATATTGTATAAAATTTAATTACACAGCTAAAGTCGCTGGTGTTTCTTAAACAAATACCTATATAAAAATAAATAAAATAAATGATTTTTAAGGAAAATATGTCAAATTTCTATCCGTGATAGAATAATCTATCCGTAGATATGTTATTAATTTCCAGCTTATTCATAACAAATTAATAAGCTTACTATAGATTTAATATGTTTAGTCACTTTCTGTCCAATTCTGAATTGAATTTAAATTTTAAAAAAAACTATGCTAAAATAAGTTTTTTTATTTGTTATGAAATAAGGAGTACGAGTAAGTGTCTAGTGTCTGACAGGCTGAAAAAGTTTAAACGTAGAACGTAATTTAATCGATGTCAGTTTAATAATGCGGATAAAAGCAGTTAAAGCAGGACTGTGCCCAGCAGTGGACCTTGAATTTCTGATGGATGGATATCCTAGAATTTCCCCTTTCTAACGTCTGGTATGCAACTAAGTACCTGAAACAAAAAAAAACACTACATCAGTTCATTATTTTACCAAAAGCTTAAACAAATATTCTTTGTTTAAAATATCGTATAAACCCTTGCTAATCTATAAAAGGAAAGTGTGTTTGTTAGTTTGTTGATTTGTTGGTTTGTCCTTCGTCTCCGGTCTCTTCGCCTCAACAGAACGATGGATTTACGTGATTATGTGTAGGGCCTGGAAAGTGGCAAAGGCTATTTTTTTACCCGGAAAATAACGCGGTTCCCTTGAAATTTGACAAAATCCTCATCATTATGATAATATGAATTTTTAATCGATTTTTTGTTGATCTGTTGGTTTGTCCTTCTCCTGCTCAACGGATGAAGAAAAGTGAATTTTTACATAGATGTTGGATACTTTATATCCCCACAAACAAGCAAAGAAAACAATACAAATGAACACCCAAATTAGCTAAATCAACGCGAGCGCAGCCGCGGACGTCCTCTATAGTAACGGCCAGGATTCGAACATGAGACAAACAGCATAACAGTCAGTGCACTGAAGTCGGGCACGGACTAAGCTACTGAAAAAACATAACATCAAGCCTGTTCCGCGACGAGATCGGCAGAGGTGTGTAATACACACATCACAAGGTTAAGTTATCTATACGTACTATTATTCTGTGTCTATAGCCTACTAGTTATATGAACTGCAGACTAGGGATGCGGAATAACAAAACTTTCTTCTATATCTAATTTAATTAATATAATTTCTACAAACTAGGTACATTAAAGTTCAATGTTAGAACAGAGATTGAAAAGTAAAGTAAGTATTCTTAAAAACTACGTAGCAGACGGTCCGTGGGAACGGGTCAGATTCTGCAGCGTCAACCGTTGCGGCCGCTCCATGCCGATAGCCGATAGCGCGCGATGTACGATAAACGATGGGTGTCTGACCCTCGGCGATATAGGTACGTAACATCTCCCTCCCGAAGACAAGCAACTATTGGCTGGCCTTGGCTGACATAGTTGCTGAAATAGCATTGGGGTCAATTCTTATAAGTTTCGGGTCAATCTTATTTCTCTCTGCAATCTTTGCATATATTTCTTGCGAAGAAGTAGCCGGATTACTAGTTTCAATTCTATGTAGATGCTTCCTTCGGATAAATTGGCGGTACGTCAGCAGTCCAACACCAATTACAACTGTGATGATTACAATTGTATATAAAGGTATTGTAGTGTGGTAGACACTTAGATCGGCGTCTGGCTCAAGTTTCATTGGAGACTGGAGAGATATCTTTGTGTTGACGTCGTGAAGATTTTCTAGGTTGATTGAGTTAAGTCTGATGATAGGTATTTCATCTTTGGGTTTATCTTGCAAGTAAGGCAGTTCGGTAATCTTCAAGGCTCGTCCTTTTATTTGGTCGTGAGTATTCGTGATGGTAAAACCCGGTGCCGATAGATAGCAATTATATGGGATTACTGCCAGAAAACTTCCTTGTAGGGTCTTGTACTGTTCTTGTCCACAAGATGTCTTAACTTTTGTTGGTACTGGAAAACTCATTGTGTAATGTCTATCGTCAAGTTGTTCGAGTGCTTCTCTTGTTAGAATAACTGGAGTGAGGTTACATGTCATATGGAGTTCTTGCTTGGTGATCAACTGATGCACACAGTCAGGATGATTTGGAGATCTTCGGTTGTACTTATTGTCACAGAGATACCACGAATTGGTCTTCGGACATTCTGTCTCAGTGTACAAAGAATCGGTACTATGAATGGCTACGTAAGGATGGACAGGTATAAGGGATAGGTGATTTTTATTCGGAATGATCGACAATTTGTAAAAATCGTATGTTAAAGGCAATACAATTGGTATTTTGAAAACTAAAACAATTTTTTTATCTACATAGAAATACCCTAATTTCATTGCATCGTAATACTCCCTAAGTTCTATATCTAGAATCTCTTCTTTTTTATATAAAGACCGTAACCTATCTAACATATTTCTTAGTGAATCTAAATTTATAACTGAATGTGGGGTGCTCGATGCACGAATAAATGCAAGGTTAATTTCTAACTGATGTATTTCTTCGTAAAGACTTTCTATGCTATCACTTAGCATTAAAATATATTGTACTAGATGTGAATACTTGTCTGTATTAACATCCTTGTTACTAACTATCCTATCAATAGCTTCAATAATCTTATTCTGATTTTCAATCACACTGTCCAATATATGAGAGTGGCGTAACATCCACTCTTTAGTCAAACTCATATGATTATTAAATTCCAATTCTATTTTCTTTTCGCTATCTTGTAGGGCATTAATTGCTTGATTGTATTTTAAAGCATCCGTATAATCCAAATTGCCTGAGATACTCTTGATTATTGAACCCAATCCGTCGATGAGACCCCTTTTATTACGTGTTGGCTCAAAACTTACCAATTTATTGAATATTTTTTGTATTTTTGTATTTAAAAACGATATATGTGGATCATAAAAAGCTAAGGTCTTATTGTCCAGTTGATTTTTAAGGTCCATTAGTTTTATTTGAAAAGATTTTATTTGTACATGGATATCTGTAAGTTCGATATGTTGCAAAAAGGAATGATAGTGGGATATTACTTTTGCTGGTCCTAATTTAAAGGGAAGTAGGCCTGGTCCGTTATCTAACGGGTCAATCGTTAGTTCTTGCGCTTGAATCAGTTGAAGTACTTGGAAGATTAGCACTGGTATCCTGTAACAAACGAGGTACTCGTTTCAAACGCGACTTAGGAATCGGGCCTCCTTTTCGTCTAACATATATATGAATGGGTAAATCTGATAATACCTTATCATGTGTGTAACGAGCAGCTAATTTTTGACGGTGTGCTAACGGGTTTCTTATGTAAACTTCCTGTTCAGGATGAAATTCCTGTTCAGGTTCACGATCTTTATTAGCGTTCTCAGTAATTTCAGTTCTACGGTGAAGTGCGGTTTCGTTAATAATTTCAAATACTTTTAACATTCGGTTACGGTGGTCCCTAATATATTGTTGGAGAAGATGTTGAGAAACATTCATATCTAATGGGTCACGGGGATCTAAATGACCCGTTATTATATCTAAAGGCCTGCACTTAGAAAAACTATGTATAGAGCTGTTATACGCCAATATGGCATACGGGACAAGATTTGTAACTAATTCTCCCCGGTGTTCTAGTCTTAAGATACGCAAATGTTCTAGTAATGTACAGTGAAGGCGTTCCACCATTCCATTCTCGTTAGGTGTGTTAGGACAAATTTTATGATGATTAATTTTATGTAACCTACAGAATTCTGAAAAAAGCTGATTAGTAAACTCGGGACCGTTATCTGAAATAATTGATAAGGGAAATCCATGATGAGTTGAGAACATTAATAAGGCCTGAATAACGCTTACAGCAGTAGCATCTCTCAGAAAATATGCCTGCGCATATTTTGAGAATGCATCAATCATAGTTAAGTATTTATACGATTCGATGCTAAGTAAATCTATGTGTACTACTTCGAAAGGTTTCGCGGGTGGAGGGACAATTTGAAACCGTTGTTGTACTGGATGCCGATCATACTTTGCCTGGCCGCAAATGCTGCACTCGTTAATGTACTTTGATACCTGTTCTTTCATTTTAGGCCAGTAAAATCTTCTGGATAATGATAGGTAACACTCGTTGATTCCCCTATGATTCGTTTTGCCCTCATGATAGTTTTTAATAATTTCTTGCTGCTTTAAATAGTCTGTAACGTTCTCGATTTCTTGTTTTGTAAGAACTAAGTTCATCGCGGAGTTTTTAAAATGTCTTTGTATGATTGGTAAAATAGAATATATTCTTAGTTCAGGTTTAATTAAAATTCCAGTTTTAACTTTAGGGTTAACATATTTTTTAATTGAATCTATTATATCTTGCTCCATGTTGGATTCAGAAATTTGAATGATGGTTCTAGTATGAGTTAAGAAAGGATTACTTATCTTAGGTTTACTTTTTAAATCACCAACGACATTAAAAATAATTTGCTTGTTAAATACATTAAGTGGTTTATCTACTATGGGCACTTCTAATATAGGATTTTCAGCATTCGTATGAGCAGTATCGGTACTAGAGTTAGCACTTTCGGTTCTGGAATCGGAAGCAGGTGCCTCTGAGTTAGCACTTTCAGTTCTGGAATCAGAAGCAGGTGCCTCTGAGTTAGCACTTTCAGTTCGAGAGTCAGAAGCAGCTGTTTCTGAGACATTAACTATTACGGAACTGACATCTTCGTTATGAATTTCTATGCGAGATAGGGCATCGGCATTTGTGTTAGTTTTTCCTTGCTTATAAATTATATTAAAGTCATATTCGCTAAGACGTAATCTCCAACGAGTTAAGCGTGAATTAGGTTCTTTGATGTTCATGACCCATTGCAATGGACGATGATCGGTAACTATTTTAAATGTGCGCCCAAATAGATATGGACGAAAGTATTTTGTGGCCCATACGATCGCCAATAACTCTTTTTCAATGGTGCTGTAATTTATTTCGCTTGAATTGAGGGTTCGCGAGGCATATGCTATTGGCTTATCGGATCCAATGACTCCTTGAGAAAGAACGGCTCCAATCGCAAAATTTGAGGCATCAGTAGTAAGGATAAACTCCTTTGTAAAATCTGGATATTGTAAAATGGGATCATTTACCAGCAGAGTTTTACATTTTTCAAAACATTCTACAAAATTATTATTAGGTACAATTTTGGATCCTTTCTTTAAACATTGAGTCATGGGTTTGACTATTTTTGCAAAATCGGGGATAAATTTCCTATAATAGCCTAAAAGTCCTAAAAATCTTTTTATTTCTGTGGGGGTCTTAGGTAAAGGGTATTTTTTGATTGCCATTATTTTGTCCGGATTGGGTTTTATACCATCCTTGCTAATGATGTGTCCCAAGTAAGCTGTCTCTAATTTTAAAAATTCCGATTTGTCCATTTGGATCTTAAAGTTGGATTCGCGTAATTTTAAAAATACTTTTTCTAAGTTACCTATATGTTCCTGAAGGGATGTACTGAAAACTATTATATCGTCTAAGTAAACCAAGCAAATTGTATTCTGTAATTCTCTTAAAACGTTGTCCATTACCCTCTGGAATGTGCTGGGGCTGTTTTTCAAACCCATGGGCATCCGAAGGAATTCGAAGTGCCCGTGTTCCACGTTGAATGCGGTCTTTGGAATATCTTGGGGCTCCATTTCAACCTGATAAAAACCACTAGCAAGGTCCAATGTGGTAAAATATTGGCAATGACCTAATTTATCTAAGACATCTGAAATATTTGGAATAGGGTATTTATCATCGATTGTCTTTTCATTTAGCTTGCGAAAGTCTACTACTATCCGCCATTTGGGTTTACCTGAAGCGTCAGATTTTTTCGCTACAACCCAGATAGGGGAACTCCACGCGGAATTCGACGGCCTAATAATTCCTTGTTGCAACATTTTTCCTATCTGTTCTTGTACTTCCTGTCTATGAATGTAAGGATATCTGTAACTTTTTGTATAAACCGGAACCTCATCAGTTGTTTTAATAGAATGCTTGATTTTATTCGTAAAAGTAAGTGGCTCATTTTCTAAATAGAAGACGTCAGCATAGCGTGAACAAAGTAATTCTAAATTTTTACGTTCTTCAGCATTTAAATGATTTGTACGTAGTCGTGAAAGAACTTCTTTTACTCGTTGCGGCGGGTGCTTAACAGATTCAGTCTCTATATTATTTACTTCGGCTGATAAAGCATGATCCAACGAAAAAATTATATCATTTTGAGTTGGATTCCTAACTTCTACAATCCCCATTTTATTCCTAACTGTAGTTAAGCATTCGCCTACAATACAATTAGAAATAGTTTGCTCTTCTATAAAAACGTCACCATCATGCATATTAATAGGTATTTTGACCAATTTTGAACTACCAGCAGGTATTACACCCTCGTACAGGTTTGAATTTTGCGAATTGTATATTTGAATGGGATTTGAAGCAGTTTTAGTGGTAAGCACTTTATTCTTATAGTCTATCATAGCCTCCCATCTATCTAATAAATCAGTACCAATCAGGCCATCAAAATAATGATGAAATTTATACACAAAAAATGTAACGTCACTCGGATCATTAAATTCGTAAAAGCTAGGCAAGGTTATTGAATAATCATTCCTAGTTTTAGCATGAACATTACACACCTCAAATGGATCATAGTTTAGTGCAAAATGTTTAAAATACTTTTCTACAACATCAGGACTTAAAAATGATTGGTTAGCTCCCGTATCTAAAAGTAACTTTAAAGGTGGCGATGCAATCTGGATATATGGCAACTGACGTTGGGTTTGGAAATTCATTTCTATTTTAATGTGTCGGATATCTGAATTTTCTGAAAATCCGACTGAGTACTTTTTGCATTCATATCTTCGGCTGAATTTTGTGATGACTCAGGGAACTCAACAAATCCTTGGTGGGAAAAGTCTTCCTCGTAAGGATACTGATTATCTGAATGCTCACAATAATTATAGTTATAATAGGGCTCCTCAAAATTTACGGCATAATTTCCATCATTAAATGAAAAATCATTGTAATTTAATTCTTTGGTCTTAAAATAATTATTTGGTGCGGGGTTGCCTGATCGACGCCAATCATGGCCATTTATTGCCGGAGTAGCCGGCAGTTGCCGTGAGACGTAGTGGCTAACACCACTCATTGGGCGCGGGCCCGCATGTTGACTAGGCCTTGGGACCATTTGAAATGAATTATGTTGAGGATTATAATTAGGTGGTGTTGCCCTAAATATTTGCTGGGTGCGCGTTGGGCCAAATCGACGGGGTTGATTGAAAAATTGGGGTCGCGAGGGACCAGGCATGCCAAAATTAATTGCTCTCGGAGCAGGCCCTGCACTGGGTTGCATACTAGGATAGTTATAATGTGGCACTGGGACTGCACTTAACATTTTCCTATCGAGAAATCTATTTTGTTGATACATGATGTTCACCTCCTCGTGAACGAACTCTAAAGCCTGTTCTATGGTCGCCGGGCGCATGCACCGAATACGAAATCCTAATGGGTCTTTTAGACCACGAACGAAGGCCTGAAGGGTTAATTTTTTGTATAAAGATCGCTTAGACTCTATTGTAGTTGCTACTTCTTCATGTAAACTTATATAGGTCATAATTGTAGAAAATAAATTTTGACACTTTTCATAAAACTCCTGCGGTGATCCTGATCCTTGGGTCAAAAGAGCCAAATCGTTGTAAAGCGAGGTCTCATCACGATGGTCAGCAAAATTATTAATAAGGGAAGAGCGAATGCCATCCCAGTTATCCGGTGTACCATTTGAATTCAAGGTACCCGCGGCGGTTCCCGTGATTTTATTAAGAATCCCATTCAACACAATTAAATTATTCAATTCATGACCGGGTTCCGCTTTAACAAATGTTATGACTAACTGGTCACACAACTTAATAAACCGTGTTAAAACATTAGGATTTCCATCGAATTCGGGGACAGCTCGCAGTGCCCCATAAATTTTGTCACTGTCTACTGCGGTCATGGTTTCTAAGTTTCTATTAGAGTCAAAAATACTTGTTCTACTGAGATGTCGAGGGGACGGAACCTCCCGATTACTATCTGAGCTATGGTGAAAAATTTTGAAAGATTTTAATAATCGAACGAAATAAATTAAAAAAAAATCTTTTAAAATAAAACTCGAAATAAACTTTAGTTACCACTACACTATTTTTATTTTATTTGAAAACTTATATTTGTTGAAGTAAAATAAAAGAATAATTTACGGATATATAATCTCTTTCATAAGGAGGTAATGACGTGTATTAATTTATTTGGGCCGCACTTCAATTTATTATAAGAGATTTTTTTTTTTATTGAAAGTACCATTTAAAAATAGTATCTATATTAAATTCGGATAAAACTCCTATGCTATACACACCATTTTATCACTAATATCTAATAATTCCGAAATGTATTATGAACAAAGCAAAAAGCATCAAATTCTTTCTTTGTAGATTTAAAAGGTAAAATAAAACAAATTAATAAAATGTTCACAAATTAATAAGTTCACTAATTATATAATCCACTTGATTAAATTTAAATTTTTATTATATTACTCAAAAACACATAAAACCGGACGAGAAAAAACCAGGTTTCTCAAAAATATTTAAACAATAAATTATAATAATTATAGGACGGGATAAAATTATATTAAGGAAGTAAAAGGATAGGTTCACCATTCACTTTTCTGTACTTACATTAAATAAGACTTTTCCATTTCCAATTTACTAATGTAATTCCACATTCCAGCTGCTTAGTCCAGGTCCGTATCTTCTATTCCGGTTTAAAAATATCGATTTTCGGAGATTTTTCACCGAATTTGAAGACTCCTTTGACTGCGCCAGTTATATGAACTGCAGACTAGGGATGCGGAATAACAAAACTTTCTTCTATATCTAATTTAATTAATATAATTTCTACAAACTAGGTACATTAAAGTTCAATGTTAGAACAGAGATTGAAAAGTAAAGTAAGTATTCTTAAAAACTACGTAGCAGACGGTCCGTGGGAATGGGTCAGATTCTGCAGCGTCAACCGTTGCGGCCGCTCCATGCCGATAGCCGATAGCGCGCGATGTACGATAAACGATGGGTGTCTGACCCTCGGCGATATAGGTACGTAACATACTTACAAATATTATAAAGAGGAAAAATTTGTTTGTAATGTTTTCACACAAAAACTACTGGACCGATTTCAAAAATTCTTTCACCATTACAAAACTGCATCTTCACTGAATGACATAGGCTATATAATATTCCTAGGTGTAAACGAAACTATTGTTATGTCTAATTACACGCGAGCGAAGCTGCGGGCGTCCACTAGTAGGTGATAAATTGCTTATGACCATCCAGACACGGTGCTTCTTCTCGGAATTCCAATAAAAAAATACAATTATAATTTCATCGAACGAAAAAAATATTCAAGCAAAAAAATGCTTCAATTAAAAAGATTCTCTTTGAATTTTAATAAGATACGACCGAAATGTCCGTCGTCTGTCCTGAGCTCGTTGTTCATATCTCGTCGCATCACATCGCATTAATCACTCGTACCTGCCTGCTGCCTACAACTAGGTACAACAATACTGGGCGGCGCTAGAACTTTCTCGATGAAGCGAAGAAACTAAATTATAATATGTTACAAGGACTGCGACGCGCCTTTCGATAAGGACTTTATGAAATATTCTATTTCGACGTGTGTCTGACTTTCGAATGAGATTTCAAAGATATCTCTACTAGACCCATAGACGTCCCATTGCTGGGCACGGGTCTCCCTCACAGACAATGCAGCGAGAGGTCTAGAGCATACTCCACCACGCTGCTCCAATGCGGATTGATGGAGGGGTTAGGGGCCAACCCAGTGTCGAATGTTCTCAAGCCATCCGAAGGTCTTCGACAAGGCTTAACGACTGTTTTCAGCATTGAAAACAACAGGGACTGACTGCTTTACGTGCCCTCCGAAGCACGGTAGCGTCCATGAAATTTTTTTTGCCACTAGCGGTCACCCATCCACAAACCGACCACGCCCGTCGTTGCTTAACTCTTTCGATAAAATTGAATCGACGCGAGCCGTTGGATATGAACGCTACAGAAGCTAAGATACAAGTACCTACTAGTAATTGTGAAACTTATACTTATAGTTAGTAGTTACCTACTTAGTTAGTTACTAACAGGGATAAGCAAGGTAAGTAAGATAGTTTTATTTCGGAGTATTACCCAGGGGTTTCATCTACAAATACTTAGATACTTATTATTTTTCATTATGACTTTTTGTGTCATGTGACTCTTAAGGCTGTCACAGGACTCTTGAGGGTCAGTGACCCTGACTGACGAGGTCCCCGTTTCAACACACAGTCAGTGAAAATGTTATTTGACACAATGGAAAATTGTATACTGGGATTTAGTGTACCTGCTCTCTTCAATATAACATCACACATAATGGGCGTGAGTGTGAAAGCGTTTAACATTTTTTTTTTAATAGATTTTAGCCAAACGAACAAGCGGACGGGCCACCTGATGGTAAGTAGTCACCGTCGCCTATGATCATAAGCAACATCATAGGAGTCGCCAATGCGTTGCCGGCCCTGAAGGAGCTATTTTTACGCCTTTTTTGAAGAACCCCATGTCATAGCCTACCTCGTACCTAGACCTCAGAAGGAAGTTCATTCCACAGTTGCACGGTAAAAAGGATTGCGCAAACCTATTAGTTAGTGTTAAATCACGCTTCATTTGAACGTATTTCACAACATTAGTAAAAGTTACATTCACATACATTACAATTCGTTACAATCCCCGCAGTGAGACAGTATCCAAACAGCGACGTAACCGAGAAGAATGAATGAATGAGGACGACGAAATGAACGAACGAAGTTTCTCCGTCGGAATTATTCCCAGTTTCAAATCTAGAACACAAGGTATGTGTAGGGTTGGCGGGCACGCAAAGTAATATATTACGAGCTGAAATTACAAATGTATTCTGAAATGAAATGATATTGTTATTGTAATGAGGTTTTTATAATTTCGCACAAAATAGATTAAAAAGGAATTTAAGTAATTTAAGGATTAAAAGGAATTTAAGGAATGTAAGTAATCATAATAATTGGTAACGCTTTTGTACACAGTTTTATATGACGACTAAATATACTGTGACAGTGCCGGAAGAGTTTAGATCATCAAACGACCTTATATATACCTAATATTTATTTTAACAGTAGGTACCAATATTTACTTTAAGCCTTATTTCCTGATTAATTAAATGTTAAATTTATTTCATTTCAATATTTGTAACATAGTAACTTTACCGTCGGCCTATTTCACAAGCTCAGAGTCACTCAGCGCGCTATGCAGAGATCTATGCTCGGTATTTCGCTACGCGACCGAATCAGAAATGATGAAATCCGTAGACGAACAAAGCGCACCGACATAGTTCGCAGAGTTAGTACGTTGAAGTGGCAATGGGCAGGCCACGTCGTACGAAGGGCTGATAGCCGGTGGGGAAGAAAAGTCCTCGAATGGAGACCACGACTTGGAGAAAGGAGCACAGTTTGCCCTTCGACAAGGTGGACGGACGACCTGAAGAAGGCAGCGGGAAACCGCTGGATTCAGAAGGCACAGGACCGGTCGGAGTGGCGGCGTTTAGGAGACGCCTATGTCCAGCAGTGGACCAATAAAGACTGATGATGATTGTAACAAAGACTGATGATGATTGTAACATAGACGCCAGTTCAAATACTGAAGACTTCTTTATGATCTGATGAAATGAAAACTTCTGATGGTTAAGACGTTACAAGGAAACTTACATGCCTATTGATTGCTACATGTTGTAGGATTTTCTTTTCGGCAATGTATTTTTTTAAATGGATATAAGATAGCAAACAAGCTTAAATTAAATTATTATAAACTTAAATAGTTTCTTATTATTTCCGTTTATTATTATTATTCCATAGCCATATTTTCATCTATGATTCGTTCTTGTTAATGTTTAATTTAGAATCGTATCAGGGGAGTTAATCTGATCTTAAGCTTCTGACGTACCAACTTGAATCTAAAGGATTATAGGATTATATATGTTCAGAGTTTATCTCTTAAGCTCTTATTGCGATATGCGGGGTGCGGGGTGGAGAGACGCACTTGTGTAATACCATATATAGTATTATAATAACATATATAGCATTATATTATATTATATATATTTTATATACATACATCTACCATCTATTTGCACGTCTCCGTTCACAGAGCTGATAGAAGAAATTTCAATTGTAAATAAGCAGTTCCTTTGGACATAATTTGATGAACAATGTGTTTTGACTATGTTTTATCATGTACCTATGTACATATAAATAAAAAATATGTATAAGACAGGTATTGTCAGAGCAACGCTTCATTTACTAAATAATGATTTTATAAAATGCTTACACTAATTACAACATATTATATTACATATCAGGGGCGTTGATTTAAAAAAAAAAGTCAAATTTTTTAAGTTATTTCCTTAGTTTAGTTCACTACAGAAAGAAAACACATAGCTCTATTCCATGATATTTGTCAAGTAATTTTTCGCCACGAAAGCTGTCCTGCATTTTTACCTTATCTCGCAAAAACTTAAGCGCTCTTCGCGTTAAGATTTAAAACGCAGCGATTTTCTAAATTATACTACTTCTGGCGCGTCGCGAGCCTTAGGCTCAGATTCTTGGCCTCAATTCGCGTCGCTCTACTTACTGATTGTTGCCTTTTATTGCGAAGCCTTCACAGACGAACCTGTTCTGCAGGTCTTGACCGAGAGGATTAGGTGATGTCTATGTCAGTGTGATCTCGTAAAACTTCGTCCAAATGTATTTGTTCTGCATTCCTCTCGAAACCGCACAAACTTCCAAATAAAAGCTTTATTCAAAACAAAATCTTTATTTTAAAACAAAACGTGCTGCTTAATCTGTCGCCATTTTGTTCTTAAAACGTTCCATTTTATTCTATCTTTGGTACGTGCTATTTTGAACCTTAAGTTTGAGGCTTAGATGTGTTATAAGACGTCGTGGTGAGATGACAAGGCACCGCAAACGGTAACGCATTTACATTTCCAAGTAAAGCGTCGCGGAGATGTTTTCCCTAGAAACCTAGTTGACGGCGTCTAATGGCTACAATAATGTTTTTGTGTTCGCAAGGTAATAGTTTGTTTGTTATACTGTACGTGAAATGGTATTGTGTTAGGAAAACCGCTGAAAACATTTCAAATGGAGATGAAAGAGCTGAAGAAACGACGAAACTTCTGTGTAAAATTAAAAAATTCTCACCTATTGGCATATCAGCCCTCCATGTCCTCTGCTATCATTTTAATGTTGGACATATTGATAAAGAAGCAAAGATATGTGACTTCCATAGAATTCAGTGCATAAACTTGGGCATGTAAACTAAATTTGAAAATTTGATACTCTCGTACTCCTCTCGCGACGCAGACGTAGGTATGCCTATAATGGCGAATCAGACTAAATATTGTATAAAATTTAATTACACAGCTAAAGTCGCTGGTGTTTCTTAAACAAATACCTATATAAAAATAAATAAAATAAATGATTTTTAAGGAAAATATGTCAAATTTCTATCCGTGATAGAATAATCTATCCGTAGATATGTTATTAATTTCCAGCTTATTCATAACAAATTAATAAGCTTACTATAGATTTAATATGTTTAGTCACTTTCTGTCCAATTCTGAATTGAATTTAAATTTAAAAAAAAACTATGCTAAAATAAGTTTTTTTATTTGTTATGAAATAAGGAGTACGAGTAAGTGTCTAGTGTCTGACAGGCTGAAAAAGTTTAAACGTAGAACGTAATTTAATCGATGTCAGTTTAATAATGCGGATAAAAGCAGTTAAAGCAGGACTGTGCCCAGCAGTGGACCTTGAATTTCTGATGGATGGATATCCTAGAATTTCCCCTTTCTATCGTCTGGTATGCAACTAAGTACCTGAAACAAAAAAAAAACACTACATCAGTTCATTATTTTACCAAAAGCTTAAACAAATATTCTTTGTTTAAAATATCGTATAAACCCTTGCTAATCTATAAAAGGAAAGTGTGTTTGTTAGTTTGTTGATTTGTTGGTTTGTCCTTCGTCTCCGGTCTCTTCGCCTCAACAGAACGATGGATTTACGTGATTATGTGTAGGGCCTGGAAAGTGGCAAAGGCTATTTTTTTACCCGGAAAATAACGCGGTTCCCTTGAAATTTGACAAAATCCTCATCATTATGATAATATGAATTTTTAATCGATTTTTTGTTGATCTGTTGGTTTGTCCTTCTCCTGCTCAACGGATGAAGAAAAGTGAATTTTTACATAGATGTTGGATACTTTATATCCCCACAAACAAGCAAAGAAAACAATACAAATGAACACCCAAATTAGCTAAATCAACGCGAGCGCAGCCGCGGACGTCCTCTATAGTAACGGCCAGGATTCGAACATGAGACAAACAGCATAACAGTCAGTGCACTGAAGTCGGGCACGGACTAAGCTACTGAAAAAACATAACATCAAGCCTGTTCCGCGACGGGATAGGCAGAGGTGTGTAATACACACATCACAAGGTTAAGTTATCTATACGTACTATTATTCTGGGTCTATAGCCTACTTACAAATATTATAAAGAGGAAAAATTTGTTTGTAATGTTTTCACACAAAAACTACTGGACCGATTTCAAAAATTCTTTCACCATTACAAAACTGCATCTTCACTGAATGACATAGGCTATATAATATTCCTAGGTGTAAACGAAACTATTGTTATGTCTAATTACACGCGAGCGAAGCTGCGGGCGTCCACTAGTAGGTGATAAATTGCTTATGACCATCCAGACACGGTGCTTCTTCTCGGAATTCCAATAAAAAAATACAATTATAATTTCATCGAACGAAAAAAATATTCAAGCAAAAAAATGCTTCAATTAAAAAGATTCTCTTTGAATTTTAATAAGATACGACCGAAATGTCCGTCGTCTGTCCTGAGCTCGTTGTTCATATCTCGTCGCATCACATCGCATTCATCACTCGTACCTGCCTGCTGCCTACAACTAGGTACAACAATACTGGGCGGCGCTAGAACTTTCTCGATGAAGCGAAGAAACTAAATTATAATATGTTACAAGGACTGCGACGCGCCTTTCGATAAGGACTTTATGAAATATTCTATTTCGACGTGTGTCTGACTTTCGAATGAGATTTCAAAGATATCTCTACTAGACCCATAGACGTCCCATTGCTGGGCACGGGTCTCCCTCACAGACAATGCAGCGAGAGGTCTAGAGCATACTCCACCACGCTGCTCCAATGCGGATTGATGGAGGGGTTAGGGGCCAACCCAGTGTCGAATGTTCTCAAGCCATCCGAAGGTCTTCGACAAGGCTTAACGACTGTTTTCAGCATTGAAAACAACAGGGACTGACTGCTTTACGTGCCCTCCGAAGCACGGTAGCGTCCATGAAATTTTTTTTGCCACTAGCGGTCACCCATCCACAAACCGACCACGCCCGTCGTTGCTTAACTCTTTCGATAAAATTGAATCGACGCGAGCCGTTGGATATGAACGCTACAGAAGCTAAGATACAAGTCGCTGCGACCCATAGACGTCCCACTGTTGGGCACGGGTCTCCTCTCAGAATGGGAGGGATTAGGCCTTAGTCCACCACGCTGGCCAAGTGCGGATTGGCAGACTTCACATACCTTCGAGAACGTTATGATGAACTCTCAGGCATGCAGGTTTCCTCACGATGTGTCCTTCACCGTTATAGCAAGTGTCATTTAATTTCTTAAAACGCACATAACTTAGAAAAGTCATTGGTGCGTGCGACTGGGGTTTGAACCCGGACCGCTCGAGTGAGAGGCGAGTTCGATAGCCGCTGGGCTGTCACCGCTATGTACCTACACTACTAAGATACAAGTACCTACTAGTAATTGTGAAACTTATACTTATAGTTAGTAGTTACCTACTTAGTTAGTTACTAACAGGGATAAGCAAGGTAAGTAAGATAGTTTTATTTCGGAGTATTACCCAGGGGTTTCATCTACAAATACTTAGATACTTATTATTTTTCATTATGACTTTTTGTGTCATGTGACTCTTAAGGCTGTCACAGGACTCTTGAGGGTCAGTGACCCTGACTGACGAGGTCCCCGTTTCAACACACAGTCAGTGAAAATGTTATTTGACACAATGGAAAATTGTATACTGGGATTTAGTGTACCTGCTCTCTTCAATATAACATCACACATAATGGGCGTGAGTGTGAAAGCGTTTAACATTTTTTTTTTAATAGATTTTAGCCAAACGAACAAGCGGACGGGCCACCTGATGGTAAGTAGTCACCGTCGCCTATGATCATAAGCAACATCAGAGGAGTCGCCAATGCGTTGCCGGCCCTGAAGGAGCTATTTTTACGCCTTTTTTGAAGAACCCCATGTCATAGCCTACCTCGTACCTAGACCTCAGAAGGAAGTTCATTCCACAGTTGCACGGTAAAAAGGATTGCGCAAACCTATTAGTTAGTGTTAAATCACGCTTCATTTGAACGTATTTCACAACATTAGTAAAAGTTACATTCACATACATTACAATTCGTTACAATCCCCGCAGTGAGACAGTATCCAAACAGCGACGTAACCGAGAAGAATGAATGAATGAGGACGACGAAATGAACGAACGAAGTTTCTCCGTCGGAATTATTCCCAGTTTCAAATCTAGAACACAAGGTATGTGTAGGGTTGGCGGGCACGCAAAGTAATATATTACGAGCTGAAATTACAAATGTATTCTGAAATGAAATGATATTGTTATTGTAATGAGGTTTTTATAATTTCGCACAAAATAGATTAAAAAGGAATTTAAGTAATTTAAGGATTAAAAGGAATTTAAGGAATGTAAGTAATCATAATAATTGGTAACGCTTTTGTACACAGTTTTATATGACGACTAAATATACTGTGACAGTGCCGGAAGAGTTTAGATCATCAAACGACCTTATATATACCTAATATTTATTTTAACAGTAGGTACCAATAGTTTTTTTTATTTATAATAAAGACGTACAAACAGACATACGGGCCACCTGATGGTAAGTGGTCACCGTCGTCTATGGACACGTGCGACACCAGGGGTATCCAGGTGCGTTGTCTGCGTTGAAGGAAACGATTCACATAAAGTAGAATAGTTGGGTTATTGTTTCCTAAAGTAGCTAAAACACCATATAAATGACACTTTTTCCGTTTTTGGTTCGACAGTTATTTATTTTATCCTAGTTATTTTGGCAGCCCTGTCCACGAAGTTTGGGCTGCAATGAAAATTAACGTAAGACCGGGACGAAGCGAAAAGAACAATAGTTTGTTCCGAGAGACTGATGTATTTTGATACTGAATGGAAGAGGCGCTCTTTGAAAAACATGTTCTTTGTATTTTCAAATCTTAGATAAAATACAATTATGCGCTGGATTGTAAGGATTTTTTTCAAGAATAGCAAGCGAGCATGTTAAAGAGACCGTATTTTACTGCTTGTTAAGTTCACAATCACCTTCTAATTTTAACATCTTCCTACGAGTGTGTGGCAAAATAATGTATAATATAATATTAGAATACTTGTTAGGTTAGGGAAACTGTTAGAGACAGTTAGTCCAGCTGTTGATAATTACAATCCAGTTACTTAGTTATTGTAACAGTATATTCTTAAAGATTTTATTTCTTCGTTGTCTAGTTAAATGAGTTACTCAAAATCTCAAATTCATCCCGGTAATAAGGACCGAACGAGTATCTGGTAGTTCGGTACCTATGACTAACCTCCTCTCTTGCACCAAAATCTCTGCACGATTGCTCCGTCTGGACGTACGAAATAATACATATCTATAATCTGTGGCACAAGTAAGTAGCAATCACAATTTTATGTCTGAGATAAAGAAACGTAACCAAACCATAAATGCTAATACTGTAGAGACTCAAACGTAATAAAACAGGAGCATCAAGACGGGCCCTGGGGGGTCCCGGGGGAACTCAATGGTTCCTCTGGGGACCGGAGGACGACACTATCAAAAATGTTATTCTGCCAGCAAGTATCGCCGTCGGGCAGAAGCGATAAGGGGACACACGGCTGAAAAGATTGAACGGTTTTAAGTTCAAGTTTTTTAAAACAATTGAGGTCCGGTTGGAAAGGTGTGGTTTCCGGTCACACTTCTTTAGAGGCGACCATCTTAGTCCTCAAGGGTAGCAACACATCTGTGACTGACTCGGAACGAGACTATTACTAACACCAACAATATCACCAACACTCCCCAGTCCTCATACCCGCTAAAGGACTGACCAACTGATGTTCTAATTGACTCTCTCAACTAATTGGACTAACCATTCAAGTCCCTATTTAAGTGTTGTTCAATGTCAGTCACGTTGTCATGGGCGGCAGCGGATGGGTGGTGCTGCAAGCTCGTTTGCTATCTCATTTAAATGAATCTTAAAATGTTGCCCTATCTCCCCTCCCGCGTGTAGCGCTGCAAGGCTTTTCATAGCAGAAGAAACGGGACCGCCATTGTTTCGTTATTTATTGTAGGGTAAAGTAAGCAGCAGTATTGCCATATTTCCCGACTAATTATATTAATTCAAACAATTCCAGAATATCCCACCACAGTGGCCCGACAAAGCATCTTTTCAGCCCTAAATTAGTGGAAACTTTAGCTCTTTTCACGATTTTTGTTTTGTTCGCCGTTTAGCCAAGACTTTTGTCATGAAATTTAATACTTAGAATTTGTCAGAAATACTTATTGCTTGTCATTTTTTAAATGCGTACAATTCTAATAATTACACTCCGTTGGGTAACTCTGTTTTTTATTTATGTTGTAAATAAGGAGGTTTCTATTATATTTTGTATTATTAATCTGGGTCCCTATTAATTAAATTACCGACACCGATATAACTTTTGATTACGACTGAGAATCAACTCTCTGAGCTAACTGGACCAACCAACCCAGTCCTTAATTGAGTGTAGTTAAATGTCAGTCTCAATTGTCATGGGCGGCAGCGGATGGGTGGTGCTGCAAGCTCGTTTGCTATCCATCAAAAAGTACAAGTCACTATCATATCTTACGTCATGTAAAAAGGTTTGCTAAAAATTCACCAAATCTAACTGTTACTGATATATTTTAATTTGATGTGGTTACTGCCTGACACGCACTTACTCTATGCTAATAGATAACTTGTTTAATGTAATATTACGTTATTAATTACTCATAATTAACATGTTGATTTTCCTCCACAATTACTGACTGCGAAATGTTATGTTAAATAATAACTATAAGCTAATTTACTTGAGACAGAGCAAGGGCGTTATTAACAAGTTAATAAGCCTATAACTATACTATAAAATGTTTTGTCACTTTCTGCCAAATTCTGGATTAATAAAAAGACAATGATTGGTCTAGGCATCTCGCTGTGTCTGTGGGGGAGACCCGGGTCCAACAGTGGGAGGTCTATGTAGTAGCTAGGAAAAAAGACAAAACACTATAGCTAAAATAGGTTTACTAATTTATTAAGAATAAGGGGGTAAATGTAGCGGCCATAGCCCAATGGCTCGCGTCGATTCAATGTGATCAAAAGAGTGAAGCAACGACGGGAGCGGTCGGTTTGTGGATGGGTGACCGCTAGTGGCTAAACATGGACGCTACCGTGCTTAGGAGGGCACGTAAAGCCGTCGGTACCGGTTGTTTTCAATGCTGGAAACAGTCGTTAAGCCTTGTCGAAGGCCTTCGGGTGGCTTGAGAACATTCGACACTGGGTTGGCCACTAACCCCTCCACCAATTCGCATTGGAGCAGCGTGGTGGAGTATGCTCTAGACCCTCTGTGGGTGAGACCCGCGCCCAGCAGTGGGACGTCTATGGGACGCAGCGACGAAGAGGGAAAGTATGTAACCATATAGAGATGCTCTTGTGTCTCAGTGTAATCCTCTCGGCTGTCAATTAGACGGATGGGCGCTGGTGGATATAAGATAGCAATCGCGAGCAGGCAGTATCACCGATTCGCTGCCGCACATGATAATGTAACAACCTCAGGTACGGTCTAGGAGGTTTAGTCTTAATCTTAGAATTTCATTGATATTAAGTTTTATTATCGTCAGCCGCCCTAAACAAAGTAGGCTGCGCAAATATATCGCTATCGCTATCTATGCGCTGCCGGGTGAATCAGTTTCTCAATCGGTGCGGAGTGGTACTATCTAGTTAGTCACTACTGAACTGATTCACTGGTTTTAAGCCGGTGTCGTTTTCATGTACTGTAATTAGTGCAACCGATTATTCGCTCTAGTGCTATGGGTTACAGACCAAAATTGAATGAATACACTTGGCTTCGTTGGCGGAACGCTTGGCGGTACGCGATGGCGTAACAGGAGGATGACGTCACACTTTTGTTTCGTACGCGTAGCCGTTTATCGATTTATAATACGTTATCACGTCAAAAAACTAATCGTCTACGAACGATTTATTAACGGTATACCTAATGTGTGATGGAAAATTTTACGTGATATACAAAGCCTATCTAATTTGGAGCTTAAACTCAGTGCGGAGCATATCTAACGAATTCCTCGTCTAAAAGCCTCCTTAAATTAAATTCAGGGTAATCTCTTTACGATTTCACGCCCGTCGCGGCACGCCACCTCAGAACTCAGGACATAGCAATTTAACTTATTACAATAATACCAAATTGAGTCCTACAACGGGAGTCTTGAACTCATTATTATTTCTTGCTATAATAACTCCGATGTCACACGTGTTTCGCAGACATGTTGAGCTTTTAAGTGGTAAAACATGCATACGGTTCGGAGCTGTACTTTATCTATACTTCTATACTAATATTATAAAGAGGAAACATTTGTTTGTAAGATTTTCGATTAAGAGGTTAGTTTATTTTGATCAGGTCTCATATGCACCACATAAGAGTTATTAAGAGGTTAGTTTTTTTATCAGGTCTCACATGCACCACATAAGAGTTATTAAGAGGTTAGTTTATTTTGATCAGGTCTCACATGCACCACAAAAGAGTTATTAAGAGGTTAGTTTATTTTGATCAGGTCCCATATGCACCACATAAGAGTTATTAAGAGAGTTAGTTAAGATATATTTAAGGGCTCCAAAGCACAAGTTTAATGTTCTTTGAAAATGTTGACGCAGTTAACGAATTAATACGCTTAGCTACCTAAATCTTATAAAATACTACGCGGTAATAACGCAAAGTCATCCAATATGAGGTACCTAAGTGTCTCCCGCGATGACGAGGCGGGGGATCTCATATGAAACGTGTTCCGAGCAATCGGTGTACGGGTTACGGGAAGATTTATGAATGAGGATAGGAGATAGGTGGCAGAGCCTGTATGGAACCTTTTATTAGGTATATTTTTGAAGTGAAACTTCTTTAGGCGCATGAGGGTAAAATTTTTACGGATGAAACGCAATAATTCAGCTTATTCAGTTTATTCATAATAATATTCAGTTTATTCATAATAATACAAGTATATATAAATATTACAGGTAAATCTCCTATTGCATTTATATATTTTTTTCAGTCTGTATATACCTACTAGCCGTTCTGCGAAATAAAGCAGCCGAACAACAAAACAAATCCAGACCTGGATCCCATGCCAGGAGGCCATTAAGCAGAGTCAAGGCACGAACCAACGGAGACGCTCGGGTCAACGCTAGCCTGCATCCGGATAGTGAAAATAATTTTTGCTTATTTGGCCTGACATTGCATCGGTTAGGAACATATAGTGATATTAACTCCAACACTGACGGATTCGTAATTTCACCTCTAATCAGACGGAAAAAATAATCTATTACCTGATCTCAAGGGATTCATATCCCAGCATTCCTAAAAGAAATAAGCTGGGATAGACATGAGGAAACCCTACGAAGTAGCCATACTTTTTGTAATATAGCCACCTTAAGAATTTCTTTTGGAGTTTCTCCACCATGAGTATATATTTTTCTTCATGTGGACTCCAGATAACTGCATTATTTTCTAACGTGCTTCTTACGATGCTGTTATATAATATTTTGATCGCCGCAACACTCTCAAGGTCTTTTGCCTGCCGTAACACAAATCCTAATGATCTGTAGGCCCGTGTGGTCATTGTACAAATATGGTTGGCAAAACTTAGGTTAGAATTCATCAGGACTCCTAAATCTTTCACTGACGATTCTCTATCAATGATATCTTTACCTAACCTGTATTTATACTGCGATGGATTGATAGCTGTCGTAAACGATACTACAGAGCACTTTGTTTTGTTGAACATAAGCCGATTCTTCTCGCTCCATTCCATGACATTATTAATATCTATTTGCAAGAGATCACAATCCGATGGCTTCTCAATCCTCAAGAACAATTTCAAGTCATCTGCAAATAACAGACAACGAGCATAACTAATAACGAGCATAAACTAAATAATGCGTCACGCATGCAACGTTCGTGACGAAGAAGAGGATGGGCGATTAAAACCGACTGAGAAAGAGTGAGAAAGGGCGATTGCTATTTTTAATGTGACTGGTTGTAAGTGTATATGGCAATAAATGAAAATTAAATTGAATTAAAACTTATAAAGACTAATATAACTTAAGTTTTGTAATAAAACAACAAGACTTTCAAATGAATATTTATATTTATTCTTTTTTTGTGTATATTTGAATATTTCGCCAATGAAGTTTCACTTCTGACATGTGTACTTTGTACGCAAGCACTTTTTTATTAGTTGTATCTCATCATCATCATATAAATTGCGATTCAAACTAAATTTTAAATGGCTATAAGATAGCAAACGAGCTTGCAGCACCACCCATCCGCTGCCGCCCTTTGAACTTTGAACAAGACTCTACAGAAAGAAAGAAAGAAAGAAAGAAAGAAAGAAAGAAAGAAAGAAAGAAAGAAAGAAAGAAAGAAAGAAAGAAAGAAGAAAGAAAGAAAGAAAGAAAGAAAGAAAGAAGAAAGAAAGAAAGAAAGAAAGAAAGAAAGAAAGAAAGAAAGAAAGAAAGAAGAAAGAAAGAAGAAAGAAGAAGAAAGAAAGAAAGAAAGAAGAAAGAAAGAAAGAAAGAAAGAAAGAAAGAAAGAAAGAAAGAAAGAAAGAAAGAAAGAAAGAAAGAAAGAAAGAAAGAAAGAAAGAAAGAAAGAAAAGAAAGAAAGAAAGAAAGAAAGAAAGAAAGAAAGAAAGAAAGAAAGAAGAAAGAAAGAAAGAAAGAAAGAAAGAAAGAAAGAAAGAAAGAAAGAAAGAAAGAAAGAAAGAAAGAAAGAAAGAAAGAAAGAAAGAAAGAAAGAAAGAAAGAAAGAAAGAAAGAAAGAAAGAAAGAAAGAAAGAAAGAAAGAAAGAAAGAAAGAAAGAAAGAAAGAAAGAAAGAAAAGAAAGAAAGAAAAGAAAGAAAGAAAGAAAGAAAGAAAGAAAGAAAGAAAGAAAGAAAGAAAGAAAGAAAGAAAGAAAGAAAGAAAGAAAGAAAGAAAGAAAGAAAGAAAGAAAGAAAGAAAGAAATAGAAAGAAAGAAATAGAAAGAAAGAAATCTTTATTCACACACACATAAGCTGAGAGGAGTTAATTAGAACATTAGTTGGTCAGTTCCTTAGTGGGTATGAGGACAGGAGACTGTTAGTAATTAGTAGGTGCTAGTAGTAAACTAATTTGTAATTGTTAGTAAGAGTCTTGTTCCGAGTCAGTCACAGATGTGTTGCTACCATTCAAATTCAAATTCAAATAATTTATTTCGCTATGAGGTGATTACACACGCTTAACGAAAGTCTAGATAACTACAAACTACTTAAAGAGAAGAGATATATCCTATTCTAAACTGATTAATTCAGGTCTAAGATGGCCTTCAAAAAAAATATCATCTAACTAATCAATTAAAAGGAGTTAGTGGTGCCAGTAATAAACCATGTAGTAATTGTTAGTAAGAGTCTTCATCCGAGTCAGTGACAGTGTTGCTACCCTAAAGGACTAATATGTTCGCCTCTACAGAAATATCAACTAACCAATTAAAGTAACTAATCAGTGAGTAGAACTGTTAATTTCGCTCGCGAGTTGCCCAACTCGTGAACTTTGCTCAGCAAATAGAAAAGTGTTGAACTCGCAATTACATTTAAACTAACTTTCAAATTGTAGTGTGGAACGAGTGAGCTTTTTGTTTGATTAACTTTCAATGTTAAGCCGGCTCGGTCGCGGTCGGTAGTTGGAGTTTGACCAGCGTTGTGGACTAAGGTCTAACATCTCCCATTCTGAGAGGAGGGCCATGCCCAACCGTGGGACAAAAAAACGTGTGTCTACAACTTCTGACAACCGTGTTGGCAAGGCTTAGCGGTTGTTTTTAAAAGCTTTTATTTAACTTCACTCGTATGTACTCGTATGTCCTGGAATCTTGCAATCAATATTTCACCCACTTCCACAGAAGCTATCGCGCTGAAATTTGGCACACATATTTGGTTCCGATGACAATGCATGAAAATAAAAAAGTTTTAAAAATCTTTAAAAAAAAAAAATTTATGGTATAATTTTTATAAATTAAAACAACAGCGACTGACGGCTTACAAAGGGCACCTCCCTTTGAAGCACGTTCGCACGAACTCGGCCGATCACATACGATCGACGCGAGCCATTGGAGAATGGACACTTCGGTGTCAATGTTTTTGTGTCACGGGGTCACGGTTACTAATATTATAAAGATAAGTAATATACATTTGTTTGTAATGTTTTTCACACACAAAAACTACTGGACCGATTTCAAAAAATCTTTCACCGCCACAAAGTTGATGCTACCGAGAAGAACACGGCAAGAAACCCCGTAGTTACTCTTTTCAAAATTTCCAATATTTATTATTTGATCAAGGTACATTATTATTGAGCAAGTGAAGCTGGAGAATCGCACCAAGCGTTTCTATCGTTCAAGTAAGAAAACGGGTGTATACACATTACACACCGCTACAATCCCCTTCAGAGAAACAGGCGTGATGATTCGCTGCGACCCATAGACGTCCCACTGCTGGGCACGGGTCTCTCCCACAGACACTGCTGCGGGAGGTCTAGAGCATACTTCACCACGCTGCTCCAATGCGGATTGGTGGAGGGGTTAGTGGCCAACCCAGTGTCGAATGTTCTCAAGCCACCCGAAGGTCTTCGACATTCATTCATTTCAGCATTGAAAACAACCGGGACCGACGGCTTTACGCCCTCCGAAGCACGGTAGCGTCCATGAAAGTTTTGCAGCTAGCGGTCACCCATCCACAAACCGACCGCGCCCATCGTCGCTTAACTCTTAACATTGAATCGACGCGAGCCATTGGGCTATGGACGCTACATAACTATTGCATGAACCCTTTCCCCCATGTTGGGTTACGGTTACCCCACCTGGCTGCGTTACAGCGAGTCTGGGAAGTTTTTAACAACCTCGTTTACGATTGTTCGCTGTGCAATGCCGGGTGCACACTCGCGCGCACTTTTAAGTACCTAAACTTTCAAAACTTGTTTCATTGGATTGTGTTTGATGATGGATTCGGAGATCATAATTGGGTGGAGCTTCGTTTAGGGTTCCGTATCCAAAGGGTAAAAGGGACCCTGTCACTAAGGCTCCGCTGTCCGTCTGTCCGTCTGTCACCGGGCTGTATCTCATGAACCGTGATAGTTAGACAGTTGAAATTTTCACAGATGATGTATTTATGTTGCAGCTAAAACAACAAATAGTAAAAAACAAAAAAAAAAAAACAAAATTAAGGGGACAAACAACAGACATGATCTTTTTGCCGTTATTACAGATAATGGTACGGAACCCTTAGTGCGCGAGTCTGACGCACTTACCACACTGCCACCGACATCTTAAAGTATAGATTAATGTAGGTACCTATACATAATTACTTTGTTATACTAGCAACAGCGGCCTCGGGTTATCCACATAGTAAATAATTGAAATGTATATCAGATGGCCCGATTCTCAATCTCTTAGATTCAGGTTTAAACCCACCTTTAGAGGTTTCTCTCACTCAAAAAGAGGTAACTCAATTGTTTAATGCAGTTCTATGATGCCAATGCGTTCGGATAGTTCCCAACACTGCCTGCTGTACAGTCTGAGAAGTTTTAACAACCAGCTTTACAATTGCTCTATGATGCTCTGTTTGGGGCGCCAATTTTGCTACGGGTTAGTTTTGTCTATTCCCATTAGGTATGCGAGGTATAAGTTACTTAACATTTCTATCGGCGTTTTCAGGTCGGTACTCCAATATAAAACTTAGCTAGAAGCTATATAAAAAAAAAATTAACTATTAATTTAAATTAACGTGTAGGTACATATATACGAAGTCGATTTTGGTGTGGTGAATTTCAAGCTCGTTTGCTATCTTGGCTACAAGGTACAACCTATAGATGTACCACAATTAATTGGGCACGGGTCTTCCCCATTGAAATATAATGTAACTTCTAGTGGATGCCCGCAGCATCGCTCGCGTGGAATTAGATTAGATATAACGATAGTTTCGTTTACATCTTGTAATATTATATAGCCTACTAGTGGACGCCCGCAGCTTCGCTCGCGTAGAATTAGAACCATTAACGACGTCTACCCGTCTAAAGACTTCAAAAACGGCAAAGTTTCATACTAACTTTGCACCCCCGTTTTACCCCCTTAGGGGGTGAATTTTCAGAAATCCTTTCTTAGTGCTCCCCTACATTATAAAAGGAACCCCTGTGCAAAATTTCAAGTTTCTAGCCCTTATAGTTTAGGCCCTGCGTTGATATGTCAGTCAGTCAGTCAGTCAGTCAGTCAGTCAGTCAGTCACCTTCTCCTTTTATATATATAGATGTCACTCAGTGAAGATGCAGCTTTCTAATGGTGAAAGAATTTTTGAAATCGGTCGTGTAGTTTTTGTGTGAAAACATTACAAACAAATGTTTCCTCTTTATAATATTAGTATAAATATATACACTAATGATGCATGTAGTTCAATGTTCTCCCCCACAGACACAGCTGCGGGATGTCTAGAACAGTCTAGCTAGAACATACTCCACCACGCTGCTCCAATGCGGATTGGTGGACGGATTAGTGGCCAACCCAGTGTCATGTCACGCCACTAACAATTAAGGTATTCGACAAAGCTTATTGGTTGTTTGTTGTTACTCATCCAAAACGACAACGCATAACTCGGTCGATCACATACGATCAACGCCAGCCATTGCGCTATGAATTAAAACTGAATAGAATACATTATTTGTAGTCAATCCCAAATATTATGTTGTCATTCCCGACTAATGAGACCAAACCGAGACCGACATATCAACACTCAAAACAAATTGCATGACAACTTACAGCCCGTCGTATTCCCCTCTTTCCTAACAATCTTATTCCCCTCTTTGCTAACAAGATGTAACTGTATTCACGTCATCTATTGCGGAAGCAATTTGAGTCGAAAGTGTTGCTGATGACGCGGAAATGGCGAAAGAGGCTACACTATGTAACAAGATTCGTAGCGTCCATAGCCCAATGGCTCGCGTCGATTCAATGTGATCGAAAGAGTTAAGCAACGACGGCCGCGGTCGGTTTGTAGATGGGTGACCGCTAGTGGCAAAATTTCATGGACGCTACCGTGCTTCGGAGGGCACGTAAAGCCGTCGGTCCCGGTTGTTTTCAATGGTGGAAACAGTCGTTAAGCCTTGTCGAAGACCTTCGGGTGGCTTGAGAACATTCGACACTGGGTTGGCCACTAACCCCTCCACCAATCCGCATTGGAGCAGCGTGGTGGAGTATGCTCTAGACTCTAGACCTCCCGCAGCAGTGTCTGTGGGGGAGACCCTTGCCCAGCAGTGGGACGTCTATGGGTCGCAGCGATGTAACAAGAAGAAGAAGAAGAATATAGTCATCAGTATTTATATAAGATATTTATGTAATCTTATTTATTATGTAGGTACTTATAACTTTTACGACATCCATGCTTAAAGGTAGGTACACAAAATAGGAAAACATTTTATAAAATATTACACCATTACACATGAAAAGAGTGTTGGTTGTGGCTGGTAGACCAACAGCTCTTTTAGATTATTAGGGTTTAGAAGTTTAGATGGAGCAAGGAAAGAAAATATATTATGTGTATGTGAGTAACAGGTATCTATTGGTTTCTTTATCAACTGTTTGTAGCACTATTACAATTTCTATACTTTACTGGTTAGTTAATGGTTATTAATGGTTATACATATATGAAATGGTTAAGAAATGATATGGTTTTAATACGCGGCGCCTCGAGCGGCTGCTGGTCGCGTACTGCCCGGTAATTCGGGCAAATATTTAAAGCAATTGCGCGTCAAACACCTTACAGTGCAAAACGCACTATCGCTGAGCTTTTCGATTCCTCGAACAACACAATACTTTTACATGCTTGTACTATCTAATGAAACTGGAAAACTATTTGGGATTATGGGCTGGAGGAGGTGCATCGATGGAAAGTAACGCACGCTTACCTCGTTACACGGCAGGCGGCTCGTCGGCAGGGCGCGCGGGAAAATCCGGCCGAATCCACACATGTTCATCAGGAACACACCGAACCACACTTCACCAGGGATCCCTGATCCTTTTTCGGCACTGTAGTGTATGCGATCTATATATAATCTGTTAAACATGACGTTGTCTCGAGCACACGGGAGTGGGGTAAACAGTCACGTATTAGCCACGGGCGAGAACGGACGTTTGCTGGCGCACTGGTGTGGTAACGAGCCAATTAACGTACCCTTTATGACAAGGGTGACACTGAGCACTACATATGGCGACGAGAATAAAAGGTTAGTGGTAAATTAAAAATATTAATAATATTTTTTCGAAATACGGAGAGAGGAAGGTTGAATAAGTATGTAGGTACATAAATAAAATTGGATGATCTAAGAACTTTATGCATTGGATGTTTATTACTTCGTGATTGATTGTTAAATTACTGATGGATCAACATAAAATAAATATACATACCTCTGTCCATAAGGATCCCGATTACCTAATCATCGTGTCGCGGCATCGCTATGCGGTAGGCAAGTATCGCGGCAGATTATTGTAAACAAATTATTACAGTTTTTATTATTCATAAAATTGAGTTCGAATTCCTAGTTGTTCTAGTCAGTACTTCAAATATATCGCGACGAACAATATACACTTCGCCTCATTTGAAGTGGGACATTGTGCGCGCTCATTACAAAAAAAAAAAAAAATAGGCTACTCTTACAAACTCATTTATGATTCGCGACCTACTCATCACTATAACGCATCGCACTCAGTGAACACTTAGAATTATGTATCGTGTAGGTATGTAAGTTACATATCGGCGGCAGGGTGAAGTTAGGTAGTCAAGACGTTAAGTTCTATAAACTATTTAATTTTCTTCAATAGAAAATTACATTTTAACTTATTACTAAACTAAATCTAGAGTGGTGAGACTCGTGCAATGTTAGGCACGGAATGTCTTGTTCGTGGGACCGCCATTGTTTCCAATACATTACAACTACTTACCGTAGACTGTGTGGTGGTTTTATATTGGCTTGACGAAGTTTTGAGTAATATTATACCGGAACAACAGCGGCAACACTAGTTATGCTATTATTTATTCGAGGCTATGACTTTAGTAATCAATAATTTTAATGAATTACAACTAAAGTTGGTAATTTAATAAGCCATAACGGTACTAAGTATTGACCTAGATAGGTTGATTTCTTGTATCATAAACTCATAACTAGGTACTTACACCTACCTGAAGGATTGTTCTTAAAGGAAAAAAAACGTATAGATTTTAATCTGTACTGTGTAAAATGAATTGCCTACCTGAAGGATTGCTCATATGGGTGTAAAACGAAAAGATTTTAATCAGTATTGTGGACATGTGTGACATGTAACATGGATACAGATACTCTTCGGGGATCATCGAGATGAAGGGTACCTACATATCCTATGTTTCCATTAATTAATTCGACTGCAAACATTTGTTGCTAATATGAAGCAATTCATCAATTCTATTCATCCTTTGAACACTCAACTGCCGATCGGCCGTATGCGGCCAAACAACACATGCAGTAACATATTTACGGGTCGCTGAAGAATAAGTAATATATCTGAGACTACGCTGCGCGGGGCCACCCACACCGCTTTATTTTATAAATGCATTATTTTCCTTAGACGGACATTTTAAATTCGTTATAGGTATGTTTTGAATGGAATTTCCGATTTTAACAATTTGGGAAGTATTTTACAGGTATTGAAACGGTCTTTAATAAAATATCATTTTATGCGTTAAGGACTGATACAGAGGGATGAATAATGTGGTTTGATTATTGTGAGCAAATTATATCAACTTTTAAAATGTAAAAAAAAGTTGTTATAGTGGCATAACTACAGTAGTTGGATATATGGTATCGCGACACTTTTGTAAATAATGAGGTGTCTGCAAAGTCGTAGTACATTATTTAATTTTTATTCTATCATCAATAGTCTGACGGAAACGGAGTACTACATGGGCAACACTAGTTACGCTATTATTTTTTAGTAATTAATAATTTATATTATATAATTACTATATATTATATAATTACTTTAGTAATTAATAATTTTAATGGATTACAATCAAAGTTGGTAATTTAATTAGCTATCTTCTGATGATTTAATAAACTTAATAGTGTCGAAAATTTTAAGTATACGTACTTATTGCATTAACTATTATTACATTAATGCGATAACAATACTATACGTGTGTAACTGGTAGTACGAACCTACATGAAATTGTAAATCGTGCGTGATCGTGTGTTAGGTAGTACGAACCTACATGAATTGTGAATCGTGCGTGATCGTGTGTAACTGGTAGTACGAACCTACATGAAATTGTAAATCGTGCGTGATCGTGTGTAACTGGTAGTACGAACCTACATGAAATTGTAAATCGTGCGTGATCGTGTGTAACTGGTAGTACGAACCTACATGAAATTGTAAATCGTGCGTGATCGTGTGTTAGGTAGTACGAACCTACATGAATTGTGAATCGTGCGTGATCGTGTGTAACTGGTAGTACGAACCTACATGAAATTGTAAATCGTGCGTGATCGTGTGTTAGGTAGTACGAACCTACATGAATTGTAAATCGTGCGTGATCGTGTGTCTAGGTAGTGCGAACCTACATTAAATTGAAAATCGTACGTGATCGTGTGTTTAGGTAGTGCGAACCTACATTAAATTGAAAATCGTACGTGATCGTGTGTTTAGGTAGTGCGAACCTACATTAAATTGAAAATCGTACGTGATCGTGTGTTTAGGTAGTGCGAACCTACATTAAATTGAAAATCGTACGTGATCGTGTGTTTAGGTAGTGCGAACCTACATTAAATTGAAAATCGTACGTGATCGTGTGCTTAGGTAGTGCGAACCTACATTAAATTGAAAATCGTACGTGATCGTGTGTTTAGGTAGTGCGAACCTACATTAAATTGAAAATCGTACGTGATCGTGTGATTAGGTAGTGCGAACCTACATTAAATTGAAAATCGTACGTGAACGTGTGTTTAGGTAGTGCGAACCTACATTAAATGGAAAATCGTACGTGATCGTGTGTTTAGGTAGTGCGAACCTACATTAAATTGAAAATCGTACGTGATCGTGTGTTTAGGTAGTGCGAACCTACATTAAATTGAAAATCGTACGTGATCGTGTGTTTAGGTAGTGCGAACCTACATTAAATTGAAAATCGTACGTGATCGTGTGTTTAGGTAGTGCGAACCTACATTAAATTGAAAATCATACGTGATCGTGTGTTTAGGTAGTGCGAACCTACATTAAATTGAAAATCGTACGTGATCGTGTGTTTAGGTAGTGCGAACCTACATTAAATTGAAAATCGTACGTGATCGTGTGTTTAGGTAGTACGAACCTACATTAAATTGAAAATCGTACGTGATTGCGTATTAGGAAGTAAATGCATTATGATACTAGTTGACGGTATGTAGATGTGGGGATCAATTAATAATATACTGTAAACTTGTAGTTACCAAGATTTACTTCAGTTCTAGGTCGCCCCATATCTACCTACCACGAAAATTACAAACTTATTGCCAGCTCCGGAAAAGCTAGATTTCGAAGGAGACAACGCTACAGTTGCTTTAAGATTTAAGCAATGGAAAAGATGATGGTCACCAGGTTGTTTCCCTTTTGCACAGGATTCGTAGTGGGAATACCAGAGAGGTCTGTCACCTTTCCTCCTCTTGCGCTGCGCTGTAGGCGCTCCTGCGCTGAGGGAATTCGGAATAAGGGGAGATCCCCTCTATCCGGGAAATTGCTCCAGGGGTAAACCCCGTCGGTGACTTCCCCGCTGTTGAGCGTGGGAGCCAGTCGATCGTCGCGCACGCGACTAGCCGTATGTCGCGAATTCCCCCTAGACGGTCGGGGGGAAGAAGGTCCAACAGCTCTCTAGGTAGCGGTCGACCTTCAGGGTTGCGCGCGTGCAGCGGCGCTATCCCCCTTAGGTGAGGATGGGGCCCATTGTCGGCGCGGTTATACATAACACGTCCAGCCTGCTGTCGCGCGCTATCACCGCGTTCCGGACGTAGCGCCCCGCTCCTGTGATTTCTCGCAGGGCGAGGTTTTGCTGGGCCTGGAGACGCTTGCGCTGCGTGGCGCCGCCAGAGCATACCATGCTGGCACCGCGTACGTACTCGTAAGCCTAGATCGGATATAGCACTTGTAATGGGAATACCCGTGTCTGCACAAGATGCATCGTCGGACGGGCGCATTTAATGCGTCGTGTTACAGGTGCGCTAGGCGATCGCGGTGCTACGGTGACAGCTGCAACAGCGAGTGGTTACAAATGATTGGATAATGCCTACCTACTAAAGAAAAGTGGTGTAACCAATGCTCCTGAAGAAGTCCAAGGTGCAGCCGAGGACGGCGCACGATCTACCCTCACTAAGCGGTCAACTACCCGACCGTGCCTATAAAAAGCCAAACGCGGCCAACGAAGGGTATGGTTGCTCAGCCGTCGAAGGGAAAGGTTGTCGGTACCTATGCTTTGTGTCGGTAACTACGCTGCTTTGCTGTAAGTACGTTCCATATTTTAAGTAGCACAATATTTTAAGTCCCTCACTCTTACCACTGGGTGGTATGCAAATGTCATAGTAGGTAAATTAATGTGTCACTTAGATTATGCTGTCACAATAAAAAAAAAAAAAAAATCATCAAGTTTTGTATAGGTTCGGATATCTTATTATAAATTCTAATACACATTCCGTAAGCATTGCTTTGGAGGCCTGCATTTTGGGAAAGGCCTATGTCCGTATCAATTAATGTCTATTTTATACTGATATTTTTCTTTACTCAATACCTTTTTGTGACTTATGTATTGGGATAGGGCCATTGTAATGGTGATAGAAAACGGCACGCCGAGTATCCAATACTTTTTGAAGGATGGATGTAGTACTAAGGAATGTACTTACTCGTCGTGAGATAGGTACCTAGCTCATTTATTTCTAGTTGTTTCATAAATCTACGAGATCTACATATGGATTTTTAGAGCGATACTTTATTAAATAATAAATAAATAAAAATCATGGACCCTAAACTGGGTACTTACCTGTGCTATGGGTGTCAGAGTCTCATATGCATGTATGGACATTTTAAAAACATACTTAAATATATAGTATCGACATCCGGATGGTGTAACATGCCAGTTTACAAGATCGAATACAATCTTAGGCTTTGTGAAAACACAACTAGAAACCTAGTACTTCCTATTGACTGCAATTGCGACTATACGAGGTAGTATATGATATCCGTTGATGACTAATCAAAAAAAAAAAACAGTACTCATTATATTACAAGAGGTAAATACGCCACCAACGCACCAAACGCGGCGCGGTTGCTGGCTGGACTGTTACTAACGATCTGATCAACTGGTATAATACTTAATAGATTGGCAATGTGAAAGAAAAATAACATAGATACTCATATGTTAGAGCGAAAAAGATAAGCGAGACCATTTGCGTACACGCTATCAGCCTGTATAAGCCCAACGTCAGTTGTACACGAAACAAATTTTGCTTATTTTTCTAAATCTTACGTTTGAAAGCGTACATTTGGTGTTAATTAGACAAATAATTATGGTTACGTATACAGTACCAGAAGGTAACTCATATAAGAAAGAAAATACATAGAAGTATGCATTCCATATGTAAGTAAGATTGAAATATTTAATTCTCCAATTGCAATGTTTGAGAACTTTGAAAAAAAAAAAAAAAAAAATTAAATTAACAAATGAATGGGTGGTGCTGCGGGGTCGTTTGCTATCTTAATGTTCTCGATTAATAAATTTATAATAAGGAAGGGATGTAGTGTATGCGATCTATATATAATCTGTTAAACATGACGTTGTCTCGAGCACACGGGAGTGGGGTAAACAGTCACGTATTAGCCACGGGCGAGAACGGACGTTTGCTGGCGCACTGGTGTGGTAACGAGCCAATTAACGTACCCTTTATGACAAGGGTGACACTGAGCACTACAGGCACTAAGACTAGTATATTTTTGTGTTTTTACAACTAATTGATGTATATTTTATCGCAACGTTTTAATTTACCCGAACGGCGCGGAAGATTATCGCAGACTGATGTTGACGTCCCTCTCTTATTGCGAGCGCATCGGCTTGAGCGTGCGTGGGAAAGGGATAGGGATATGTGTCAAAGTTATCAATCCACGCCGTATTGGCGGTAACAGTTTTTTTTTTATGGCAAAAGTTTTAACTTTATGCCAGTTTCAAGTAAAATCGCGGCAACAGTTGCATTGGTCTGCGTGCCGTGACGGCGTTCGTCGTAATCGTCGCAGTGTATCGTTGGAGAATTTATTCGTTTATTTTTGACGATAATTGTAAACTTTACCTTGTACTATTATGTATTCTGTGACTACTCAAATAATGCTTTGAATGTTCGTACGGAAGAAACCTTATCGATTTCAATTACCTAATGCTTGTTACAAATACAAAATCTGAGTTGATTAAACGAAATCATACTTTTTTCTTACTTGAAAACGTTTGAATAGCTTAAGACTTTTTCTGTTTCTTCGACTAGCGGACGCCCGCAGCTTCGCTCGCGTGGAATCGGACATAACAATAGTTTCGTTTACACATAGTAATATTATATAGCCCATGTCACTCAGTGAAGATGCAGCTTTCTAATGGTGAAAGAATTTTTGAAATCGATCCAGTAGTTTTTGTGAGAAAACATTACAAACAAATCTTTCCTCTTTATAATATTAGCATAGATATAGATCAAATACTCGTATATCGATGTACTCCAATTAGTGATTGAATACGAGTAGTATATAAAAAAAAAATTATTTTAAAAAAGCTTTTTATAATTTTTTTTTATTTTCTTGCATTGTCATCGGAATCAAATATGTGTGCCAAATTTCAGCTCGATAGCTTCAGTGGAAGTAAGTAAAATATTGATTGCAAGATTCCAGGACATACATACGAGTGAAGTTAAATAAAAGCTTTTAATAATGACTATCTTGTACACCTTATTCATTCAAATAAACAAGATAAATATGATTATGTTGGGCGTAATAAGGTATATGCGTAAAGGATTCCTATCGCATGAACAATATTATGTACTATTGAACGCCCGGCTTGGCTCGCGCCGCGTGTCTTTATTTACGACGGAAATCGTAAACTGCACTGAAATAATGCTTTGGTTTGCGTGAATCTATGCACTGTTGGAATACTGGAAGCAATTTATTAGTTTTGAAATACGATGTTTCACATGCATTTGGGTTTTCTCACGATATTATCCTTCACGACATGTCGACATATTTTTTTACGTAGTCTATACTAATATTATAAGGAGGAAATGTGTGTTTGTAATGTTTTCGCACAAGAAATAGTGAACCGATTCAAAAATTCATTCACCATTAGAAAGCTGCATCTTCACTGAGTGACATAGGCTATATAATATTACTAGGTGTAAACGAAACTATTGTTATGTCTAATTCCACGCGAGCGAAGCTGCGGGCGTCCACTAGTTATCAATAATTTACTAAATACATTGCACTGTTTGTAATCATCCCGTTCTGTATATGCATGTGAACCCCATTCCAAAAGGAAGCTCATTTCATAGCTGCTCGTCATGGACGTCCCACTGCGGGGCAGGGGTCTCCCCCATAGAAAAAGCTGCGGAAAGTCTAGCTAGAGCATACTCCACCACGCTACTCCAATGCGAATTGGTTGAGGGGTGAGTGGCCAACCCAGTGTCTAATGTTCTCATTGTAAATGACGGGGACCGACGGCTTAATGTGCCCTTCGAACGCCTACGATCCGTCGTTTCAGACCGATCGGACAGACGAATTGTATGTGTATGTCAAGATCGTTAACGATTTACTTAATTTTTTGTATGGCATTTTTGTGACGATCGATCGTTTACGATTTCCGTCAGATCGATCAGATAAATCAACACTGCCATAGTTTAAAGAAGTCGCTCAGCTCTGACGCTGCAGTTCCACACTTTACAACTGGCATGTAAAAATGTGATTCTTCACCTGACGAGTAAATCTGCGACAACTAGAGACTTGAGACGCCATTTTGTTTTTTATGAAGCAGGAACAGCTACTAACTTTGTTCCCTATCTTTTTTATCTTTATAAACTTCTCGCAACATTTCTCATCTTTAATTAGTTATTTTTCTCTTTGTGCTTCTTTTTATAGTTTTGAAAGCGCCACGCTCTGGCTTCAATTTGCTTAGATTTTAAATAACGCAAGAAATATATTTTCTTAACAATACTGCATTACTGTTTATTTTAATTAATTTTAGTGTTTGCTTGTATTGGTTTCACGGAGGATTATTGATATGCGTTGTAGACCATAATATTATAGTTTAATTCAACTTAATTAACTTTATTTCGGAATATTATTTCCTTTTTTTAGTGTTGGTAGTATTCCTTACCTTAGGTATATCTAGAATTACAAGCGGGATATTTTTCTCAACAATGAACCAATTTTGGGTTGTGAAAATAAAGATTAAATAGTATTGTTGCGTTATAATCATTGATATACATATATGTTACCACGCAAAACAAATGTAGTTACTTTGTGTGTAATTATTTTGTCTGTTATTATATTAATTAATATAAATTATAATAATAATCGACATCTCACACACGGTATTTGTGTGTTTGTCATACTAATGTTTGTCTAGAGTGGGATTAGAACCCACGACACCCAACGTAGAAGGTATGGTTTATGTGGGTTTTAGGGTGTAGGCTACCAATTGCCTCAACGGTTCAATCTATTCTCTTGTGTATAGTGTTTATAGCACATTAGTAAATTACAGCCCTATGACTCGAGTCGATCGTACACGACCGACTGAGTGAGACAAAGTGTGTGGGTGACTGCTAAATGTCATGGGCATTCCGTGCTTCCGCAATTGTAAAACAATCGCCAAGCCTTGTCGAATACTTTCGGTTTGCTATACAATATTCTACACTTGACTGGCCACTAACCCCTCCATCAATCCGCATTGGAGCAGCTTAGTGGCTCTAGATCTCCCTCGGCACCTGTGAGAGACCCGTGCCCATCAGTAAAACAGTATGAGTTTAGTTTATAGCTCGAGGGAAATGTTTTTTCCAATTGATCTTTGGCGTAAAAAGTACAAACAATACGCGAGTGATCCCCGGGAATGAATCAGCGGCCGGGCACCAATCAGGGCGGCATTTTGTCTCCACTGGTTTTTATCTTTGCCATTCGTTTTGGGATTCCAATGTTTTTGCGAGGTTCTTTAGAATTACGATGTCTTTTTACGAGTATATATTTTTAAAACAATACGTTAGTCGGACTGTTACCAACGAATGGTATCTATGCACTTTTATAAATGATATTAAACTTTGTGAATGTCAATGGAAATATAGTACAGTCGACTTATGTTGGTACAATTAATTTGTAATCAGTAAATATAACAAGTAAACCGTGCTGAAAAAATTGACAAAGTTTATTTGATATAATAATGCTCTGTTAAAAAGATTCTCACAACCACATAAATTCAAATTCAATTCAATTAATCGTAATCTCTAATACGAAAACTATGTTATTCTAAGATATCCCGGGTTCAATCCCCGGTTAGGTCCAAGTATTATTGAAGGTTTTTACCTTAAAATTCATAGGCTAACCACCTATATCATGGGACCAAAACAGAACTGGTTAAATGTGGATCTACAAATCTCTGCCTACCCTTTTGGGAAATACAGGCATAATGAAATTTTAGTTATGACTAGTGGACGCCCACAGCTTCGCTCGCGTGGAATAAGACAACAATAGTTTCGTTTACACCTAGTTATATTACATAGCCTATGTTGCTCAGTGAACATTCTTCTAATGGTGTAAGTATTTTTGAAATCGGTCCAGTAGTATTTGTGTGAAAACATTACAAACAAATGTTTCTTCTTAATAATATCAGTACCTATAGACAAACGATTTCTCATAAAACACAGCGACTTAACATATTTACTTAAAACTGCACGTGCAAAAAAAATTGTGCCAAGATCAATGATAGATCTACTTATATGAATACGTAGGTAGGTACTCGCGGAGCACTTATACTTCTGACTCCAGGAGTTGCACCAAACCGCATTACGTAAGCACATACATACGTACCGCATTAATATAGAGCCAGCCGGATTGTCTACGAACATAATCCTTTCACGATACAAATCGTTGCTTTTAGTCAAATCGTGTGCGGTTAACACTCAATTCTTAGCGGGATAGAGATGGAGCTACTTGATCGTATCGTGCGGGAGCGAGAGAGCGTTCTTATCGAAATTCTTCAGCTCGTGAACATTTACTTTGAGAATGCCCGTGTATTTATTTTGTTCTGCCTGTTCCGTAGACGAGCCTTCGAGCCAATCTAAGCCTTAATCCCAAGGCGGAAGGTTCGGTTTCGTATTGGTGACAGTACTGATAGCGTTATTGCTATCAGTCTTCCATCCCTTGATAGAATTCTCTCTGCGGGAAATATTTCCGAGTATTTTCAAGTTGCGTTGAACTCGAGTGGTTCGTTACGATGTATACCCAATCCATTTATTTCATAAATATTTCTTTATTTGTTGAAATGAAATTGTTACTCGATAACAAAGCGAGTTGATCTCCAACGGGATAACTCGCAGTTAGTTTCGATACTCAAATAGTTCTGGCCATAATGAGTACTTACCGATTCGTGTTCACAGATTAGATATAGCGGTGCTAGCCCAGTGGCTACCGAATTCGAGCGGCCCGGGTTCAAATCCAATCCAATAAATAAGTTATTCAGTTTATTCATAAATTATAAAAGTATGTATAAATATTACAGGGAGATTCCTATTGCATAACGAGTATGTGTATTTTAAGATGCCACCTGCTGAAACGTTCAAGGAAACATCTTGAGGAAACCTGCATGCCTGAAAGTTCACCACAATTTTCTGGAAGCAATGTGAAGTCTGTCAATCCACACTTAGCCAGCGTGGTTGACAAAGGCATAACCCCTTCCATTACGAGAGGAGACTCGTGCCCAACAGCGGGGCTAAGGATGGGTTGTGGTGGTTTACAGATTGCACTGGTCTCGGCATTTATTAACCGTATTGAAACAGCGTGATGGAGTATGCTCTAGACCTCCCGCAGCCGTCTGTGGGGAAGGCCCGTGCCCAATAGTGGGACGTCTTTGGGTCGTAGCTAGGCGCCACTCAAGCCCGTAATCTAAAACACGCAAAATACTAGATAAATAACGAATTATTAACGCAGTGAGCACTAAAAACAACCCTTACACGTCCTCTTATCGGTTCTATCGTGATATTCCCGACATTCATCAAATTGCTAATGTGAAGAAAGTTTAAGGAAAAAGCGCCTCTATTGACCCGAACACGCCCGAGACACCTATCCCCTTTCGCTTGCGATATACGAGAATACAGCTCTTTTATTACATACCAGGAACGTTATTAAAAGACATCATTCCAAACTGCCTACAATAAACAACCCATTTAAGGCGCCCTCTATGAGATTTACGGTACCAACTGCTCTGCATCTATCTCACTCTAACAAGTATGCAAAATGTATATCTATCTCTGCCGCTGCTAAGATAATTCTGAATTTAATTCGGCTAAAAGCAACAATTTATAATCTTGAACGTCATAACGCTCTAGAAATGTCGCTTGCCAAGTGATAGGAAGAAAAATTCGCTCCCTGGCACACGCCCGCCCACAAATGTCAACCGCGTAATGGAAATATCAAATCGTGTGAATAAAATACATTTTTAAATGGGAAAAGGGGGAATGCATAATTGTGACTGATACTTTATCGTTTTGTTGACAATAACATAAAACACAAACGATATCATCACGCCTGTTATTTCCCGAAGAAGTGATCAAGAGTGTGTAATCTCTCAATAGAAAAATAATTGTTTGCAATAAATCCAAATATTGATGAAGTTACTACAAGGAAAAAATACTGCTTACGGAAATCATCGCCAACACAAATTGTAGTGTTATAAAGAAAGAGCTAGAGGAATTTAAATAATAAGAATTTTAAATAAAGAGGATGTATATTATTACTCACTCGGTGGTTATAAAGATTAGTGGTTCGACGGAAGATATAAATTTAGTAATAAAGAGTCACTTAAGGGAAGGCACAGACACAGACGTTCAGAAGCTCCGATGCACGGCCACGCAAGCAGCGGCACTGCAACACGCTCTCCTTGGTTGAGCAGCGAACGGCAGGCGGTGAGGTGCGGGCGTGCAAACAGCGCACAAACCACGCACGAAGTATAACAGCACGAGACCGTTCAGCAGGTCTCGGAAGCTCACGTACGAAGTATTCAGCACGGGATCGTTCAGCAGGTCCCGGAAGCTCTGAAAAACACTCCGTATCAGATATCTTCCTTTTAAAAATTTAGAAAGCCAAAAGAAGACGTCTTTTCCCAAGACAATCCACTTTTCTTCACTTAAGAGTGATTTCTCTAGAATCTAGAATGTAGAATAGCCCTCTGTCGAATAGCTCTCTCTAGAATGATCTCCCTTATGTTCCACACAGCATTCTTCCTTTTTTAATTCAAATTTGAATTTGAATTCCTATATGGCCTAATACAATATAGCTAAATTTTATATGATATATCTATGAGATAACAAGAAAATAACATAATCTATGGCAATTCCTAAATTTATAAGCTATAATAAGACATTACACATTGACTTAAGTCATGTATGAAATACAAATCACAATATTAAATGTTCCAAGAAAATAAATAGAAATCACCACAAACTAAAGAGAAAGTTATATAAGGATGTTACAAAATAATATTTAAAGTTACAAACATCCTACAAGTGAGAATTACATAAAAATTTAATAGTAAGTACATAAGATTTAGAATACATAACCAAAACTAATTAACAAGTAAAAGGACATCTATAAATACTAACTAATTTACAATTCAATTGCAGCCAAATAAATTACCATAAAATGGTAAAGAAACATAAAGTATGTATATCAATATAAGAAATAAACAAAGATAAAAATGATGAAAATAATGAAGTAAGATGAAGAAACTGATGTGTACAGAAAAGGTATTAGTAAATACTACAAAATAAACAAAAGAATGACGACTTTTTTTGAGAGCTTTTTCGTCCTCGACAATGTCACTCTGTAAGAACACACGTACACAATGACATAATTACAAACAATCAAAATAAACTATTAAATGTTCGTCTTATTCCTATATCAACTAAGGTATAAAGAGCTCTTACAAGATCTCCCGAAGGGTTTGCCAGTGCACTATTACACAATCCAACATCATATACTATACACTTAAATCATATACAAATGTATATAACCTAAGTAATTCATTTCCTTCAGTACATTTCATGTTGTAGGTACATCTTCTACATAGTCCACAGTCGGGGCAGTTAGACCCATCAAAATAACTTTGTTTAGCGAGACCATTCATTGTTAGTCATATAAACACATTAGTTATTACATTAAGATTTAAATACTTGCAATTCAAAATCAAGTGAAAGTAAAAATAACAAGCGGTACAACAAAATTGCAGCAGTTGGCTGCGAACAATAATTTAATTCTAAAACTACCCACAAAACGAATCGTTTCCATCCGATCCTATGCATCATTTATATCTGCGAGTGTCGTATTGAAGACAAACGAGAAACGCTTATAACGGCACCCGGCGAATATACGTAACACGATATCGCCACGGCATGACACCAGATAGTGACATTTGACATATGCTTACATTTTTAGATCTAAGCGATATGTCCACAGCCTAATGATATTTTAAACATTGTTTGTGGATGGGTGAACGCTAGTGGCAAATTTCATGGACGGTACTGTGCTTCGGTGGGACGTCTACGCAGCAAAAAGTTTTTAATTACAATGTTCTTAAATCTCAATTCTCTTTTAAAATTATTATATGCAATTACTTATCAATCGTTAGCCTGTCAATGGACTGAGTTATCAAGGAACAGCTATCCTGTGGTGAAAACTGTCTTGAATCAATTCATGAGGACGTATAACATAAGATCACGCGCCAGTGAGGTGTGTCCTATGTATAGGTGGTAAGCCTATTGCTATACAGCGGAACCTTAACCATACTCTGAGCTACAAGTAAAAGAGTTTCAAGATACAAAAACCCAATAAGACATCCCGGGCCGGGGTTTGAATCCAGGAATTAGGCTTAGCAGTCTCACTTGCGACCACTAGTCCAACATGGGAGTTCACTACATGAGATAAACAGCATAAACAGCCAGAGAGACATCAGTTAGTAGAGTACATCTAGTAGTGAATGCAATTAGGTCGATGGACAGATCGTTAGATGAGATATATCGATAACAAACGACACAAAGTGATTAGAGTTGTCCAAATACATTTTATATGATCATTTTCGTTGGAGATAAATTTAGTTTTGATTGTATCTGAGATTCAGATTCAGATTCAGATTAATTTATTTTTCATTATATGGTATTTTGTATACGCTTAATGAACGTCATAAAAATTTTTATTTACCACCGGTTCACAAAGTTGATGCTACCGAGAAGAACACGGCAAGAAACTTGGTAGTTACTCATACCAAAATTTACAATTTTTATAATTTGATCATTATCATATTTTCTACCGTCAATTATTTCTTTCGATCCTATTGGGTTTTTCCAACTTGAAATGCCCGGTAGCAGCATGGAGTCTAGGGACTATAGGTCCCATGGGGCCCAAACTGTTTAAAAGTGGGTGTGAGTATTCCCCATCGGGGAAATACAGGCATGATATTATGTATTATGTTAATCATTCCCTCGTTAGCAAAAACAGAATACCTTATTATCTTTTAATTTACTTCCAAAGGTATGTAGATGATTGCAAGTGTGTCGCCAAGCGTGCAGAATAATATAAACTCAACGAAACAAGTTGGCAAACTTTTGCGGGGAAGTTCTGAATGACGCGAGTGTAGTGGCGTTCGCGAGCGAGTGCTTAACAGGGAAACAGGGAATTTACCGCCTCGTTCATTACACGGATTAGGTGGTTGAATGACTGCAGAAATGGGTATCGCTGTGACATCTCCCATAATTGTACAACCGTAAGCGGTAGGCAGGTACCATCGCCATACCCATTTCTGCCGTTTTATAATTGTTTAAAGTAACATAACATAACTGTGCAACCATAAGCGGTGGGCGGTACCATCGCCATACCCATTTCTGCCGTTTTATAATTGTTTAAAGTAACATAACATAACTGTACAACCATAAGCGGTGGGCGGTACCATCGCCATACCCATTTCTGCCGTTTTATAATTGTTTAAAGTAACATAACATAACTGTACAACCATAAGCGGTGGGCGGTACCATCGCCATACCCATTTCTGCCAGTTATATTACGTTAAACAATACTTACATCAAATTAGAATAGAATTATCAAACTATACTATAACTAAAATCTAAACAACAAAATAACTTACGTATAACTATTGAGCAAGGACCCGTGGAATGACTAAGTAACTGTTAAAGTTGTTTAATTTATGTGTATTTATACAAATACGATGATTTACTCACATGTAAAGTTTGTATAAAGTACATATTATTTTATTAACTTTATCATTTCGTAGCGAAATAAAGTTTGCCTTTTATTGTAGTGATGTGAACCCTGGCAATAAAACGTTCTTTTCCCTACTTCCCACTGGTGTCGCGGGATGAGCCAAGTTTCAATCGCTCTTGGACGTCAATTACGAAGTTGCCGAGGGTTCCGCTTACCGCTTCAATATTCACTGGTAGGGTAAACAATGGAATTAGGTTATTGACGATTTCTAGTGCTGCTGTCAAGTAAGTGTAAACAACAGTGGGCGCCAGCAACTTCGCTCGCGTGGAATTAGACATAACAGTAGTATCGTTTACACCGTAGATGATAATGTGTTTTTCATTGGTTTTAGCCAATGAGAAATTTACGTACAAATCCAGGAATTTTGAGCGCCAATAAAACATGGAACTGTCAATCTATGAACTTCTATATTCGGAGACGTATGTCTGCCAGCAAACGCGACGAAATCAAAACTCGTACAAACTGAAGTAAAATCGCGATATTAACACATAAACTCGAAACAAAGACCGTGGACCTCCCTTAGGGTCGACTCACACTGGCGCAGAGTCGAAGCGATGCGACGCGTCATGTTTTTCCGCCTACAGCATATTCAGCTCTATTGCTCTATTATTAAAGCATAGCTCGACTCCAGCCCGCTCGACACCAGCCGCGCGTCGACGCGCGCCACCATATTTACATAGCAGACATTTGTACTTAAATAATAGAGCAATAGAGCTGAATATGCTGTAGGCGGAAAAACATGACGCGTCGCGTCGCTTCGACTCTGCGCCAGTGTGAGTCGACCCTTACGGTGCTCTAATAAATCCGCTACGGCGTCGTTTCGCCATACAAAGGCCATAAAGTGTTGCTTTACGATCGTCGACCCTGTTGCTCTCATCATAAGGCGTTTGTGATATGCAAGTCGCTGTTATGACTGGTAGAAATGTGTCAGCGATGTTTTTATTGGTTCTGTAGTTCAGTTCGCGGGGTTTCGATTTGATGGCCCAATTCCGGGTACTTACGATGCTAGATGTAAAGGGTTGCGTCCACGATGAACAAAATATGAATAAAAGTATAAATACATATATAACGTTTGTTTTTTTAAATAATGATTAATCATTTTCCAGAATTTGTATCCTTATTGTGTTAGTAGGTAACAGCATAAGTTAGTAAATTAATGTTACAAATGTTAGTAAATTAATCTTAATAAATCAAATAATTTATTAGTCAAGATGAAGTATAGATCTATCAACTATTTTTTAAATCTGTCAGCCATCTAAGCACAAAAGCCTATTTAAGTCCTACCATTCTAGGGATTATAACTTTATAGGGAGCCCCCTTAAATTTTTATTTTTAAATTTTTTAGTATTTTTTGTTGTTATAGCGGCAACAGAAATACATCATCTGTGAAAATTTCAATTGTCTATCACGGTTCATGAGACAGACGGACAGACCGGTCCCGTTTTACCCTTTTGGTAAGAAACCCTAAAAAACACAATTTAAATATTTCACACAACCAATCTACTTAATAAATTTCTGCCCCGTCCGGTATTCAAACCCGGGACCGCATTTTACAAGTAAATATCACTCACCACCTGTCACCATAGTTTTAAATAAAAAGCTTCTATAGTTTTTCACCTGTCAAATACCCTGTCAATTACGAGTGAATCTGCAATTTCAAAAACGTCTCTCGTGGACGAGTAGCCTATAATACCATGGATGGCTTGCTAACGCTAATTATACTTCGTATAATGGGATGTTACGACGTAATGGAATATCGTTGTCAGGCTTTATGGTTTGATTTGTGAATTCCATGTTTTTCATAACATAACATCATGGATTTGTTTGTCCTAAGGGGTAGGCAGAGTTGTGTGTACACCCACTTTAGCCACTATGTTATAGGTCCGTCCATAGTCCAATAGCTTGCGTCGATTCAATGTGATCGAAAGAGTTAAGCAACGACGGGCGCGGTCGGTTTGTAGATGCTAGTGGCAAAATTTCATGGACGCTACCGTGCTTCAAAGGGCACGTAAAGCCGTCGGTCCAGTTGTTTTCAATGCTGGAAAGAAAAAACTACTGGACCGATTTCAAAAATTCTTTCACCATTAGAAAGCTGCATCTTCACTGAGTGACATAGGCTATATAATATTACTAGGTCTAAACGAAACTATTTTTATGTCTAATTCCACGCGAGCGAAGCTGCGGGCGTCCACTAGTGTTATATAAAAATGTTAGCTATCTGCACTTCTTCAACATAACAAATTGTAACTGTGTCAAATTTAATTAACCTCCGTCGTAATTTTTGTAAAAATCGTAAGTAGGTATTTGCTTCTCGTATTTAATATATTAGCTAATACACTGCCAAGAGGACTACAGTTGAATGACCGCTAGTGACGCGCTCTCGCTACACTGAGCTCGGATACCTATAGTGTATACTCCGTAGTGTATTTTTATTTTTTGTTTTTTTTTTTGTTTTTGATTTTGTTTACAAAATAATTTCGACGTTTCACATCTGCCAGGCGTCCCGTGACGGCTCACATTTTTTTAATTTTTGGATTACTCACGCGTCAGCTTCTGTATTATTTGGCATACAAAAAGACGGAGCCATCATCCCTACCGAATGAAATCCCGAATGCACTCTGCTTTACGATTTTTTAATCCCAACGAATACATTCCTACAAGCAAAAGCACTTCACCTGTTCACCCGCCGGCTTAAATAGCAACAACTGCTCAGAGAAACGCTATGCGCAAAATTCGACCGTCGGTCCGTCGGAAAATTCGTCGGATTTTAAATTCGTCGTATTTTTAATTCGTCGTAACGCCCGCCCGAACATGTCAATGATTCGACAAATTTGCACACAGCTTTGCGGACAATGTTCTAAATTCAAACATTTCGAATGCGCCGCTCGGAAGTTTGATTTGTATTTTGTGTTTGCAGTAGGATTTACGAAATATGATGCGTATATCACGTACAAATATTATGTGTGTGGCGCGGCGTGTTAATAAATGCATGGTGTGACGTCACTCTGTTTTGTTGAAAGTTTATGACATGCACACTGGAAAACCTGAAATTACTTGAGATGCGGATATTGCGACATTAAAAGTTGTAAAACATTTTTAATTAATAAAATACAAGTAGTTATACAGAGATTTGTGGACATTATTCTAAATTAAAATAGTTCGAATCCAGAGGTCTTTCTTTCCAGAGGGTTCGATTGCCAGGTCGAGCAACAACTATTGGGTTTTTCTAACTTGCAATGCCAGGTAGCAGCTTAGGTGGTAGGAGACTGTCTTTGTGCCCGGTGTATGACAATAAGGTCACTATCTATTTATTACATGGGACCTAAACATAACTGTATAATAAAATTATAGTGAAAAAAAAGAAAAGAAAAAAAAAGTGAAAAGTGGATGTGTAACCTCTGCCTGCCCCTTCGTGATTTTATGCAAGTATCGTGTTGCGCTACTATCTATATATATAAAAGGAGAAGGTGACTGACTGCCTGACCGCGAGCGAAGCTGCGGGCGTCCACTAGTTTATTATATCGGAAAATAGGTGTTCCGCTCCGACTTTACACTTGGAAATCTAAATTGGCGGATTGTGTGACGCTGAGCACTTCAGGAATGGATGTGATTGGCGCGGTGCGAGGAAATCGTTACTTTTTTGGTGTACGTAATTGAACATTGTTTCACGAAATTTCCGCTTCAATAAAAAATTTACATTACTAATTTGACGGACCAATTTTGTTGATGTGCTGGCATTAACACTTCTGATGCTATTTGAATGATATTTATTTTGGTAGAATAATATGATAGCAGTGACAGCCCAGTGGCCAGTCACCTCTCCGAGCGGTCCGGGTTCAAACTCAATCGGTCACACCAATTAATTTTATTACTTAATTTTAGAAATTATGTAACGGTGAAGGAATCAAGGTTTACTATAATGTTCTCGAAATAATGTGAAGCCTGCTAATCCGCAACACCATGATGTACTGAGGCTACCATTCCGAGAGGAGACTCGTGCCCAACATTGGGACAAAGAAAGAGTTGTAGTGGTAAGTTGGTGGTCGACCCTGAGTATTTCTCTCAGGGCTCGTCGATTTACTTACTAAGCGCTAGTGCTCACTCAGTTCCTGAGATGAGAATAAAGAACAGTGATTAGTCATATCGGGGCCTTACAGACTGCCTAAAATCTTTGAAAATCTTTTAGTCAATGGGTTCCAGGCTGATTTACTGTATAATCACTAACATCGATTGACAATAACAGTATATAACGACATTTACTTCTCCTATAAACTAGCCAATTTCTGGCCAGTCACAATTGATTTAGTTTGGTCACGGCACTATATTTATTTATATATATATTTTTATCTCAATCTAACGTATACATTCTTTCTTATTATAACTCTATCTAACTTAAGCCTATGACAGAGAAAATGGTATTTTCAAACTAAATAAATGCATTAAAATTAAGATTTACAAAATATTTTAACCTAACGTAAAACAATGTTTACAATTCTTCTAACAGTCCATAACATGCCTGTAAAAGTAAATCATTTAATCCATAACTAACAACCCTTTAACAAACTCAATCCCTTTATATTCAAATTTCTCAGTCATCTCTTAACTAACCCCGATACTCTGTCGGGTCTCGACAAAAACTTTACCGGCTTAAGTATGATAATATGCATACAAAGCAGTTCTCGCTGTAAACACTTCGCGGCTGTTTCGCGTGGGATCGAACACGTGACGGGATTTCCTGTTGAATAAATATTTATTCAGAGACTGTTTCTTTCGCAACTTATTTAATGGTACACCCCTATCAGGTGCAATTATATATCGATTTTAATAATATAAAAATAACTCCTAGCGCTATAAGGCTTTTTAATGAAATAGCAAAAAGGTTAGTCGACATCACAGGAGACCGAAGAGCTGGCAGCTACCTCGGACACAGAATTAGCGTAGCTATTCAAAGGGGGAACGCTGCCTGTATCTTCGGAACCTTGCCTAAGGGGACTCCTTTTAATAATATGTATTAATTATTATTTTATATTTTTTAAGGTAAGTTTTAGGTTAATTTTAAAGTAATTATAGTTAAAATAACTTATGTTTTATAATTGGTGAGTAAATTCTGGGATTGGCCTGAACGAACGTTAGCGGTTGCCCTGCTATTACTGCGCTTTAATGCGGTCCGATGGAGAATAAACGTGCTTTAAGAAGCACGGAAGCGGTTTTTTTATGTATTGGTTTAATTTTTTTTTAATTTACCTGAAACCTGAAATTTTTAAATATATTTTTTTTTTTAAGTTAGGTTCATTATACAGATAATGAACCGTTTATACATACAGTCATGCCCCATCTGTCAGTCTTACCCCACTTCTCTATACATCATTACTACTCTGATATAACCACTATAAATATAACTGGTTTGATTTGCTCTTCATCATGTTCTATAAAGTCTTTATTACGCCTCCACTTGTCCTGACTGCAGTCATTAATATCTGCCCATATCGGTGCTTCAGTACACTGGCCAACTGTTACGGAAAAGGTAAGCGGAGATCATAAAAGTAGAAGGCTTGCTCTAGGAGTTACTGCGTCGATATTAATGTTTCTACGCTACTAACTGCCCACCTTGTGTAGTGTGTAGTGTTATTAAAAGGAACAGGACAAGACATTTATGTTTTAAAGTTGTCGTGGTTGGAGCAAGCTCATATTTTAGGGTTCCATACCCAAAGGGTAAAACGGGACTAATAGGGTCCCGTTTTACCCTTCCTAAGACTTCGCTGTTCGTCCGTAAAAAATAGGAAAAAATTAAAATTTAAGGGAAGCCCCCCTTAAATTTTACCATACAAAAAATAATTGACGTTTTCGAGGTTCACTTTTACAGCCCTTATGGCAGATCTGCTTCCTTTTTACAACTTATTATATGTATGAATATATTTAACTAGTATAAGCACACAAATCTCAGTCAAAGTCAAATTTTTTTTTAAGCATTGACAACGACAAATTCTATGTGATGTGACCAGACTCTAGTTTATGCATACACAGACTTTAAAATAAAGCATAGGTTGATAATTTATTTTCTACAACAATTTCGCTATGAGGTGATTGGACACGCTTAACGAAAGTCCAGGTAACTACAAACTACTCAAAGAAAAGATATACGATATAATGCTATTCTAAATTGATTAGGCCTAGATAACACATTATTACATAGGACTTAAAATTAACACACATCTGCTTATACCATTTGGGGAAATATAAGCGTGATTTTAAGTTATGTAAAACTCCAAGGCGCCCGACTGGGAATAAACCCCAGACATCGCATAGACAATCGCCAACAGTGATTGGATGCTCAATATAAAATTATTGGACACTTAGAGAAACTGTTCAGTTCGTGGAAACGGGTGTCGTCTTATTTCTGGCGAGTGAAATAACTTTAATTCTCTAAACAATTATAATGGCAAATGTATCTCCAACTCCACTTGTTCAATAATAATGTACCTTGATCAAATTATAAAAATGTAAATTTTGAAAAGAGTAACTACCGAGTTTCTTGCCTTGCTCTTCTCAGTAGCATCAACTTTGTGAACCGGCGGTAGATAAAAAAATGTTATGACGTTCATCAAGCGTATACAAAATAACATATAATGAAAAAAAAAGCTTTTAATAAATGAATCTGAATCTGAATCTTCTTTGTTCCAACGTCTCATTTATTAAACAGCCTCTCGTCTGCTCAAATCTCTCTACTCAAACCACGTCTCACATGATAAAACACCTAGCTATAATATTATGTTTGTCGCGCATTGGGACATACTCTAAAACACTCTTGTGTTTCTTGAAAATAGATTTAAATAAATCTCAGAAGAAATCTATTTAGTAGACAAATTGACAATGGTTTACAATGCTTGAATTATTTAGAACTAGAGTTGGCTTGCAAAACTAGACGCCGGCACAAAATGGCGTCCAAAAATGAATGTAGAATGTAATGCGCAATACTCGCGCCATAGAGAGAGCGCATAGCACAGACTGTGAAGCGCCGACCATGGACCATAGTTTAAAGTAGAGGGGGCGCGAACAATGTTCTTTCCTCGCCTTTCGCTCCCAGCCTGCCCATGAGACCAGTCCTCGGTAACTGCTAAGGAGATGGGTGCTGAAATTTTATAGTTTTGTTGCAAACAGCCAGTTCGATAGAGAATCTAAAGTCATCGTTCGATCATAACGGTCTGCAGTGGCTTAATACTTTGTTCGGGATCTTGTGGGGCGATTTTGTGAGAAACTTTCGATGGATTGTACCCACATATAGCTGGTTTATTCAATATGATGGAAAGATCTAAGCAACGACGGGCGCGGTCGGTTTGTGGATGGGTGACCGCTAGTGGCAAAATTTCATGGACGCTACCGTGCTTCGGAGGGCACGTAAGGCCGTCGGTCCCGGTAGTTTTCAATGTTGGAAACAGTCGTTAAGCCTTGTCGAAGACCTTCGGGTGGCTTGAGAACATTCGACACTGGGTTGGCCATTAACCCCTCCACCAATCCGCATTGGAGCAGCGTGGTGGAGTATGCTCTAGACCTCCCGCAGATGCGTCTGTGGGGGAGACCCGTGCCCAGCATTGGGACGTCTATGGGTCGCAGCGAATAGCTGGTTTGTACCCACTGTACGAGTATTATAGTCAAAACTTATGACCCTTTAACTTAAAACCACGTCTGACAACAAATAGTAGTTTTAATTAGTCTAAGACTACAAAAGAATAGAATTGATTTTGCATAAAACACAACAGTGTCAAAGGCTATTAAAATTTTAAATCAAAATAGGATAGCACACAGTCACGAGAATATTGTTACGAAGGCACAGGGAAGCTAGCGCCATCTAGCGCCGCTGGTGGAACCACTCAGTGAACGCATAGACAACGTGATATCCCGACTCGATACTAGATGGCGTTAGTGGGCCTGTATTCTCGCGTGTTCGGGAACACGCGGTATCTTTCCAGAATCGTCTAGTACTCGCGACGGCACGTATAAATAGTCGCGGGGAGGGCCGCGAGTTCAGTTCAGTTCGAGCTTTCGAGGCGACTTCGAAGTGAAAACTAGTGATACCGGAGTGAAACAAGTGAAACCTACGACTTGGCTTACGACCTAGGACATCGTTAGTGCTTTGTGTTTGGACCTAGTGCATTGTGTTGGACCTAGTGTTTAGTGTTTGACCTAGTGCTTTGTGTTAGTGCTAGTGAATAAAGTCTTCATTGAGTCAGCAGGTCTTTCTCTCCAAATCCTTCGAACCCTAACACGTAACAATATCATGATTTTATACAAACATGACGCTGATTTGCAGTACGGTCCTATCTGTACTTTGAGTAATCCACCACAACTCTTTCTTGGTCCAACTGTTGAGCACGGGTCTCCTCTCACAATGGAAGGGATTAGGCCTTAGTCTACCACGCTGGTCAAGTGCAGATTGGCAGACTTCAAATGCCTTCGAGAAAATTATGAAGAACTCTCAGGCATGCAGGTTTACTGTATTCTTCACCGTCTGCTGACTGCACTTGGAGTAATAAGCGCTTCTTAGTCAAAACTGACTGACTGATGACTGATGACTGATGGTGGTCTATCGCTTTCGTTCCAAATAGAAGGCAAAATCGACCCTATTGTATGAGAAATTCATCGAATTTTAATTTCATCGGTCAACATGCCCGAAATTGAATCGCAAAAAATTTGGTGGACAATTTTTCGCACGACATTCTGAATTCATTTAACAGTTAGTCGACAAAGTTTCGCGCCGGGAACTATGTGATGCTTGCATGATAAAAAAGGAGTTGTTTCGTTTCAAAACGAATTATTTGGATATTCTGATTTGACGGCCTGTGTGGTGGCAGCCCAGTGGCTATCGAATTCGGCACTCGAGGGTTCGGCTTCAAATCCAAGCGGCAGCACCAATGACTTCAAAGTGATGTGCGTTTTAAGAAATTAAATTTTACCTGTTGTGTCGGTAAAGGATAACATCTTAATCTTTGGCATGTGGAGTCTGCCTGTAGGTGGTAAAGCCATGAAACCACATGAATCCTAATTGGGTCCATAATAATATAGAGTTCGCCCGGGGCAGTACCACCGCCCGCCACGGTACCTAGTACCATTTCTGCGATGTAATAATTGTTTTTAAAGCAATTATGGTCCGGTTGGAAAGGTGTGGTTTCCGGTTACACTTCTTTAGAGGCGACCATCTTAGTCCTCAAGGGTAGAAACACATCTGTGACTGACTTGGAACGAGACTCCTACTAACACGTACTGACTGGACTATTACTAACACCCTAACAGGTCTCACTATCACTAACAGTCCCCAGTCCTCATACCTACTAACGAACTGACCAACTAATGTTCTAATTAACTCTGTCAACTAATTGGACTAACCATCCCAGTCCCTGAGTCTTGTTCAAAGTCAGTCACAGTTGTCATGAGCGGCAGCGGATGGGTGGTGCTGCAAGCTCAACCTTACTGCAAAACGTAATAAAAGCTTTTATCTATAATTCCCTTTCTACGCCTCCATATTTAATGGTGTTGAATAAACAAATGATACAATAACACTAACAATTAACCATTAATAAAATTTAATTAAGACTGTTATCATTCGAATGTCAGACGGACTGAAAATCAATTACTGGTGTTCTAAAATTAAATAAAGCTAGACCAATAATTTGTAAAAGTAATCGGTGCGTATCAGTCAATACCCTGTGTGTTGGTACTCGACCTCTAGTGTGAATGACAGGAGTTGAAATATGAAGGCTCCATTATTGCGAATAATCTATATATATTAAAGGAGAAGGTGACTGACTGACTGACTGACTGACTGACTGACTGACTGACATATCAACGCAGGGCCTAAACTATAAGGGCTAGAAACTTGAAATTTTGCACAGGGGTTCCTTTTATAACGTAGGGGAGCACTAAGAAAGGATTTTTGAAAATTCACCCCCTAAGGGGGTAAAACGGGGGTGCAAAGTTAGTATGAAACTTTGCCGTTTTTGAAGTCGTTAGACGGGTAGACGTCGTTAATGGGTCTAATTCTACGCGAGCGAAGCTGCGGGCGTTCACTAGTTGGGCTATAATTAACAAGTTATATAATAATATCATCATCATTATCATCATCACAACTCTTTCTTGTCCCAGTGGCTATCGAACTCGCCTCTCACTCGAGCGGTCCGGGTTCAAACCCAAGCGGTACGCATCAGTGGCTTTTCTGAGTTATTTGCGATTTAAGAAATTAAATGTCACTTGCTGTAACGGTGAAGGACACATATTATAGGCCTTAGTCCACCACGCTGGCCAAGTGCGGATTGGCAGACTTCGCATACCTTCGCGAACGTTATGATGAACTCTCAGGCATGCAGGTTTCCTCACGATGTGTCCTTCACCGTTATAGCAAGTGACATTGAATTGCTTAAATCGCACATAACTTAGAAAAGTCATTGGTGCGTGCCGCTGGGGTTTGAACCCGGACCGCTCGAGTGAGAGGCGAGTTCGAAAGCCACTGGGCAATTAAATATATTATAACTTAAATATATTATACTTAAATATATTATTATTAGCTTAATTAGTGAAAGCCGATTGATTTTAATAAGGCTTTCATCGATATTGATTATAATAGGTCTTTACCTATGGAATTGGACATTTTATAACCAGCATTTTCAGATCTAATTATCTGTGAATTGGTTCGCAATTCGAAATTCAAATAAATTTTATTCGTAAGCAATGCTATTTTAATTTCAAATTCAGTGATTTGTTTTTAGATAGTGTTTTGTGGTAGTTTTTAGCGCCATGGATAAACGAAAATTAAGCAAATTTTCGAATATGATATTCCTACGTGGAAATAATACTGCTGGGCAAACGACACGAAACACTAACGACGTACGGGCCTAGGCCACTCTTGTAGAACCCGCCGGTGCCCTCCGGCGCTGCGCCCAAAACGGGCTCTTCCCGGTTTACACAACGCTGTGCAGCCACAAACAGCGTCGTCTTTCCCGGGGTCACATGATGGACGGTTCGAGCTCCCACTCTCACCGCCCGCAACCTCAGAAGTCCCCTTTTAGTCGCCTTATACGACAGGCAGGGGCACTATTCTGGTCCCGAGCTACAGGGACGATATTGTTGTAAAAATAAATGGTGAAAAGTTGGTGTAGGTAACACCAACTTTTCACCATTTATTTTTTGGTTCCATGTAATGTGGTGAGCCTACGGCCATAAATCCAGTCTCCGAGCTGCTACCGGGCTTTTGAAGTTAGAACCCAATAGTTGTTGCCTGACAAAGGAATCGAATCCAAGCTTCTAGCTTAGCAGTCGCTTTGCGAGCACCACAATGTAAGTCAGCAAATTACGTAAATATGGAGTTTTAATATAATTTAATTATATCAGGTGTGTTTCTACTTAGGAATGCTATTTCAAAGCACATTGTATTCCTTTTTAATGAAACCCTTTTCACATTTGAAAACAACGGTTTATTAAAAAAGCTTTGTAGTCTGGCCTTTTCTCTTAAGATTTAATTGTTATTCTTATGTCGACCCGCCTTCGGACTTATTAGCTCGCGCCATAAACAATATACCATAGACTATCTGGTTGTGGAGAACTCGTTATATAAATGATTGTACGGTAAAAGACATGTGACGGGCCCGTTGGCTCAATCGGTTGTGACTCCTGTTGCGCCAGGGGTCGTGGGTTCGAATCCCAGTCAGAATAAACATTCGTGTGACGAACATTTGTGTTTGATCTGTGTCTGGATGTTAAAATCAGAATAAATAAATAATTACATTATAACATTCTAAAAAGTGTAGTTTATGTATAACTTTAAGTACTTAACTGTATTGTCATCCATGCACACTTTCCCTCGCTTAAGTTTAAAGTTAACAATGATATCAGACATGATATTTCTTACAAAACTGATGCTACATCCAATGTTCTTTTCATTTACAAATGTACCTGAAAAAAAGACAGATATTGTTAAATTATACCATAGCTAGATTTAAAAAAAAGAAAGTATATGTACGAGTACAACACATTTGTCCATCCACCAGCGGTCACCCCGCGGGTACTAGGGGCAAAATTTCATGGGCGCTACCGTGCTTCGGAGGGCACGCTAAGCCGTCGGTCCCGGTCGTGTTCAATGTTGAAAGCAATTGTATGTAGGCAACAAAATCCGAGAGCGCATACACATTTCTAAAGAATAGGCTTTGTTTTTATATTATTATTGTTTTCTTTATTTTTATTCCATATTTTGATATTTTTTCTTCACTGGCTGTCTACAATTTTATTTTTCTTTTATAACTTTGAATTTTTAATTCCGTTTTCCATGAAACAAATGACAGTTAGTAAGTCGCAAGACGTGTGTGGCTTTTTATTCAGCGGTTTCCTACAGCAATTTCGGGTCCGTGGCTTGAGAAAATTCGACACTGGGTTGGCCACTAACCCCTGTACCATTCCACATTGGAGCAGCGTGGTGGCGTATACTCTAGACCTCCGGCTGTGTGTAGAAGAGACCCGTGCCCCACAGTGGGACATCAATGGGTTGTAGCGAGTAATGAGAAAATAAGTTCGTTCTTAACGTAAGTTTTAAATAAAATGAATATTTAAAAGAGACAGCGAAAGTTATATTGCGCGATGAAGAATATCTACACTGAAGTGACGATAATTCCAAGAGCAGTTTGTTCCATTTGAATCCAAATGTACAAAATTTACATTTGAATTAAAACAGCGTCCATGTTTCCCATTCATTCTGTTCGTTCATTCACTCCGCAGAGAGCGTTTAAAAAAATTTGAATACCTTCGTACGGAGCTGTCTTAACGTGGGCGATTGGCGATGCAATATAAATTATATCATCACCACAACTTGTCCTTCCATCCATCCATTAGCATTTTCAGGTCCACTCCTGGACATAGGCCTCTTCTAAAAGTCACCACTACGACCGGTCCTGTGCCTTCTGAATCCAGCGGTTTCCCGTCGTCTTCTTCAGGTCGTCTGTCCACCTTGTCGAAGGACGACTTTTACTCCTTTTTCTGAATCGTGGACTCTCGAGGACTTTTCTTCGCCACCGGTTATCAGTGCTTAGAACGACGTGGCCTGCCCATTGCCACTTCTTATAAATTCTGTGAATTACGTCGATGAGCTTTGTTCGCGTACGGATTTCGTAATTCCTGATTCGGTCTCGTAGCGAAATACCGAGCATAAATCTTTCCATAGTGCGTTGAGCAACTTTGAGCGTGTGCAAGAGGCCGACGGTAAAAGACCATGTCTCGGATCCGTATGTCATCACTGGCAACACACATTTCTCTAAAATTTTTGACTTCAGACACTGAGATGTCTTGGATGTAGCTCTAGTACTACTACTACAAGTACTACTTAGTAAATGGTTATTGATTAGAACATCTTCTTGCTTATATCCAGTGGTCAGCCACTGCCTTAAAATAGAGCCTCTGACATTTATTGGATGTATTCAATTTTGCATAAATGGGGCCTTTTCATATATTTGCATTTTCTGTATGAACGTCTGTTCTAATTTGCTCGGACAGTTGCGTAAGTTAGCCTGGAATTACTTTTAAAGAAATACTTGAGCAAAGCTATTTTTAAGGGAAATTAGGCTAGAAAACGAGCATCCTCAATGCTGGGCCTATGATATCTGTGACAAACGTTGAAGAGACATCAAAGACATCGGATGAGACTAGAAAAATCATAACCTACAATCACCGTGCATTTCTCGCGGTCTTTTATACGGTAAACTGATCTCCTGTGGAATCCTGTGGAATCCGATTGAGGTTTTTCCTTCGAGCTACGACATGGAGCGCTTCAAAAAGAGTGTGAAACGCTCCCTTCAAGCGCCTGTGATACCTCTGGTATCGCACGTGTTTATAGACGATGGTGACCACTTACCATCAGGTGGTCTGTTTGTTCCGCCGATCATAAAGTACGGACAAGCTGGTTGTACCAAGTTGTACCAAAACAAATAGCTGAAAGTTGTAACCTATAGACTTGTAGGAAGGGTGTGTGGGCAACTATGCCCATAAGCCACTGCGACCTAAAGAGATCTATTGTAGCTAGCCCCCAGAAGTTCAAACCTGATCCCAAAGGCCAATCGCTCGGATAAATCCCAGGATGCCTTTGGGGTCAAGTTCCTTGATTGTACAAGGTGAGACTAGGCTTCCGCCCAGTTTGCAACTTCTGTCATGAGCCACTGCAGGGCAGTCGCAGAGCATGTGGATGGGTGATTCCTCCGCCTCGTTGCAGAATCTATATGCGCCAGTGCTTACTGCTAATAAACATGAGCCTACCCAAGGCCAGATGAGCTGGTTTAGAGTATACCACCGCTACTCCAGTACCGATTGGTGGAAAGGTTAGTGGCCAACCCAGTTTCGAATGTTCTGAAGCTTCCGTTTTTACTATTGAAAACAACCGGGACTAGCTGAACGCTCGAAGCACGGTAGTGTCCATGAAATTTGGCCACTAACGGTCACCCACAAATCGACCGCGCCCGTCGTTGCTTAAGTCGATCACATACACGCGAGCCATTGGGCTATGGGCGCTTCAATAAGCATTGATATCGCATGACAATTATGAATTGATTGAAGGATTACTTGTTCACGCCGCGTGCAACAGGATGAAAAGAGATTATAGCGTAATGCGCGCCGCACACAATTCTCTGAGTGATTGCATGCTAATTTTAGTTTCAAATATAACTACTCTAAAAAGCCAATACAAAGCCACAAGGCCGATTAAGCGGCAGCGTATTCGTGTAGAGGAGAGTACATGTTCGTTTGTAATTTTAATCAGATAAATATACGGTGAAGGACACAACATGAGGAAACCTGCATGCCTGAGAGTTCATCATAATGTTCTCGAAGGCATGTGAAATCTGCCAATCAGCACTTGGCCAGCGTGGTGAAGTAAGGCCTTATCCCTCCCATAGTGAGAGGAGGCCCGTGCCCAACATTGGGACGAAAAAAGGGTTGTGATCATGATGAAATACATATGCAATTATCTTTTAGTGGCCTATTTTTTTCCATCCTAGTCTGTTATTGCTTTACTACACACATCTGCTTACCCCATCGTGAAAATAGAGGCGCAATGTTGTATTTAAGTACTCATGTATTTTGTCATTATTATTGCGGAGTAAATTATTAAAATTTAAGTTTTGAAAAGGTTTTTTTTTCGAATTGGATTTTGTCTGTATGGTCATACAGACCTTTGCGGCGTCACCGAGTAAGGCTATGATAATAGTAACACCGACATTGTAGCAGACTTCTTCTTGGTGGCATCAACTTTTTGAACGGGCGTTACATTTTTGTATAATACCTAGCTGCAACCCATAGATGTCCCATTGCTGGGCACGGGTCTCCCCCACAGACGCAGCTGCGAGTGGTCTAGAGCATAATCCACCACGCTGCTCCAATGCAGATTGGTGGGGGGGTTTGTGGCCAACTCAGTGTCGAATGTTCTCAAGCTACCCGAAGGTCTTCGACAAGGCTTGGCGACTGCTTCCACCATTGAAAACAACCGGGACCGACGGCTATACGTGCCCTCCGAAGCACGGTAGCGTCCATGAAATTTAGCCACGAGCGGTCACCCATCCACAGCCCAATGGCTGGCGTCGATTCAATGTGATCGAAAGAGTTAAGCAATGACGGGCGCGGTCGGTTTGTGGATGAATACCTACCTACTTTAAAATAAATCTGATCTTCTTGTATTATCATTTTCGTTCCGCTAAACAGCCAATGTGTGATCACAGTAACCAATGTTTTACGAGTATAAGTCCCGCAACATATCGATATCCGATAAACCATAAGTTGCGAGCGAACTCCAACACTATTCAGTCGATAAATCCTCACTAGTGTGGTTTGTTTATCGACACTTCGCTACTTTGCGATAATATTACTTATTTGCGAGTTGTAGTTTGTAGCTAAAAATTGGAAAAAGCGCCTTTAGTCATGTGGTTTGTTTAAATAAAATAATACGCTGAAAATCAATCGAGGTCGCTTGGTACATTATCAAACTTGATAATGAGTAGGTAGAAAAATCGATATAGAAAATCGATCATAATTTGCTACTAACTCTGTGAAAGTCCGTGTTGTACGTAACATTAATTTACCACCTGTAATTACCGTAATAATAATACCGTAAATAATAAATAAGAACCGTAAAGAACATTACTTAATAATACTCAAGGCAAACCTTAGTTAGTTACTCAGTTACTCACGTTATTAACTAAGTAAGAAAGCAGTTCCGACAAAGTCGTTTCGCATCAAATTTTCAGGCAGCATCGTAAACTGACCAGACTGAAAAAGGCCATTCCATTCCATATAAACTAAGCGCAAACAACCTTACTTGGAAAACTTTCAAAGTCGTATCCATAACTTTGAAATTCCCGTAAAGCTCAAATTGCCGTAGCATTAACTATCGAGCTGTCGAAATAATTTCACAATTCGTAGCTGACGAGGTTGTACGGAGGGTTCTCTGAAATAACCCTCCGTGTACAAATTTACGTAGTACGAAAAATAACATGGGACGTAATGACCATATCGCGCCTTCGGGAACAATTACCCACAGTACATAATAGGTAGAGTAGAGTAGAGACGCTTATAATTATTTTACGGTTTAAGACTTTTATTTCTCTTAAGAATTACAAAATTCACTTACAGAGAAACTAAACTATTACAATATTTTGCCGCTAAGCGTAATAAGCACATATATTATTAAAATTATACACTTACAATGTTTATAAAGATATCATATTGAGGGTAGGTAGTAAAAGAATACATTATGTTGTCAATCGTGTTGCGAACAAAAAATAGTCTCGCTTGCTAAGGTATCGGTCATCGTGTAGCGGACGAGCGTCGACGTAGCGGGAGCGAGTTTACTTAATATAGGTAAGTTTATAGTTACGCTTTTGTATACATTTATTTAGTATGTATTTAAGTGATGTGTATTTGCCTATGTGTATAAAATTAAGCGTATATAATATATATTAATTTAATATAATATTATTAGCATTTTTGTTAATACGCAGTAAATTTTTTTTTTTTTTTGAACAAAGGCACTTTATTTGGATAAAATCTTAGTCTGATTGAATGTATAATTAAGGTTTGATTGACATATATTATTATTATCAATGTTAATTTTATAAGTGCTAAGTAGTATGCCATTTTGTAAGTGTGTTTTTAATGATGTGTTGAATTGTGAGTTTATGGATGTACCTATGTACCTGTGTGTGTGTGTATGTGTGTGTGTGTGTGTGTGTGTGTGGTGTGTGTGTGTGTGTGTGTGTGTGTGTGTGTGTGTGTGTGTGTGTGTGTATGTGTATGTGTGGTGTGTGTGGAGTGCATACTCGTGGGTGAGTTGTTGTGCTAATTCGACGAGTTTATATTTATAATGATTTTATTTACTAACTAAACTAACTATTAATACTTTTATTTATATTTTATTTTGTTTCATTAGATTATAGATACATTTTTGTAAATATGTTCTTTTAGTAGTTTTTTAAATGTGTTAAACGATTTTACTTGTCTAATATCTGTTGGGAGCTTGTTATATAGTTGTGCGCCTTCATACAAGATGTTTTTCTTACCGTAGTTTGTCCTAGGTGAGATCAAACAAATGTTATTTGCTTGTCGCGTTATGCGTTTTGTTACTGTCATCTTTTTTGTAAATGTAATATTTGTGTGTATATCCTTTGTTAAAATTTTCCTGACAAGAAGACATGTGGTATATGTGTATGTTTGTGCTAGGTCCATAATCTTTGTTTCTTTGTATATTTTATTTGTTGGCGTCAAGAAATCATACTGAAACAATGTTTTGATAATTTTGTTTTGAGATCTTTGCAATGATTTTAAATTAGTTATAGGTGCGGTACCCCAAACTTCGATTAAATAATCAATATGTGATTTTACTAGTGAGTTATACACCATGTATCGGACACGTCTTGGGAGGCATCGTACTATGCTACGTAGTGCACCTGCCAATGATGTTAGCTTAGATCGAATAATTTGTATGTGAGGTTTCCACGTAAGTTGTTTGTCTAAAATCAATCCCAGATATTTTTCATTGTCAACTTGCTGTAGCGTTTCATTATTGATTGTAAGAGGGTTAAAATTTCCTATTTTTTTGTTTTTAGCTGTAAATATGATAAATTTTGTTTTTGATATATTAATGGTAAGCAAATTAGACAGTAGCCAGCTATTTATAAGGTCTAGATCCGACTGAGCTTCCCTTATGATAGAATTGATTGAGTTACCAGCATAAAACAGACTAGTATCATCAGCGTATAATGTAACATCTCCTTTAAGTCCAATGTCGTGTACGTTGTTAATGTAGATTAAGAAAAGTAACGGCCCTAAAATCGATCCCTGTGGAACCCCGTGTGTGATTAATCTGGGAGCACTCTGGTGTCCATCGATTTTAACAATTTGGTGTCTATTTGATAGGTATGATTTGATTACTTCTAAAGCTGTCCCTGCGATACCTGCATGTTTTAATTTTAATAAAAGTATATCATGACTCACTGTGTCGAATGCTTTTTTTAGGTCTATAAATATTCCAAGTGTTATCTTCTTTTTGTCAATATTAAGCTTGATTCTAGTTACTAAGTCAATCGCTGCGGTGAGTGTTTTTTATTAATAAAAGGAAGTTAAAAGTATTCTTTATTTTTAACACGCTTTTACTTGCTTGGTATGTATGTATGTATCTATCTATAAAGGTACGAGTATCTATGTATGTATGTAACGGTATCTTTGGGCGTGATTTTCTAACATTTCAAAACGTCGGATTAATTTGTAACTTTTCACACTTATCAAGGACCGTTGAAATCGAAAAAAAAAATTATAAATCTACATTTTAGTTCTGCTAACTACTAACGATGTTATTATTATTGTATAGCTTCAACTTGGAATCGTTGTGTGGGCAGGGGTCTCCCCCACCGAGAGCAGCGGAAGAAGAGCATTCTTACTGCCACACGCTGCTCCAATGCAGATCGGTGAAGGTGTTAGAATAGAATAGAATAGAATAGAATAGCTTTTATTTTCACCAGTGACCAGCAATACAAAAAATAAAAATAAAAAATACAATAAGACTTAAATCTAAAATAAAAAACATGATAATAAAAAATACGAGGAGACAAAAAACAGTAATATAAAAAAAAAAAAAAAATCTTAAATTAGGTTTAACTTAAATTATTATTATTACACTTATTATTACAAATTATTATTATTAGGTATTAACACGTTTTTTTTTTTTTTCAAAACAGCTGTTGCCACCAGTGAAAAATTGGAGCGCACTCAGCTTATGCTTTGGCATAAAACCTCAGCTGCTGGTTTTCAGTGCGCCCCAGTTGAAGTAGTTTGGGCAGTGGTGTACATTTGTTTACAACTACTAGGTATACTATAAATATTTTTAGGTAGAAAAAAAGGAACAATTTCATGGGTTTTTCTATAATTTTAAAATTTGCATAATGTGGATACCCGGAGTAGCAGATTTAAGTTAAGTATGTGTGTGTGTGTGTGTGTGTGTGTGTGTGTGTGTGTGTGTGTGTGTGTGTGTGTGTGTGTGTGTGTGTGTGTGTGTGTATGTGTGTGTGTGTGTACGCGTATGAGTGAATGTGTGTGATTTTATGTTGAAATTTTTTGTATGTTTAGGAGATGCATTTTGAATTTAATTTTAAAGTTTTGTATCGATTTAAGGCTCCTGATAGGTGGCGGGAGATTATTCCAGCAATGAGTCGCATTATATTGAAAACTACCCCGAAAAGCGTGCGAACAACCCCTGTTATAACTAAGTTTATACGAGGAACCCCTTGTTATATATTTTACATTACAAGACTTTAGCCATCGTAATTTTCCATAAAGGTAAGGTGGAGATTCCGTTTGGACAACCCCGAATAGCAATGTGGCGAAATGTAACATTCTACGATATTTCATTTTTAGCATATTCGCATTATTAAGGTATGGGGTTACGTGTGCACGTGGCGGTATCTGAAAACAGTATCTGGCACAGGCGTTTTGAACGCGCTGAATTAAATTCTGTGAGCGTACCAGAAGCCTAGGGCCAATTACGGTGTCAGCGTAGTTTAGCTTCGAAAGCACTATACTTTCACAGAGTTTTGCACGTAATTCAGGCCCAATAAATGGTCTAATTCTGTAGAGCACTTTCAATCGGTAGAAACAATTTCTAACTATACCAACCACGTGGTTTTCAAACCGTAGTGATTCATCCATGAGTAAGCCTAAGTTACGAGCTTCTTTGACGCGTTGTATAGGTTTTGAGTTCACAAAAATATTAATATTACTTGCAGCTACTTGTAAAACTTTTTTTTTAGTGCCTATCAGTAAGTATTTTGTTTTCTGTGGATTGAGAACAAGCGTATTTTTTTCGGACCAATCATAAATGCGCTGCAAATCAGAGTTAAGTTGGTCTACAGCAGTTTTGACCTCCGATGGTTTGCAAGAGATGTATATTTGAAGGTCATCAGCATATATATGATACTTACAGTACTGTATATGCTTGATTACGTCTGCACTGTATAATATGAAAAGTAAAGGCCCAATGATGGATCCCTGTGGAATACCCCTTTTTAACGGTTTCCTACATGACGACCGCTTTTCCCCATTAGCTTCTTCCAAAACTACCGCTTGCGAACGGTTCTGAAAGTAGCTGTCAAACCATTTTACCGCTTTAGCGCTTAGTCCGTAATATTCTAGCTTTGATAAGAGAAGTGGTATATTTACTGAGTCAAAGGCGCGTGTATAATCAAGCAGGACCAGGATAGAAATCTCGCCCTCACACTGTGCATTGAGCAGATCGTCCACAACATCCATCAGAGTGGTCGTTGTACTTCTTTTTTGCCTGAAACCAGACTGAGTATTTGGCAAAATGTCGTTCGTCTCAAGATACCTTTTCAGTTGGTCACACGCGATTTTTTCCAGAATCTTTGACGAGTTTGGTAAGATACTTATAGGCCTTAGATCCCTTATTTCAGCTGGATTATCCTTCTTAGGTATCGGTTTAACAATTGCTTGCTGCCATAAATTTGGGAAAGTGCTTGTTTCAAAAGACGTGTTAATGATAGCAGTGAGAACTTCAAGTGTGCTTGATAGCGTTAACAACAACATTTCTTGAGAGATCCCATCAGCACCTATAGCATTTGAACACAAACTCTTTATAGCTTTACTGACGTCTGTCGCAGTGACCGTACAAAAGTCGAACGTAGCCGTCCCGTGACTATGAAAGTGGTAAAAGGTAATATTTGAAAGCGGTGCCTCACTTCTACCCGGAACGTTTAAAAAATGATCGTTTATGCGATCGGGATCATTTATAGCTGGTGGTAAAGATAAGTCGCTGTTTTTCTTCATTGTGACATGTTCCTTTAGGTATCTCCACATAATTTGAGGTCTAGCGAGGTTAGAATTAATGTAATGAGTGAAATAGGCCTTTTTTTCTGTATAAAGGGCAGTATTAACTACATTTTTAAGGTCCTTGTAGTAGATCTTGTGAATATCCAGGCCAGTTTTATACGCCCTAGTCTGAGCTTTATTCCTTGTTCTCATCATTTGACGGACATTGAATGTCACCCAGGGGTGTCGCTGAGCTTTAATATATGAATTTGTAATGGGTGCATGCTTATCAAATAAGTTTATCACTTGCCGTGTGTATAGCGTTGTCATCTCGTTTACATTTGATAAGTCTTTTGTGCGTTTCCAATCGGCAGCAAGCAGATCTTCCTGAAAAAGGTTCAAATCAATATTCTTTAGAGATCTGTACGTTATTAATTTTGAGCGTTTACGAATTTTTACTGTATTCAATAGGAACGATATAAACGCGTGACTACTTAGCTCCTCAATATGCTTGACCTTGATGTTCGAGATAGGAGCGTCTGTACAGACTAGGTCCAAGAGCGTCTCACTGTGATCGGTAAAGTGAGTGGGTACGTTCACGTGCTGTGTTAATCTCTTTACATTAAGGAATTCATTTAGCGCACTCGCACTTGTTAGTGGTCAACCTAGATGAAGCTACTATTTCTGCCGTGTAAATGATATATTTTTTACGTGATAACGTCGTATAAATCGATGAACGCCTACACATACAAAAAAAAATGTGACTTCACCCTCCCGTACCGCCAATCGTACCGCCAAGTGTTACGCCATCGCGTTGAGCCAAGCGTATTCATTCAATTTTAGTCTGTAACCCATAGCAATAGAGCTAGTTTACTAGGGCGTACTGAGATATTAATGTACTTTACACAATACAGTTGAAAGCGTGATTCAGAAAAAGCCACAGCGCCATCTAGTGTACGTTTATCAATTCTATAATTAATAATAATATTTCTTGTTTCACACTTTTCGGGGTCTATCACTGGTGTCATGGGGGCAGTTAATGCATGCCAGAATAATGAAACAGTACCCTGCCATAGGTTGACTTAATGGTTTGCAGCCAACCTTAATACAGGTTTTACTTTCTCATAAAACCTTAACCATTTTACAAAAAAATTCTACTTTAAAGCTGTGAAATCAACGCCTAAGAACTTTTTGTGTTTGACCGCAAGCCGTAGTTGTGAATAATGATCTCAGGAATTCAGTTCCAGTCGTGGCTATTATGTCCTTTGTGGCCCGCTCGTAACGCTCTTGACGCCGACACGTACGCTGGTAGAGAAAGCACTCGCGATAGAAAGTCCAAGTAAATACCATTCAAGGTAAATCCGTTGAAAACACAGATGTTGATTCGAGCATAGTTCAATTAAAAGCAAGTAGTCCATTCTTCTGCAAGCACGTAATGTTAGAGCCGCAACCTCAAAATTGAAACGGAAAACAGTAGTTTTTAACATCACTTTCAGTGTTTTTGTGACATATACGATTTACTTTTTAAATATTGCATCGCTAAATTTTGAGATAAATATGAAAAGTATGTAATAGTATGAAAGTCGTGATTTGATTTTGTATACAACTCTCTACTAAAAGGTCCTACAATACCACCAATCAGAATGTGTAAAGTTAAAAAAAAATCATATTATTTCCTATAAAAAATGTCACTATTAATTTTGAGATAAATATTGTTACATACGTACTATGTTAATTGTCTGTGCTCGCCATACTGAATATGTTGTCTGTGGTCTGTCTATAATAAAATCACTTCTTGAACTTGAAATGGCCGCCGTCCGGTCGTCGCCTTTTATTTAAAGCCCCATCCAATATAACATGGTGTCAGAAGTGGGATATTATTTGATTTTAAATTGAGTGGTTCTATTGCAGACATAGTTAGGTTAACTTTCTTACTTGGGGCTGTTTGCTGTTTTCTGGGACACGTGTTCACGTACTCGTCGTGGTATGCCTTTACCTCGATGTTTGACTTTGGGACAGACATGCGTAAACTTTATAGTTAATAAGTATCGCAGACCTTTTTTAGTTCGACTTCCGACTTTGTTTCTTTCTTCTGACACCATGTTATATTGGATGGGGCTTTAAATAAAAGGCGACGACCGGACGGCGGCCATTAATGGCCGCCGTCCGGTCGTCGCCTTTTATTTAAAGCCCCATCCAATATAACAAATATGAAAAATATGAAAGTCGTGATTTTATTTACAACTCTCCACATACACACACTTCAAAACTTCTATAAACATAATCGCTTCTTGTATTACAAATAAACAATAGCTTTCGAATAAAACTGTAAATCAAATTAAAAAAAAGGGTACCATAAAAAGATTTACAGAAACTGTGAATGTAGTTAAAAACTGGCACTAGCAATAAGAGAAACTCGAAGATAAGCTTGCAGAAACTCAACAACACTATCATAACTAACGACCCTAAATGAATACTGAAATGGGCTATGCATTTTTTCTTGCTTGCCAGTTTTGAAATTGTAAAAAGTCCTTCTAAAATAATACAAAGGGGGACTGAAGGACCACTTAAGGGGTGAGGTTGGCTGAATGCAGAGGGCCCTTGACGAGGCAAGGAATTTACTGGTCCTTCGCCATTTTTTCCCATTCGAATTTAGAATTCAGCATCTTAATTAGTGTGCGAATCATGAATGCCATTTCCTTTTTTGAATTGCCAAAAGACAAAGAATGTTTTACAATTGTTGCGAGACAATTATAGTTAAAATATAATACAAATACATCAACGATTCAGTAAACTTTAAAAAAAAAAAAATTCAAAAAATTTAATTGAATTTTTTGAATTTGATCTGTTTCGATGGTAAAACAATCCTCAAGCTTTGTCGAAGATCTTAGGGTGGCTTGAAACCATACAAAACTGGGTTGGACGGTACTCCTCCATCCATCCGCATTGGAGCAACGTGGTGCAGTATTAGCTAAACCTCCCTCATCTGTGGCATCTTTTCGCTTACATATAAAATTACACTTTAACGGTATTAACCTCGTGAACACAGACATATAATAATGCATCGAGATTACATCTAAACACTAGATAATAAAGTGAAACTAAACACGCATACAGAAGGCGAAAGCTGGTAAGCAATAGAATACTATGAGAAAACTAAACAATACTTCATTAACAACATCCATTTTCCTTACAAAAGAAACTAATACACAGCTACCGAACAAAAGGTATACCTATCAACTTTTCTGTAATCCCTCATTTCGCCCAAGGGATATGCTACGAGTATATGGGAGTAAGGGCTCTGTAGTCATTAGGGCGAGTGCCATGTAACACGCCGGTTAGCATGAATCTTATGGCAAAATTGATAGGTACATGTAAAGTGAATCTATTGCTAAAAATAACAGCCACACAAATCATTCAAAGTTTGTAAAAATGTTACCCTTAAGGGTGTATAATAAACATAGGGGATACATACAGACACATTTACGGATTCATTACAATGTGGAGCAAAAATCTAAAAGTTCAAAAATTCTTTCACAATTAGAAAGCTGCATTTTTACTGAGTGATGTAATATTACTAGGTGTAAACGAAATTTTGTTATGTCTAATTCCACGCGAGCGAAGCTGCGAGCGTCCACTAGTATAAATATAATTTAGTCATTATTTAGTCTCAAATTTCTGTGTGTCTGTACTGTGGCTTGAGTATCTTGCAACAAGAACCTTAGTGGTTATTGATACAGGTATTTGATTTGCAAAACGAACCAACCCCTATATGCGTATGGCAGGGGCAGTGATGTGATGCTTTATGGGGTGATTATGGACATTCCGTAATGCACGCGTGGTCATTTACACCGCAGGCATTTTCGGTCGAGTGGTTACGGGTTATGTTCAATAGCTTTTCAGTAATACCATAGTTAAGAACGTATTCACTTGCCTATTCTATGTATTTGTTGGTTGAGTTAGCAATATTTAGATTTCTTATTAGAGTAAACTTTTGTGATTATAGAAAATGCATTTGATCTGAATTTGGTGTATTAAATAAAAAAGGAGGGAGAAGATTATTCCAGCATTTAGTGGCACTGTATTAAGATCATATATTGAAGTTTAGTATTACAGAAGTACTCTGCAATAATCCACGTCAGCTAATGTAGGTTGCCAACTCTTACTTCACACAATGAAAAGAAATATGAAAGATCGCAATCTATTACTTATGAAGAATGTGGTTTCTGAGCTTTCTCTCAAATGTTACAAGTGCCCGGCAAGTTCATATATCTGAGAAAAAGCTCGGAAAGCTTTGTTACATTAGCTTTGTAGGTCGAGCTTGGTGGTGTAATATGTCCGTGTCGGATTCAAAGCTCTGTTTGAGCTTTCCGGGAAGCGTTAGAAAATATAGAATAAAAATGGAACGAATTTTTGATATTAACCGCTAGTGATTTTTTTGTCCACAGTCCACAAAAAAATAATAATTGTAACTTCAAATTCAGAGTTCTTCATATTGTTTTCAATTATGTGTGGTGGATATAAAAATTATGATGGGACCACTTACACTGCTGCACTTAGCTTCCGTAAGCTGTAACGGTGAGAAACCTACATGCTTGAGAAGTCTCCACAGATTGGACAATCCGTTTTTATTGCAGCGTGGTGGACTATCCGCTCATTTCGAGAGACCCGTGCCCTTGTGGTGGAACAGAGAATATCAGCTCGAGATCATTTTAACACAAATTCCAAGCACATCCATGGCATGCTATATGTTTTATAACATTATGACAGCATGACAAGCCACACCACATCGATTCAAACTTAATGGGCAGCCGATGTTAATACATGCAACGGTTATTGCTTTCAATTTTCAACCCGTGGGGCAACAACTAATAACGATGTAATAATCGTTATTATAACTCACAGTACATATAGTTCAATTGATTTCGACTATCTGATTAAAATCTATTATATGGTTCGTCCGGTGCCACCCAAATTTTCGTGGCGATATAATTTTTTTTTTTTTTTATGGAATCAGGATAGCAAACGAGCTTGCAGCACCACCCATCCGCTGCCACCCATGACAACTGTGACTGACTTTGAACAAGACTCAATTAGGGACTGGGATGGTTAGTCCAATTAGTTGAGAAAGTTAATTAGAACATTAGTTGGTCAGTTCGTTAGTAGGTATGAGGACTAGGGACTGTTAGTGATAGTTAGTCCTGTTAGTTGGTGTTAGTAATAGTCCAGTTAGTACTTGTTAGTAGGAGTCTCGTTCTAAGTCAGTCACAGATGTGTTGCTACCCTTGAGGACTAAGATGGTCGCCTCAAAAGAAGTATAATTGTATTTAAGCAATTGCTCTAGTTTAATTTCCTTTTTCTGGAGGAGTTTATCTTACCTTAAGTGTAGAGACACAACGGCATCTTTGACCGACTCTTGACAAAGAAGTAATAAGACCATAGGATTGGGAAGGCTTGGAAAAGATACTGGAGCTTCAAAGAAATATTAAAAAACAAAGAAGTGGGAATGTTCTATAAAAGAAAACTTTTTAATACAAGTATCTTGCCAGTACTAACATACGGTTGTCAAACCTGGGCCCTCACTTAAGCTCTGAACAAAAAGTTAGATTAAGTATGCCAACGCTCCATGGAAAGGAGCATGCTCCACGTTAGAAAACTAGACAAAATTGATAACGCACTCATTAGGGACAAAACAAAGCTAAAAGATGTCACATAAACAATTAGAAAACATAAATGGAGATGGGTTGGACATGCGATCCGCGGAACAGAGAAATGGAGTAAAACCATTACACCGTGGTATCCGAGAAACAGAAAGAGGAAACGCGGCAGACAATTCAGAAGATGGGAAGACGAAATAGCAATATATAATATAATACATAATTAAGCAAACATATAGTAAATATAATTATGTGAAATATAATTACATAATACCTACATATATATAAATAAAGTTATCGATTATAAATGTATATCGCTAAGTTACGATGTAAATTTTTGTTTTTTGGTGACTTATATCCATAAAAATCTTATTATCGATATATTTTGTGAAGTTATCCGACCATGATAAGACAATCGACTTATTGTCTTAACCGTTTCACCTTTTTACCGGGTCAGTGAGCGCGCAAATGAAATCACATGACGCTAGAGGAGCAGGAACATAAAATATATTAACTGTATGCCGTTTGGGGATTCCATTCCACAGTTCCGAGAAATCGCTCGTATGGTTATCCGTTTGAGTGCTTCGAATATTGTTGCTCGGGAATATATTAATTCAAACCAAATTAATGTGACTTAAGTTAGGTGGATCGTGTTACAAGATTTTAATAAATTTAACGAACTTACTCTGAAGTTTGATGATTGTGGTACAAATTTTTGGTGTCTTGATGTAGTATGTTGATTTATTTTACTTTTCTTTTACGATAATGACGGACAGGCATACGGGCCACCTGATGGATTATTGTAGTGAGGATGTGGGAGTGTTACCAGAGCAAGAAAAATTGCAAATGTAGAAAATTATGGGCTGTTTCAAGCGGTTACACGTGCGCGCGCGCAAATCAGACATTTAACGGCACGCGGCAACTGAAATGCTGTTATTTGGCACTAATTGTATAATTATAAGTGTCGTGAGTTCCTTTTATAACGTAGAAGAGCACTAAGAAAGGATTTTTGATAATTCATCCTCTAATGGGGTAAAACGGGGGTGCTAAGTTAGTATGAAATTTTGCCATTTTTGAAGACAATTGGGCAACGAGAAAACGGACAGACGTCGTTGATGGGTCTAATTCTACGCGAGTGTAACTGCGGGCGTCCACTAGTTATTTATATACGTTTCCACAACAGTTGTCGTGTAATTAAAACCAACTCCTTAGCGAACGGGCGCACACTACAGGCATGCACCCCATGTTTACCCATGCATGGTTCCCGCATATGCCCAAGTGGCTACACGAGGGGACGATTCCAAATACCTGCATAAAAGTATTTGATAGTTTTTTTTGTAAACAGACAATAAAGTGCTTCTAATACCTAAGCGAGAAATCTTAATCCACTATAAAACTTTTTTATTATTCCACCGCTAGGCACTGATACAGACTTCAGGTGCCTTCGAGATCATAATGGAGAACTCATGGCATGCATGTTTCCCTACGATAACAGCGGTTGACATCGCGAAAAAAACGCTACATATTTACACCTCCGAGGTATTCCTCCTCCTGTATTGCGGGTCCGTGGCTCGAGTACAAATATTTCTGCGAAAAAATATCACCCCCGGGATTCGAACCTTGAATCTCGAATCCGTAGTTCGACAGCCAGAGTCACCCAGCACCACATGATGCATTTAATTTCATAGAACTTAGAAAAGTCATCAGTGCTTGCCGCTGGAATCAAACCCGGCCCATCAAGTCCAACAGCCGGCTATCTCCGAAGCTTAAGCAATGGCTGAGTCCGGATGACAAGATCGTATTCAGTAACAAGGGCGTTTAAAGCATTGCGATGGACGCGACCGCGACAAGCGAATGCACTCACATTGGCCTGGTAATTGATTCAACACTCCTCATGAGAGTTTTAGAACGCGAGGAAACCTCGCCTGAAAGTCCATAATGTACTTGACGACTTGTGAAGTCTACCAATCCGCACTTGGCCAGTAAGAATATGCTTCGCTGCTCGCTGCGACCCATAGACGTCCCACTCGTGGGCACGGGTCATCCCCACACACACTAATGCGGGAGGTCTAGAGCATACTCCACCACGCTGCTCCAATGTGGATTGGCGGAAGAGTTAGTGGTCAACCCAGTGTCGAATGTTCTCAAGCCACCCGAAGGTCTTCGACAAGGCTTAACGACTGTTTTCAGCATTGAATATAAGAATATGCTTACCCCTTCCATTTTCGGTCACGTTCCTCAACTGTAATAGATCGAACGAACGAACGAAACCTTTCCTCCTCTTTCGCGGCGCTGTGAGCGCTCCTGTGTGAGGGAATTCGGATGTAAGGATGGTCCCTCTATCCGGGCAATTGCTCCAGGGGTGAACCCCCTCGGTGACCTCCCCGCTGTTGAGCGTGGGAGTCGGTGTGTCGTCAAGAATCGCGAGCGTGGAACTGCAGCCATTAGCCGCCATTTCCCCGCTGATGTTCAGGGGGAAGAAGGTCCAACAGCTCTCTAGGAAGGTTTTCTTCGGTCGACCTTCAGGAGGGCGCGCATGCAGCGGCGCTATCCCCTAAGATGGATGGGATGGGGTTATACTTAACACGATGTAATAAACAACTTTCGCCGTTAGCTGTGCGACAGGGACGAGAGATGTCGTCCTGCTCACACACCGTAACCTTCGAGCTCCGATAGCGCAGGAATTACGCTACGCTCGCTCCTTAACGTCTTTTATATGTGACGATTATTTTGTCGTGCTAGACGTAAGTGTCATTCTGTTTAAATTCAAATGTTTTATTGTCATAGTAAGAAAAAAAAAACTGAAAAATTAAAACAAAATGACAACAGGAGCTGTCTCAGCTGTTGCTACTGCGAGGCTAGGAGACCCGTGTAGCGCAAGTTTTCAGACTGTTTACTAACTTAATTAATTTCCAACTGGGATTTATTCATTCGTGCTAATTATTGTCCATATTACGTCGTAAAATAATCATCTAATATCACTTGCCAGTAAGTCACTTTGGTTATTTCTATCAATCAATAATAGTAACTCACTCACCTATTTTAACCTAGCATGGTGTTTACAAACCCTCCTTTGGAATACCTTTTCGTTGAAATTTTAGATTGAAAACCATTTAATTTCATCTTAATCTATACTAATATTATAAAGAGGAAAGATTTGTTTGTAATGTTTTCACACAAAAACTACTGGACCGATTTCAAAAATTCTAAACACAAAACTATTGTACCTATATTTGGTGTTTTTCCTGTACCCGTTCTAGGTAACTAACTGTCATGAACTGACAGGGGAGTTACCCAAATCTATATATATAAAAGGAGAAGGTGACTGACTGACTGACTGACATATCAACGCAGGGCCTAAACTATAAGGGCTAGAAACTTGAAATTTTGCACAGGGTTTCCTTTTATAACGTAGGGGAGCACTAAGAAAGGATTTTTGAAAATTCACCCCCTAGGGGGGTAAAACGGGGGTGCAAAGTTAGTATGAATTTTTGCCGTTTTTGAAGTTAGTGAATGTCTAATTCCACGCGAGCGAAGCTGCGGGCGTTCACTAGTCCTTTATAAATCTATCACAATATACATAAATATTACAGGAGTTTACACTTTCGTTAAGCGTGTCTAATCACTTTATAGCGAAATAAATTATTTGACTTTGACTTTGACTTTGACTAGATCAACCAACACCCATAGACATCTTAGTTGGTGCAGATATATTCTGGGAGATTGTTGTTCTAGGAAATCAGGCGTGTTATGTTATTTCACAAGGAAAAGTCGTGTCGTGGTCGCAAGCTCTAAACGGCCAGCGCCACAAAAGCTGCGGGTAACCGCTCGCAGGATTCACGGCTGAACGGTTTCTGGTCCTTGTTTTGATGACTGCCTTTTTTTGGGCCTCCTTGTGTCCTCACTCCGTGCGTCAGGTGTTTCAACCTCCGGTAAAGTGTAATATAATTATACTAGCGACACGCCCCGGCTCCGCACGGGTGCAAAGCTGATACTACTATATTATGCATGTTATATACATATAAACCTTCCTCTTCAATCACTCTATCTATTAAAAAAAACCGCATCAAAATCCGTTGCGTAGTTTTAAAGATTTAAGCATATAGGGACAGAGAAAGCGACTTTGTTTTATACTATGTAGTGATTATACTAGTGGACGCCCCCAGCTTCGCTCGCGTAGAATTAGAAACATTAACGATGTCTTCCCGCGTTCGGGTTGCCCACTTGACTTCAAAAACGGCATAGTTTCATACTAACTTTGAACCCCCGTTTTACCCCCTTAGGGGATGAAGTTTCAAAAATCCTTTCTTAGTGCTTCCCTACGATATAAAAGGAACCCCTGTGCAAAGTTTAGGCCCTGCGTTGATATGTCAGTCAGTCAGTCAGTCAGTCACCTTCTCCTTTTATATAATATAGATATAGATTTGAAATCGGTCCAGCAGTTTTTGTGTGAAAACATTACAAACAAATGTTTTCTATTTATAATATGAGTGTAGACTACCTTCACCATTAAGGGATAGTTAAAATATAAAAAGTATAGACTTATTCGACGACATAAATGTATTTAGTAAAGTTATTCATCTGTTCCAATCTAAGCCACCAACTCAAACTTTATGGATCTCTAAAACTGCTGAGTACGAGTGTTTCACGGAACCCCGGGGCGGTATTATCAGAGCGGAGTGGCTCAGGGTCTGCCCTCTCGGAGGCACTTAGGCGTACTCGGGCACTCGAGTGGACCGATTTTGCCTAAACTTATTTACACACAATTCTCGTAACGGCATGGTTTTGGCACCAATAGTGTTTATGATGCTGTTAATTGCTCAAGCGGTTGAAATTCAAAGCTTAAATTATTATTTAAGTGAAACTACAGGATAAATTAAAAAAAAAAGCTTTTTATAACTTTTTTTTTACTTTCATGCACTTTCATGCAGGCAGACTGGACTGTCCATTTTTATCACATTGCTGTGGGCTACATGCCACCAGAAGACACTGATAGGGTCCAGTCTGCTAAAGTAACTATAGGGTACTAACGTAGGTTAAGCTGTACTAACAAATTTTAATTCGTATTGTAATTTAATTTTGATTTAATGTAATTTAATTTTTAATTTATTTTATTTTCATGATTATTGTATGTATTAACTATTAATAACTGTAAATCTACTAACATAGGCTAAGTAATACTAACAAATGTATATGAGATTGTAAAAATCTTGAAATAAATGATTATTATTATTATTATTATTATTATATTGTCATCAGTACCAAATATGTGTGCCAAATTTCAGCTCGATAGCTTCAGTGGAAGTGTTTGAAATATTGATTGCAAGATTCCAGGACATACATAGATACATACATACATAGATACATAGGGGTGAAGTTAAATTATATAATAACAAAACATAGTTTTATAACGTATGGGAGCACTTAGAAAGGTTTTTTGAAAACGTACACCCTAAGGGGTTAAAACGGGGGTGCAAAGTTAGTATGAAAATTTGCCATTTTCGAAGTCAAGTGGGCCACCCGAACGCGGGCAGACGTCGTTAATGGGTCTAATTCTACGCGAGCGAAGCTGCGGGCGTCCACTAGTAAATAGATAAACAAGGTATCGTTAAGTATTTGCGTGGTTCGGTGGAATCCCTCCCGCGATTACAAGACCTCTCGGCGTTGGAAGTGTAATTCGAGAATTCAGCAGTTTTGAAGTAGCTTCGAGAGATTGGGTACTGTTTAGAATTCCTTCGGCAAGTTGGAAAACTGCTTTTTACTTGTATTTACTGACAAATTGCTTATTCGATGATTTGCCTCGTTGCTCTAGAGGCCTTGGGTTCGATAACCGGGTCGAGCAACAACTATTGATAAAAATGCCAAATGCCCGGGTAGCTCAGAGTCTGGATTTGTGCCCGGTATACGGCAATGGTCTTACCAGGTATTTCATGGGACCTAAACATAACTGGTGAAGGGGTACTACTCACCACTGCCTGCTCCTTTAGAGAAATAAAGGCGTGATGTTACCTAAGTAGGAAATCTACCTAAGATTTACATTGGTTACAGTTTACTAGAACTAATGAGACTATTGACTCTAAATTGGAGGCCAGTCTAGATGCGTAACTATCACTGAAGGCTAAAATTACTCACCGTTATAAGTGCTAACATTTAATTTCATAAATCGCACATAACTTAAAAAGTAATTGGTGTGTGCTACTTTGATTTGAACCCGGACTCCTCGAGTGTGAGTGAGAAGTGAGTTCGAGCCACTGGGCTGTCATCAAACCCTGAATAGAATTGAGTTAAAAAGAAAAATTACACGCCAATAATAGTACTTGGGACCATAAGTATAAGTAGTACAAGACTAATAATTAGACTGTATTAAAAGTGTCCTTGAACCATACAAGGTAGGTAGAAGTGCCATTCTTACATTGCCATCGTGGCCCATATTACCCGTAGACAGTACAGACCCGTACAGACCCGTACAGACAGTACACATACATTATTATTGTACCAGGAACGCATTATTCTCTAGAGACCTTAAAAGCTAAATTTACTTGGTCAAGGGACCGACACAAACGATATCCTACTGATTGTACCAGGAACGCATAATGCTTCAGGGACATTTAAAGCTGAAGTTTCAACCACCCTAGCCAAGTCAAATGAAATTGAACTACACCCACAGATTACCTGCTTCAGTGAGTTCGCTGAACTGCAATTGATTGAGCCAAGTATTACTTCCAGATGCGACGGACAATATAGTATTGACCGATTGTACCAAGAGCACATAATGCTGCAAGGAGTAGGGTTTAACTGAAGTTTAATTTACTTGGTCAAACTGGACCATACTCCCTGTTAGATGATAAATTTTATAAGGATTTGGACAACGTTTGAATGCCTTTGCCTATAGATAAAAAAAAGTGTATGTAGTCTGTGGAGCGCACTTCCTCTTCCCTTCTTGCTTGTCATGTGTTGTGGTTAGGTTTAAGAAATTTTTTTTTTTAAAAAAGCTTTTTAAATCTTTTTTTTTAAATTTCATGCATTGTCATCGGAACCAAATATGTGTGCCAAATTTCAGCGCGATAGCTTCAATGGAAGTGGGTGAAATATTGATTGCAAGATTCCAGGACATGGATACATATGAGTGAAGTTAAATAAAAGCTTATAATAAAAAGAATTCATATTCATTCAGTCAGTACAATACTATTTATTTTTCTCCCTGAGACCCAATACTCCCAAATGTTTGACAGACACTGCGTGTACCACGAACGCAGTGCTGGCAGTAAACAAACCGGGGCTTATAAGCTGAAGTTTTGAACCCATTACGCTTATGAACCGCCTTCAAGTGCACCTCTCGGCCTCTGAGTTGCTTGGAGAGGTATTCAAATACTTGCCGGACTCGTTTCGGGAGTAGCTCAATAATTTTAGGTGTAATTTTACATAATCCCTTTTATTTTTGACTTGTATAAAAACTAGTGGACTTCTGGCTTCGCTCGCGTGGAATTAGACGAAATAGTTTCGGTTACACCTAGTATTATTATATAGCCTATGTCACTCAGTGAAGATGCAACTTTCTAATGGTGAAATATTTTTTGAAATCGGTCCAGTAGTTTATGTGTGAAACCATTACAAACAAATGTTTTGCACAACCTAGGGATCGAATCCAAGACCAGATAGTAATCTAGTATTAAAAACCTTTAGCGAATCTTTGGACATACAGACAGACAACTAAACCGGGTTCCTAGTTGCCAAAAGAATCTTAAAATAATAAGGAACCTCAAATTTCCATCAAAACTGCTGAGCCGATGGGAAATTACAAAGTCAAGTTATGTAAGGGTCGAAAGATTTTCTAAAACCCCTCACTTAAAAGTGCTCCGGCCCCCAATTTATCCTTTTTAAGAGCAAATAAGGCATTGGATAGGCCGTGGATAGGCCTATAATGTTCAGGGGCCGATTTAGACGCTAAGCTGAAGACTATAAGTCAGCGGGGCGTGAAAGGTCAGTAAGTTTGGGAAGGACCTTCAGTGTGTGATTATTATATTTAAGAAGCCATCTTTCTTTGGAAATTTAATACTGTTTCTAGGTCAGGTTGTGGTTAAAATTTGTAAGCTGTAAATGGTCACAACGGCCGTACCCGAAGCACCAAAGTTTCCACTAGCGGACACACATCCACAATCCGACCGCGCCCGTCGTTGCTTAACTGCCGACATTGAATAGACGCGAGCCATTGGACTATAGACGTTACCACACATATGTGCCAAGTAATTAATACGTGAACTACCACAAATGACCACAATTTGTTTTTAATAAATCACAATTGTATTCTGATCTTATAGTTCATTCGTTTGTTATCATTTGTTAGCACTAAATTCAATAGAGGTCTTTATTTCTTCGTCAATGCTATGCTTTTTAGGATTCCGTACACAAAGGGTAAAACGGGACTAAGGCTCCGGTGTCCGTCTGTCCGTCTGTCACCAGGCTGTATCTCATGAACCGTGATAGTTAGACAGTAGAAATTTTCACAGATGATGTACTATCTGTTGCCCTCATAAGAACAAATACTAAAAAAACAGAAAAAGTAAAAATTTAGGGGGCTCCCATACAACTGACATGACTTTCTTCCCGTTTTTATAGATAATGGTACGGAACCCTTAGCGCGCGAGTCCAATTCGCACTTGGCCGGAAATTAAGTACGTCAATAATTACACAAATAACGTCGTCAGTTGAAAATAACCTTCAACATTTACTAGAACAACGCCTCGTCTTAGCACCTTCCTTAGAATAACGAGCGAATTATTTTCAGAATTTCGACAGTGGAACGAGAGAAGAGAAATTCTCTCTAAGGGTCGACTCACACTGGCGCAGAGTCGAAGCGACGCGACGCGTCATGTTTTTCCGCCTACAGCATATTCAGCTCTATTGCTCTATTATTAAAGCACAGCTCGACTCCAGCCCGCTCGACTCCAGCCGCGCGTCGACGCGTGCCACCATATTTACATAGCAGAAATTTGTACTTAAATAATAGAGCAATAGAGCTGAATATGCTGTAGGCGGAAAAACATGACGCGTCGCGTCGCTTCGACTCTGCGCCAGTGTGAGTCGACCCTAAAGCCAGCCAACATGTGCAGCGAGAGGGATCGTCGGAGGAATGGGGCTCGATTTGTTGCCGCCAGACTTTTATTTTCTTACGCGCCGCTACTTTATGATGTAAAGCGTAATTCTTTCTCCTTGAAGTTGGTCTGGAATTACAATCTACGTGTCGGGAAGAACGTTTGTTAGTGGTAGAGCCTATAGAGAACCAAATAGGTTTTATACGAAACCTAATTGGTTCCATAGAGTTCGCCCGGGGCAGTACCACCGCCCGCCACGGTACCTAGTACCATTTCTGCCGTGTAGTAATTGTTTTTAAAGCAATTATGGTCCGGTTGGAAAGGTGTGGTTTCCGGTTACACTTCGTTAGAGGCGACCATCTTAGTCCTTAAGGGTAGCAACACATCTTTTTTTTTTTTTTTTTAACGATGGGAAATGCCTTTACGCACGGAGTGTGGGACTCGCCGGCCTACTGCCGGAATACCCACTAAAACCCATCGGGCACCATCCTCAGCGCTCCGGGAGGGCTCCGGGATCTCTGTATAGAACGCATCGGTGCCCTCCAGCGCGGTGCCTGGGCAGGCTCGTCACGGGAGTCAAGACTCCCCCGGCGCGGGACGTTGATGACGTCTGCCGCGGCGGCTCCTCCTCCGAGCGGGATCCGAGCGTTCTCGGCTTCGCTCGGCGTCCTCCTTCGCGAGCATTACTGCGTCGCAGAAGGAGGTGACGCTTCGCCACGCTTCCCCGCTCCGGAGCATCGCCGCGACCACGGCTGCCGGGGAAAGATCTTGCCCGATTGTGTCCGTGAGGATCCGCCGCTCTGACTCCCATGTAGGGCAGTTCTAGAGCGTGTGCTGCGCGGAATCCTCTGAATGCCCGCAATGGTGGCACTGCGCCGCTTCCTCCCTTCCTATCCTATGCAGATACTCACCGAAGCAGCCATGTCCGGTGAGTATCTGGGTGAGGTGATAGGTGACGTTTCCGTTGTTCTCAAGCCAGCTCTTGAGGTTTGGCAAGACAGCCCTTACTATACGCTGGCGCGCACTGCGAGGCTCTGCCAATCGCTCACGCCAGCGCAACAAGGCCCGCCTTTTTGACCTTCGTCGTAGCTCCTCGATCGCCTCATGGGGGTCGTCCCTTTGGCGGAGGTCGCGGGTCTTATGAAAGACCTCTGCGTCCATATCCGCCAGAATGTCCAGGGGCGGAAATCGCGCCAGGACTGTTGCCGCCTCGTACGAAATTGTCCGGTACCCTCGAGCAACCCTAATGGCGATCACGCGCTGCGCAGAGTTGAGTTTCGCTGCGCGTCGCTTGTTGCTCGAGAGCCGGCCAGCGAATACGGGCGCTCCGTAGAGCGCCATAGAGCGCACCACGCCTGCGTAGAGGCGGCGGACTTCTCCCCTTGGTCCCCCGAGATTCGGCAGCAGTTTGTGCATCGCACCCGCTATCTTGTGAATCCGGGGGACGAGACGATCGAAGTGCTCGTCGAAGGTCCATCGGCTGTCCAGCACCAGCCCCAGGTAGGTCATGCTACGGCCAACCTGAACGTCAACGTCACCTATCCTCACCGATGTGCTCGGAGGGTCCTCTCTGGGTCTACGACCGTGGAGCCATAGCGCCTCGGTCTTGTTTGGTGCTATTGCCAGACCCAGTTTTCGGACCCCGGCCACTACCCGTGCCACCCCGAGCTCAGCCAGCCTCGCCGTCCTGAAGTAGGACTCCCCTTCGGAGAGGACGAGGGTGTCGTCGGCGTAACAGACGACACTCACACCAGGTGGAAGCGTCGTCCTCAACACCGCATCATACCCGAGGTTCCAGAGGAGTGGCCCTAAGACTGACCCCTGTGGAACCCCGCGCACGACCTCTCTCTCCAGGACACGGCCATCACGCCCAGGGTAGCAGATTTTACGACCGCTAAGATAGGCCCGGAGCACATTCCTCAGGTAGGGAGGAACTCCGTGGTATGTGAGCGCCTCCATTATAGCCTTCCCAGGGAGAGAGTTGAAGGCGATTACAATGTCTAGGCTTACAGCCAGGACTACTCTCCTCTGGGATATGGCCTCCTCCGATAGCGCCCTCACACGGAGGACGGCGTCCAATGTTGAACGCCGTCGGCGGAACCCAAATTGGTTCGGGGACAAGTCGGGACCATCGCGCCCGAGGTGGTCGTTTATCCGCCCGGCAATCACTCGCTCGAAGAGCTTGCCTATGTCGTCCAGGAGACAGATTGGTCGGTAGGCTGCTGTTCCTGCGTCTCATCGTGCCGAGCGCGGGGGCCGAAACCGGTTCGGCGAGCGCGCCGGGCCGCGCCACTACACCGCACCGCCGCGCTACTTCAACTTCAGCCGCCGTCGAGACGCGTGCACATCTCCGTTCCTTTGTCACGCCGCGCGTCCACATTTATCATCATTAAATACAGTCCACGAATTACACGGCTCGAGTTTTATTGAGGGACCCACCAGCTGCTGGCGAGTCTACTGGTTTGCCCCGTTTGTGTAGGAGCACCAGCCTCGCCAGTTTCCACTCGGTCGGATATTGGCCGCTTCTAAGGCAGCTGGTGAAGAGGCGCAGCAGCCTTCTCCACAGGATAGGTAGAGCGATTGCCCATACCTTACCCGGGATCCCGTCGGGCCCTGGAGCGGTGTTACGCGCGGCCGAGGCCTTCGCTGCCGCGCACAGTTTTGCCTCTGTTACGGCCAATTCGTCCGACCAGTCGAAGGGAGCTTCCGGTACGGAGTGGACGTCCTCCTCTGCCTCCGGGAACAACGTATCCAGCACCTGGGACAGGAAGGCGGGATCTAAGGATTCCGTGAGGGGTGGGGCCCACGGGCGTAATTTGCCCATGACCATCTTGTATCTGTGACTGACTTAGAACGACTGTGACACATCTGTGACTGACTTAGAACGAGACTCATACTAACAAGTACTAACTGGACTATTACTAACACAAAATAACAGGAATAACAGTCCCCAGTCCTCATACCTACTAACGAACTGACCAACTAAGGTTTTAAATTATTTTGGATGGTCCAGCTTAGAAAACATAAAATTTCATTTCATCTTTCTCAATTCTCGCATGTTTTCTGATATTGGCTTACTCCCAGACACTATTTGGTTTGAATCTCCAAAGCACTTACCTTAATTTGTCTCGAGTTAATATTTAGATAACTACTTGAATATTTGCATATATCAGCTTAACTTATTATGTTGACAATATGCGGTAACATCTATATATCTATCTATCTATATATATAAAAGGATAAGGTGACTGACTGACTGACTGACTGACTGACTGACTGACATATCAACGCAGGGCCTAAACTATAAGGACTAGAAACTTGAAATTTTGCACAGGGGTTTCTTTTATAACGTAGGGGAGCACTAAGAAAGGATTTTTGAAAATTCACCCCCTGAGGGGGTAAAACGGGGGTGCAAAGTTAGTATGAAACTTTGCCGTTTTTGAAGTTAATGAATGTCTAATTCCACGCGAGCGAAGCTGCGGGGCGTCCAATAGTTTTAAAATATTGCTATATTTGAACGCGCAATGTAAGCATCTGAAAATAGTTCAGTAGAGTGTATACGAACAGAAGTTTCTGTTCTGATACTCAAACTCGATTGAACCGGATATAAATAGCTCAAATCTGAACAGGCAAAGAGTAACTTTATGAAACCAGCATGCTATAGCTCATTAGACTGAAAGACGAACTGCTTATTGCTACTTTGCTTGCCATTTATGGATAATAGACATCAGTGAAGCTTTTTAAGGAATACTGGTTTATATCCATACTAATATTATAAATGCGTAACTAACTGTCTGTCTGTCTATCTGTCTCGCTTCCACGCCAAAACTACTGAACCGATTTAAATGAAATTTGGTACACAGATAGTCTAGAGCCTGAGAAAGGACATAGGCTACTTTTTAATTTGAAAAGAATGTTGAAAAGGGGAATGAAAGGTTGTATGAAAGTATTGTCAATTTCAGAACTGGAAGCATAAAATTTATATTTTAGGCTGTTGATTAGATATAAATAAATATGGCATTCAAAGTTTGTAACGCGCTTGCGAACACTAGACCAAAACCACAGATAAGACTGAAATTCTTAACGCTTGTGATTGACGATGCCAGATTGAATTCTTGCATTTGCAATTCAAGTGGTCAGACCACCCCCTATCTGGCCGTAACGTACTGCCGCAGCGAGGCAACAAGGCATGCGAATACGAATTCTTTACATTGCTTCTATCTAACAATCACATCAACGGGCATAGTTGTTTTGTTTTAAAACAATTGTTGGCGCAATTGGAAGTGTTCCTGCCTTTTACGCCAGGGATTGTGGGTTCGAATCCCACTCAGGACTAACATTCGTGTGACGAACACTTGTGTTTGTTCTGTGTCTGGATGTTACTATTATCTTTTTAAGTATGTAATATCTAGGTATGTATATCAGTCTCTAACACCCATAGTACAGGCTCTGCCTAGTTTGGGGTCCGATGGCAGTGTGTGAGAAGGTCCATGATGATGATGATGATATTATTATGATAAATGTTTCATACAGTCACGCAGAAGTGCTATCAGAACACACCCTTTAATAATACACGCAGAGACAATGTGCTGCACCCAACGATCTCACTCATGGCAATTCAGCAGTCTTAAAATAAAACATCCATATTCTAAGAAGACTACTAATTCTATACAAAGAACATAAACGTTTTCTTCTACATACATATCAAGTTTATGACCACGATATAGCAGAGCAGTTAGCATTACCAATATAGTAATACAGACCATGATCGAGTCGTCATTTCTCTGTGAATACTTAAACTATCCGAATTAAGTTTCTCATTTTAAGTGACTTTTACTGTATGTCTTATGAGAAATAAATATTCTTCTTCTTTAAACTGAATTCGGGACCTTCCGAGTTCAAAACAAAGGCTCTCCAAGAAGGTACTCTTCCATTGAATGCGCTGTAAGGCAAGTAAATTCTACAAGAGTGTTATTCAATTGGGCGCTAACGCGGGCGGGCGGGCGGTGAAACTTGTTCCAGTATTTTTATTTCCATTCAAAGTAGAGGCACTTCAAACTTTTAGTTGTAGTACTTTAAAATGTTATTGAAATAAAATTATCCTTCGATAATTTGAAAGAATTGTGTGACGAAAGATTATTACGAGTATTTTAGAGCAGTATTTCAGGAGTGCCTGTGCAGTTGTTGGGTATTCATTCAAGAGCTCTTTGCTACATGAATTAACAAACCTACTACCACGTACTACGTGCTACTTGGGAATGTTTTTAATAAATTGATCACAACTGATCATAACATGTGGACGCCCAGCAGCTTCGCTCGCTATATGTGAATACTTAAACTATCCGAATTAAGTTTCTCATTTTAAGTGACTTTTACTGTATGTCTTATGAGAAATAAATATTCTTCTTCTTTAAACTGAATTCGGGACCTTCCGAGTTCAAAACAAAGGCTCTCCAAGAAGGTACTCTTCCATTGAATGCGCTGTAAGGCAAGTAAATTCTACAAGAGTGTTATTCAATTGGGCGCTAACGCGGGCGGGCGGGCGGTGAAACTTGTTCCAGTATTTTTATTTCCATTCAAATTAGAGGCACTTCAAACTTTTAGTTGTAGTACTTTAAAATGTTATTGAAATAAAATTATCCTTCGATAATTTGAAAGAATTGTGTGACGAAAGATTATTACGAGTATTTTAGAGCAGTATTTCAGGAGTGCCTGTGCAGTTGTTGGGTATTCATTCAAGAGCTCTTTGCTACATGAATTAACAAACCTACTACCACGTACTACGTGCTACTTGGGAATGTTTTTAATAAATTGATCACAACTGATCATAACATGTGGACGCCCAGCAGCTTCGCTCGCGTAGTAGCTCGTAGACGAAATAGTTTCGATTAGACCTAGTAATATTATATAGCCTATGTGTCACTCAGTGAAAGTGCAGCTTTCTAATGGAGAAAGAATTTTAGAAATCGGTCCAGTAGTTTTTGTGTGAAAACATTACAAACACATCTTTCCTCTTTATAATATTAGTATAGACAAATTAGTAAGCTTATTTTAGCTAAAGATTGTTTTGTCTTTTTTACCTAGCTACAAACCATAGACCCCACTGCTGCGTCTGGTGGGGAGCCCCGTGCCCAGCAGTGGGACGCCTATGGATTGTAGTTGTCTTGCCACAAGTCCTGCTGCACATTCTAGGCCCATGCATAAATGTATGGACTCCTTGGACATGCTATGATTGAAAAACTACACTGTCATAGGATGTTCCAATAAAGCATGCCTATGGTTCAACCGCAAACCAGCGAGGTAGAGCCCTCATGAATATAATATTAGCCGCTAAACCTTCACGTTGAAGGCAGACGATAGATACGTAGGGGTCATGTTGTGGTGGTGAGCGAAATTTGATATGGAAGCCTTGGTAGGTTGGGTTGTTCGACTTGGGGCCGACCCGACCTCGCCGGCAGTTCTGTTATTATATTGAGGTATTTTGAACGGTTAAAATGTTTTAGTGAAACTATTTGTTTGAAAACAATAAATTGATGGGGTAGTTTAATAGTGATATTGAGTTGTAGGATTCGAATATAAGTAACTTTTATTATGGTTACTGATATATTAATGAGAAAATGTGTTTGTTGGTTTGTCCTTTACCGCCTCAAGGGAATGACGGATCAACGTGATGTTTTACATAGATGTAGAGTAGGGCCTGGAGTGTGATATAGGTTACTTTTATCCCGAAAAATTGCGCGGTTTCCGTGGAAACAGACACAAAAACGGTAAGAAAATAATCAAAAATCGTATTAATACTTACATTCAGATCCACTATTCGTACTAAGTCAACTCAACATACCTGAAAATAAAAATGTTGCATCAGTCTAATGAATTCATAATAATATTGGTGTAAACATTTCTATTCAAGTTTGTATACTTTGTACAGTTCGCCCAGGGATATTATGAGGCTGTGTTAAATTTATATTGCGGAATTTAATATGAACTAATTTCTTGAACTGGTTATAATTTTTAACCGGCATTTAATGATCAATCATGAAATTTTATAAAACATGCAAAAAAAATTACCTCAACGATCCCGTTTTAAAATTACAGGTAAATAAATTAAAAAAATGAACTTTTTTTTACAAATTTCATAGTGTTTTATTTTTTTACGAAGTTTCAGTTTGATATTGTCATTGTTTTATTGCCTGTTTAGCTAGTCAGAATTTATATCTTTCAAATGAGACTATTTTCAAGATAATTCACCGTTTGCAAACAAAAAAACAAAGTAAGAACCAAAACATGTGATTTTCGTTAAAAAAAAAATTAAAGTGCCTTTATTTTTGAAATAGCCTACTAAATAAAATTTTTTTTTGTATTTTTATCGATAATTTCTTGTCTTATATTCGCAGATTTCGTTTGATCAAGTTTAAAAAAAACACATTGTATAGTGACATAAATACATTCAAGCAATTGAAAAATAAGTCAGCGTCTGGCGTCTGAGGTAGGAACCGGTTGATTAATGGAATGTTAAGTATTTTGTCAAACATTACTAGTATATTGAATGCAACAGAATTTAGAGGTAATCAAATGGCTGGTAATTCAAGAACAGAATAGAATAGAAAAAAGTGCGTGCGTAAAAAGTACACTTGTCAGAAGTGAAACTTCTTTGGCGAAATATTCAATTATACACAAAATAAATATTCATTTGAAAGTCTTGTTGTTTTATTACAAACATTCGTTCTATCTCACTTTCTCTGTATCGCCTATCCTCTTCTCCGCCACGAACGTTGCTGCGTGACGCATTTCCGTTTCATCCGTAAAAAAAATTACCCTCATGCGCCTAAAGAAGTTTCACTTCAATAATATTTAATTATATTTAATTCCTGGTTTGACAGGAACCTATAAGTATAAAACTTTGTTTTTAACTGCTTCTCATATGCCAGCGGCCGCAGCCACCGGAGCGAGGCGGAACCTGTCGGGATATTAATATTAACGCGTCCCGTGGGAACGAACGGGAGACATACGCCGTCTTGCGCGCCCGGGACACGGGTTCGGTTTCAGGTATTGTAGAGTTTAATTAGTAATAGTTGCTCTTCATACCTGTGTTTTTAAGTATAAATGTTGTATTATTCATAATTAATAAATACATTTTAATCTATCTATATACAGGGTTATTGGTAATTCGACGTATTCCCGTTAGGAGGTGATAGGGGTGACTATTTGTGATAATTTTAACCCCCATATGCATAATGCAAAAGTGAACCATTTTCGAGTTATCAAGGTTTTTAGCTTTTTTCTAAATAAGTCAGAAATGCACCATCAAAAATTTATTAAAAAAAAAGTATCAATTAAAATCTATTTTTTTCTTCTGATTTATAAAAACGATTAAACAATGGTTATTTATCAACATTAAAACTACAATTATCGGTCCAACTTTAAAAATGCGAGACGATTAACGATATTACTTCAATATTTTTTGCGATTTTTGTCCACTAAAATGCCTTAAAAACAAAAAAAACTTATATCAAACTTGGCTTGCAGATTATTTTAAAAACATAACCGTTTTCTTAGCTTTCCAACAAGGTATAACAACTATGAACTTATTTTAAAAAAACTGAGAAAAACCGATCACAAAGGAAGCAGGCGGAAATTTGTATTCGAACTAAACTTATGGTCGTTCTTTAAAATTTCAAAAAAAGTAATAAAAAACAATGCCCAATGTAAATAAAACAAAAAATATAAATATAAAATTAAATTTAGAACCAGTAAAAGTTTAGTAATAATAACATTAATAATAAGTAAGAATTAAGTCATTTTGTAATTTAGCCTAATTAAAGTTCTTGCTCGAAGGGACTTCCCCTATTGCGTAAGTCTCATTATTTTTCTGAGGTGTAACTACCGAAGTAGTCAAATTATTCTGCATTATGTGCAATATGTGCAAGAATTTATCGATGAACCAATTTTGCTCGCTTACGAATTTTTTTAACAAATGAAATGCTTGAAGACGTGCCTATGGCTATAAGGCAAAATATGATATACTAGCAAGACGGATGTCCTACAAATGTGATTCCGAATAATTTGAACACTTCGGTAGTTAAGTTACACCTCAGAAAAAGAATGAGACTGCGTACGCAATATAGGAAGTCCCTTCGAGCAAGAACTTTAATTAGGCTAAATTACAAAATGTTTTAATTATTACTTATAATAAGTAATTGTTATTATTACTAAACTTTTACTGGTTTTAAATTTAATTTTAAATTTATATTTTTTGTTTTATTTACACTGGGCATTGTTTTTAATTATTTTTTTTTAAATTTTAAAGAACGACCTTTAGTTTAATTTGAATACAAATTTCCGCCTGCTTCCTTTGTGATCGGTTTATCTCAGTTTTTTTAAAATAAGTTCATAGTTGTTATATCTTGTTGGAAAGCTAAGAAAACGGTTATGTTTTTAAAATAATCTGCAAGCCAAGTTTGATATAAGTTTTCTTTGTTTTTAAGGCATTTTAGTGGACAAAAATCTCACAAAATATTGAAGTAATATCGTTAATCGTCTCGCATTTCTAAAGTTGGACCGATAATTGTAGTTTTAATGTTGATAAATAACCATTGTTTAATCTTTTTTATAAATCAGAAGAAAAAAATAGATTTTAATTGATACTTTTTTTTTAATAAATTTTTGATGTTGCATTTCTGACTTATTTTGAAAAAAGCTGAAAAGCTTGATAACTCGAAAATGGTTCACTTTTGCATAATGCATATGGGGGTTAATATTATCACAAATAGTCACCCCTATCACCTCCTAACGGGAATACGTCGAATTACCAATAACCCTGTATATAAAAGGAGAATGTGACTGACTGACTGACTGTTGACATATCAACGCAGAGCCCAAACTATAAGGGTTATAAACTTGAAATTTCGCACAGGGGTTCCTTTTATAACGTAGGGGAGTACTAAGAAAGCATTTTTGAAAGTTCATCCCCTAATGGGGTAGAACGGGGGTGCACAGTTAGTATAAAACTATGCCGTTTTTGAAGTTAGTGAATGTCTAATTCGACGCGAGCGAAGCTGCGGGCGGGCGTCCACTAGTTTTAAATAAACCTGGCTATTACTATTACACTATACTTTAATAACAAATGACACGAGGAAAGCAAATATACCGGACAAAAGAAGTCTAGCATAAACAATATACATTCCAACAGGAAATCGAACCCAATACCCTTTATGGTTCGGTCAATTACCCTCTGTCGTCAAAAGTAAACCATATCAAGTTATTCGTGGGAAGCAACGCTTCGCCATATGGCAAATTGACAGACGGCAGGCGATGCTGCTTTACTTTACTCGTGCATTTATAAAAAACTACCTGACCCCGCAAATTAATGTTGTTCTGCCATAATAATATGAAATATCAAAGGAACGCGACACTTCATGTAAATGACTTAACGTCAATGAACGACGGTTAAAATATTTGCATATTGTTCATACAAAAATACTAAAAACGTGTTTAAAAATCATTTTACAGTGGACCAAATTATGAATCTAAACCATTCTCTAATCCCCTTGAACACACACAAAAACTTTCATCAGCATCTATCCAGCTCAATGGATCCATTTGACACTGGGTTGGCCACTAACCCCTCCACCAATCCGCGTTGGAGCAGCGTGGCGGAGTATGCTCTAGACCTCCCGCAGCAGTGTCTGTGGGGGAGACCCGTGCTCAGCAGTGGGACGTCTATGATGATTTATGAAATAAATAAAAAAATACAGCAGTGCAAGAAGGCGAGCTTCCTACTTTGTTCCTACGTACAATCAGTCTCGATTGAACGCAGCCGTAAGTCGTAAGTGCTTTATCGTGCTTTTACGCTAAGTGATTGGAAGCTGTACGACCTGATCTGATGAGCTGATCGTAAAGTAGTGACACATTGTAGTGAAATCGTAAAACAGTCTTGTGAAATCCATGGATTTCGTAGTGTTTTCTATACATTGAGAAAGTTATTTAAAATTAAATATATTCACCACTTTAACATCCCAAATTTATATTTACAGAGGGCCTTTGAAGTTTTGAAAAATGATGTCATTTCCGCAGGGATGTCACATTTCATTAATTTTTTTACGTAGTCTATTTTGTATGCGTCACTTAACTTGCTAGTAACTAGAAATACCGAACGAGTTTTCGATAGTTCACTGGCCCTGAGTTCGATTCCCGGGTCTGGCAAAATATTATTGGGCTTTTCTAAATTGAAATTCCCAGTAGTATTACGGAGTCTTTGTAACCTTCGCTGCGACCCATAGACGTCCCACTGCTAGGCTCGGGACTCCCCCACAGACACTGCTGCGGGAGGTCTAGAGCATACTCCACCACGCTGCTGCAATGCGGATTGGTGGAGGGGTTAGTGGCCAACCCAGTGTCGAATGTTTTCAAGCCACCCGAAGGTCTTCGACAAGGCTTTAACGACTGTTTCCACCATTGAAAACAACCGGGACCGACGGTTTTACGTGCCCTCCGAAGCACGGTAGCGTCCATGAAATTTTGGCACTCCGGTCACCCATCCACAAACCGACCGCGCCCGTCGTTGCTCAACTCTTTCGATCACATTGAATCGACGCGAGCTATTGGGCTATGGACGCTACCGTAGCTGTTAGCTTAGCTGCAACCCCCATAGACAAATCTTCAAGAAGTCTAGATCATACTCCCCCACGCTTCTCCAATGCGGATTAGTGGAGAGCTGTAGCTGTTAACTGCAAACACTCTTCACTATAAGTTTTAAAATGCCCATAATAATAAAAGACAATTATTATTCACATCCCAGCAAACTACCCAGAAGACATTTTGCGGGACATCCCTAATTTCGTTACAAATAGCTCGAACGTTCGCGAACCTTCCACAATCAAATCTAACCTCTAACCCCGAGGCTTAAGATTCGATATTCGATGTGATTGCGTCACGTAGTGCACTCAGAGGTGTCATTTGCATACGAAATGCGTTTTAGAACTGGCCATAGAATAAATGTAGGTACGTGTGTGCAAGTAATAAGGAGTTGATTTTCTCCGGAGAGTTGAGTCGAGAAGAGAAGAAAACAAGAGAGAGAAAACACAGTTTTATTGTACCGGGGGTCACGTTTTTGCATGTTATTCCATCCTTCCTGTGCATCGTTGATCACTCTTCTAAAACTGGAGCATCCTGTAGTTGCCTCTCTACCTCCGGACGAGTCACTTATCATACTGTCGTTTATTCAATTTTAGTCAGACTTTCTTGGTCAATCTATCTTGTCAGGGATAATGATATAATTATAACGTTAATAAATAAATATATAATAATAAATCATGGACATTCTCACACACGGCCATCTGACCCCAAACTAGGCAGAGCCTGTACTATGGGTGTCAGAGACTGATATACATACATAGATATTTTTAAATATATACATAAATAGATAATATTAACATCCAGATACAGAACAAACACAAGTGTTCGTCACACGAATGTTTGTCCTGAGTGGGATTCGAATCCTCGACGGGCGATGAAAGGTTGTATGAAAGTATTGTCATTTTCAGAACTAGGAGCGTAAATTTTATATTTTAGGCTGTTGATTATATTTTAATAAATATGGCATTCAAGGTTTGTAAAAATGTTACCCTTAAGGGTGTAAAATAAACATAGGGGATAGCACATTTACAGATTCATTGCAAATTTGTGGAGCTAAAGTTAACGCGTTAAGAACAATCTATTATTATGTCTAATACCACGCGAGCGAACTGCCGACGTCCACTAGTACCCAATACGCAATACCAAGATACGATGCAATGAAACGTAAACAAATGCGTCCACTAGATACGGAGCTTGATACGGATACATGTCTGAACGACCTTAAGTTCTCCTCAGACTTTAAGTCTTGAACAGTAAACCAACAATGATAATACGGTAACTTTAGTCTGGAGTGTCTCTAGGTAACGTTATGGTAATGTATGCGTTTTCCGTTAACTGATTACCATTTCTAATTAGAGAGCCTTGGTAACAATAGGCCATTATTATTCTCGGCACATCAGATGGGAATACGGTAAGGTTAGATGAGTCTGGCTGTTAGTTGATAAACTTAAACTGATAATTAAAAAGTAAATAAGGAGTTTGGAAATTATTCTGATGCTACATATTAACACCACTTCTGAGGGATGATAACACTTACAACACTTAACACTTCCGGTGGATTCCCACCGTTTGTTGGTGGTAGAGCCTATAGGGAACCAAATAGGTTTTATATGAAACCTAATTGGTTCCATATAGAGTTCGCCCGGGGCAGTACCACCGCCCGCCACGGTACCTAGTACCATTTCTGCCGTGTAATAATTGTTTTAAAGCAATTATGGTCCGGTTGGAAAAGTGTGGTTTCCGGTTACACTTCTTTAGAGGCGACCATCTTAGTCCTCAAGGGTAGCATCACATCTGTGACTGACCTAGAACGAGACACCTACTAACAAGTATTAACTGGACTATTACTAACACCAACTAACAGGACAAATATCACTAACAATCCCCAGTCCTCATACCTACTAACGAACTGACCAACTAATGTGTTAACTCTCTCTGCTAATTGGACTAACAATCCCAGTCCCAAATTGAGTCTTGTTCAAAATCAGTCCCAGTTGTCATGAGCGGCAGCGGATGGGTGGTGCTGCAAGCTCGTTTGCTATCTTTTATCCATAAAAAAAGCAGAAAAGCAAAAAGAAAAATATGTTAAATTTAAAAATTTAAAAAAAAACACGTATTTTAGAAGGGATTTGGTTGTTTAGAAGATTATTTTAGAGGCATCTTCGTGATTTTTTTCTATCGAGTCAACATTAATGATGTTTTGAAGACTGTATCAATATAACATAATATATCCCCAAGAATACCATATTTTATTTTTATTTTATTCTCTTGGTTCGTGTGATTTCTTGTTTTATAAAACTCGCGTTTAGCCTCTGTAGTTCTCTTAACTCGAAACACATATTATCGACGTGAGCCATTAGGCTATATACCGCTGAATTGGTGAAGATAGTAAACCATAAAATTCTCAATCCGTTCATAAATACAAAATAATAGCCGTTAACACTCATACAGAATGTCTTGCGTAAAATACAGGACATTAAACCGATTGTACGTACAGTATGTACAGTGACGCACAAAGGTGTTATCGCAACAAAACGGGCACATCCGCCGTCGGTGAATACATTTTTACTTGCGATTTTACGAGCGCCGTGATGTCTTGGGACATAAAATTCCTATTGATTCCTTCGTTCAGTGTTTTGAGCTTTCAATGTGATACATTATTTCTTTGAAGAAATACAGAAAATGCTATTATTGTCTGCCATATCCATAAATAATATCTGGAGCGAATGAAATTCTTGTAATGTCGGAGTACAATATTTGAGACTAGTGGACGCCCGCAGCTTCGCTCGCGTGGAATTAAACATATACAACTTTCTATATTATTATTTATTCAACTATAATAGAAATTATATTTATTGCAAATATGAAGCACGTCATCAACTTTCATTTGATATTCCAAGGACACACATTAATATCACTCGTTTTAAATCCAAGACAAAAACATGAATGTTTTACTCAGAAACGCCTTTTTATATCTCAATTTTAACTACAGTTATATTCTTTTACTCGTTGATATGTTCGGATATTTCCTTCTCTACTAACTTAACACTCGTCGTCGCATATATACTGCAATCTGTGTCAAAAAGGTTTCGCGAACTTATAAGTTTATTGTTATATATAAACAGGAATTTTAACTCTTATCACGTGCCTATTTTACCACATTAACTCATTTCATTATTTCTGTCACATTTGTCCAGATTTATTTATGAAATAACCCTAACGTTGTTAAACGTCCTTCATTCAGCATATTGTATTTAATATTTCGCCGGCGGCAAACAAGTCGATCATTATGATTACAACAAATAATTTTAAACACAAATTCCGCCGTACAATACAATACATTAACCCAATTGTACAGTGACACACAAAAGTGTTATCGCACGATAAAACGAGCCACATTCGATGTTGGTACACGTTTTTACTCGTTATTTTACGAGATCCATGTAACGGTCGCAGTGAAAATTCATTGTTTTGCGCGACTGTACCTAAATGTCAGTTTGAATTGATACTGGATCCATTACTCCTAATAAATAAGTATTTGACGTGAATGTATGTGATGAAAAATCGTTTTAAATAAGTGATGGCGCTTATATTGTTCACAGTTACCGATTGCTGGGTCGAGTCGAAAGATAATGCCATAGACACTATGCTAAGATTTAATAAAAATTTAGTTAGCATTTTATATGAAAGTTTTATAAGTTTGTCATTAGCTTTACTTAGTCATTTTCCTAAATAAAAAAAATGAAATAATTTATTTCTAACATTGTTGTTTCCCGTGTTAGTAGATATGTGACAACTTATAAATAATGTAAGTACATACAATAATCTTAAAACTGAGCGCTTTGATTTTATGATAGATCTTAAAAGATAAAAAGATTATTTTAAAGTTTAACTTCAATTCAATTCAATTCAATAACAACAATTCTTGGGATCAATAAATAATTATTTTCATGGAGATTTTCAAACAATGCACACGCCTGTTTTTCCTCGAAGGGGTAGCCAGAGATCTGTGTCCATCTTTTCACCAGTTATGTGTAGGTCCCATGTAACAGGTGAGTATTGCCATACAGCGGGGACAATCAAGACTCCGAGATATTACTAGAAATTTCAAGTAAGAAAAACCCTATCTAAAACTTTGCTCAACACGGGGATCGAACGCAGGACCTTTTGCTTAGCTGTCACGTATGCGATCACTAGACAAGGAGGCAGTACGTTTAAACGAACTCTCATTAAACAGACATAACGTTGGAACGAGTTGAAATCCTTCGAACAATCAATTGTAAAGAAAGTCGTTCGTTGCGACCCATAGACGTCCCACTGTTGGGCACAAGTCTCCTCTCAGAATGGGAGGGATTAGGCCTTAGTCCACCACGCTGGCTAAGTGCGTATTGGCAGACTTCAAATGCCTTCGAGAACATTATGAAGAACTCTCAGGCATGCAGGTTTCCTCACGATGTGTTCTTCACCGTTATAGCAAGTGACATTTAATTTCTTAAATCGCACATAACTTAGAAAGTCATTGGTGCGTGCCGTTGGGGTTTGAACCTGGACCGCTCGAGTGACAGGCGAGTTCGATAGCCACTGGGCTGTCACCGTTTAATGTAAAGAAAGTAATGACAGGTAAAGATTAACATTATGAACGAGAGTACGCTCTAGACCTCTCTTAACTGTGGGAGAGTGCAATGCCCAACAGTGGGCGCATGTGAGTCGCAGCACAAAGAACAACAAAATACAGAAACAAACGGGTCCTAGCACTTCAGAATGTAATTTTAATATAAACCTGCAGTAAAATTAATACTCGACTAAAATACACAGCGTTTAAAATCATAACCTCAGTGTTACCGCACTAGAGCGCCGAGTATATTTTGTGCTGGCAACATTCAGTGTAAATTTCATGTATGCATTGTTGGAAATTATCTGTGTTTCGCAAACAAAGGGTACCAACGGCACATATTTTCGCAATATGCGATCGTAACCAGCTGCATTTGGAGTGTTAAGTATCAACTCGGCTCTGTCGACAGTCATTCAATTTTGAAGTTTGAACAGACCGCAAAATTCAATTAGCGGTACAGTGCTTTTGAAGGCGTTTTATTTTGAACTAGCAGCTTCGCTCGCGTGGAATTAGACATAACAAAAGTTTCGTTTACATCTAGTAATATTATATAGCCTATGTCACTCGGTGATGCAGCTTTCTAATGGTGAAAGAATTTTTGAAATCGGTCCAGTAGTTTTTTTGTGAAAACATTACAATTACATAAAAATGTTTCCACTTAATAACATTAGTTGGTCAGTTCGTTAGTGGGTATGAGGACTGGGGCAGGGACTTCATAGTTGGTCCTGTTAGTTTTTATTAGTAATAGTCCAGTTAGTAATTGTTAGTATGTCGTTTTAAATCAGTCTCCGATGCGTTGCAACCCTTGAGGACTACGATTGTCTGCTTCAAAGAAGTGTACCTATCCTTAAACACTTTGCAACCGAATCACAGTGGCATAGAAAGGAATTGATACACCTGACATACAACAGTGTTCCTATGGCTATGCCTTTATAAAACTAGTGTAGATAACAAACAAAACAAGAAAATGAGTGAAATTCTACGTAACGTTCGGTCGCAGAATCGAACCAATTCGTCAATTAAGCAAAACCTCGAGAGCTGACGCGTGATTGATGGCCGCGGCGGGCGCTCGATAGATGGCGCTGGCGGCGACAGAAGGAGAAAATAGACCTCACATTTGCCGGTCTCGGGTTCAATGTATATAAATAAAAGGAGAAGCTGACTGACTGACTGTCTGACATATCAACGCAGGGCCTAAACTATAAGGGCCAGGAACTTGAAATTTTGCACAGGGGTTCCTTTTATAATGTAGGGGAGCACTAAGAAAGGATTTTTGAAAATTCACCCCCTAAGAGGGTAAACCGGGGGTGCAAAGTTAGTATGAAACTGCCGTTTTTGAAGTCAACCCGAGGGCAACCCGAACGCGGGCAGCCGTCGTTAATGGGTCTACGCGAGCGAAGCTGCGGGCGTCCACTAGTGTGATATAGCTTTGGTCATTCCATGGTCGGCAGCGTATAGGTGGAATTGGACGCTTGTACGAGAAATTTTAGAAAAATATCAGCGACATTGACCTGTTTTTGACAGAAAAATTATGTCAGATTAATGTTAAAAATTGAATAAAGTTCGGTTCATCCGTTTGGAAGCTGTGATGCCACTGACAGACTCGATGTGGGTTTGGGGCTTGGTGGTAGCCCAGTGGCTATCGAACCACCTGGCACTCGAGAGTTCCGGGTTCAAACCCCAGCAGCACGCACCAATGACTTTTCTGAGTTATGTCGGGTAGTTCTGTTAGTGGTGACAACAAGTGACTCCGTATTATTTTATGTATTAAAAATTGTTTCGGTAAAAATAAGCTTAAAACAGTGTGTAAATAGACAGTATAGTTGTGATTGTGCATATATCTAATCATAAACAAAGTTTTAACCAAGTCAGAGTAGCGGTTTTTTAAGTGATTTTAGTGTTCAACGCCTTGTCGTCTTGTGATTATTTTGTTTACCTACCGACTTTCGCTCGCGTACATGACTAAGTAATTTTGTGAAACTTTAAATCAAACTTGTGTTATATTTACAAGTCGTTAGTTTTCGAAAAAAAAATGGCTCAGAAATGTGGCAGCTGTGGTAAATTTTTGTCGTCAGATAGCGCTAAATGTAGCTCTTGTGCGCTTTCTTTCCATCGCCAGTGTGTGAAAATAAAAGTCGACGCTCGCCTGCCATCCAATTGGCAATGCAGTAGCTGTAAGACGAAACACACAGTGTCACCGCCGACGTCTAGCTCTAGTAGTCCAAACACTGACGACAACGATTCGAATCTACCACTTGCTGAAAAGCTAAATATGACAAAAGAATTAAAGTCAATACAAACGCAACTCGCAACAATACTCGAGGAATTCGCGAGCCACCGCGTCGAGATGACAAAATTCAGGCAAGAAATGTTGAGCCTGAACTCCACTGTGGCTGATATGAATAATAGATTGACGACGGTTGAGGGCAAAGTCAATAACATTGCCAAGCGCCTGGCCGAAGCTGAAAGCAAAATAGAGGCAGCGGGATCCAGTTTTCGAGTAGCATCAGATCTCGAAAGCCGTCTCAATGACCGGGACCAGGACATGTACCTGACAGATGTCGAAATCACGGGTGTAGAGGAGCAGTCTGGTGAAAACCAGATACATCTGGTCACGGCGATCGCTCAAAAAGTCGGTGTGCCCCTACAGCAGAATGATATTGTTTTCGCCGAACGTAGCGGGAAGCGGCGAGAGGCGAGCGCTGAGGGGCCTGCGGGCGTGGGCGGGCCGCCGCGCGCTCTTGTGGTGCGGCTGGCGCGGCGGGCCCTGCGCGACGAGCTGCTGCGCGCCGCGCGCGTGCGCCGGGGCGTGGACACGAGCGGCATCGTCGCGGCGACGCAACCGCGCCGATTTTATATAAATGAGCGACTTACGTGGTACAACCGCCAGCTATTTCGGAGGTCACGTCTGGAGGCAAGGACCAGGTCATTTCGCTACGTATGGACGCGTCAGGGGCGGATATTCGTTAGACGGGAACCAGGATCTCCGGCCTTTCGGATTCGGTGTGAATCGGACATTGAGAAGGTTTTCTCATCGTCCCCTCAGGGCGTCAAGTAGTATTAGTATAACCTGCTGTATAATGTTAACTTTTTTATTTCAATTTTGGGATGTTCCAATGTTCGACTTCCCGGTGAACTATAACCCAACAAACAAACTAGGCTTATAAAATTAAGTCTATAAGGTCTTAACTCTTATACTTGTTTTAAAAGAGCATGCATTATGTCAATGTTCCTTATAATGGCACATTATTAGAAGATTTGGCTAATACTACCTTTATTCTTATAATTTGGCTGGGTAAACGTTAATAAATCCAATTAATACGGCTACAATAAGGGTTCGAAATGTGTTCTTCTTATAGAGGCTAGTTACATTGCTTTTTAGCCGTATAATATTCAAAGTCATATAAAGGCTTTTAATATGGTCAATTATTCTTATAAAAGTAATGCACAAGGTATCTATGATGCTTTTCAACTTATAGGAGCATTTGATAAGACGTCTATCCAACAAACGAATTCTAACATTTTATATGATCTTAACAAGGATGAAAGCAATCCATATTCTCTTACACAATGATTATAAAGATATTATTCTCTTTAAGGTTATATTAAAATGCTTTACATAAGTAGATCCGCCATATTACGGAGCGGAATTTGTATTTTAAAAAAATACAAAATTACCAAGCCGATACCAACGAATCAGCCAGTGGTTCCGTAGATGATTATTTTATAGAAAATGAGAATGAAAAGGAAAGCAGTGAGAATGAATATAATTGTAGCGATAGTGATAGTGATATAGACATATCATTAAATGAAGAGCTGAAATTAAAAGTATATCACCTATCGTGGTGGGAATAGAATAGGAAAGGAAAGGGAAATCAAAACCTGCCGATTTAAAGTAACATTTAATTATTTAGTAATTACTATACAATTTTAGCACAAAATGAAAGAGAATCGTTGCAAAACCTATGTTTTCACGACCTCTCACAAAGTGTAAAGGTAAACCAGAAAGGGTCGGATATAATTATATATAGTATCTACTATTAAAATATTCCTTTCTTAGAATAAAATGTGTCGACTTCCATGGGCATCGCAAATTATGTAAATTAAGATATTTTCCTTGTAGAAATTTGTCAACATCTGCCAATATGTATACTACCATTGCAATATCTGCGGACAAACATATTATAATATAGAATTATATTCTTTTTTGTGTACTACTATTACGTATTATTACATTTCAATCTAAAATTAGTGCACAAAGTATCCCTATAAAGAGATATCTCCCAGCCAACCCAACCCAACTATAGCGAAAAATAAATTTTATATTATGGGAAAAGACTAGCTAGGTACGATTTAGTTTGTGTGCAAGGAACCCTAACGATATGTAAAATGGCGATACCATAAGCAACAATCGTTGCCGTTATAAGTCTTCACTCCTATAGACACCTTGTAAACGATGTGCGAATCGTTTTGCTCTTATAGTAGCACTGGTTATAACATGATTAAATAATTAATAACGTTTTAGGCACAAAAACAGCTTAAATTCAAGGGCGGGTTGATCTTACAACACGCAGCGTACCACATTTTACCATGCATTTAAATTCCCATACACTCTTCACTATAAACGAGCACATAAATCACGTAAATAAAATACATAAAATAATAACTTACCGTTCACTTTTCAGTAAAATGGTTGACGTTTCTCTTTTTTCGCCAAACTGTTGCGAAAATGTAGGTAAATCTAACAAAAATACTTATAGTAGAATCATAAATAGACGGCTATAAGGGCCAACGAATTTTTAAGAGCCTTTGATTTGCCGCAATGAGTTTAACTCCCTTGTACCGGACCATAATAAAACACGTATAAGGGTGATCGCCCGTATTAACGCTATCCGTATGTTTCTTATAAGTGTATTGGCTTTTTAGGAGCTTTTTTCTTGCACTTATAAGTTTAACTTCCTTATTCCTTGTCATAATATAACACGTATAAGGACAAAAAGCGGATAATAAAGCAACTATAAGAAGGGTATAAGGTTTTAGTCTTTATAATTTGTGCCCAAACGCACCCTTATTAGCGATAATGCGGCTCTTATAAGAATATTATTTTTGGTTATATAAGCCACAACAAGAGCAATTTTTGTTAGTTGGGAAATGTCTGTTTATATTTACCGTACTCACTCGGAGTCTGATGTTGAGACAGTATTTAAAAAGTAACGTTTTAATAATGTTAAACTTTCTTACCTATATAAGTTTTATGACTGATCTTTTTATTCAAGGGTGCGAGGGCAATAAAATTAAAAATATCTATTTGTTTAAGTGTTTCAAATCATTAGGTGAAGTTTTTATATTAATTCATAAGCATTTATGTTGTTATTGCGTTTTTTATTATAAGTGTTTCAATTTTAAGTTTTTTACGAATTTTCTTTTAAATATTGATTTGTACTATCGTTACTTCACAAAGCCGTTGAACTGCATAAAGGTGTACAGTCAATCATATATTATGTTGTTTACTCCAAAAATTTTAATTGCTTTACTATATTTAAATGCTTATTATATGACAACTTATGTCTTAGAAACTGGTTAAGTTAAAAACTATGAAATTTGGTCTAATCAATCCATGTTCCCTAGGAAATAAGCACGACGGATTTATTTCCGCTATATTAAATCATTCAGTTGATGTCCTAGCTGTAAATGAGACGTGGCTGAAGGAAGGCGAGGAAGGGCGTGCCCCGGCGGTCCCTGGTTACAAACTTGTGCACAAAGCTCGCATTGATGGACATAGAACTCGGGGCGGTGGAGTGGGGTTTTTTATCCTAAAAGAAATTCGCGTGAAAGTTCTTACTCATCCAGTTGTAGAATCTGTTGAGCAGATGTGGCTTAGTTTTAATTTAAATGGTGTGTCTCTTCTCGTAGGAACTGCTTATCGCCCGCCTTGGCTACCACTACAAATTTTCATAGATGCGTTAATTGAATCTCTATCTTCATTTGAGTGGCATAATTATACTATTGTGTTGGGAGATTTCAACGTCGATTTATTAAACAATAATAATATTAATGCCAAAACAATCCACGATTTCTTGGCTGTAAAAAACCTAACGCAACATGTGAAGGAACCTACCCACTTTACAGATCACAGTAATACGCTTCTAGATCTCATTTGTACAGATGCCCCAATCACACATATAATCATTGATCATGTACGTGATCTTAGCAGTCACGCTTTCATTAGTTTTAAATTAAATACTATGAAACATCACATGCGACCTAAACTTGTTACATATAGGCCAATTAAAGAAATTGATTTAAAAACGTTTGGCGAGGATCTGAAACTTATAGACTGGGATACAATACTACAACTAACAAATGTTAATGATATGATTGCTAATTTTACACGTCATATCCACTCACTATTTGACTGTCATGCCCCGACTAAGACAGTGTATATTAAGGATAGCCAGCATCCCTGGATCACGTATAACATCAGACAAATGATGAGGACTCGCAACAAGGCCGGCACTCGAGCTCATAAAACAAAATTGGATACTCATATATCATATTACAAGGAGTTAAAAAGTATAGTAGTAACAGCTTTGTACACGGAAAAAATGGCTTATTTTAAATATTATATAACCTCTAATATAAATTATCCTAACATCATGTGGAAACATCTTAGGGCACACGTTACCGTAAAAACCAAACCAGAAATATGTCTCCCTCCCGCCCTGTCCTATCCTGACAAAATTAATAACCACTTCTTGGATGTACCTGGAAGAAGTGTGACTCCTCTTTCGTATATAACTTTTTTCCAGTTCCACAATTATTGCTCTACTATGTTTGAATTTTGTGAGGTTACTGAAACAGAGGTGAGTAGAATTATAAGATCGTTACGCTCAAATGCGTTAGGTACAGATGGTATATCTCTGGAAATGCTTCGATTAACGCTTCCAATTTCACTGCCACTATTAACATCTATTGTAAATATGTCGTTTAAAACAAGTACCTTTCCAGATATGTGGCAACAAGCATTGGTAAAACCTCTCCCAAAAAAAGAAACCCCAACTGAGTTACGAGACTTGAGACCAATTAGCATATTACCAAACACTTCTAAAATTCTAGAGAAAATTGCTTGCGACCAGCTAAAAAAATATTTAGAATCAAATAATATTCTACCTTGTGTACAATCTGGGTTTAGGAAAAGTAGGAGTACTACTACTGCGTTATTGGATGTTGTCGATGATCTCCTTACTGCTCAAAATATAGGAGACGGAAGTATAGTGATATTCCTCGATTACACACGTGCTTTCGATTGCTTAAATATACCACTTCTTCTGTCTAAGTTATCTTATTATGGTTTAAGTCCTGAAACTGTAAAATGGTTCGATACCTACTTTAAAAATAGGTCTCAATGTGTTATGGTTGATAGTGGTAGCGGAAATAAGCAGTTCTCTCAAATGAAATCAATAAATAGGGGAGTACCACAGGGCTCCATTCTAGGGCCATTACTCTTTATTTTGTATAGCGCAGACGTGGCCAAGCAAATTAAATATTGCAAATATCACATTTATGCCGATGATTTGCAGCTGTACATATCTTTCAAACCTTCAGAGACACGTACAGCCATTGATAAAATAAATTCGGATCTGCAACGTATCTTTGAGTGGTCAGAAAAAAACACCTTAGTATTAAATCCCCAAAAATCTAAATTTTTAATTGTTGGCACCAAAACACAAATAAGTAGAATAGCTGCAAATAATCCTCAAATACTGCTTAACCATAAACCAATAGAAAGAGTTTTAGAAGCGCGTAATTTAGGCGTTTTAATGGACGAGTCCCTTCGCTTCGAAAATTATGTTAAAAGCGTAGTAAGAAACTGTTTCTATCGACTTAAGGTACTCTATAGAATCAGAGACTTCATAAATCCTGACTTACGTGGGAGACTTTGCGAAGCGATGGTTCTCTCCAAGCTTAATTACGCTGACACTGTCATTGGTCCCAGGCTTTTGGCGCGCTCTCAAAATCTGATACAGAGGGTACAAAACGCATGCGCAAGATATTGTTTTAACATACCGCCGCGGACGCACGTCACACCTTACATAAATGATGCGAACATGTTGAAAATGAAGTACCGTAGACAGCTTCATCTCGCTTCTTTGTTGTTCGGCATTATTAAAGATAAATGTCCGCCATATCTTTATTATAAATTGGAATTTGTGGATAGTAATATTATTACACGTAACACAAGAGCAGGCACATACATTCTGAGTCAACAGTCCTTAAAGCACTGCTCTGCGGCTTTTCGAGGAAGCTTTAAGTATAATTCAACTAAATGTTGGAACAATATTCCACCTCCCTTACGTAGTCTGAATAATGTAAAATCGTTTAAGCGAAAATTCAAATTACATCTATTAAACGTACAAAAACAATCTACACTAACACTTACAACAACAAACCAACTCTAACACACACACCAATACACACACAACACACCCACGCATACACACACACACACACACACACTATTTGTAATTTCTTTTTTTTTTTGTTGAAAATATGAATATATACTTAAAGCTTTTCTTTTCTCTCCTTATAGATTTTAATATTTATTTATTGTGACCCAAGCACCCATCACAGTCTTTCGTTTTCCTTTTTTTGTAATAGATTTAAGTATCAATTAACTGTGTTTAGCTTCACCACCACCCGAACTACGTGACACTGACGGACGCACTGAAAACCAGCGTCGCGGCATTAACACCGCCGCGGCAAAGCTGAGTGCGTTCGTTTTTCTCTTAATGTAGCTTTTTCTTTCTTTCTGTGTTTTAAGTATCTGTATGGTTTTTTTTTTTTTTAATGTTTTTGTATGCTGCATTTCATTTCATTTCATTTCATGTGCGATTAATAGAAATTAAAATGTCACCTGCTATTACGCTGAAGGAAACATAGTGAGGAAATGCATACTCATTCTCTTCTCGGAATGGTAGGGGTTAAGCCTTAGTCCACCACGCTGGTCAAGTACGGATTGGCAGACTTCACATGCCTTCGTGAACATTATGAACTTTCAGACATGCAGGTTTCTTCACGATGTGTCCTTTACCGTTACAGCAAGTGACATTTAATTTCTTCAATCGCACATAACTTAGGAAAGTCATTGGTGCGTACCGCTTGTGTTTGAACCCGGACCGCTCGAGTGAGAGGCGAGTTAGCCACTGGGCTGTCACCGCTGTAACTTCCTTCCGACAATACCTTAATTCTAGAAGTTTGTGACAAAAAATATATAGCATTCGAAGCCCATTACTCAAAGGAAACCGCGACAGCCAACAAAAATTTGGTAACTTTTCGCAATAGTCATGAATCACAATATTTTTCATTCTTTACGCCGGGAATCTAACTTTTTCTTCAGTTCGAAACCTTGTCCTCGTAACTCAAACATTCCAATACCTCGAATTGAGTTCTCAACGTCACATAGCGTCGGTTGGAGGTGGCCATGGTTTTGTGAAACAATCAGATCAGTTTCTGTTTGACGACTCCGTGACGGCACGGTAATTATGATACTATTACCGTGATAACAGTCCGTGACATGGACTGCCGTACCGCGGGTTCGAATTTAGGGCAGATATTTATTTCGCAGATATATGTGCGTTGTACGTACAATCCATTGGACTTTATTATACAACTAATGGACGCCCGCAGCTTCGCTCGCGTAGAATTAGACCCATTAACGACGTCTGCCCGCGTTCGGGTTGCCCACTTGACTTCAAAAACGGCAGTGTCATACTAACTTTGTACCCCCGTTTTACCCCCTTAGGGGATGAATTTTGAAAAATCCTTTCTTAGTACTCCCCTACGTTATAAAAGGAACCCCTGTGCAAAATTTCAACTTTCTAACCCTTATAGTTTAGGCCCTGCGTTGATATGTCAGTCAGTCAGTCAGTCAGTCAGTCAGTCAGTCAGTCAGCTTCTCCTTTTATTGTATATAGATTTAGAAACTAACTTGGAAATAACTTAGTTTAGGAACTCTAAAATTTCTTATTGTCGGTATCGATAGAAAATCCTCGATAGAAAAATGCATATAAAACCGACTACCTACTGATTTATACACTTCCAATAAATCCATCTGAAAAAATCATTATTGTGTTTATTTTATAACTGATTCAGAAAAAATGGGCCCAGTCCGGCCGCGGCCATCACTCATCGCCACCCTACAGAGTGTTCGTAATTTACGGCCGCGCTATAAAGGGTGTGGTGATTTGTAGAGCCATGCTCGCGTAAATCAAACGCGCGATGCGTATCCCACCTGAGTTTGTTACTGAGGTCAACTGCCGATTGCTTCTGTATTAGTTCACGTGATTTATGCAAGTTAAAACTTAACCCTCCAGCTGGGCTGGGAGAAGTCAGCGGGTTGTAGCTGGATTCAAAAGACAAAGTGGAAGAATCAGTGTTAAGGAGAAGCATAAGTCTAGTAGACTACGATTTTGACAGTGACAGTTCAGCGATATGAAGATGCTGCTTTGTAGAACTAGAGTAAGAGCAAAGTTACATTAAATTATTAGTCTATGCCACGTACTTGCTGCGACGTTTTGTTATAATATTAATTTTGCCGGGACATGTACTGAAGTATTGCTGTATTTTTAAAGAGTTTGATTAGATTGCAGCGCTGCAGCGGCTACATAACCTTAAGCATCAAATGGACAACTTATGGCTAACGATAGGAGAACGAAGACGAACAAATTACATTTTTATTTATTGTGTGATACCATTATCATCTCTTTATGATTTGTATAATTTGTGTGTGCATTTTATATGGTATATTCTCGCTCTTTAAATTAGGATATAATATCTGTAATAGTTATAAGTGGAAACTAAATTGTTACATAACTAAAATGCTTGATTAAGCATCCACTTTTTTTGTGTCATCTATGTGTTAATTTAACATTGTTTGTTTCTTAAATAAAAATAAAAATAAATAGTTCTAGTTTTGTCTAATACAGATAACTCAATGAATATGATATCTTATCCTTATCTTATTAGCGAACAGACCCTTTAATTTTTTGTACGTTAACTTCTCCTAAGCACACATTCAATCTTCAGCACTTGCACGTTAAAACTCCAAAGGATCCTCAGCTCCTGCGGCGGCGAACTGTCTCGAAAGCTGGATGAACTTTTACAGAAGCTGCAACGAGCTTTGAGGGTGAACTAACTTTTGAAAGTTTCACTTTATAAGCTAGCAAGTTGCCGACATGTAATAGATTTAATGCAATCTTAAAACAAAGTCTGGTTAAAGCTTTTGTTTAGAAATTATAATTTGCTCAAATATTAATAGAGGATTGGGGGCAGTTTAAAGTTGTTGTTATAACAACGGGTTGAGAGGCGATAAGAAGTGTTTTACTAGTGAAACAAACAAGTCTACAGATATTATTGCATGGATTTAGGCTTGCTCATGGATATAAGATCGTAGCGTCCATAGCCCCATGGCTCGCGTCTATTCAATGTGATCGAAAGAGTTAAGCAACGATGGGCGCGGTCGGTTTGTGGATGGGTGACCGCTAGTGGCAAAATTTCATGGACTCTACCGTGCTTCGGAGGGCACGTAAAGCCGTCGGTCCCGGTTGTTTTCAATGTTGAAAACAGACGTTAAGCCTTGTCGAAGACTAAACCCTCCACCGATCCGCATTGGAGCAGCGTGGTGGAGTATGCTCTATCACTCACGCAGATTTATATGTTGGGGAAACCCGTGCCCAGCAGTGGGACGTCTAAGTACTTGGCACAATTGGGTCGTACTAGCCCGTGCGAACTTTAAATAGGTTCTTTACAGGTTCTGCCACCCGAATGTACTCGATACTCATTCGTTAGTGATAAAGTCATTCTCCATGTTTAATCAGGAAAGCAGCCCGTACACCGTCGGCCGAGATAATTGCGCACGGCATAAGCTCTTCAATTATCACCGAATTACAATGCCAATACGCATTACGTCACAAAAGGTACAATCAAACATTTTCGCCAGTCCTCTCGTGATTGCGAATCGTGTTTTTAATTAACAATCGCATTACACCTGCCGGCGAACAGTTTCAGGATCTGTACGAGGTGGAATTTAATCTTCATTTCATGAGAAACGGTGATTAATCAAATGTTCGTGAGTAATTTTTTATTGCCCACTGTTGAGCATAGGTCTTATATCAAAATACCTATGAAGTTTACGACAATTAAAAACACTGTCAGACGTAACTGTAACTAAAGACTAAACTTACTCTAACTGTTCCCAAGCAAATATTAAATTGTTTTCTTCATAATCATGCTCGTTTTATTATTAAAAAATTTCATCGCCCCCGGATGGGCTCGAACCACCAACCTTTCGGTTAACAACCGAACGCGCTAGCCAATTGCGCCACTGAGGCAGGTGATGCGAAAGTGAAATTTTGCACGACATTGGAGGTTTTTTATTTTCGTCACTTCGTATTTTCGTTACTTCGTATTTTCGTTACGAAATTTCTGTAGACCGTCCCCACGCCAGGCCTGCGTTAGAAGCTATGCAATAGCTTAAAAAGGTACGGACGGTAAGGACTATAGTAGGATTAACGAAGCTTGACGCGGACAATATATTTCAAATATTACGGTTGTATGGCGTATGTGACTATACGCTTGGGATGGCGCCGAATTTCACACAAATAATGTAAAAATGTAGCCTGATGTTTTGTCAGAACACGTCTGTCAGTAAAGCATATAGAAAAAAATTTATCTAAATTACTAGTTTCGCTGAAGAATTACTGGTTAGTACCTACTGGTTTTTTTAGGTGAGTACTATTAGCATGTCAAGTTTCGTTAACGGACCTGTACCTATAGGTGCTTACACTTTCAGTGGCCGGCTGTGTAACAGGCAAGTGAGTTTTAATCTCTGTTTCGTGACGCTGCAATTTATTTTGTTAATTAATCAATTTTTCCATGAATTAATTTTTAAACGCATTCGCCTTTGAAAACATGGCAAAGAAATTATGTTCTTGAGAGCGACGCAAGCTTATGTAAGTTCCGTGGCCTACTTCAGACTGTGAAGGGCTCCGGGATTTCTGTTTATACCGGTGTCCTCCGGCGCAGTGCCAATGAAAGACTTCTCACAATTGAGAGATTACATCGTTACCCATAATCCATAACAATATTATAAATACGAAACTCTGTCTGCCTGTCTGTTTCGCTTTCACGGCAAAACTACTGAACCGATTTAAATAAAATTTGGTACACAGTTAGTCTAGAGCCTGAGAAAGGTCATGGGCTACTTTTTAATTGGAAAAAAGTGTTGTAGGTATAGGGGGATGAAAGGTTGTATGAAAGTATTATCATTTTCAGAACTAGAAGCATAAAATTTATATTTTAGGCTGTTTATTAGATATAAATAAATATGGCATTCAAAGTTTGTAAAAATTTTACCCTTAAGGGTGTAAGATAAACATAGCGGAAAGCACATTTACGGATTCGTTACAACTTTGTGGAGCTAAAGTTAACGCGTTAAGAAGAATCTATTATTATGTCTAATTTCACGCAAGTGTATATAAACATATATGTACACAAAAATAAAAATAAATAGAAACAACTGGCACGAACCTCCCAACGAGGGCGTCCTGAAAATCAGCGGCTGCGGGCTTGCCACGGCCATTTGCTGAGGGCGTCCCATTTCGGCATCGATAATTTATACTTATTTAAAATTGTACTGTTTCACATTTCTTGTATGTTGTATGTCGAAACAAATTTTTGTCTATGTCTATATCTAAGTGAAGCTGCGGGCTTCCACTAGGCACAGATACAACGATATGTAGTCACCCGCTGTGATCATCAGTCCTTTTGGGTCATCAGTCCACCTGGTTGAACGGCGACTGTGCAGCTTTTTCTATGTTGTAATCCCCACTTTTCTTACCGACCGCAATCCGTCAATTCTACCTCAGTTGACCCACTATGTGACCGCTGGTGGCAAAATTTCATGGACGCTACCGTGCTTCGGAGGGCACGTAAAGCCGTCGGTCCCGGTTGTTTTCAATGGAAACAGTCGTTAAGCCTTGTCGAAGACCTTCGGGTGGCTTGAGAACATTCGACTCTGGGTTGGCCACTAACCCCTCCACCAATCCGCATTGGAGCAGCGTGGTGGGGTATGCTCTAGACCTCCCGCAGCTATGTCTGTGAGGGAGGCCCGTTCCCAGCAGTGGGACGTCTATGGGTCGCCGCGTTACCCACCATGAACTGTTTCGACGTCAATGCTACATAATATTCGTTGTCATCAAAATCCCCAGCAAACCATTATACCGTGAGCCGGTCATAATCCCCCGCTATACACGCCAAATATATATCAAGTTGAACAACTGACTTGAAGTTTAATTTGTACCAGGTGCGCGGTAACTTGCGCAGTTAAAGTGATATATTGAGGGTAGGAGAAGAAAGTCAGGTTTTCTAAATTTTCCTCGCTACTAACATGGGTAGTTTTTAATATTTGCTGGATATTATTGAATTAAATGTGGGTTGAAGCGGCTTGGTGGTAGATATTCTGGCTCAAGAGGTCTAGGTTCAAATCCAACCAATGAATTTCTAATTCATGTGCGTTTGAATTCATAACATCAAGTCTGTATTTCTCCCAAGGGTTAGGCAGAGGTGTTTAAGTATACACCTTCTTCACCAGTTATGTATAGGGACCTAAACATAACTGGGAGTGATATAATAGGTGGTGATATCCTATTACCATACACAAGACCCAAATCCAGGAACCGAGCTACTACTAGGCATTTCCACTAATAATTTGCCCGACCTGAGGATCGAACTCAAGACTCTATCAGCTCTATCACTGTTGTAAAATTAAATGAAGTATTTATAAAGAGCAGAATAAAAAAGGCCATTAAGTTCAGTACTCACTGAGTGTCGCCGTGAGTACGGTCCGGATTGATAGGACTCTGAATCAACTTGGGTCGGAGTGTTTTTGTACGACGACCCTTTTCCGGGATGACGTTTTACCGACTGTGTCTGTATACGCAAAGCCTATTAAGTCAGTGTGAAGTCACGCTGTCTAGAAAATTCTTTATTGATATACTAGTGGACCGCCCGCAGCTTCGCTCGCGTGGAATTAGACATAATTTAGGTTTAGTTTTAAGTATTTTTATGACACATAATGTTTTGGGTAAATTTGTGAATTATGTGCACAATATGCCTTATAAATAAATAAATAAATAAATGACAAAAATTTGTTGACACATAGCGTATGTCACTCAGTAAGGATGCAGCTTTCTAATGGTGAAAGAATTTTTGAAATCGGTCCAGTAGTTTTTGTGTGAAAACATTACAAACAAATCTTTCCTCTTTATAATATTAGTATACATAAGTTAGAAAACGAGCACCACCTATCCGCTGCAGCTCATGACAACTGTGACAAACATTGATCGAGACTCAGATAGGGGCTGAGATAGTCCAGTTAGAAAGGTTGTTAAAAACGTTAGTTGGTCAGTTAGTTAGTATTTATGAGGATTATAGAAGCAGGAATGTTATTAACAATAAGTACTATTAGTTGCTGCTATGCTCATTCCAAGTAAGTCACAGATTCGTTGCTACCCTTACGAACTAAGATGGGCGTCTCAAGAATAGTGTAAGAGGCATCCACACGTTTCCAACTGGGGCACAAATGCCTAAAAATAATTACAATAAGGCAAAAATATTCATTTAGGCTTTCTACCTCTTTGCAACAATCTTCATAAGCAAACCATACGCAGCTTACTTTTGGGCACGGTTCTCTCACACAGTTGAGGGAGATCCAGAGTATATTGATCACTAGGACACTGGGTCGGGGGGGTCAGGATTAAGACCAACCCAGTGTCGTTGTTCTGAAGCCACCCGAAAATCATCAACAAAACGAACAAACCATTATTTTGCAATTAAAAACAACAGGGAGTTAGCGTGACCCATCTTGACCGCGTCCGGCGTTGCATAACTCCATCACGTAAGATCGACGGCTATAGGGCTATGAGCAAAAACAACAACTTCACTTAATCGAAATTAGGTTAAGTATACGCTGTCCGGTTCACGAGTGGGAGAGATGAGGACATCAATCAAATGTACGGACAAGTCCGGCTTAGGGAAGGAACTAAGCTGAAGGCGATTTTTCAAGAGAGTCTTAACGGAAGCTGGGATGAGTAATAAGGTCGTGGTTACACGCAAGTCAATTTCATCACTGCCTGTATTACTAGTTCAGATAGTGTATACTTATAATCTGAGCTTAAGCCAATTTCATTTCGGTGAATTTGTTAAGTTGTAGCGTCCATAGTACATTTTTTTTAATGAGTGGGAAACCTTGAAAAGGTACCCGGACGTCGTGGGAGCGACGCCGGGTTATGTGGGACTTTCACCCACTAAAACCCATTCGGTGGCCTACTCCGGCGCTACAGGAGGGCTCCGGGATGCCTGAGAGTTCTTCATATTGTTCTCGAAGGCATGTGAAATCTGCCAATCCGCACTTGACCTGCGTGGTGGACTAAGACCTAATTCCTATCCCATTCTGAGAGGAGACCCGTGCCCAACAGTGAGACAAAGAAAGGTTTGTGATCATGTAATTTTGAACCAGTTGATCACAGAGACATACGCCGTATGGCACATATTGTCTGCCAGAATTAAGTCTATATCACTTTTAGTGGAACCATCAGGGCTGATCCAAGTCCACTATCATTGCTCTTCCTTCTTGAAGAAGGTCATCATGGAGAGGTTTTCCTTCTCCAAGGAGAAAGGAGAGCATCTGTGGCCTCAGTGAGAGCCGCGTCCTTGGTTGTGCTTCCATTTGAGGGGTTTTAGCTCGTCACTGCGCTGACCTGGTGCGTATTGGTGACCGTAGTAGATATAAATACGATCTTGAGAGACGCTGCAGCCCATCTCTTATACTGTCGCTCTACCAAGACAAGCATGGCAGCTGCGTGGCTACTAGGGAAGATAAGGGTCAACCATAGTTACTAGATTAAGATTGTGTTGATAAAATCGATATTTCTGGTCTAATCCCAACAGATCTCACACATTTCATTGACTCCCAACAGTGCGGCAATGAAATGTTTGAGACGATGATGATTTAATAGAGTGTTTACTCAAAGGAGTCTTCGACTCAACGCATTGCCGCGTGACGTAACAAGCCTTCCTACAGGAGCAGCTCAGCGTGTTAACGCAGTTACAAAAGCCTTTGTAATTTCAAAGTTCCATAACTCAGCAACTCCCAAACTCCTCAATGTACGGCCAGGGGTGGGATAAATCATAAGGAAACTCCCCCATAAATCTCTCACGCGATCCTTTTACGTCACTACTCCTCTCACATTTCTTTGCCCGCCCATGGACAATGTACTGATGTATTGCTTCACATTACACCGGGTTACATATGGATGTTATTTATTTATTTGAAAGAAACAGGAATGGAAAAACATTAAGGCATAGCAATTTTACGAGGTAACATTTCATGTGGAAGGTTAATTGAGGGTGGGAATTAGACCAAGTTCACCAGACTAGATGGATGCGGTTTGAATTAAATAGGAGTTCAAGCTTTTAAAAACACAAGCCAACATTTTGTTTAACTCTCCTTGCAATTTAAAATTTTAGCACCGCGAGTAAAATACACATGAATCGTATTTGTTTAATTTTCAACCAATTTCCAATATGAATGTAGGATTTTTGATATCTATATGTTTTTATAAAACTTTCCGACTGACTTTCATGTTCATATAAAATAAACTACATAATACTATATGTAACAATATGTTTATCTTTATAATAGTAACCGTATAGACGCGGTTTTACAGCATTTTATCAATATTATTCCTTCGTTTATTTGCAATGAAACGGCATGGATTTTACAAGCTACGCATTATTTATTTACGTATTTAGATGAAATTCTGATTGCTTAAGTCCAGAGAGAGATAAATCATAAGAAAACTTTACCATAAATCTCCGCACAATCCTTTTTATTCCATTGCGTCTTGGCACAACATTTTTTCCTTGTTTGTCGACTAGTTCTAATTTATTGCTTTACAGGTTTTAACTGTTCCTTTCAGAGTTCAGTTATTATCAAGGTGTTTTAAAAAAGGAATTGTGATAGCTAAACAAAGGCTAAGGATATAGCTCGAAGAGTTATCTGGAGTGGCAATGAGTAGGCCACGTTGCTCATAGCTGACAAACGATAGGTGAGAAGAATCAACAGATAGAGGCCAAGACTCAGAAAACAGTGTAATGGGCGCCTTCAAACTTTAGTTTAGACCGATATCTTTCTTTTATACAATCTGCTACGAAAATATACCGTACATAAGCGAAGACAGTATAAAACATTACATGGCTTTCGACCGTCAGTACAGTACAGACCGACAGTATTCTGAAATAGGCTGCAGCAAAGTTTTTTTCGGAGTTAAAATAAAATACGACCCCATTCATATTTATTACTGAAAACAATTTACTAGATAATAACCACCACCAATTCTTCAGACACCAAAGATTAAATCAAAACACAATTCCTTTAAAAAAAATTAATAAACCCCGATATTCTAAAGCGTTCAATTGAAACTAAACTCTACCCCACCGTATAAAAGTCTACTACAGCATAAATAATTTAAATTTGAACAGTGCCGAATTTCGAACACTAATAAAAACTTTTCAATTGAAACAGAACTTAATATACACGCCATAAAGTCCACTGTAGTTCAACTGAAAAGTACAGGGTATACAATTGGCAAATCATTAACCTCACCAATTAAACTGTGTAATGGTTTCGATCACGCGACATTTCGATTTGAAACATATTCAAAGCTTCACCAAAATTGGTTAATCCATTCTGAAATGCCCCTTATTTTAAGCGTGCAAAGTTTGAATTTCAATGCAACTTTATTTACTTAACATTTTAATACTCCAACATTTGGCTAGGATTTACAATTTCAACTTTATTGGATTCTGTAACATTCAAAATGGCTATCTCTGATTACACTTTATGACAGTTGGGGCTATAAAAACGTCGTAGGGAATTACAACATAAAAACAACATTATAGCAGTAATAAAATTATCTGTTGGGTGATGATGTCACAAGAATGTGACCGTATCAGAGACCTATGCTGCCCTTCAGGGTATTATAGGCGTGATGTCATGTTATGTTACTAGATATCCCATTGGATGATATGATCTTCGGTGTCTTACTCAAGCATGAGTACTGGGTTCAAATCCCAGCGAACGTACTTTTTTAATTGGTTGAATCATGTCATTTAAACCAAACTGCCCCTACAGTGTATGTAATCGTATTTTATATTATTACGAACTATTGTAGTGTTGAGACAGTAATAAATAGATATTCAAACTCGTTGGTTGTCTAACTGATCCCCATATGGCGACCCTGCCGGGATGCCTACCACTTTGGGGAAATCAGGCGTGATGTTATGTTATGTTATCTACATACTCACAACCATGCGACATCTATATATATAAAAGGAGAAGGTGACTGACTGACTGACTGACTGACTGACTGACTGACATATCAACGCAGGGCCTAAACTATAAGGGTTAGAAACTTGAACTTTTGCACAGGGGTTTCTTTTATAACGTAGGGGAGCACTAAGAAAGGATTTTTGAAAATTTACCCCCTAGGGGGCTAAAACGGGGGTGCAAAGTTAGTATGAAACTTTGCCGTTTTTGAAGTTAGTGAATGTCTAATTCCACGCGAGCGAAGCTGCGGGCGTCCACTAGTCTAATATATCATAAGTCTATGGATGCTGCTTCCCAATAGAATATTAGTATCCCAAATCCACGCAGCAATAAAAACGATTCCTCAGACGCTTTCGGCGCTCGGGCTGAGACGAGCTAATCGGATTATCGGAAGTTGTTTCTGGAAAAACATAAGACTTATTGGGAGCTCGGGTTATTGGCTTCCAAGGTAGAACTATAAGTTAAATATTTATTTATTTGCCTGACATAATTGGATACATAATATTTTGTCGATACATAATAACAGGTAACATCACGAGTAACTTATGTATTAACCAATGTGATGCTTACGTTTCCTAAGAAGGTTGTCTACACCTGTAACTGGGGTAAGTTATTTTTTTTTTATGGATACAGGATAGCAAACGAGCTTGCAGCACCACTCATCCGCTGCCGCCCATGACAACTGTGACTGACTTTGAATAAGACTCATTTAGGGACTGGGATGGTTAGTCCAATTAGTTGAGAAAGTTAATTAGAACATTAGTTGGTCAGTTCGTTAGTAGGTATGAGGACTGGGGACTGCTAGTGATAGTTAGTCCTGTGAGTTGGTGTTAGTAAGTACTTGTTAGTAGGAGTCTCGTTCTAAGTCAGTCACAGATGTGTTGCTACCCTTGAGGACTAAGATGATCGCCTCTAAAGAAGTGTAACCGGAATCCACACCTTTCCAACCGGACCACAATTGCTTTAAAAACAATTATTACACGACAGAAATGGTACTAGGTACCGTGGCGGGCGGTGGTACTGCCCCGGGCGAACTCTATATGGAACCAATTAGCTTTCATATAAAACCTATTTGGTTCCCTATAGGCTCTACCACCTACCAAATTAATAATCTGAAAAGAAAGCTAAGCAGTCACACTAAACTCTTAACATAATTCTAAATCCCTACCCCTTCGGGTAAATACAGTCTTGGTGTTATGTAATAATATGATAATAATATGGTGGATTAAGCAATCCACTTCATTTTTTAAAGCGACATTTCTATGACTCGTATAGCAGTCTCCAAGTGGCTCTGTGCTTTGAAACAAGACCCTTTTTCAAGGATAGGAAGACTAAAGTATATTATTATGTTGTCTACCGTCTTACGTATTTCTAAACTAAATTCACACTTTGAAAGCCGAACTACACTCAAAAAAGCCGCAGTGACAATATATAAAATGTACTCTGTGGTGACAATCAGCGCATTGGTTTCTTGTGTAGTGTATGTGGTTTTGTTACCGTGACCGTGAACTTCACTTCACTCATACATAATTGACTTGAATTTCGAATAATTTCGACCACAAAATGGCGTCGCGCGGTCAACTGAACCTTGTCAATAAACTATCCTTCAAAAATCCAATCTACCTAGTTCAATACGGAGCTAGGGTTCCGTACAAGTTTGAGTAGAGGTTATCAAGTAAGTCCTTTTACTCTTGTTTGTTAAGTAGTACTCTTGTTAGTAAGTTGTTAAAAGAGTAAGTTGTGAAATCAATCGTACTAATTATTTTGTAATTAGATCAATTGTTGTCATGAAAAGATGTTAATTGTTTTTGAAGTAAAACTTCTTCACGCACACTTGACTTGGGGTAAGCTGAAGAATGCGTGACGAGAGTGTTATGGAAAAAAGTGTAACGGAAGTTGAAGAGATATAAGTTAGTGAAGACAGAAATAGAGAGAAATACGGAAATTGATCGGGCGAGGCGACAGGATGTTGAGAGGGAGATATAAGTTTGTGAAGATAGAAAGAGAGAGATAACAATAATTTATTTTATTTGTTTAAAAGTTTATTAATTCTATGTTCATACGTCCTACAACTTACATTGATTTTTACGAAAGTCAAAATTACGTCCGGTAATTATGTCGCTCACGTAACCTAGTAAATTGTCTGCAAATCTTCTATACTTATTCACCTCCAAGTTAAACAAACATGTCATACGATATCATGAGAATTCCCTATATAATTCACAAAATACTAGAAGTAAGTATATTTAAATGTTTATTTAACTCGGTTAGTAAAATATTGCTTATTCATTTCTAAAAGAAGAACGTAAAAATAAATAAATGACAAGCTTGCTCGCGTAGGATAACACTGTTATCCACAAAAACATTGGAGCGAGGATCATCAATCTAAAGTCAGGCAAATCCTCGCGAACGAAGCGCCCATCCCCAACTTACCTCATTTACATCTCTTAAACCGTCTATAAAACTTTATACTTCCAACTTTTCACATTTGGCAACCATTTTTGGACAATTAACCTTTTAAAGTGGGACTGTTTCGTATAAATGTAGGTTAGACTTCCCAATGCCAAGAGTACAATCTTCGATGAATTTTAGGTCTTTTGCTCTAACGATACGGAATGCCAGTTCTACGTCAGCGTCTGTTTTGAATTCGCATCGTTTTATACCAATGGTTGGTTAGTAAGCAACGATTCTGTTATTTATTGCGCAAATGCTTGGTTGAGCTGAGATATTGTGGGCAAATATGTTGCTTTCGCAGCTCTCAGCGTTGGAAGGATAAACATTTACATTGTTTTGTTTTCGTCGGCTCTCCATACCTATTATAGCAATTGCTGTATTTTAATTTGTCTGTACTTATTATAGAATTGTTTCCAAAATATACCAGAATCTAGAAATGAGATTCATTCATATTTGTATATATATTTTACTATGATAAGCCACAGATTACTCCTTACAAGAGAAAATTTAGTTCAAGTTCGATAGCATAAGCCCATTAGTAGTACCTTCAATGTTAGTATGACGTAAGTAGGTTTTTATTCTAAAAACTGATACAGAAAATAAAATAAATAAACATCTGTGACCTACTTACATAAAATCCTTTAAGACGTCTAAATATTAATATCATCCCGGAGTAGGTATTCGGGTCAAATAGATACAACGAATGGCCAGAGAATAAGGAAGTAGGTCTCTAGTAGCACCACCTTAACAAAGGCGGAGTAATGCTCAAGAGTGCAGCACAAAAGGAAGCCAGCATTAAATTCTTCATGCATCAGCCATTGGTCTCACTGCTGGCGAGTGAAAAGGAATATTTTTCGCTAAGGCTGTCCGTTCTATAAATAAATCTATGGTTCTATACATACTCAGTGTTCGAATTTAAATGTATGTGTAATGAAAAAAATTTAAGTTTAAAAAATTCTAGAATGAAATCCAAGTTATGACTGCACATTTTGTATTACAGTTGATTATTCTATGATAACAACAGCAGGGAACAAGTTTAAATAATTGAACACACCTGCACCAATTAGCATTGGAACAGCGTGGTAGAGTATGTTATAAACTTCCCGCAGATATCTCTGTGAGGAAAACCCGTTCCCAATAGTATATACAGGGTGTCCCAGAATGAATGGATAATCCTTGAGCCCCGCACAGAACAGCTCTCCAGCGCTTAGAAAAAAATATCAAAAAAAAAAAAATCCAAGTGATACCCAAAATATAATTTTTTTTTAGAAAAACATACGTTATTTTAGCTTCACTTCACATTAATTTACACAACTGCCACAAATTAATGATATTCTTGGCGTTTTTGGTGTCATTTTATTCCTGATAGACTATACTACTAGAAATACATCAAATAATATAAGTATCTGTGATACTTTTTTTATAAAAAAAATAAGAACTTGAATTTTTAACATGAATTTTGATACCAAAATAATTTTGACATAGTTTGAGAGTGTTTCATGTAAAAAAAAAGTATGAAAACGTAAGTGTCCAGCTATTTTAAAAACATGCGCAGTTAATACAGATTAAATAATGGTATAATACATCATTTTATCTAATACTACTACGAAGTTATTGCTATTGAGATGCAAAACGAGTAAATACGACTAAAATTAAAAAGTTAATGTCTTAATACATTTTAATAATAATAAAACATTTCAGGTGTCGCTGTGACCCATAGACGTCCCACTGCTGGGCACGGGTCTCCCCCACAGACACTGCTGCTGCGGGAGGTCCAGAGCATACTCCACCACGCTGCTCCAATGCGGATTGGTGGAGGGGTTAGTGGCCAACCCAGTGTCGAATGTTCTCAAGCCACCCGAAGGTCTTCGACAAGGCTTAACGACTGTTTCCAGCATTGAAAACAACCGGGACCGACGGCTTTACGTGCCCTCCGAAGGACGGTAGCGTCCGTGAAATTTTGCCACTAGCGCTCACCTATCCACAAACCGACCGCGCCCGTCGTTGCTTAACTCTTTCGGTCACATTGAATCGACGCGAGCCATTGGGCTATGGACGCTACATTTCAGGTGTACATTACAACAATCTTTATTCACAACAGGTGTTCAAATTGTCTGCCACCGATTCTAATACACGCTCGACATCTTCTTTTTTAGGCTCTACTAAGAAACCGTGCGTAGAGTCATTCATTTATTTTTGAAGCGGCCTCTTGAACACGGCTGCGTAATTCCTCATTTGAAATTGTTTTCGAGTAAACTTCTTCCTTTAGACAGCCCCAGTAAAAAACATCCCGGCAGTTTAAATCTGGAGATCGAGGAGGCCACAGAATAGGACCCAAACGACCAATCCATTTGTTTGGATACGTGGCATTTAAATAAGCCCGGACGTTTGTACCATAATATGCAGGGCAGCCATCATTCTGTAACCAAAGGGATTCCATTACCTCCTACGAAACAGTCGTTAAGCCTTGTCGAAGACCTTCGGGTGGCTTGAGAACATTCGACACTGGGTTGGCCACTAACCCCTCCACCAATCCGCATTGGAGCAGCGTGGTGGAGTATGCTCTGGACCTCCCGCAGCAGCAGTGTCTGTGGGGGAGACCCGTGCCCAGCAGTGGGACGTCTATGGGTCGCAGCGACACCTGAAATGTTTTATTATTATTAAAATGTATTAAGACATTAACTTTTTAATTTTAGTCGTATTTACTCGTTTTGCATCTCAATAGCAATAACTTCGTAGTAGTATTAGATAAAATGATGTGTTATACCATTATTTAATCTGTATTAACTGCGCATGTTTTTAAAATAGCTGGACACTTACGTTTTCATACTTTTTTTTTACATGACACACTCTCAAACTATGTCAAAATTATTTTGGTATCAAAATTCATGTTAAAAATTCAAGTTCTTATTTTTTTTATAAAAAAAGTATCACAGATACTTATATTATTTGATGTATTTCTAGTAGTATAGTCTATCAGGAATAAAATGACACCAAAAACGCCAAGAATATCATTAATTTGTGGCAGTTGTGTAAATTAATGTGAAGTGAAGCTAAAATAACGTATGTTTTTCTAAAAAAAATCATATTTTGGGTATCACTTGGAATTTTTTTTTTTTGATATTTTTTTCTAAGCGCTGGAGAGCTGTTCTGTGCGGGGCTCAAGGATTATCCATTCATTCTGGGACACCCTGTATATATATACGTCAGTCTATGGCTAGTCAAAAAGGGGCAAACAGATACAACTCCTGAGAATATAATTAATAGCATCAAATTAACTTTGCAACAGTGCAACAACTTCCTACAGCTACTAAGATTCAAACAAAGACTGCGCATGTCCTCTATAAAACAAAAGTACTGTGAAGATACCATTTATGCACGAGACTAGGTTCCTTGGAATGCATATGACTTGTTCACTTACGCACACTTGTTTTATAAGGTACTTTTAATGTTTATAACAAAAATGGTATTTTTGGAATAAAATTTCACAATTCTGAATTCTGCATAAAGAAATCTTACACTATCTCTAAAATATCTATTTTTATGTTACTCAAATAACACCTAAACAGGTAAACACCGTTAGTGTCAGTTCTTGCATCTAAAATTCAGCTTTATTATCCGCTACACAGTACACACACTGGACGAAGATCAACAATAGAATTCAATTTGTTACCTACAAAGAAATCAAATGATGCCAAGAATCATACATTCAGTGGGTAATAAATCATTTCAAGAATTGACTTTTTGTGCTGAAATAAAACGCTTGACCCAAATAGCTATCACAATAGCCAATATCAATCATAAAGGTCATCAGCAACCACAACCAATCACCCAAGCCGCAACCATTGGACTCGACTGCAACCGTTCGTGCGATCAGTTATTGTTTTACTTATTTGCGTTTGCCCACGGTTATGGTTGCATTAATGTCGCTTTACGAACAATTAAATAATTATAAAGCTTACATTACTGTAAAAGTTTGTTTGTTGATTAAAGTTTGTATTATTGTCCACATTTGGAAATAAAGAGTTTAATTGAGGATAAACTGAACAACGGACTACATCTAAATTGCCAATTTCTACGTAAATTTAATATATATATTTATTAATCATCCCCAAATCATCTCACCAAACATCCGATCCACGAGTATTTAGATTCCAAACGTTATTCAAAACGACCGAACACTAAATTAATTCAAATGAAAATGCCCGAAAAGGCCGATGGAAATGTAGTCGAGCATAATTTGACTTTGAAATCGTTCAAAATATTTCAATCAAGTTGATTCAATTAAACGGAACGTCAGCTTTCAAGTTTAATAAAAAACGGTCCGAAAGGCGTCCCTTGGCGAATTCTCGCCGAAATCTTGGCTATCTAACGAAGCAACTTAGAAAAAAATGAACGCTCCACTAATATAAATTATCTGGTGTCATCCACGGACCTTAACCATTCTGAGTCTGTTGGAAAATCGACCGTGTTGCAGCGGTAATGAGATTCAAATTCCATCGATTGCAGCTAACAAAACCCAACTGGCGTATTTAAAACTGAGATATATTGCACGAGGAATAGATACCAATTTCAGGGTGTCTGTGTAGGGAGGGTTACTTAATCGATAATCGGTCCTATTATTTCGTGTTAAGGCTGTTTTTTGTGTGAAAGGGATGGAACCCTGTCGGATCATTTATCAACCGGGATAGAGCCTGTCAGGTTCTGATATCCACGTTACGATATCCAGCCTCAAAGAAAGGTGATATTTTTCTTCGATACTCATTGACTTGTCTAACCGATAACGGGTAAATGATAACGAAGGATTTTTATAATAAAACATATTTTAGCACAATACGAAAGAGTTATAAACAGGTAGTTTAGAAAATAAGAGTATATTATGTATTTTATTGAACATTTACATGGCATTATGCCAGATTGTATTCATGAAACGGAGCAGTTAACTGGGATTCTAGTGTTAGTCATTGCTAATAGCTTTAGTTAGTGTTAGTCATTGCTAATAGCTTTTGGGCGTAAATCGGCAGATGAAATATGGGATACCTAGTTGGAAGAAAATCTCATATTTCGGGGTCATGACTTAGAGAATCGTTATTGTCAATCGTTATTATATGTCTCAAGATTATATGAAACCTGGGACATCCCAATAATTTATGTCAATTTAAGTAGTATTCTGTTACTGCTTTGTAGTTTATTGTTATACCTATCAATACATTAGTAAATAAACTAACAGAACATAACATCACGCCTGTATTTCTACAAAAGAGCAGGCAGAACCTCACCAGTAATGTTCAAGTATAAGCAAAAACTATTATGAACTTGAATGAGTATCTTTAAATTGTAATTAGTGCCGAGAGAATATTATGACTGACTGGCTATATTACCCCTAATTCTATTTAATGTCAAGTCAAAGAATATTGTTTTGCGGCAGTCCGTGTCCATTTTCGTTAGTTTTAAAATGGTGTATTTTAAACACTATTTATCACTGGACCGGTAAATATGGTGCCTTCAAATAGACTGCGTTTCATCTATACTAATATTATAAAGAGCAAACGTTTGTTTGTAATGTATTCACATAAAAAATACTGGACCGATTGGAAAAATTCTTTCACCATTAGAAAGCTGCATGTTCACTAAGTGACATAGGCTATATAATATTAGTAGGTCTAAACGAAACTATTGTTATGTCTAATACCACGAGCGAAGCTGCAAGCGTCCACTAGTTCACTAATAAGACTGATTAACATTGTACGAGGATAATAGCCAGCCAGCTACGATCTCTATAAATCTTAGCAGATAAGCCAATTGTATTAATGCGAGATATCTACAATAATCCATTTAGAACCATCGTCGGTGGAACGTTAGCGCTGCATAATGCCGTACCGGGGGCTAACGCTCAGGGGGAAAGATGACCGAAGTTATGTCGCGATAGGTTGGTGAGACACCCAAGTGACTGCCTTTTGAATTGACCGGGTTCGAATCTTGGCTGAAGCGGATATTTAAAAAAAGCTACTGTAGCGTCCAAAGGCTCGCGTCGATTCAATGTGATCGACAGAGTTAAGCAACGACGGGCGCGGTCGGTTTGTGGATGGGTGTAGCTAGTGGCAAAATTTCATGGCGCTACCGTGCTTTGGAGGGCACATAAAGTCGTCGGTCCCGGTTGTTTTCAATTCTGGAAACAGTCGCTAAGCCTTGTCGAAGACCTTCGGGTGGCTTGAGAACATTCGACACTGGGTTGGCCACTAACCCTTCCACCAATCCGCATTGAAGCAGCGGTGGTGTATGCTCTAGACATTCCTCTTTATAATATTAGTAAAGATACATTACTTTACTAATAAGCAGTCGTACTAAACTCAATATAGGTTCTAAAGTATTACCAAAAAACCCTACGCTACGAGCGTTTCAAGCGTAATGGGTTGAAACGAACTAAATAATCAGCGTGAAATAAATGTGACGTCATGTCGAAACGGATCCATTCGTTTCCGACATGATAATTAGTGAACGAGAAAGGAATCGAATTAGGACGACGCCGGACCGGGAGTGAGTGAATGAGGAAGTTATTCAATTGTACCGATCACTCATTGTGGTCTATATTTTTTATCAGTCACGTCCATCCTACTGGAGCAAATCCATTAGCTTGATATATTTTTACACTTACATAGCAGTCACTCTATAACAGCCTTTGCAAACCAAGGATTGATCTACTTTGCAAGAATCCGCGAACAAAAATGTATGGTGGTGTATACCTTCACGCACGCAGCACCACACAGGAAACATGCACACGCGATTAATGAATACATACACCAACACACACACCAACACGTGTTTCGCCCCAAAACAACGCATCCTCAGGGTAAGTAACCACGACGGTTAATCGGAAAGATGCGAACTTTGCGATTAACCGAAAGGGAAGTGCTGCTGAAGGGAGGTGCTGCGTGCATGAAGGTATACACCACCATACATTTTTGTTCGCGGATTGTTGCAAAGTACTCGTAGATCAATCCTTGGTCTGTAATAATGGAGTTCCGCAATGGAACGCCTGATACAATTAATTATCACGCCTTTGTTTTTCTGAAGGGGTAAGCATGTGTGTAGTACGTATAGAGTTATGTTTAGGTGCTTACCCAAGTCGTTGTGAGCCTATTGCCATACACCAGGCACAAATCCTCCACTCCAAGATATCGAGTTAGAAAAATTCAATATTACTTGCGTCCACTCACACAACGAGGTTGTTTGTTTGTCACTAACAGTGTTGAGAAATCAAATTCAGATTACGCCGGTGGGGTTAGAACGTTCGGCTTTCCCATATGTACTTACTGGGAATACACAACCACTGAGCCAGCGCATCCCCTCCGCTAGCAGAGACATTCTTCAAGGCTTTTTAGGCAAGGTTTATAATACCACACTATATTGGCCATTGCCAATCCAAGCTGGAACAGCGTGGGAGAACGATCCTTCTAAGATCTTCTATTGCTTGCGCGATACACACTGCACACTAAACTAACAAACAATGGGCCGCATCCCCATCTTAGGGGGATAGCGCCGCTGCACGCGCGCCCCCTGAAGGCCGACCGCTCCCTAGAGAGCTGTTGGACCTTCTTCCCCCGACCATCAGGGGGGAATTAGCGACTAACGGCTAGTAGTGCCGCACGGATAGAGGAGATCTACCCTAACTCCGAATTCCCTCAACGCAAGAGCGCCCTCAGCACAGCTGAGGAAAGGTCTGTCTGTCTGTCTGTCAGCATTCCCACACCTTAAGGACCAGTAAAATAACCTTTTATTTTATGGAAGCCAAAATACTAAAATTTTTCGAATTCGAATTACGAATTCGAATTACGAAAATCTTTTCATTATTTCAACATGGCGCAGTACTTTAATATCATTCCGATGCAATATTCATACAATAATGATATTAATGCACACAATATGGACATGTAAAATAATATTGATACACGACTCAACCCGTCAACCCGTCAACGCTCGTCGCGGGGTGAATATTTACCCCGCGTCAGTGACTTCGCTAATTGTATTTGACAGGTTTTGCACAGCACGTAGAGGGTTAGGGGATCTAGATCCTAATAATTGTGTTATTAAATTATCAGTTACCTACGTTACTTTATGATTGTCTATGCTCTAATTGGGACAAATTAAAAATAATAAACGAAAAAATCTAAAGAAAATTGCATTTTGATGCTCTTACAATGTATGTGCATTTTCACATTACATAAATATTATATTGATTTGAGAGCACACTTTTTATTCTATGTCAAAGTATTTATTTAAAACAAGGATGGGCACAATTTACGCATATATTTAAAGAATGTTTAGTACTCATAAGATTAGTGGTAACATATTATTTATTTATATATTTATTCTTTATTATACCAAAAGATTTTGGTACAAAATGATAATGTAAATTTTAAAATAATAATGTAACATAATTATTTAAAAAAAAAAATATAACCTTATGTAAGAAAGTGTATAAAAGTGAACGTGGGTACATACATTATAGGGGGTACCCTATAATATATACGGCAGGAAAGGGTTAATAATTATGATTGACGTAATATCCGGGATGGGTCCTGAGCATGCATGCTATTATGTTCTTTAATTCTTTGATATTGGGACTGATTTGCTTTAAACTATATTTGATCACGGCATTCCGATAGCTTTTATATGGTGCCATAAATTTTTCACTACTAAATATTATGTTTGTTATGTTTAATACTGTATATAGTAGCTAAAGTGTTGAAATGAAATATGTTATGTATTTAACCTATTCTGCAACTGGAATTACCTCCTATTCTAGTCCCAGTGGTTTCCTAGGAACATTTAAATAAGTCAATATAAATCAAAACTCATATCCCTGTCGGAAGCTGCCTACCGGGGCAGTACCGCTATAGGGTACCATTTAGTACCAAACTAAGTACATACTGTTTCTGCTGCTGAAATAATCGTTTTTAAACAATTGTTATCAAGGTTTGAAGTGAGTCAGTCTTCAAGGGTAGAAACGCGTCTGTGAATGAATTAAAACGGGATTCTTAACAACAACCGGTGGGCTGAAATCTATAAAAATTATAGGTACCTACCGTTAATTTTTTTTTTAAAAAAGCTTTTTGTGACGTTTTTTTTTATTTTCGCGCATTGTCATCGGAACCAAATATGTGTGCCAAATTTCAGCTCGATAGCTTCAGTGGAAGTGGGTGAAATATTGATTGCAAGATTCCAGGACATACATACATACATACATAGATACATAGCGAAGTTAAATAAAAGCTTTTAATTCAAGCCTTTTAAAAAAAAAATTTTCAAAGTAGCAGGTTAGTATAATTGGCAAGACAGAATCAATAAACCGTATGAAAGCCATTGTCTTCAGCCGCGGGTCGATCAAAGGCCGACACAGGCAGGCGGGGATCTGACGAGTCAAAGCCTTTGGCGTGCCAGTGGCCCTGCGTTGGCCAGAGGACTGGCAAGGCTGGACTGGCATGAACCCTGAACGGTTCATGCGTGGTATTTCCTGGAATACCACTATACTGGTTTTGTATCTTTGTTTTTGTACTTGCTGACCCCGCAAAGGTTCATGCGTAGTATTTCCTAGAACCACTATACTATTTTTATATATTGTACTGTACTAGCTGACCCCGCAAACGTTGTTCTGCCTTAGGAAATGTCAAAGTGACACGACACTTCATGTACTTAAATGACTTTACCTCAATACACGACGGTTAAAATATTTGGATATTGTTCATGAACGCTAAAGCCAAAATCGTGTTTAAAACACATTTTCCATTGGAGCATATTGTGAATCTAACTATTCTCGAATCCCCTTGACACACACACAAAAAATCCTGAAAAAAAAGCCTGAAATCTTCTTCTCCTTAACGTTCTCGAAGAAGTTGTAACGGCGGATGAATTGAAAATTTAAAGTTTATCAACTGGGGAATCGAACCCATCTAGGTCGGGTTCGCTGCGAGCCATAGACGTCCCACTGCTGGGCTCGGGTCTCCCCGATAGACGCAGCTGCCGGAAGTCTAGATGTCTACTCCAATGCGGATTGGTGGAGGGGTTAGTGGCCAACCAGTGTCGAATATTCTCAAGCCACCCGAAGGTCTTCGACAAGACTTAACGATTGCTTCCACCATTGAAAACAACCGGGACCGACGGCTTTACGTGCCCTCCGAAGCACGGTAGTGTCCATGAAATTTTGCCACTAGCGGTCACCCATAAAACCAACCGCGCTCGTCGTTGCTTAACTCTTTCGATCATATTGAAACGACGCGAGCCATTGGGCTATGGACGCTGTGGTGAAGAGCTGAAAAATGCCTAACATATTCTGGTACCGTGCCTCTCAATGGACAGATACCTTGTTTTACGAGCTCATCTTAATAAGGGTTTCATACGTCCCTCCGGTAACGTGTCGTAAAAGCCACTAAGTTACTTGTACAAGTATATATAAGAAGCTTTATGTGGCAAATATCTTACACAATATGACCCCTAGAGGCAATGTTTATGAGCGAGTTGGATCTTTTGTGTAAATGAAATAGCAAACGAGCATATAAATGTGACAAACTGAGGTCGTTTAGTAAGAAACTAAGAATTTCTTTTTTTGTCCAGTTTCCTTGATTTATGAACAAGTGCCAGTGGTAATAAATATGTAAGCTTCCAAGAAGCGTCTATAGCCCAATGGCTCACGTCGATCGTATGTGATCGACTGCAGTTAAGCGACTGAGTTAAGCAACGACGGGCGCGGTCGGTTTGTGGACAGGTGACCGCTAGTGGAAAAAATTCTAAGCTACGGTGCTACGGAGGGCACGTTAAGCCGTCGGTCCCGGTTGTTGCCAATGGGGAAACAGTCACTAAGCCTTGTGGCTTAAGAAAATTCAACACTGGGTTGGTCACTAAATGTTATGTCTAATGTCTCACTAATGTGTCCAAATGTGTCCAAAGATAGTGTTATTAATTCGTTCAAATTCGTTTTTTTGTCAAAAAAATTTTCATCTAGTTCGTTTGCTATTTCCAATTTTATTTTACCATAATGCAAATCAAGTAGATAATTAGAATCAGATAGGTCCTCGAGTGGAGACCACGGCTCGGAAAAAGGAGCACAGGCCGCCCTACAACTAGATGGACTGATGACCTGAAGTCAGCGGGTAACTGCTGGATTCAGAAGGCACAGGATCGGGAGGAGTGGGAGGAGGGAGGCCTATGTCCAGCAGTGGACTTTGAAAGGCTGATGGATGGATGGAAGCTTTATAAAACGACTAGTGGACGCCCGCAGCTTCGCACGCGTAGATTTAGACCCATTAACGACGTCTGCCCGTGTTCGGGTTGCCCACTTGACTTCAAAATCGGCAAAGTTTCATACTAACTTTGCACCCCCGTTTTACCACCTTAGGGGATGAATTTTCAAAAATCCTTTCTTAGTGCTCCCCTAAATTATAAAATCAACCCCTGTGCAAAATTTCCAGTTTCTAACCCTTATAGTTTAGGCCCTGCGTCAGTCAGTCAGTCAATCAGCTTCTCCTTTTATATATATAGATTTGAACACGGACCTTTCTTATAAGGTTCCAAAGCTATTGTTACGAAGGCACAGGGAAGCTAGCGCCATCTAGCGCCGATTGGTGTAACCACTCAGTGAACGCACAGACAACGTGATATCCCGACTCGATACTAGATGGCGTTAGTGGATCTGTATTCTCGCGTGTTCGGGAACACGCGGTATCTTTCCGGAATTTTCTAGTACTCGCGACGGCACGTATAAATAGTCGCAGAGGGCCGCGAGTTTAGTTCAGTTCGAGCTTTCGAGGCGACTTCGAAGTGAAAACAAGTGATACCGGAGTGAAACAAGTGAAACCTACGACTTGGCCTACGACCTAGGACATCGTTAGTGCTTTGTGTTTGGACCTAGTGCATTGTGTTGGACCTAGTGTTTAGTGTTTGACCTAGGGCTTTGTGTTAGTGCTAGTGAATAAAGTCTTCATTGAGTCAGCAGGTCTTTCTCTCCAAATCCTTCGAACCCTAACACGTAACAACTGGTGTCGGAAGTGAGATTTGGAGATGCCATTGACTCCGAGAGAGGACTTACAGGAGGGCGTCAGGACAAGGGCACAACGAGCCGCGGAGGCCCCGCCCACTGGCCCCGCCCACCAGGCCCCGCCCACTGACCACGCCCCTCAGGCTCCACCCACTGGCCCCGCCCACCAGGTCACGCCCACCGACCACGACCCTCACGCTCCGCCCACTTTGGCCCAAGCCACGCCCAGTGACTCCGCCCACCGGGCCACGCCCACTAAGGCCACGCCCACTGGCCCCGCCCACCTTGCCACGCCTACCAGACAGGCCACGCCCACCAGACAAGCCACGCCCACCAGCGGCACCGTAGCTTCTACAGCCCCTCAAGTGGAGAGCCACTCGTTGAAGAGTCAATTAGGATGTTTAATTGAATTAATGGAGCTGCAAAGGGCTGAAATTCGGGAAATGAAGGAATCACACGAACGCAGGCTCGGCGATTTGCAAGAGTCACAAGAACGCAAGCTCAGCGCTTTGCAAGAGTCACAAGAACGCAAGCTCGAGTCACAAGAAAATAAGCTGACTACGATTCAAGAGCAACAAAAAGACCTCCAAGAAAAAGTGCTTGGGGCTATAAATGATGTTAGTGACACGGTGATTAAGCTTCGAAAAGATGTCGACGTAGTGGAGGAACGAATCACCGGGTTGGGATTGGATGTCGAAAATGTGAAAACCGGCCTCACTGAACTACAGAAGAAAGTAGTGCGCCTTGAAACCACGGGAGTTGCGATGTCTAGTGGAACTACTGTAGTGGCGCAAGGACCAAGAGTGAAAGTGCCACCATACGACGGCACTACTTCGTGGAACGCTTATCGTCAGCAATTCCAGACTGTCGCTACTGCCAACGGATGGACGGAAGAACAATGCCTGACAGCTCTCACTGTTGCGCTCAGAGGGTAAGCTCTGTCGGTCCTGGAAGCACATACAGGAAATGGGTTCCAAGACCTGATGGAGGCACTTGAATCCAGGTACGGGGAGCGACACCTGGAGCACGTGTTCCGTGCCCAACTGCGTGACAGAGTCCAACGCTCAGGAGAAGGACTACAACAATGGGCGTTGGAAATTGAAAAACTAGTCAGGAAGGCACACCCAGGAGCCGACACCAAGATGGTGGACACGAATATTGTTCAAGCATTTGTCGACGGAATAAAAGACCTGGAGGTCAGAGCTGCAGTGAGGCTTCGTCACCATACGTCGCTAAAGGAAGCATTGGCGCATGCCTTGGAGGTCGAGGCGGTTCGCCATGATATACGGCAGACCCATAAGATCCGCGAAGTCTCTGAGGAAGTCAAGGAGGTTAAGGCTCCTACGAAGAAAACTTTTGGAGCCATGTGCTACAAGTGCGGCGAAAGGGGCCATCTTCAGCTCAACTGCCCGCAGAAGGAGACCCAGATGGCAAGGATGAAAAGGCTCGAGGAACAAATGGAGGAGCTGAAGAAGCAAGGGGCTTCGTCCCCTGCCCAGGACCAGGGAAACGAATAAAAGCCAGGACTAAGGGGCGAGTGCTGGCTGACGCGGAGGAAGCCCCGATAACTGTTATCTCCCAGGCATGCAGCGGGAATAGTCTTGTGATTCAGGGGACTATTAACGGGACGGATTGCAAAATGACTCTAGACACAGGAGCCTCTAGAACAATAGTGAACCCAAATCTGGTAAAAGCCGCAAGGGGACACAAGAGGAGAATTAACTGTCGGCTTCTTACTGCCTCCGGTCAGCCAATACCCGTTCTGGGAGAAATGTCAGTCACGATGTATGTAGGGGAGTCCTCTTACTCTCATAACGTTATCGTGGCTGAGATTATGGATGATTGCATCTTGGGTTTAGATTTCATGAAGAAACACAACTGCAGAATTAATGTCGCTGACGGAGTTTTCAAGTGTGGTGAAGAAGAAATCTTCATTCTTGGAGGCGCCTGCGGGAAAGTCGCATGTGTAAAGAAAGTCATTATACCTAGACGAGCGGAAGCTCGGGTGCTGGTGAAACTGCCGCCAGCTGGAAAGAAAAAGTCAAACAGGTGCGTGTTGATCGAAGACACACCTACCAAGACATCGGCGCAAAATCTAATGACGGCGAGAACCCTTGTTAGTGGAAGCAGTAATGCTGTGGTCAAGGTTCTGAATCTTGGTGATCGCGAGATCTGCTTGAACGAAGGTGACGTCATTGGAAAGTGCGAGGAAGTTGTCTGGATGAAAAAGTGCAATTCGATGACAGGCGCAGACTCAGCAAATAGCAACAACTACGGATTAGTGACTGAGCTACTCGATAACTGGAAGAGTAATCTGACTTATTCGCAGAGCATGAAAGCAAAGAAGTTTTAACAACGCTACGCGAATATCTTCTCCAGTCAAGAAGGGGACCTTGGAAGAACGTCGATGGTTCAGCACAGGATAGATACCGGAAGCGAGAGACCAATTCGTCAACGAGCAAGACGGATACCAATTGCAAAGGAAAAAGAAGTTGAAGGCCTTTTGGAGGACATGAGAAAGAATAAGATCATTGAACCGTCTGCAAGTCCGTGGTGCTCACCTGTTGTATTAGTGAAGAAGAAAGATGGTAGCACGAGATTTTGTGTGGACTATAGGCGTCTCAACGATGTCACTAAGAAGGACAGTTACCCGTTACCTCGAATCGACGACACTTTGGATACCTTGAGTGGCATGAAATGGTTCTCGACCCTAGACCTGAAATCTGGATACTGGCAGGTGGAAATTCATCCAAAAGACAAGGAGAAGACAGCTTTCTCGACCGGAAAAGGGTTATGGCAATTTAACGTCATGCCCTTCGGATTATGCAACGCACCTGCCACATTTGAGCGACTCATGGAGTGTGTACTGGCAGGCTTAGTGGGAGAGGCTTGCTTAGTCTACTTAGATGACGTCATCATTGTCGGCCGTGACTTCGAGGACCATTTGCGAAACTTGGAGCGAGTTTTCGCAAAAATAGAGGGAGCCGAATTAAAGTTGAACCCGAAAAAGTGTCGTTTATTCAGAAGTAAGGTCAATTATCTCGGCCATGTTATCTCCAGTGATGGAATCCAGACAGACCCGGAGAAACTGGAAGCAGTTCTAAAATGGCCTACCCCTAAGGACAAAACCGAAGTGCGGGCATTCCTCGGCCTATGCTCATACTACAGGCGTTTTGTTCAGGGATTCTCAGAGATAGCCAAGCCATTACATCGGCTGACAGAAGATAAACGACAATTTAGTTGGGATGAGACTTGTGAAGATTCTTTTCAGAAACTGAAGAAACATCTGTGTGAAACACCAATCCTGGGGTATCCACAACCTGAAGGTCGGTTTATAGTCGACACGGATGCAAGCAACACGGCCATTGGAGGGGTGTTATCTCAAAAACAGGGTGAAAAAGAAGTTGTTATTGCATATTTCAGCAAATCTTTATCCAGGCCAGAGAGAAATTACTGTGTGACAAGAAGAGAACTCTTGGCTGTTGTAAAGACGCTACAACACTTCAACAAATATCTCATCGGCAGACCGTTTTTACTGCGCACTGATCATGCAGCCTTGAAGTGGCTACTGCAATTCAAGAACCCAGAAGGTCAAGTAGCTCGATGGATTGAACAGCTCCAGGAGTATGACTTCGAGACGGAACACTGCAGCGGAAAAACACATGGGAATGCCGATGCACTCTCACGAAGGCCGTGTTCGGAAGACTGCAAACATTGTGTTAAGCAGGAATCTAACGAAATAACATTAAAGCTAACGAGAACAAGTCCTTTGGGTCTCTGGGAGAATGATGCTATGAGGGAGGCTCAAGAAAGAGATGACGACCTTCGGCACATCATCACATGGAAGAAACGGGGTGACGTAAAACCAATCTGGAGCGAGGTTGCACCCACTGGCGCTGTCACTAAAGCGTACTGGGCGCAATGGGACAGTCTGATACTGCAAAACGGAATACTCTACCGGAAATGGGAGAAGACTAACGGCAGAGAGTTTCATCTTCAGATCATTGTCCCAAGAACGAGAGTACCAGATGTGCTCCGTGAAATACATGATGGCGTATCAGGAGGTCATCTAGGTGTCAAGAGGACGTTAACAAAAGTACGAGAACGATTCTACTGGTTGCATTGTCGAGATGATGTACAGGATTGGTGCCGCAAATGTACTACCTGCGCTGCTGTAAAAGGACCACAGACCAGGAGCCGTGGGAACCTGCGGTTGTATAACGTCGGTGCACCGTGGGAACGAATAGCAGTTGACGTAGCTGGGCCATTTCCTGTAACGGAATCGGGAAACAAGTATTTTATGGTCGTCATGGACTACTTCACCAAATGGCCCGAAGTGTTCGCCATACCAAACCAAGAAGCTACAACAGTCGCTTCTAAGTTAGTCGAAGAAGTGGTATGTCGCTTTGGTGTGCCTCTAGAAATCCATTCTGATCAGGGCAGGAACTTCGAATCGCAAGTATTCCAGGAAGTGTGCAAAATTTTGGGCATTCATAAGACGAGGACCACCGCGTACCATCCACAGTCTGATGGAATGGTTGAGAGGTTTAACCAGACTCTGGAGAGGCATTTGGCGAAAGTGGTAGACGACAAACAAAAGGATTGGGACAAGTATATACCACTCTTCCTTCTGTCGTATCGAACCGCCGAGCATGAGAGCATAAAAGCTACCCCGGCGTATGTCAATTACGGTAGAGAACTACGAATACCAGTAGATCTATTGACAGGAGGGTCACCGGAGGGACCAGAGACCGTACAAGACTATGTCTGCAATTTAAGGGAAAAAATGCGCTATATACACGCCTTGGTACGGGAAAATGGGTTACGGTCAAGTGAGGGCATGAAAACCAGATACGACCGGAAATCGAACACGAGCGGCTTCGAGGAAGGGTCACTGGTGTGGCTGCATAACCCAACTCGCCGGAAAGGAAAATCTCCAAAGTTGCAGACCAAGTGGGACGGTCCATACAAAGTGGTTACCCGACTGAATGATGTGACTTATAGGATTCAAAAGCAACCAAGAGGGGCATTCAAAGTGGTACACATAGACCGTCTGGCGCGTTACCATGGCAGTAACAACGATGCTCGGGACGAGCATCGCTAAGAGGGGAGTGGTGTTACGAAGGCACAGGGAAGCTAGCGCCATCTAGCGCCGATTGGTGTAACCACTCAGTGAACGCACAGACAACGTGATATCCCGACTCGATACTAGATGGCGTTAGTGGATCTGTATTCTCGCGTGTTCGGGAACACGCGGTATCTTTCCGGAATTTTCTAGTACTCGCGACGGCACGTATAAATAGTCGCAGAGGGCCGCGAGTTTAGTTCAGTTCGAGCTTTCGAGGCGACTTCGAAGTGAAAACAAGTGATACCGGAGTGAAACAAGTGAAACCTACGACTTGGCCTACGACCTAGGACATCGTTAGTGCTTTGTGTTTGGACCTAGTGCATTGTGTTGGACCTAGTGTTTAGTGTTTGACCTAGGGCTTTGTGTTAGTGCTAGTGAATAAAGTCTTCATTGAGTCAGCAGGTCTTTCTCTCCAAATCCTTCGAACCCTAACACGTAACACTATCACTAGGCTATCGCCGCTTGAAGAATGAAAAGGCGAGATAGCAGTTTACTGGCGACATAAACGATGCTGTAACTCAAAGGCAGTTTAACGGCTGCCGAACATAAAGCTATCTTAAGCGCTGAACAGATTAGCTGCTGCTCGAGCTTAGAATATAGAAGAAGCTGCAAGTACGTACGAAAACTAAGGCAAATACCACTCTTAAATTGCTACAACCATAGACGTCCCACTGTTGGATCGGGTCTCCCCCAAAGCCAAATTTGCGGGAGGTCTAGATCATACTCCACCAGAAGTACGAGTACGTACGAAAACTGACTACTTTTAAATAGTTACAACCCATAGATGTCCCACTGCTGGGCACGGGTCTCACTCAAATTCACAGCAGCAGGTCTAGAGCGTATCCACCACGCTGCTCCAATGCGGATCGGTTAGTGGCCAACCCAGTGTCGAATGTTCTCAAGCCACCGAAGTTCTTCGACAAGGCTTAACGACTGTCTCTGTAAAAAACAACGGGACCGACGGCTTAACGTGTCCTCTGAAGCACGGTAGCGTCCATGACATTTTGCTACTAGTCACCCACAAACCGACCGCGCCCGTCGTTAACTCGTTCGATCACATTGAATCGACGCGAGCCACTGAAATGCTATGCTATGGACGCTCTGAAATAGAGTAGCTAGATATATCGACGTTCAATTGTTCACATTTAATTAAAATCAAATAAAGATTTACATTAAAACTGTATACTGTACCATGTTCATGTACAAAGCCTGAAAGAATTTATCGGAAAATCGGAAAATTTTAACCCACGGAAACCAGCCAGAAACTCGAAAAGTGTTATACTTAGAACCGCTGATGTTCGCACAAGCAGAACTGGAGTGAATAGCAACAATTTGCGATAACTTACACACAGCAGAATCTTTCAACGACGTAACTAGTAAGGCACTTGTTCTACTATCAGTATTGGCGATGGTGAGCAAGGGTGGGATTTCATAGCCTGACTTGCGATTGTACCGAGTAAAGCAACGTCGAACGCTATAGGTATAATAAATAAATATCTTGGACATTCTCACACACGGCCATCTTACCCCAAAGTAGGCGCGAGCCTGATATATAGATATTTTAAATACATAGATGCAGATTCATTTATTTTTCAATTTAAGGTATATACAAAATACCTTAAATTGAAAAATAAACTTAACATTTTCATCTACCGCCGGTTCACAAAGTTGATGCTACCGAGAAGAACACGGCAAGGAACTCGATAGTTACTCTTTTCAAAATTAACAATTTTTACATATTTAAATAGATAATATTAACATCCAGACACAGAACAAATACAAGTGTTCGTCACACGAATTTATCCTGAGTGGGATTCGAACCCATGACCCCTGGACAGACAGGGTCACTACCGATTGCGCGAACGGGCCCGTCATTGCTATAGTTGTACAGTAAATAATCGATCAATGGTTTTAACATCCTTCTGTCTCGCTCGCCAGCGGAGAGGGAGACAAGCCGAACAGTTATTACGATAACATTTTATACGGCCCACATAAACCGGCCGTAAACCCCCCGGCACACGTTCGGCTGCGATCGGGGGTTGTAACTGCCAGATAAACCGTCAGGTACGTTCATACCGCATTTTGCTAGTAGGCTCGTGTTGTGTGCCGTGTGACCACCCGCGTATGGTTTGCGGGTAGTTGTGAATAAACGACAAGTTAGGAGGATCTCTCACGATTGGTTTATCGTATTTTATTAAGTTTGTTAGACTTTCAGGTGGTAGACCCTTGTTGCGACTAATAGACGTTCCACTGTGTCTAGAGCATACTCCACCACGCTGCTCCAATGCGGATTGGTGGAGGTATTAGTGGACAACCCAGTGTCTCTGCTCTCAAGTCACCCGAAGGTCTCCGACAAGGTTTAACGACTGTTTCCACAATTGAAAACAACCGAAAACGACAGCTTTACATGCCCTCCGAAGCACGGTAGCGTCCACGAAATTTTGCCACTAGCGGTCACCGATAAACCACATCCATAAACCGACCGCGCCCGTCGTTGCTTAACTCTTTCGATCACATTAAATCGACGCGAGCCATTGGGCTATGGAAGACACTATCATCACCCTATATTGTCCCACTGCTGGGCACAAGCCTCCTTTTGGAAGGCTTAGTCCACCACGCTGGCTAAGTGCGCACATGCCTTGAAGAAAACTATGGTGAACACAGACATGTAGGTTTCCAAAAGGATAAGTTTAATTTTTAACGTTATGTACGTTTTCGAAAAATATGTACATGTAATTGGATATGAATTCAGAGCCCCTCGCGTAAGAGACAAGTTCAAGGAGCTATTTATTTTAATAAATGAATTGTTAATTATTAAACTTAATGTAAAATTTTGCAGTTAGGAGTTATATGACCAAGTGGGACAGAACCATGCTTTTTTAATTAAGTTTAATTAGAAAAAACGATTCCAAGTCGTTGCAACGTCAGGAGTCCACAAACACTTCGCAAAGACTGAGAGTGCTGCAACTCGGTAGTGCAAAATTTCTTCGGAGATTTTCACTTGAGCACCAATAGTGTTTGACTGTGAAAGGATACGCGGTTAGCGAACGAGTGTTGTGTTGAATAATTAAAACAATAAAAAGTTATGGATTTTTTTTTAAATATTCATTACACAGATAGTTAAATAGTAGATAATGTTATTAATTAAGTCCGCCCTTTGTAAATACTTTTTGTTTTTTACAATAACTAAATAAATAAAAATGTAGATAATGTTTAAAATAATAATAATAATAAATATTATTTAGATAATCGGGTCATTGTAGATAATGCAATAAAGGTTTAATAAATAAATAAATAGTTAAATAGTCGGTTTAGACTTGCAAAAAACATAAAATAATAGACATTAATGTAAATTTTATGCTCTGATTCAATGTGACTTGTGGGTACTTTGTGTTTACCACGCTGCCCAAGTGTGACTTGGTAACTTCACATGCATTCCAGACCATAAAACATTTATCAGACTTGCAAGATTTTTCGCAATTTATTCCTTCACTATCACAGAATGTAATTGCATGGATGCACGTAACTAAGAAAAGTTATTGGCTCGTATCGCTGAGGTTTACACTTAGAGGTTACACTTAAATTCTAGCCACTAGCCGATGACCTCTACTCCGCTTGCCCAACATACAATAAATCTGTACCTATCATTTTCTCTCGCTAACGTTTGCTCGCTTGAACGCTTGCAGTAAGACAACAGCTTCTAAAAGTACTCAAAATGAATTCCATTAAGCTGTTGGTAAATTGTTCATAAGTTTTCACTTCTGTACCAATTAGTGCTCCTGGAGAAGCTGTGATAAATCTTTAGCTGCAAGCGTTTTAACTAATCTTGGATTGTACTTTGAACTGTTATTGCGATTCCAGGGAATAGCGGGGACTGTTGATTTGAGTAGGTATTTTGTATAGCAATAAAACATAAAAAGCGACGGCTTGGCCATAGCCGAGTGAGGTCTGGAGCCTCCACCACGCTGCTCCAATGCGGATTGGTGTGCAAACCAGTGTCGCCAGAAGCACAGTCTGTCAATACAGACTGTGCTTCTGGCAAAAATGGGGGAAATGGGGTTTGGACAATTCCAAACCCCATATCCCCATTTTTCCTGTCACAACACTTGTCACCGCCCCAAAAACAAAATACTTGGACTTGGAAAGACTTGGAAAGACTTTAATAAATAGGACTTTTTTAAATCTATTCCATACTCCAGCCTTAGACGTAGACACTATTATTTAGGTGCCAAATAAATATTTGCGGGTATTCGATGCCGGCACTTCGGCAGTCAGGGTTCGCAAGCGCGCCACTACGTAGATCATACTACAAATAGCACTAAGATCAAAAATGGCGACCCCACCTTATGAAATCCTGTCATTAAACCTCGTGCAGAGCGACGTAATAAATGATCCAGAACAAAATTAAAATATATCAAAACAACTCCATTTAACGAAATTCGAAAGTCGTAGGAAGGGGGCATTTAAACGTTCAGAGATTTACGTCTAATTACCCCCATTAGAGTTAAGTTTCCGCACCCAACTCAAAACTTAATTGAAAAACGTAATAATGGCTCTTGGGGCTATTAGCTGAAATATTATTGGACGGTTTATCAGTCGCAGAAGGGTTTTGTATGGCATGTTCAATAGGACATTCGTGGGGGTGTTCTACGTTTGAAATATCATCATCATCACGACCTTTTGTCCCACTGTTGGGCACGGGTCTCCCTCAGAATGGGAGGGATTAGGCCTTAGTTCACCACGCTGGCCAAGTGCGGATTGGCAAACTTCACATGCCTTCGAGAACATTATGAAGAACTCTCAGGCATGCAGGTTTCCTTACGATGTGTCCTTCACCGTTATAGCAAGTGACATTTAATTTCTTAAATCGCACATAACTTTGAAAAGACATTGGTGCGTGTTGCTAGGGTTTGAACCCGGACCGCTCGAGGCTGAGAGGCGAGTTCGATAGCCACTGGGCTTTCACCGCTGGCTTCACTGATACATTTAAGTAGCAGTTATAGAAAATAATAATCAACAGGTGGTTCCCATAGATCTCAAACTCTGCCATAAGTGAATACAAGGTTAATATAAGTTAATTTGTTATGTAAGCAACAATGAAGTACGCTTTCCTCCATCCTCGGCAAAGAGAACTCACTCCTAAATACAATTTATTGGACATATAAATAAGAGACGACGTATTAAATGGGACATTGTTGACACAAAGAAAGGCTGCTTACGATTCAATAGACAGTATAAATAATAGATTTGCCGCCCGATCGATCCATTACAAGCATAATAAGGAAAACAATATAACATTATTGGACCAATGGTCCGGTGATAGTTTGGCAGGGATGATTCAGCCTATTACTTGAAAGGTTTACAGTCCCTCGTCGGCATCTTCCGAGAGCTTCATGGCCTAGGACCCCGTTCCGAAACAAAAAAAAGGACCCCGTGTGAGGCGCTTCTAAATCATAGCAGGGTTAGACAGCGGTGTGTGGTAAACCAACGTTGTGCCAGGTTCAGGTTCCGCGGTGGGGAGCTCATTGCCAAACACCACCAAACCCCTTTCTTTGTTTTTTGTCCCACTGTTAGGCACGGGTCTCCTCTCGTAATGGCAGTGGTCAGGCCTTAGTCCACCACGCTGGCCAAGTGCGGATTGACAGACATCACATCCCTTCAAGAACTTGTTGTACCTATGCCCAAAGAGGCCTAAAACCCTACAAGTAATCATAAAAATCACACGTTGGTACGGAACGCTGCGTATCACACTTGATCAGTTTTATAATTTTTGAGTAAATTATATTTTATTTGCATAAATATGTTTTGCGTCAAGAGATTAAATAGCCAGTGGTTACCAGGCATTCATGAGAAAGAAGACGGTCATAAGCAAATCTCAGCGTCCTCTCAACAGCCCTCATCACTCATCAGTCGAGTTCGTGTTCTCCCGCAACTTCTAGCTGGAGTCCCGCAACTGACACTTGGCTGTTATCTAATGTAGTTCCCTTCCCCACTTCTCCACTTCCCCACTTCCCCACTTACGAACTTAGCGAGTAACCGCCGTTTGATCGAGTTTTATACCAAGTTTTTTCGCTTCATTTTCCTCAAGTGCTGAAAGCTTAAAAAGCGATTGTTTTTGATGTGTAGCGAGTAGGTCAGTGGTCTGTTGTCTCGGGTTCGAATTAAAGGCGAACTTGCTAGAAGTCGAATATGATACTGTAACAGGAATAGTGGGGGGGGAAATAGAAACACAGTTGAGTTCCATCCACTTAACTTCATTTATTTTTTTTCTATCCACTTAACTTCAATAATTTAAATTTGTTTTTAAGTTAAACATAAAGAAAAGAAAAACAGGGCCTGTTGGTGTGCTTGGCTGCTCACTTGCCTAGGTATTTGTCAGAGGGGTCCGTCCGGACCGGGCCCCACCGATATCCCTACTCTGACCTGTCAGTCCAGTAATTACTTTAAGTTGACTTACATCAAAGTATCTTAATTAAATTAGCGTCTAATAAGTTAAATCTAAATTAGGTGTCTAAGTTAGTAATAGGGAGAGAGCCTCTTCCCTCCAACAAAACTCTTCCCTCCATAAAACTCCTCTCCTCCAAAAACTCATCTCCTCCAGAAAACTCCTCTCCCTCCAGAAACTCCTCTCCAGAAACTCTTCCCTCCATAAAACTCCTCCTACGATTACAGAAACAGGTCTTACACAACAGTAAACACAGTCCTCCGGCAGAGGCTATTCTACAAATAAAGTTAAAACTAAAGTAACAGCCTAGAGACTAACCAGAGTTAAGTAATTAAAAGTAACCGGAATACCCGTTCGATATACAGGGCTCGGTAGGAAAAAGATCAAATTAACTACAGCCTACAGAACCACAGCCTTACAGAATCACACTATATCACTACCCTATAAGGCTTACAAGGCTTTCCTACTTTAGAAACAAAAGATACTAGGTATATATACTACTACTATATACTAGGTATAGTTTCTAGGTAAATACAGAGCACATCCAATACTAAACACTAACTAGGCAGGCTATACAAGCAAATAATTAGAGTAATAACTCATCACGAGGTAAGGAAAGCCTTCGGCATGCGGATGCCCAACCGTGGGCGGCCACTAGTGCGCAGAGCGCGGGGTCAACCACGGTGGCACGCGGGCGGGCAACCACGTGGTAACCACCCTACAGACAGAACCTCACTAAGTCACACAGTAAGTGGATTTAATTCCCACAGCGACAAATAAACGAGTTAAATGCATACCTTATTAGGGAGGAGTGGGCAAGATCGCCCAACAGCCCACAGAACGCCATGATGCCAAACAGGTGCCGATCACACACGGGACCCTGTATAGAAAGTTCGAATTAACATCACGAGAATTCACGAAAAACACTGTTTCAACCTAACAATGGATTGAATAAACTCACCGAAGCAGAAACAGACAGCGCATTCCACACGCAACCGCGTGGACAGACAATCTCCAGAACACATCCTGAAAAGATTCACCGAATTAGCTACGATTTACGCACATAACCGGAATTTAATCAGGAACCCACTAATTATCCACACTACTCACCGAAGCAGTATCTTTTGGGCCACTTGGATATGGCTCCAACAGCAGACAGACAGAACAGACACTCCAGACAGACAGACAGACAGGGGGGCCGCGGCGTGCGCGGGCGCGCACGGCCGCTCCCAAAATGGCCTCTTCACCACACCCCTGACTACAATTCACTTCTCCTTCTCCACGGACCGGAACAGGGTTCTCATCAAACAATCGACAGATTCCGGGGTGCGTCCGAAAACACACATACAGACTCGTACATGAATATAGGCAAACTTCCTGGCAACCGAAGAATTAACACACTATACACCAAACAGCCCAACAGATTCCAAATTACCTAATTTCAATAAATTAATACAACAATGAATTAGCGTTTTTTAATAATCATAATAATATTAACAATTAACATAACTAATGAAAACTAAACTAAAAAAAAAAACCTTAAAAACAAACCTAAAAAAAAAAAAAATTTACTAAAATATATCATTAAAAGGAGTCCCTTTAGGCAAGGTTCCGAAGATACTGGCAGCGTTCCCCCTTTGAATAGCTATACTAATTCTCTGTCCTAGGTAGCTGCCAGCTCTTCGGTCTCCTGTGATGTCGACTAACCTTTTTGCTATTTCCTTATAAAGCCTCATAGCGTTAGGACCCCACGGACCAAGGGTCTCGACACCGAATGGGACAAAATCATATTCGGTGCCTAGACCCCTGTATTTGCACGCTTTAGCTTTTTCAGCCGCTTCACAAGCCGCACCAACTCTGTTGTTGGTTCCATGTAGATGGGAAGGGGCCAGTGTGTCTGAACAGGTTGCATCCCATACCAGCACCCGGCCCATCTTCCATGGAATCAAACTCATACCATCCGGTCTCTTGCCATCGTCTCTTGCAATACCAGTCGGCTCAAGTAGACTTGGCACGTTGACGGTGGCAAGGGACCGGCGTATGATATCGTTAAGTGCAGCATGTCTCGAGAAGCGGCCTGCACTTTTTTGGCATGACAGTCCGTGATGTCCTAGCTTGTCGACATCACTGCCACAGGGACATCTATGAGGAGCGCAGACCGGAACCCCAAGCCGTAGACAGGTTGCGATTCGGAGCGTGTCAGGCTCAAGAAATGTGCCTGTATTTGGCGAAGGGTACGCGTGAAGCCAGTAGCCGGACTCATGCGCACCCACGGCCAAAAGCCTAGCACGCGCCGAACCTGTACTACAGCTCAAAAGATTTTCAAAAGTAGACTTACAGATTATGTCATCCCAGCTCCTCTGTGAATTAGTAGAAACTGGAAAATTTTGACCTGGGCATGCAATTAAGAAAGCGTTTCTAGCTTCTTCCAAGCCAGCAATCTCAAAGTTTGAAGGGGATGCCCTTAAAATTTTACTTATGAGATTTGCTGAACTATGGACGGAAGATAGAAATGCTGGTAAAGCGACACTTGAAATTTTGCGAATCCCTAAACCACCATAACGGATGGGTAGGGATGCTTGGGTCCAAGATTGCTCGTTCAGCTGCATATTAAGAATCGATTCTAAGCTAATTTTGATTAAGTCGTCTATTTGTGTCAAAAGATCTGGGCGATTCCAAAAGGAGCAGCAACGGAGCACGTACGTAAATTTTGGGACAAAAAGACAGAATTTTAATATGCAAAGTGCATAATGTGGACTAATTTCAAGGAGACGGTTAGCAGAATTTTGAAATTTTGTAATTGAATTATTTATATATTCAGAAATAGATTCGTCAAAAATTGGAGAACCTAAAAGGTAAAGGGAATTACTGTTAACTATTTTGATATTTGGAGCCAAAATGTTAAATTTTTCTTTTACTTCATTTAAATTTAAGTCGCAGTTATTTATAAAAAGTTCGCATTTGCTAAAATTAAGCTCCAAACCAATTGCTTCAAATTTATTTTTGATTAAAAAAAGGTCCGAAAACACAGTATCCACATCACCTCCTAGGGTTCCGTCGTCCAAATACCAAACGTTGAATTTAGAATTTAAATTTTTGATTATCGGATTTATAGCCAAACTAAAAATTGCAGGCCCAAGGGGATCACCCTGCTGACAACCTACTTCCGAGGACAGTTCATTAGAACGATATAACAATTTTGTTGGGTCAGCGTAACTGAGAAGAAGATAATTGTATATTTCCGGTATATGTTGTTTTATTTCCGTCAGCAGAGTATCCCTATTTACCGAATTGAATGCATTTTTGACATCAATTTTGAGCAACACGTCAGGCTGTCCGTAAGATAGGAAAGAGCGTAGGGCATGGACGGCTGCCTCACACCCTCCTTTTACACCGAAGCCTAACTGTACTGGTTCAAATTCTGAATTTAATTTTGGTAAAATATGACGAACTGCAATTTTGGAGGCCAGACGTCGTAGAGTTGATCCAACAGCAATTGGTCTCACCCCTCCGTCCTTTTTGGTTAGGGCAATGAGGTTCGCGCCGAAAAGAATGGGAACAATTTCTGGATTGACATTACCTGAATACATAAAGTTGATTAATTTAGTGATTGAATTTAGAAGTTGCTCGCCTGCATCACCCACAGAATGCGATGTTAAGTCTTTCAAATGTTGGGGTGAGATTCCATCCAAACCTGCAGCCGAACCTGGTTTAAAAGATAAAATGGCATCCGTAACAACTTTGTTTTGAATTTGTAGGCATGCTTGCCCTGCTGTTGGTGGGTCGAGAAAATATGGGTTTACTGGAGCTGGAGGATGTTTTGTCCGTAAGGCCTGAAGGGTGTCAGGGGTATCTGGTGATAGCACGTCGTTGGAGAACAAAAGGCGAGCGGCACCTTTGAGATCTCCGTCACAGATTTTGTTCTCGATGAGTTTGTTGTGATTACGAGGGGCATCATGTTTGATTAGAGGTGCGGGAGAAGGCAAGGAGCTTACAGTACAGTTATTCTTAATCTTTTGTGTTAGTGATAAATTTGGTTCCTCAGTTTTTATTATATGTAGTGTCCTGTATGAAAATAAAAATAGGTTCTGCCAGTCTTGAGTACAATTGTTTATGTAACATTTCTGGATTAATTGTGTCAAATGTGTAGCAACGGTTATTCGAGCTCCTCGAGGGATTCTTTTAACTATAGGTATACTATTTTTCAAATGGCTAAGATATGTATGGAAAGGAGTTGGATCGTTGGCTACATAATTAGGTGCACTCTGAATAATGGGATGGATATCTAAAGGTGAACTGTTTTGACTAATACATTTCCTGTGTGTTTTTGTAATGTGAATGTTGAGGCCTTTCAAAGATTTGAAAGACTTGTTGCACTGTGAACATGTATGGGTCGCGTTCGACGTGCCATCACAAGATTGGGTCACGGTCTGCATTCACAACAGTAAATTAAATTAACAAAAAAGAATAACTTAAAACAAATTTAAAAACACAATAAAGTTACTTAAAATGTACACTAAAAACATGAAAAAGTCAAAGTCAAATTATGAATGCTGCTTGTTTTGGTAAGACGCTCCAGTCACAAAGTAGACATGCTGCAGTGGAAAAGACCTAGCGACGCATGTCGTCGCTAGGACAACCGATGGCGGCCTTAGCAACCGCGTAACCTCGTCGTCCTTTTCTTTGGTCACGGGATGGCGCAGTTCGAGCTAGCACTGCTGCCGCCAACAACAACACATTTGCAATAACACCATGCTCCTGCGAGAATCTTGTAGAAGAATGTCTGTTTTCGGTATTCAGTTAATTATATGTATAGGTACACATTTTATCACAAATTAAAACATTGGATGTCAAGTCCAGATATTAAGGCGCATTAAATTTAACCAATTTCAGTCCAATTAGCGTTTTACTAAATAAAGTATTATTTAAACGAAATAACTCAGACTGACAACAACAGACACAAAAACTACTGCTTTCAGAACGAACCTTAAAACCGTTCCGTCGCGCACTCACAGCTTGGTAGTATTTTATGGTCACTAACATCAAAGGAAAAAGAATTAAATATTTTAGATATCAAGCCTAAAGATTATTATTATGAGTTTAAATAAGCTAAATACACTACTCCAGACACCTAAAAGACAAAATGCAATATTCTTTAGCCAATACCAAACCTGAAACTTTAAGGAACCATAAACAACACGACCCACGAGTGTGAAACGGAACGCCCACCAGCCGATAGTTTCGTAGATCTGTCGATACCTCAGAAACGTCAACGTCAAACGCCCTTGTCATTGAATCATTTGTTTGTTTTGATATAATTAATATTGTAATTAATTAAGTGTATTTACGATGAATAACAGCTAAGTTTATTTAAATGGAAGCAAAACGGGATGAAATACGTTTATGGAACCTCAATACCCTTCATTGAGGTCCTTTTGTATGAAACGAAAGTTTATAATTTAGTTGAAAAGTAAGTTTTAATTTAAGTGGAAAAAAAAGGTGTTACAATACTTTTTTAAAAGCTTTTATTTAACTTCACTCGTATGTATGTATTCATTCATGTATGGAATCTTGCAAATCAATATTTCACCCACTTCCACTGAAGCTATCGAGTTGAAATTTGGCACACATATTAGGTTCCAATGACAATGCATGAAAATAAAAAACAAAGTTATAAAAGCTTTTTAAAAAAAATATTTTTAAAACTATTAATTTTAAAATTTATTCTGATTAGATGTTGATGGTTGAAGGCAATTGTTTATACATCTTAATGTTTATGATTGAAAGTATTTTTTAACTAAGAAGAATAGCAAAAGAACATGCAGCTCCAACCATCTTCGCTGCCGCTCAAAACATATCTTTGAGGCTTGAGATATCTATGACATCTGTGGCAAAATGTTGAGGTTATACAAGCCTGAGATTTTTGAAAACTTTTCTCGAAGTTGTGCGATGCCAACCTAACTACACTACGCACTGGGCCAGCGTGGTTTAGCGTTACCATTCTAACTGTGAGACTGATGACTCAGATGTTGACTTAAGTGTGGTGTCAAATACCTAATTACTTTATAATGGCGCTCGGTCCGTGTGAATCGAACTTACAGACAATGAGTTTCTCACGGCACTGAGTTAGTGGCCCCGATACAACTCTGTTATGGCGCTCTGACCAATCACAACTGATATTTTACAAATTTTTTTAAGAATATAAAATAGCGAAGGATCACTCATTCGTTGCTGCGCATGACAACTGTGACAAAATTTGCATAAGGCACATAAGTGTCCTTCAAAATCGCAAATCCGTAGCTTTTTTTTATGGATATAAGATAGCAAATAAGCTTGCAGCACCACCCATCCGCTGCTGTCCATGACAACTGTGACTGAATTTGAACAAGACTCAAATAGGGACTAGGATGGTTAGTCCAATTAGCTGAGAGAACTCTCTACAAACAAATAAAAATAATTAACTAATTAGAACATTAGTTGGTCAGTTCGTTAGTGGGTACGAGCCCACGAGTGGGACACAGAAAGAGTTGTGGTGGGTAAGAATACATATTTTAACGTTATGTAGACATTAATTAATTTATTAATATTAAAAATTCAAGTTTTCAATAAATATAATTTAAAACGGTTGAACAAGTTCCGAATTTAATTTGGAATGCATTTTCAATGGCCCTCGTAATATACGATATCCTGATATTCCTGCGGGTCATATTGGAACTTTAATTATTTACGAATGTATGCAGTTGAGTTATTTTAACAACTGTTACTTAAATTTCTCAATTTTAATTATTTTCAATTTCACTTTCAACTTCAGATGAATTCGTATATTTTATCTGTGGGCAGTCGAAATCCTAGCAATAAATTTGCAAGAGGTAAAATGGAATGAAATACGAATCATGAAAGAAATGTAAAATTACGAAATCAAATGTCTGGCCGGAGAGATGACAAAAGAAATAGCGCGATGAATTATGCATTCTATATTTAAAAATTCAAACGCGGTTCGAAGCGTCACACCGCGTCTATTTCCCTAAATTAGAGGGTGTTTCAGACGTACAGCAATTTTGCCTTATTTTTTATACTTTTTTTTTAAATTAATAACTTTATGATATCTAAACCATCTTATTAAAGATACCAACAAAATAATCAGTTGATCTTAATTTTTTTAATTATGCTTAAACCTTATTAATTTTATAATATGTAATTAATAACTTTGAATAGGTACTCCCAAGTACTAAGGTAATCGATCCAATACAAGTTCAGCATTTTTGTATATTAAATCCACAAAGGGTTAGAAAATGGGAGAAAATTTCTAACTAAACTGAAGTTAAGTTATTATTTATTTACTCAACGTGAAAACCTTTTGACGGATTTTGACCAACTACCTATATTTTGACAGGTGGTACAAAATTGTAGGCTTTCCCGGAAAATTATGACAGTCCCTTGGGATATGGGATGGAAACCTTTTTACAGTTTAATGAATAAAAATATAGGTTATACTTTTTAACCCGGTGGTCTACTAATGAATAAAGTTCGAAGGACAGAATTCGATAGGCAGTGTCTTTGAGGAGGATGGCAACTAGGTGTAAACGAAACGATTGTTTTGTCTAATTCCTTGTGAACGAAGCTGCGGGCGTCCACTAATAAACGCCTTCTGTGTAGCGTTACCTTTGCACTCGTACGTTAAAAAAAATTGTTTTTCGCGCCGTCGCGATCGCGCTATCGCGTCAGTGTCATTAATAAGGCTCTGGTCGTAATGGCGGTTCGCCAGACGAACTCTTTATTGCATTACCGCGGCAAATGACTGCAGACCTTAGTTTATGTTAAATCGACCAGGAAAGATAATTTGATTTATATTTTATGGTGATTTTTAATAATAGGTACAGTTTCTACCGTTTCTACCCACCTCTAGCGTAATAATCGTTTTTTTAGAAGCGTTTTTGATGCAATTGTGGTCCGTTTGGATTGATGTGGTTTCCGGTTACACTTCTAAAGAGGCGGCCATCTTAGTCAACACATCTGTGAGTCTTGAAACTAGATTCTTACTAACATATACTAACTGGAGTGTTAATAATACCAACTAACAGGACTACTATCGCTAACAGTCCCCAGTCCTCATACCCACTAACGAACTGACCAACGAATTTTCTTATTGACTCTGTAGTGTATGCGATCTATATATAATCTGTTAAACATGACGTTGTCTCGAGCACACGGGAGTGACGTAAACAGTCACGTATTAGCCACGGGCGAGAACGGACGTTTACTGGCACTGGTGTGGTAACGAGCCAATTAACGTACCCTTTATGACAAGGGTGACACGGAGCACTACATATGGCGACGAGAATAAAAGGTTAGTGGTAAATTAAAAATATTAAAAATATTTTTTCGAAATACGGAGAGAGGAAGGTTGAATAAGTATGTAGGTACATAAATAAAATTGGATGGTCTAAGAACTTTATGCATTGGATGTTTATTACTTTATGATTGATTGTTAAATTACTGATGGATCAACATAAAATAAATATACATACCTCTGTCCATAGGGATCCCGATTACCTAATCATCGTGTCGCGGCATTGCTATGCGGTAGGCAGGTATCGCGGCAGATTATTGTAAACAAATTATTACAGTTTTTATTATTCATAAAATTGAGCTCGAATTCCTAGTTGTTCTAGTCAGTACTTCAAATATATCGCGACGAACAATATACACTTCGCCTCATTTGAAGTGGGACATTGTGCGCGCTCATTACAAAAAAAAATAGGCTACTCTTACAAACTCATGTATGATTCGCGTCCTACTCATCACTATAATGCATCGCACTCAGTGAACACTTAGAATTATGTATCGTGTAGGTATGTAAGTTACATATCGGCGGCAGGGTGAAATTAGCTGGTCGAGACGTTAAGTTCTATAAACTATTTAATTTTCTTCAATAGAAAATTACATTTTAACTTATTACTAAACTAAATCTAGAGTGGTGAGAGACCCGTCCAATGTTAGGCACGGAATGTCTTGTTCGTGGGACCGCTACGCGACCAATCGAATTGTCCGTACGTAACATGTATGTAACCGCCATTGTTTTCCAGTACATTACAACTACTTACCGTAAACTGTGTGGTGGTTTTATATTGGCTTGACGAAGTTTTGAGTAATATTATACCGGAACAACAGCGGCAACACTAGTTATGCTATTATTTATTCGAGGCTATGACTTTAGTAATCAATAATTTTAATGAATTACAACTAAAGTTGGTAATTTAATAAGCCATAACGGTACTAAGTATTGACCTAGATAGGTTGATTTCTTGTATTTATTTATTTATTAGAGTTAAGGCATCCTAACAACATTTCACAGATTATTATACGAATTACATTAAATGGTGTTGTGTGCCAGAGTGAAAATATCACTTACAAGGAAGCACAACTTACACAGAGAACATGCATATTATATTAAGTTATATTATTATTATATAAGTTTCAAGTAGACAAGATGATATAGGCTCTTATTTCAGTGATAACAAAATCATAAATAAATAAATTGTATCATAAACTCATAACCAGGTACTTACACCTACCTGAAGGATTGTTCTTAAAGGGATAAAACGTATAGATTTTAATCTGTACTGTGTGAAATGGATTGCCTACCTGAAGGATTGCTCATAAGGGTGTAAAACGAAAAGATTTTAATCTTTATTGTGGACATGTGTGACATGTAACATGGATACAGATACTCTTCGGGGATCATCGAGATGAAGGGTACCTACATATCCTATGTTTCTATTAATTAATTCGACTGCAAACATTTGTTGCTAATATGAAGCAATTCATCAATTCTATTCATCCTTTAAGTAATATATCTGAGACTACGCTGCGCGGGGCCACCCACACCGCTTTATTTTATAAATGCATTATTTTCCTTAGACGGACATTTTAAATTCGTTATAGGTATGTTTTGAATGGAATTTCCGATTTAACAATTTGGGAAGTATTTTACAGGTATTGAAACGGTCTTTAATAAAATATCATTTAATGCGATAAGGACTGATACAGAGGTATGAATAATGTGGTTTGATTATTGTGAGCAAATTATATCAACTTTTAAAATGTAAAAAAAGTTGTTATAGTGGCATAACTACAGTAGTTGGATATAATATGGTATCGCGACACTTTTGTTAATAATGAGGCATGTCTGCAAAGTCGTAGTACATTATTTAATTTTTATTCTATCATCAATAGTTTTCGCAGATGGCAAGAATATATTATGGTCAAAGAAACTTTATTCTCAAAAGAAATTTCATTTCACTGCATGAGAATACAAATTAACATTACGTTCACATATTGTGTGCATAAAGTTTAAAGAAGTAAAGATGAGCTTTGAGTTGATAATTTAATATTTATGTTATACTTATGCCTAGTTAATAAAAGTAAACAACAGCTAAGGTCGGTAGTTAGAAAAATAAAATATAATTTACTCAGTACTCGTACTAGCGATAAGTGAGTCAGCCAGCGCGGCACGGAATAATGACCAGGGACGGACTCAGCACTGAAGTAAAATGTGATTTTTTAATTGTTTTTTAAAACTTGACAAATTATTTGTGGATTTAATATTAGGTAGTGCGAACCTACATTAAATTGAAAATCGTACGTGATCGTGTGTTTAGGTCGTGCGAACCTACATGAAATTGAAAATCGTACGTGATCGTGTGTTTAGGTCGTGCGAACCTACATGAAATTGAAAATCGTACGTGATCGTGTGTTTAGGTCGTGCGAACCTACATTAAATTGAAAATCGTACGTGATCGTGTGTTTAGGTCGTGCGAACCTACATTAAATTGAAAATCGTACGTGATCGTGTGTTTAGGTCGTGCGAACCTACATTAAATTGAAAATCGTACGTGATCGTGTGTTTAGGTAGTGCGAACCTACATTAAATTGAAAATCGTACGTGATCGTGTGTTTAGGTCGTGCGAACCTACATTAAATTGAAAATCGTACGTGATCGTGTGTTTAGGTAGTGCGAACCTACATTAAATTGAAAATCGTACGTGATCGTGTGTTTAGGTAGTGCGAACCTACATTAAATTGAAAATCGTACGTGATCGTGTGTTTAGGTCGTGCGAACCTACATTAAATTGAAAATCGTACGTGATCGTGTGTTTAGGTCGTGCGAACCTACATTAAATTGAAAATCGTACGTGATCGTGTGTTTAGGTCGTGCGAACCTACATTAAATTGAAAATCGTACGTGATCGTGTGTTTAGGTCGTGCGAACCTACATTAAATTGAAAATCGTACGTGATCGTGTGTTTAGGTCGTGCGAACCTACATTAAATTGAAAATCGTACGTGATCGTGTGTTTAGGTAGTGCGAACCTACATTAAATTGAAAATCGTACGTGATCGTGTGTTTAGGTAGTGCGAACCTACATTAAATTGAAAATCGTACGTGATCGTGTGTTTAGGTCGTGCGAACCTACATTAAATTGAAAATCGTACGTGATCGTGTGTTTAGGTCGTGCGAACCTACATTAAATTGAAAATCGTACGTGATTGCGTATTAGGAAGTAAATGCATTATGATACTAGTTGACTGTATGTAGATGTGGGGATGAATTAATAATATACTGTAACCTTGTAGTTACCAAGATTTACTTCAGTTCTAGGTCGCCCCATATCTACCTACCACGAAAATTACAAACTTATTGCCAGCTCCGGAAAAGCTAGATTTCGAAGGAGACAACGCTACAGTTGCTTTAAGATTTAAGCAATGGAAAAGATGATGGTCACCAGGTTGTTTCCCTTTTGCACAGGATTCGTAGTGGGAATACCAGACAGGTCTGTCACCTTTCCTCCTCTTGCGCTGCGCTGTAGGCGCTCCTGCACTGAGGGAATTCGGAATAAGGGGAGATCCCCTCTATCCGGGAAATTGCTCCAGGGGTAAACCCCGTCGGTGACTTCCCCGCTGTTGAGCGTGGGAGCCAGTCGATCGTCGCGCACGCGACTAGCCGTATGTCGCGAATTCCCCCTAGATGGTCGGGGGGAAGAAGGTCCAACAGCTCTCTAGGTAGCGGTCGGCCTTCAGGGTTGCGCGCGTGCAGCGGCGCTATCCCCCTTAGGTGAGGATGGGGCCCATTGTCGGCGCGGTTATACATAACACGTCCAGCCTGCTGTCGCGCGCTATCACCGCGTTCCGGACGTAGCGCCCCGCTCCTGTGATTTCTCGCAGGGCGAGGTTTTGCTGGGCCTGGAGACGCTTGCGCTGCGTGGCGCCACCAGAGCATACCATGCTGGCACCGCGTACGTACTCGTAAGCCTAGATCGGATATAGCACTTGTAATGGGAATACCCGTGTCTGCACAAGATGCATCGTCGGACGGGCGCATTTGATGCGTCGTGTTACAGGTGCGCTAGGCGGTCGCGGTGCTACGGTGACAGCTGCAACAGCGAGTGGTTACAAATGATTGGATAATGCCTACCTACTAAAGAAAAGTGGTGTAACCAATGCTCCTGAAGAAGTCCAAGGTGCAGCCGAGGACGGCGCACGATCTACCCTCACTAAGCGGTCAACGGTCAACTACCCGACCGTGCCTATAAAAAGCCAAACGCAGCCAACGAAGGGTATGGTTGCTCAGCCGTCGAAGGGAAAGGTTGTCGGTGCCTATGCTGTGTGTCGGTGACTGCGCTGCTTTGCTGTAAGTACGTTCCATATTTTAAGTAGCACAATTTGATGCTACAATTAAAGGTAGTCCCTCACTCTTACCACTGGGTGGTATGCAAATGTCATAGTAGGTAAATTAATAGGTCACTTAGATTATGCTGTCACAATTAAAAAAAAAAAAAATCATCAAGTTTTGTATAGGTTCGGATATCTTATTATAAATTCTAATACACATTCCGTAAGCATTGCTTTGGAGGCCTGCATTTTGGGAAAGGCCTATGTCTGTATCAATTAATGTCTATTTTATACTGATATTTTTCTTTACTCAATACCTTTTTGTGACTTATGTATTGGGATAGGGCCATTGTAATGGTGATAGAAAACGGCACGCCGAGTATCCAATACTTTTTGAAGGATGGATGTAGTACTAAGGAATGTACTTACTCGTCGTCAGATAGGTACCTAGCTCATTTATTTCTAGTTGTTTCATGAATCTACGAGATCTACATATGGATTTTTAGAGCGATACTTTATTAAATAATAAATAAATAAAAATCATGGACCCTAAACTGGGTACTTACCTATGCAATGGGTGTCGGAGTCTCATATACATGTATGGACGTTTTGAAAACATACTTAAATGTATAGTATCGACATCCGGATGGTGTAACATGCCAGTTTACAAGATCGAATACAATCTTAGGCTTTGTGAAAACACAACTTGAAACCTAGTACTTCCTATTGACTGCAGTTGCGACTATACGAGGTAGTATATGATATCCGTTGATGACTAATCCAAAAAACAGTACTCATTATATTACAAGAGGTAAATACGCCACCAACGCACCAAACGCGGCGCGTGTCGTGTTTATGTCTGACATGAAGCGACTTGCTGACGGTTGCTGGCTGGACTGTTACTAACGATCTGATCAACTGGTATAATACTTAATAGATTGGCAATGCGAAAGAAAAATAACATAGATAGTCATATGTTAGAGCGAAAAAGATAAGCGAGACCATTTGCGTACACGCTATCAGCCTGTATAAGCCCAACGTCAGTTGTACACGAAACAAATTTTGCTTATTTTTCTAAATCTTACGTTTGAAAGCGTACATTTGGTGTTAATTAGACAAATAATTATGGTTACGTATACAGTACCAGAAGGTAACTCATATAAGAAAGAAAATACATAGAAGTATGCATTTCATATGTAAGTAAGATTGAAATATTTAATTCTCCAATTGCAATGTTTGAGAACTTTGAAAAAAAAAAAAAATTAAATTAACAAATGAATGGGTGGTGCTGCGGGCTCGTTTGCTATCTTAATGTTCTCGATTAATAAATTTATAATAAGGAAGGGATGTAGTGTATGCGATCTATATATAATCTGTTAAACATGACGTTGTCTCGAGCACACGGGAGTGACGTAAACAGTCACGTATTAGCCACGGGCGAGAACGGACGTTTACTGGCACTGGTGTGGTAACGAGCCAATTAACGTACCCTTTATGACAAGGGTGACACGGAGCACTACAGACTCACTCTGCTAACAGGACTAATCTTCGTCAGCGAATTGGTGGTACTGCAAGCTCCAGTCAAGCTAATACACTCAGTGAGGATGCAGCTTTGAAATGGTGAAAGAATTTTTGAAATCGGCCCAGTAGTTTTTGTATGAAAACATTACAAACAAATGTTGCCTCTTTATAATATTAGTACAGATATAGAAGTATAGATAATAAATCCCGTTGAGACATAAGTTCAGTAGATACAACCAGCCAATTCCAACGATCGAAATATAAATTAAAATCGTTACCGCCATACATTTTGCACTGAGTCTCAGAGGTATGTGATATGTAGCTGTGATTAATTTCTAATTGTTATTTATATGCAATATTTTTTGCTCCAATTTCTCGCGGTGCCCTCGGGGTCGCCGTGTACCCTGCGGAGGCTGCACAGTAATTCTTTTGTACCTGTAACAAATAAACATAAATTATAAACTCCTATATTTCATGAAGCGGTGACAGCCCAGTGGCTATCGAACTCGCCTCTCACTCGAGCGGTCCAGGTTCAAACCCCAGCGGCACGCACCAATTACTTTTCTAAGTTACGTTCGATTTAAAAAAATTAAATGTCACTTGCTTTAACGATGAAGGACACATCGTGTGGAAACCTGCATGCCTGAGAGTTCTTCATAATGTTCTCGAAGGCATGTGAAGTCTGTCAATCCGCACTTGGCGCGTGATGGACTAAGACCTAATCCATCTCACACAACACTTTTTACCAATAAAAAGTAGCGTAGTCCTTTTTCAGGCTGTAGACTAGCTGTGTATCAAATTTCATCTAAATCGGTTCAGTAGTTTTGGCGTGAAAGCGAGGCAGACAGACAGAGTTACATTCGCATTTATAATAATTATAGTGTGGATATGGATTAAAGAAAAATTTTTTTGTCTACTACTGTTTTATCTACCTATCAACTGAACCAGTATATGGTTCAGTTGACAGGTTCTACCAGCTAAGCTGGCCTTACATTGTAAACGCGTCACGTACCCGCCGCGTGAGCGGGGGAAAATGGCCTACAAGGTTCTAACAAGTTAAATAAAGCTTAGCAAGGCCGGATAGGGCCGTTAGGGTTGTCACAATACCATGTGAAGTTTTTTTAATACAAATTGTAGAGTACTTTTTATAACTGTTTTATATACCTAGTAAAAAAAAACTTCCGACACCCGAGTTGGCAACTAACAGTTAAGACTTTGTTGATTGAAGGTCATAAATGTTGGTTATTATGACTGAAAAATGATTGTATGAATTTAAATTAAGTCATAAAAATATTGGTTAATATTTGGACATACTAAAAAATACTAATTCTAAATAATAAAACTTGATGGTTAAATAGTGTTAGTTTTGACAGCCCTATATCATGCTGAATATTACATCAGCAATCGGATACAGGTTAAATCTTTGGAGTAGGTTAACGAGCTTTATAACTCCGGCGGTTAAACTTTTACACTGGGGCGGGCGGGGCTGCTTCGGTATGGTCGGAGGTTAAGATCTTCGTAACATAACATATCGTCACGCCTCTATCTCTTCTTCAGGGTAGGCACAGGTAGGTTATGTGGTGTCCCTGTAGCTCGGGACCAGAATAGTGCTACGGTAGCCCCTGCCTGTCGTAAAAGGCGACTAAAAGGGAACTTCTGGGGTCGCGGGCGGTGAGAGGGGGAGCTCGAACCGTCCATCGTGTGACCCCGGAAAAGACGACGCTGTTTGTGGCTGCACAGCGTTGTGTAAACCGGGAAGAGCCCGTCTTGGGCGCAGCGCCGGAGGCACCGGCGCGTTCTACAAGAGATCCCGGAGCCCTCCTGTAGCGATTTTATAACAGAACTAGTGTAAGCCCGCAGCTTTGCTCGCATGGAATTAGACATAACAATAGTTTAGTTTACACCTAGTAATATTTTAAAGCCTATGTCTAGCCAGTGAAGATGCAGCTTTCTAATGGTGAAAGGATTTTTGAAATCGGTCCAGTAGTTTTTGTGTGATAACATTACAAACAAATGTTTCCTCTTTATAACATTAGTATAGATATTAGGCAGGTAAGTGTTAGGTAGTGCGAGATAGAAAACAGTCCCACTAATGTTTGTATGTTTGGATGTTTGCATGTGTGTTACTCAATCACGCAAACACTCCAAAACTGATTTGGATGAAACTTAGCAAATAGATGGGCGTTAACCTAGATTAGTACATAGGATACCTTTTATCCCGAAATTTTTTTCCCTTTGGATGCTTTGCACGTTTACGTTTACGTTGTCGACTGCCAATAGATGGCGCTGGTATTAAGTCTTAACTTAATACCAGCGCCATCTTAAGTAGATATTGTCAAATAATTTAATTAATCATTTAGAAACGGCATTGTAAACATTACAGACGAAAGGAACTCGTAATATTTATAATTAATTTGATGATTCTGCCTAACCTGGTTTCCACAGCGAAAAATGGGGCTACATTAAATAAGATACACAATTTCTTTCGTAAACAGAAGCCACAGAAAACGGTCCGACCATTATTCATAATTATATTTCGGCGCGCAAAAATGTGGATTTTAAAACCGACGTCCGGTCTACGGGCCTGACGCGTAGGGTTGAACCCGACGTACGCCGTTAATTTTGAGGTTATCCGACTGGCTATGAAAGTTACCAACGGCTTGTCATGAATATATTATTTTGCAATCGTAATTTTTTTTTGGTAATTTATTGTCAAAGTCAAAGTCAATTAAGTAATTTATTTCCATAAGAGGTGAACACTTAACGAAAGACGCTTATTTTAAAAGCTTAAACTAACTTAACTTAACTCGTATGTATGTATGTCCTGGAAGCTTGCAATCAATATTTCACCCACTTCCACTGAAGCTTACCTGTTACGTCCATACCTGTGACCAACTTGGAACGACTCTACTAACAATTACTAACTAAACTACTAACACTAACTAATAGGACTGTCCCTAATATCTCCCTCAGACCTCGTAGCTACACCGAACTAACCATCGCAGTCCGTAATTAAGTTTTGTTCAAACAGTGTCACAGTTGTCGGTCGCGGCAGTATAAAAAGAAAACAACAAGAAAACATCTAAACTATTTCTTGCTTTATTCTTGTGTGCTCAATCAATCTTTGACTGGCCTGTTGGCGCAATCGGTAGTGACTCTGCCTTCTGCGCCGGGGGTCGTGGGTTCAAATCCCAAAACCTTCATGTGACGAAAACTTGTGTTTGTTCTGTGTCTGGATGTTAATATCACCCCCTTCAACCCTTTACAACACCTTTTTTTCAATTAAAAAGTAGCCTACGTCCTTTCTCAGGTTCTAGATTATCTTTGTACCAAATTTCATTTAAATCGGTTCAGTAGTTTTGGCGTGAAAGCGAGAGAGAAAGACAGCGTTACTTTCGCATTTATAATATTAGTATGGATCAATTCATTCTGAAATCCAATGAGAAGAAATTTTCAAAATGTAATATTTTCTGACCTTATCCCATACATGTGGTAGATTAAACAATAGGCGAGAATGATGCACTGAACGCAAGGGCATGGTATTATAATATGAAAGTACCTAGTTCCACACGAGCGGTAAGGTATACAAGTTACATATATATGTTATACTTGTTACATTGTGTTACGTTTAATAAACCGCCTCCATATACGTTGGAGTTAATAAAAACATAATGAAATTCCTCATCCATTAGAAATTCTATTTCAACCCTCCGTCTGCCGTATTACAGCGTTAAATAGATAACGCCGTGATTACACGAAGTGGAAATTACTATATAAATACCGAGAAATGGTTGAGGAAAATATTGTAATGGGTCAAAACGACCGGGATAATTGAACGGAACGTTTGTAGTTGTAGGAATGGATGTTTTAGCGTCAGCGAGGGAGGGTTTGAATTTTAAACGTTTCATTGAAGCCCTGTAATTTTTCAGATTCAGATTCATTTATTTTTCATTATATTATTAAAGTATTTTGTATACGCTTAATGAACGTCATAACATTTTTGTATCTACCGCCGGTTCACAAAGTTGATGCTACCGAGAAGAACACGGCAAGAAACTCGGTAGTTACCGTTTTCAAAACTTACAATTCTTATAATTTGATCAAGGTATATTATTATTGAACAAGTGGAGCTGGGGATACATCGCACCAAGAATTTCTATCGTTCAAGTAGTCATTAATTTTATAGAAAGCTTTATTATGGAGGTTTTGTTTAATAAGTAAGTATTCGTCCTCGTTGGTCTAGTGATTCTAGTAAGCTTGGGGTCCTGGTTTAGGTATATTCCCGGGTCCGGCTAGAACTATTGGGGTTTTCTAAATAGAAATGTCTGTTCCTCCTGGATTTGTGCCCAGTGTATGGCAATTGGTATACCTATTACATGGGACCTGAACATAACTGGAGAAACGTGAGTGTACACACCTCTGTCTACCCTTTCGGGGAAATACAGGCGCGATGTGAAGTTGTATTCGCTCGCGACTTTTTTACTCTCGACTCTATTGTAATAGAGTACTCGTAGCTTCTTAATAAACTTTTGACGGGCCCGTTGGCGCAATCGGTAGTGACCCTGCCTGTTGCGCCAGGGGTCGTGGGTTCGAATTCCACTCAGGACAAACATTCGTTTGTCGAAAATTAGTGTTTGAAAACAATGACCAATTCTACCTATATCTTATAAGAATCGGTTCCTAGGATTCGAACCCGAGTCATCTTTGTTAAGATATAGACTACTATTTCCCTCATCATTTAGCTGGTCTACGGTAGTAGTGTTCTAAATTTAACCCTGAAATGCTGTAAATAATTTAGCACAACCATGTTTTACCGGGTAGGATCCGCCCCTCTCGCATGTAAGCCCCGGGTTGATAACGGAACCCTGATTGCTGATAGCTAGGGTGAAAATTACACCATATACTTACGCCTTGCGCCTCGGAATAGCAGTAGTATTAGGACTACTCGATGTTATAGCTTGATGAATGAGAAAAACTATATGAGTACTAGCTGACCCGGCAAAAGTTGTTTTGCCAATCATAATTGAAGGAAATTATTAAAAATAAAAATCGCGATGGAATAATAGGGGTTGATCGTAGAGGGTTGAAAATTCAGGGTTGTAACATTTTCTAATGCTGTATCGTAAGAAAAAAATTATCTAAAAATTAAAAAAAAAATGATGTTTTCCGATTCTTAGACCTTTTTTTTTTATTTTTTTTCTCGCTGGAAAATCCTCATGGATACCCGACAGGCGCGGGGGGGCGCTGTCGGGTTATGCCGGACTCTTACCGGCTAAAAACCAGCGGTGTTCCTCCTCGCCGTCTTCCGGCGGAGCTGCGGGAACGCTTTCGCACACTTCCGCTGCTCCGCCGACGGTTGCCCGGGAATCGGGGCCCATCTTGTGGGGCGCTCATCTTGTGGCGCCACTCACCATTCAACCTGGCGTGCCGGAACACGGGACACGCCAGCCGTCTCGGGGGTCTCCTCCACCTGGGCGATGGTACCCCCGGTTCCACCGCCCGGAGACCCACCTTATGGGGGAAGGCGGCGCTCATGCGCCAGGCGCCTCCGGCCCACTCTTTTACGGCGGATTGGGTTGGACAGAGGGTCGTCTTCCCTCACCCGCTCCGCCGCCTCCTTCTGCGCCATTACTGCCTCGCAGAATCGGAGCACCGCCTTCCACGCTCTGTCGCTGCCGACCATGGCTCTCACGACGCCCGGCAGCGACAGGTCGCCCCCAATCACCGCCGCGAGCGTCGCCCGCGGCTCCGCCCACTCAGGGCATTCCGCCAGCGTGTGCTCCGCTGTGTCCTCTGGACACCCACAGGCGTGGCACACGCCGGTCGGCTCCCGACCCGCCACGCTGCACAGGTACCTGCCGAAGCAACCGTGCCCCGTCAGGACCTGCACAGTGCGGAAGGTGAGGGCCCCGTGTCGGCGATCGACCCACCTTTCTAGGACGGGCCGAATCGCCTCCACCGTCCTTCTGCCGGCGGTCGGCTCCGCCAGCCTGTCCTTCCATTTCCGGAGGAGGACCTGGCGGTCGAGTTGCCTCTGCCGCCCGGCCTCCTCCGGCTGTGGCTCCGCCTCATTGGCTCGTGCTGCTGCGCTGCGGCGCCAGTACACCGCCGAGAGCACCTCCGCGTCCAGGTCCCACGGTGGGGTCCCGGCCAGGACGCACGCCGCCTCGTACGAGACGGTGCGGTATCCTCTCACCACCCTGATCGCCATGACCCGTTGCGCTTGGCGCAGGAGAGTCCTATTTTGGGCGCTCAGGGTGTCCGCCCAGATCGGGGCCCCGTAGAGGGCCATCGACCGCACCACCCCGGCGTACAACCGCCGGCATGCGACTGTCGGCCCGCCCAGGTTCGGCAGCAGCCAGCTCAGAGCTCCGGCCGCTCGCAACAACCTGGGGGCCAACCGCCGGAAGTGCTCCCGGAAGTTCCAGCGGCTGTCGAGGACGACGCCCAGGTACCGCATCGTCGACTCGACAGCGATGGGGACGCCGCCGACCACCAGCTGGGATCCTGCGGGAGGGGCGCGTCGGGCTCCGCGGAAACACAGAGCCTCTGACTTTTCCAGCGCCACCTCCAGCCCCAGCCGGCGGATTCGGGCCACCACTTGGGCCACTCCGGCCGTCGCCAACAGGGCCGCCTCGCGGTACGTGGCGCCGCAGGACGTGACGAGGGTGTCGTCGGCGTAACACGTTACGTCGACCCCCCGCAGATTGGCGCCCCGCAGCACCCAGTCGTAGCCGATGTTCCACAGGAGTGGCCCGAGAACCGATCCCTGTGGAACACCGCACGTCATGACCCGGCGGCCCCACCCGTCGCGCGTCGGGTACACCACTTCCCTCTCGGAGAAGTAGTCGAAGAGGAGACGACGCAGGTAGTCGGGCACGCGATGATAGACCAGCGCCGCCCCTATACAGCCCCAGGGGAGGGTGTTAAAGGCGTTGGCGATGTCTAGAGACACCGCCAAGACGTACTCTCCCCGGGACACCGCCTCCTCCGAGAGGTCCCTCACACGCGCGATGGCGTCGACCGTCGACCGGCCTCGGCGGAAACCAAACTGCCGGTCACTCAGCCCCGGCCCAACCCGTTCGAGGTGCTCGACGAGGCGCGCGGAAATAATCCGCTCGAAGAGCTTGCTCACCTCGTCGAGCAACACTATGGGCCGGTATGACGAAGGCGAGTCCGCCGGGCGGCCCTCCTTGCGCAGCAACACGAGCCTGCCGACCTTCCACTTCCTCGGAATGCGGCCACTCCGCATACAGGAGTCGAAGAGCTCGACCACCCTGGGCCCGAGGGCCTCCAAGGCGAGCACCCACACCTTGCCGGGTACCCCGTCGGGGCCCGGTGCTGTGCTCTTGGCGCGGAGCCGCTGGACCGCGGCCTCCAGCTCCTCCTGGGACACCTCGGGTATCGAGGCGTCCGAGCCCTCCGACGCTACCCAATATGCACACAACATTTCATGAGAATCGGTCAAGCCGTTTCGGATGAGTTTAACCACAAACACCGCGACACGAGAATTTTATAATTAGATATTTTAAGTTATAAACTTCAAAATTTATTTTAATACAAGACAAAATTCCGTATATAAATTGACTTGACATACACTCTTACACCTTGCTATAAACATGTTAGGTATAAAAACAGCCTATGAAGTGAAAAATACCCCTTAAGCATTGGTGGGTTACAGAACATCGTTTTAAGTGGTCCAGCACTCTTGTTCTACCATAGGCGAGTAAACTATGTCCTTTAATAATACCTATGACCGATTATTATCTAATCGGTCATTACATTTCGTCTGCCTCGATCATTGAGTTAAATATACTAGAGAAGCAAACCTCATCAGAATGCCTCAAATATAGCGTAACCACTTTTTAAACGCGACGACGTAGCTTTGAAATCACTAAACATTTGAATGTAAACATATATATGTCTCACTTACACAAGTCACAATAACAATACCGTCGCGTAGATTAGACAAAGATCGCAATATTAACATGCAATTACGGGAATCGGCGCGACAGGGTTGCCTACCCACGCGAAGTTTTACCCAATTTTTTTAAGCCATAGAAAAGTTTTAATACTAAATTAAATTAACTTTAAAATATTTGAATTACATATGTAAATAGAATTTTGATGATCTGAAATTAATGAAATCATACTCCGCTTTATAACATAAGTTTTGTATACAATTGCCTTTTAGACTCTTTTTTGTAAGTTTGAGTAAATAATTTCCTTTCTTAATACAATCTTATTTTAAAATATTTGCAAATTATGGAATCTATACTAATATTATAAAGAGGAAACATTTGTTTGTAATGTTAAAACACAGAAACTACTAGACTGATTTCAAAAAATCTTTCACCATTAGAAAGCTGCATATTTGTGTTTTTGAATGTATGTTTGTAATGTTTTCACACAAAAACTGCTGGACCGATTTCGAAAATTCATTCACCATTAAAAAGCTGCACCTTCACTGAGTAACATATATTACATTTAAAAAAAAATAGGGATCCTTAATAAAAATGCAATAATATTACCCAAGGTGTGAAAATTACCTAAAATATTCTTTACATCGCGTGCGCTGCGAAAACTATTGATGATAGAATAAAATAATGTACACGACTTAGCAGATCACATCATTATTTACAAAAAGTCGCGATACCATATGTCCAACTACTGTAGTTATTCCACTATAACTACTTTTTTACATTTTAAAAGTTGATAACAGTGCCGACAATAATCAAACCATTATTATTCATAACTTTGAATTAATCCTTATCCCATTAAATATTATTATATTAAAGACCGTTTCAATACCTGTTAAATACTTATTAAATTATTAAAATCCGAATAACGAATAAAAAGATATAACGAATTTAAAATGTCAATCTAAAGAAAATAATGCAATAATAAAATAATACGGTGTGGGTGGCGCCGCGCAGCGTAGTCTCAGATATATTACTTAAAAGATGAATAGAATTGATGAATTGCTTCATATTAGCAACAAATGTTTACAGTTGAATTAATTAATTAAAATGTAGGATATGTAGGTACTTTTCATCTCGGAGGGTGGCAACTAGGTGTAAACGAAACTATTGTTATGTCTAATTCCACGCGAGCGAAGCTGCGGGCGTCCACTAGTTTGCCACCACTAAAAGGGAATGATCAACTAGTATTGAGGATATGTGATCTCCCGGGTGTATCGCAAAGTAGCCAGTCTGTCTCTTTTCTCAATAATCGAATTATTTCCACCCACTTATCACGGCGTGCTGCATCTTTAGGTACACTGCAACGTTGTTATTATTAAAAAAAAAAAAATATTCACTTATTCCATAATTTAAAATTCTCCCAGAATTGTGGGGATCTAAAACTAAGTTTTTAGTGGTCACACTGAACCTATATTTCAAAATTTTACAATTTATTTATTTTATTGCGTTTTTACGTTGATGTAAACACAGAAATAATAAAATTACGTGTGGAAAGTAATTCTAGTGGACTTATTAAGTTTTTGTGATCTTGAATCGCACATTTACACTGTGCATTTGCCCATTTTGAAAATATTTTCTGTCAGTTCAACTCGGCCGGCGTCACACAGAGCACTGAACTGACGTTAGCTACGCATACGCCAGTTGGCGTATGGCCTGTGGCAAGGCATAAGCGCGGTGATTGCTAATCTAGTGGTAACATATATATCAATGGCCTCGATGGTCTAGTGGTCCGTACGCATGAGATAAAGTCCTGGGTTCGATTTGGATTGGATTTTTCAAATTTAGAAACCAGTTGGATCCAATTTGGAGACTGCCACTGCACAATTTGTGCCCGGTCTATGGATATACTATGGCGATAATAAGCTCACTACCTATTACAAAGAAACCTAACATGACAATGACAAAAGCATTAAAAAACCGCACAATATTATGTTTTTTTTTTTTTATGGAAAAAAGATAGCAAACGAGCTTGCAGCACCACCCATCCGCTGCCGCCCATGACAACTGTGACTGACTTTGAACAAGACTCAATTAGGGACTGGGATGGTTGGTCCAATTAGTTGAGAGAGTTAATTAGAACATTAGTTGTTACTACTACTAGTGTTATTACTAGTGGACGGCGCAGCTTCGCTCGCGTGGAATTAGACATTCACTAACTTAAAAAATGGCAAAGTTTCATACTAACTTTGCACCCCCGTTTAACCCCCTTAGGGGGTGAATTTTCAAAAATCCTTTCTTAGTGCTCCCCTACGTTACAAAAGGAACCCCTGTGCAAAATTTCAAGTTTCTAACCCTTGTAGTTTAGGCCCTGCGTTTATATGTCAGTCAGTCAGTCAGTCAGTAAGACAGCTTCTCCTTTTATTTATACAGATTGAATATTATTATTTTATTAACAGACAAGTTGGAAAGATGAGTCCTCCAATGAAGATCAAGACTCGGAAAAACCTACAACTCGTCCTCTGACAAGGACAGACGACCTGAAGAAGACGGCGGGAAACTGTCTTTGTCAATATCAATTGATGTCAATAGCACAAAACCGTTTGAAGTGCCGGCTTTTAGGGATCGTCTGCTAAGCAGGCCTCAAGAGCTAATGGATGTACGGATTCTTAAAAAGTGAAATGAGGGACATACTTACAGCAGGATACAGCCTTCATATGATTATTTTAGATTCCGAACAAGTGATATTGATATAGTCAATTATAATAATATTATCTACAGTGCTACACTTGTACGAATGAAAAATTACAACTGGGACCGTTGTCCTTTTTGTTTTGTTCCGACGATTTTGAACTTTAGAAAAGCATCGTAATACAGGTAAGTTTGCAGGAAACATCGTGAAATGTACATAAATATTCATATAACTCGATTAGTAGACACGACAAACCACGATGCACCGAACGTGCTCGATACTAACTAGATTACTCGCTAAATGTTCATAATACAAATTTTGCAAGAAGCTGGAACAATGGCTGCCAGTATATTGATTAAGTGAAAGACTTGGGAAAAGAGAGGTTCCTTTTTAACACACAATTAAATTGGAATGTATATGTCCGTATTTAAGTATGTATGTATCGGTATGTATGTATGTATGTCCTGGAATCTTGCAATCTATATTTCACCCACTTCCACTGAAGCTATCGAGCTGAAATTGGGCACACATATAAGGTTCCGATGACAATGCACGAAAATAAAAATAAAAGTTACGAGTATAAAAGCGTTTTATTTTTAAATTATAACGGTTTAATTAATATTCTTTTTTTCAAATTAAGTAATTAATTTAAGGACAAATTTTAACACCATTCATCGCTTGTCGCTTACACCTAACTGTAAGACAGTGCAAACAATTTTCTGAACGCTGCCGTAATAATTATAGTGAATTATTTCATGTTTTCAGCGCTTCAAAATGGGATCTTCAAAGGGGTTTGTAAATGACTTTACTTTGAAAATTTATAACACAAATCCTTTTTCTGTTCCAGGATTGCAGGGAATGGAAATAACAACGTGCTTGGAATGTTTAGTTGGTTGTAGTTTGGGATTGTAAAAAAGTAAGTGCGCAAGAGTCGATGCTACAAGGGCTTTATAAATATTGTATTGCCTACGTTATAAGTCTCGTAGCGTCCATAGCCCAATGGCTCGCGTCGATTCAATGTGATCGAAAGAGTTAAGCAACGGCAGACGCGGCCGGTTTGTGGACCGCTAGTAGCAAAATTTCGGACGCTACCGTGCTTTGGAGGGCACGTAAAGCCGTCGGTCTCGGTTTTTTTCAATGCTGGAAACACTCGTTAAGCCTTGTCAAAGACCTTCGGGTGGCTTGAGAACATTCGACACTAGGTTGGCAACTAACCCCTCCACCAATCCGCATTGGAGCAGCGTGGTGGAGTATGCTGTAGACCTCCCGCAGCTGCATCTGTGGGGGAGACCCATGCCCAGCAGTAGGACGTCTATAGATCGCAGCGAGTAAAAAGTCTCAAAATTTGTTTGACGCTGGATCAAAGATTTGACAGCTGTCATTCTAATTTCTCATGTAATTGTGACGGGTAACTACAGCACATACGTGGTAAACTAATAGGTAAGGGGTATAATTTACCCCATGGCCGCACGAAGGGTTAAACTGACAAGCTCTATGTTTACGCCTTGTACACGCCTGCTGGAAACTGAGAGCAATATGCAACCAATCTGCGGCGGTGCTATTTAATTCTGTCAATTAATTAAAAGACACTTGCTCACTGTCATTGTTGGAGACAACACGTGTTTAATTTCATCACATCCTTTGTCCATATCATCCAAATACTTCATAATAGCCTGCACATCATCACCATCATTAACATTGGTCAGCTTCGAACCGGACTGTGATAAAAAATATTCAGCGAAAAAATAATAAAACCGGAATTAATTTGCTACGGAGTGTGTGCAAGCCGCATGTGTGGAAGTCCTAACCTCATCGTGTATGGAAAAGGAGAGGAGTGAGTCGGTCAAAAGTCGGTATACTATTTATTTTGTATTTGTGCCTCTTTTTTTAATTAGTGTATATTAAAATCACAGTTAAAATAATTATTCTTTGTAGTAGTAAAATATAACTTTGTTCAAAGTAAAAGTTAAAAATCTAATTTAAATTGAATACAAGTAATATTAAAGTAATAGCAATAAATATAAAGCCTTATCAGTTAAAAATGTGCTATTAATTTATTGTAGTTAGTTGTGAAATGTAATATTGTGTGTAATTTTATACCAAAAGTTAACTGTATCACTTAGTGTAAGTTGAGTCCAATAGTCCAATTATTTTCTTAATTTGTGGTAATAATATAATTGTATAACTTGTAAAATAAATCTCAATCACATGAGGAATAAAAGTCAAATGTTCTGTACTTAATAAAACTTAAAAAACAAGTTCAACACATTATAAAGTTAAAGTCTATTATTCTAAGGTTAAAGTATGGTTTAACTCTTAATTAATTTGATAACTATTTGTGTAATTACCACTAGCAACTGTTTGTTACATTAGAACACTACTAACTAGCTTGTTACTTTGTTTTATTTGTGTAAATTAGCGCCGTGTTAAAATTAGTGAATAATTGTATATTGTAATCAATTCCAGGATTGTGCTGCCTACTCCCAAAATGTCTGAAAAAGCTGAAATTCTAAGGGAAATTGCTGAGTTGACAAAAAAGCGTAGCAGTTATAAAGGTCGGATTACTATATTTACTGGATATCTAAAATCCCTTAAATCCCCGAATTCTAAGGACATTGGTGAGTTGGAGTTGCGTTTAAGTAAGTTGAGCTCATTGTATGCCCTATACGATGAGACCCAAACGAGGTTGGAGTGCATATCTGAAAGCATAGATCAACAGCTAGCCGAGCGGGACGAATTTGAGAGTAGGTATTTCAAAGTATTAAATAATGCGCAAGAGATTCTAGCTAATTACAAAGGATCTCAAGTGCCGCTGCCCACCGACGGCTCGCGCACAGGTAGGCAGAATCCAGTCAAGTTACCTACTATTCAAATACCTAAGTTCACTGGTTCCTTTAATAATTGGTTGGAGTTTCGTGACACCTTCACGAGCCTTATTCACGACAACGACGAGATAGACGATGTAAACAAATTCCACTATCTACGTACATCGGTGGAGGGTACCGCTGCTGTGGTTATTTCATCCATCGAGTTTTCGTCTAGTAATTACAGTGTCGCTTGGAAACTTTTATGTGATCGGTTTGATAATAAGCGGTTGTTGATACAGCACCATGTTGCTTCATTATTTAATATTGAGCCGGTCTCACGTGAGTCCGCCAGTAATTTAAAAAATATCATGGACCAGTTCAATAAAAACATTCGTGCGCTAGACTCGTTGGGCGAGCCCACTAAGCACTGGGATACGTTGCTCATTCACATAATGTCTCATAAGTTGGATACTAAGACTTATCGCGAGTGGGAGGAGTATAAGGGCCGCTTAGATACCGAGTCACGAGTGGAGCTTAAACATTTTATTGAATTCATGCGCATGCGCACTAATCTTTTGGATACAATTGAATTTTCACGGCATTCTCACCTACCTACTACTACTAATAGTAATAATAATAAGCATTCAAAAGTGAAGGCTATGGTCACAACACAAAATAAATCTAGTAGTTATGTAAGTACAAAGGACTCGTGTCCGAAGTGCAGTGGCGAGCACAGGCTAAATAACTGTCCCGAGTTTTTAGCGTTAAGTAATGACGCCCGCCTGCAGTTATTACCGACGTTTAAGGTGTGTTTCAACTGTTTTGCAAAAACCCATTATTCAAATATGTGTAAAAAACAGGGGTGTAAAATATGTAAACGTAAACACTCTGTTTTAGTCCACGTTACAGATAAGCAGAAGTTAACCGTGCCTGGTGAGCGCAGTGACGACGTCAGCGCGACTCCCGCCACCGATCCTAACAACTTAACATTATCAGCGAGCGTGTCGTCCGCGGATGCAAACAATATTCGCGGCGACGTTATTTTATCGACTGCGCTAGTTAAGTTGTATGATTCCGACAATCGCGAACATATCGGACGCGCTGTTTTGGATTCCGGTAGCACTTCAAGTTTATTGTCTGAGAAAATGTTTCAGCAATTAAATCTGCCTTATAATCATATTGATCAGTCTGTACAGGGTATTAATAATGCAACCACGCATATAAATAAAATGTGTAACCTGCGTTTGCAATCATTGGACGATACGTTCGTGCGTAATGTAAATTGTTTTGTTTTACCGTCATTAACGGACAATGTACCGAGTCGTACACTTAACATTTCGCACCTTAATATACCTAGTAACGTTCGTTTAGCGGATCCCTATTTTTATAAGCCCGCGTCAGTAGATATAATACTAGGTGCTGACACTTTTTGGGATATACTAGGATCACAAAGAGTTAACCTAGGTAATAATATGCCTATCCTATTTGAGACTAGGTTGGGGTGGATAGTTTCCGGCCCCATTCATAATAGATTTTTCACATCTTATATACCTAATCCTGTTCAGTGCAATTATTTATATTGTAATTCGTCTGGTAATGTTTCAAATCAAGACATACAAAGTCAACTCGCACGCTTTTGGAATTTAGAAGAAATAAATAATTCAAATAATTCCTGTTATTCACCGGAAGAGAAGCAGTGTGAAGATCATTTTATTAAAAATACAACACGGTTGGAAAACGGCCGTTTCTGTGTTAGGATCCCGTTGAAGGATTCCACAGATAAGTTAGGCGATTCATTACAACGCGCGAAATGTTGTTTTCTATCACTTGAGCGTAGAAATAAAAATCGACCTGCATTTTACAACATGTATAAACAATTCATGTCAGAGTACTTGCTGTTGGGTCACATGACTGAGTGTGATATTAATGATAAATTTAATTGTTATTACATGCCTCACAGTGGAGTGCTGCGAGAAAATAGTACTAGCACAAAGCTCAGAGTAGTTTTTAATGCAAGTTCGCCTAGTACCTTAGGAGTATCTCTTAACAATTTGATGATGGTCGGACCTACTGTCCAAGACGATTTATTGTCAATATTACTCAGGTTTAGAACGTACAAGTATATTATCTCTGCGGATGTTGAGAAAATGTATCGGCAGATACTTGTGCATCCCGACGATAGGCACCTGCAACGTATAGTTTGGCGTGACGACCCTACTCAACAGCTCAGGGCATACGAATTGGTTACCGTAAGTTATGGTACTGCCAGTGCCCCATATCTGGCCACTAGATGCCTCAATCAGGTAGGACATGAATGTACTGACAGTCAAATCTCCGAAATCATACGTCATGATTTTTATGTTGACGATTTGTTGACTGGCGGGGATGACATTAACTTAGTTCGAGACATTCGTACTAAAGTCACGGCTGCCCTTGGCGCTGCTCACTTTCCCCTGAGAAAGTGGAGATCCAATGAACCTCAGTTAGTGCCAGAGGCAACCGGGTCTATGCCGGAGTTGAACATCGGTGGTACCGAGGTAAGCAAAACTTTAGGTTTAGGGTGGTTACCAAGTAGTGACGAGCTGCATTTTCCTATCGATCCGAGTAAATCTATTAGGTTGGAAGAAAACTCAAAACGGGAGATTCTTTCAGTTATTTCTCGGATATTCGATCCGTTAGGTCTTGTCGCACCAGTAGTAATTAAATTTAAAATTATATTGCAGAGTTTATGGTTATTAAATTTATCGTGGGATGATCCCTTACCGCTAGATATAAAAGAAAACTGGTTAGATACAGTAAAACATTTAAATATTTTAAATAATTTAAGAGTGCCTCGACATGTTATAATTGACTCATATGTTCGTTTAGAATTTCATGTATTTTCCGACAGTTCGGAAAGGGCTTATGGCGCGTGCCTTTACGTCCGTAGTGAAGATACCAGTGGTAGAATATTAGTTAGTTTACTACTCGCTAAAAGTAGGGTCGCACCCATAAAACCCACAACAATACCAAGGCTCGAGCTTTGTGGGGCTCAGGTTGCTGCTAAGTTATATCAGAAGGCTTGCAGTTCTTTAAGAGTTAAGGCAGCGAGAACTGTGTTTTGGACTGATTCCACCATTGTTTTGGGTTGGCTAAAGATGCTACCAAATAAATTACACACATTCGTTCGTAATCGTGTTGGAGACATTTTAGAGAGGACTGGTGACTGTGAGTGGCGCCATGTCCCTACGGAGCATAACCCGGCGGATTATGTATCGCGGGGAGTTAGTGTTGACGCTCTCCAGTCTCTCGACATGTGGTGGTCAGGACCAAACTTTTTGAAAGATAATTCCAGTAGTTGGCCTTCTACATTGTTACCCCGAGAATCGTTGCCGGAAACACGTACTGAAGTAACGTGTTTAGTTACGTCAGATAATACTTCAGTGTTTATTGATTTTGATCGTTTTTCGAATTTTAATAGGCTGAGACGGGCAATAGCATATGTGCTACGTTTTATTGAGGCCTGCAGAGGACGACGTGCTACAAATATTTTGCTCACGGAACCTGAATTAAAAACGTCGTTAAACGTCCTCGTTCGTACAGTTCAGAGAGAATCCTTTTCGGAATACGATCTTCTAATACAAAAGAAACCTCTGCCTGCCAAGAATAGCTTGTTAAAATTTAACATTTTTCTTGATGATAATAATTTATTGCGTGTTGGTGGTCGTATTAATAATTCAGAGTTTTCATATGAGAAAAAGCATCCTTTATTATTACAGTCCACTCATAGATTCACTAAGTTATTATTTACATATGAACATTTAGAACTCTTTCACGCTGGACCACAATTATTATTATCATCAATTAGAGAAGTCTACTGGCCAATCGGTGGTCGTAATTTGGCAAAGGCTACTTACCGTCGCTGCTTTAAGTGCACACGCATGAAGGGAAAGATTGAGGCTCCACTCATGGGTGATTTACCTCGGCAGCGTCTTACTCCAGGTTACCCGTTTGAATCGGTTGGTGTTGATTATGCGGGGCCTATTTCATCCGCAAGTCGTCAGGGTCGTGGTTGTCGTATTGTGAAAGTGTACATTGCTATTTTTATATGTCTTACCACAAAAGCTGTACATTTGGAATTAGTAGGTGACTTGACAAGTAATAGTTACATTTTAGCGTTACGAAAGTTCATTGCGCGGCGTGGAAAACCACGTCATATTTATTCAGATAATGGAACCTCGTTCGTTGGAGCATGCAATGAGTTAGCCGGCTTCTTAAAAGCAAATGCCAACTTATTATCAACTGACCTTGCAAATGACGGGATAAACTTCCATTTTATACCCGCGTATTCACCGCATTTCGGTGGCATTTGGGAGGCGGCAGTGAAATCTACTAAATTTCATTTATTGCGTGTGTTAGGAAATTGTCATTTGACCTACGAGGAGTTGTATACCACTTTGACACAAATTGAGGCAATTTTAAATTCGCGGCCACTCACTCCTCTATCATCTCATCCAGATGATTTCACTCCCTTGACGCCTGGACATTTTTTGATTGGACGTCCGCTGACAGCCATCCCTACAGAAAACTATCACGGACACACTGGCACACATCTCTCAAGATTCAAACGCATCGAGCAACTCCGTCAGCATTTTTGGGAAAGGTGGAGCAAGGAATACATTGCTGAACTGCAGAAACGCACAAAATGGCAAACTCCATCTAAACCACTGGAGATAAACTCGTTGGTCCTGTTAAAGGAGGATAATTTACCGCCGTTAAAGTGGAGATTGGGAAGAATTGTGGCACTGTTCCCAGGGCCCGATGGAATCGCTCATGTGGCGGAAATTAAGACAGCCAACGGGGTTGTGAAGAGATCTTTCGCTCGAATTTGTCCACTGCCGACTTGTGACGACAATTAACTTGGTTGAACGCGCTGCGTTCAACGCCTGGGGGCATGTTTACGCCTTGTACACGCCTGCTGGAAACTGAGAGCAATATGCAACCAATCTGCGGCGGTGCTATTTAATTCTGTCAATTAATTAAAAGACACTTGCTCACTGTCATTGTTGGAGACAACACGTGTTTAATTTCATCACATCCTTTGTCCATATCATCCAAATACTTCATAATAGCCTGCACATCATCACCATCATTAACACTCTATAACAGTTCTTTCATCGAGCTACGTGTGCTATTAAGTCTTTAATTAACTGACATATTCAATTAAATCCTTCCTTTTATAACTAAGATGGTAACGAAAGCTGAATTGAATTATAAATCGCATCGCTTTTACTGAACGGATCCAATTAAGGTGGTATAAATTAATCTGGTGAATAAAGGAAGTCTTTATAGACACACACTCCGGTGTATGAATCAGGTTTTTTTAATGGATTCAAGATAGCAAACGAGCTTCCAGCACCACCCATCCACTGCCGCCCATGACAACTGTGTCTGACTTTGAACAAGACTCAATTAGGGACTGAGGTGGTTAGTCCAGCTATCTGAGAGAGTTCATTAGAACGTTAGTTGGTCAATTCTTTAAGGGGTATAAGGACTGGGAACTGTTAGTGATGTCCGGTTAGTAATTAGTAAGAGCTTCGTTCCAAGTCAGTCACAGATGTGTTGCTTCAGGACCCTTCAGGACTAAGATGGTCGCCTCTAAAGAAATTTAACCGGAAATCACACCTTTCCAACCGGACGGCAATGTTACCGTTACGTAGGTAACATTCATTGCACATAATTCAGACAACCCATTATTAATTACAGTCTCCCGAATGTCTCGCCACTCAACCATCTCACGTAACCTTAACAAACAATTCACTGCGACCCATAGACGTCCTACTGCTGGGCACGGGTCTCCCCCACAGACACTTCTGCGGGAGGTCTAGCTAGAGCATACTCCACCACGCTGCTCCAATGCGGATTGGTGGAGGGGTTAGTGCTCAACCCAGTGTCGAATGTTCTCAAGCCACCCGAAGGTCTTCGACAAGGCTTAACGACTGTTTCCAGCATTGAAAACAACCGGTAGACGGCTTTACGTGCCCTCCGAAGCAAGGTAGCGTCCATGAAATTTTGCCACTAGCGGTCACCCATCCACAAACTGACCGCGCCCGTCGTTGCTTAACTCTTTCGATCACATTGAATCGACGCGAGCCATTGGGCTATGGACGCTACAAGCAATTACAAAACAAACAATTATTACCCGTCTAACTCTACACAGTTAATGGTTGAAGAACAAGGTGCTAGGCGTTTTTGTAAACCAGTTTATGAATATGTATGTATTCCATAACTCTGTACCCTCTCGTTCCGGTGTATGGGCGCGGCGTGGGAACTTATATCTTCAATGATTCCGATAACTCTGGCTTCTGTTACGCTTTTTGTACATTGCTAATGATGTGCTTGGTTTTGTAGAGCTAACGAACAATTTTTAATGAATTTTAGAAGGCAAACGAGCATGCAGCACCGCCCTACGCAACCGCCCGTGACTGTGACTGAACACGACTCAAATAGGGACTGGGCTGGGACCCTAACAGAAGATGTTAATTATAGACGGGCCCGTTGACGCAATCGGTAGTGACCCTGCCTGTTGCGCCAAAGGTCGTGGGTTCGAATCCCACTCAGGACAAATATTCGTGTGACGAACACTTGTGTTTGTTCTGTGCCTGGATAAATATTATCTATTTAAGTATTAATTTAAAATAAATATGTATGTATATCAGTCTCTGACACCCATATTACAGGCTCGCGCCTACTTTGGGGTCAGATGGCTGTGTGTGAGAATGTCCTAGATATGTATTATTATTAATATTGTTTGTTCAGTTGATTACGGATGAGGACCGAGGTAGAGTGTTATAGAAAGTCAGTCGTATAGATCTATTGTTATAAAGATGGTGTACAAGCTGCAACATTTCAAAAATTCTTTCACCATTAGAAAGCTGCATCTTCACTGATTGACATAAGCTATATCATTACTAGATGTAAACGAAACTATTGTCATGTCTTCCACGCGAGTGAAGCTGCGTGTCCTCTAGTATATTATAATTATCGTCATTATTTAAGTTGCGCTGCTACAGCTTGCATGACTCCGTTACAGAAGCCAGCAAACTTGAGCCCAGAATTTATTGTTCATCTCCAATGTTCCCGGATCCCGGATGAACCTTATTCTCCTAATAGAACCAATCATTAGCCGCCTCCTTATTTAGCAAGCCGTCGCTAAGGAATGTACATATTTTACTTAAAATATTATAAATGTGAAAGTGTGTTTGTTTGTTTGTTTGTTTGTCCGGCTTTCACGTCGCAACGAAGCTATTATATGGTATATTATATTACCGCGGTAAAACATCCCCATGGGAAGATATCGTTGTTTTATGTTATTTTCTAGATATTTAGTTCCGGATGTTGTTAATAGATGGCATTGTTAATTCCCTTTTCCCACGCGGGCGGAGCCGCGGGTAAAAGCTAGTATTTTACATAATAATCGGGGGACGTGACCTCGCTACAGCAAATTGCCCAGAAGCCTCCCTCCTGCTAAGTGGAGCCTCATTTTGCTCCCCAAATGACTCTCAATACAAAATCAATGACTTTTTACCGAATCAGGGTTGTTCTACGTGGTGATCGGGGTAGGGAGTGAGGCACGAGAGACAGCGGATTAGTAAGACAGCGTATTTCGGACGACATCCATACTAATATTATAAATGCGAAAGTAACTCTGTCTGTCTGTCTGTGTCGTTTTCACGCCAAAACTACTGAACCGATTTAAATGAAATTTGGTACACAGATATTTTAGAGCCTGAGGATGGACATAGGCTACTTTTTAATCTATTATTATGTCTAATTTCACGCGAGCGAAGCTGCGGGCGTCCACTAGTTATAAATATGAATAAAATAATAAATATCTTGGACATTCTCACACACGGCCATCTGACCCCAAAGTAGGCGCGAGCCTGTAATATGGGTGTCAGAGACTGATATACATACGTAGATATTTTAAATACATACTTAAATAGATAATATTAACATCCAGACACAGAACAGAATGTTTGTCCTGAGTGGGATTCGAACCTACGACCCCTGGCGCAACAGACAGGGTCTCTACCGATTGCGTCATGTTTGTGACACCCATATTACAGGCTCGCGCCAACATTGGGGTCAGATGGCCGTGTGTGAGAATGTCTAAGATATTATTATTACTATTATTTGCTTCCAAGATGAGTCCCGTGTTCAACAGTGAGTCATAGCTCATGTTGGTCAGTCTGCACGCTTGTTTGCTATTGCCCTCCATAAAACATCACATGGCCGTATGTGTGGTCACTTTCCTACACGATAAAGAAAATTGAGCGTGAGAAATTTATGCAACATATACTCGGCTACCATTCACGTGAATGTCTGTGGGATAGTGAAATGCATACGTAACACTGTAAGTGCAGACGGACCGTTGCTGGTTCGAAAGTCAACAGTTAGTTATTATGCCGACACTTGTATAACACGTGAGGGAGCAGAAATTAATAATATGCTAAGCTGCAGCCCATAGATGTCCCACTGCTGGGCACGACTCTCCCCCACACACACAGCGGGTCTAGAGCATATTCCACCACGCTGCTCCAATTCAGCGGCTAAAAATTTGCCACAACTTCTAAATTCCACGTTCAAATTCGGTTGCGACACGTGAGTTTTGCCGTGCCGTGTGTCCAGGATTCGAATACCGGCCGTGGTAGAATCATATCTGTGCGTAAACTACGAGTACACCGGCGACTGCAGAGTGGCGACTGAGCAAAAAACCATTTAAAAAAAAACATTCATATTGAACAGAACTTATTATTGGTGCTGCATGGTCGTTTGCTATCTTATCCATAAAATATTGAAAAATTTCCTGTTTTTGAAGTGGTTAATTCTACTCGTAACTACTTCGAACTGGTTTTTAGACAAATTTTCAGTGGCGAATCTTCCGAATTACTCAGTGGAAATCTCCTGAAACTTGGACCAACTACCATAAGGAGTAAATGAACGGCATTGAGCCTTAGCTAACTTCATCCCGCGTTCCGGTTTACACCGGTTTATGCCGGTTAGGGTGACGTCACGGCGGGAATCTCAAGTGGGAAGGAGCAGGAGTATGTGTTCGAGCAGGAGTTTGGATCGCGGTAGATTTCGGGAATCACGCGTTTCAAACTTTAAACTTAGAATGCAAATTTGAGTTCAACACTGCCTGGCTACGCTGCTCCGCTTGCGGCCACTACACCAGCGATCCCGGGTTCGATTCCGGGAATCGAACCGTTCGTCAGCCCTATTACTAAGTCTTTCACCAATTATGTTTAGGTCCCATGTAATTGGCGGTGAGCTGCCATACACCGGGCACAACCACTGACAACAACTGACCTGTACCGGGCATTTCAAGTTTTCAAGAAAAACCAAATAGTTTGTTGCATCAAACGAAAACGTAGTTTTGGCGAATTTGTATAATAACATAAAGCGAACTACTCGTATATCAACACTTCTAATAAACTAATAACATCGATAACATTGATTATTTTGGTAATTTTTTAAGATTTATTAAAAAAGGTAGATATTTTGTCATATGCGCTCTGAAACTGGCTAACTTACTAACAATGATTAAATTAATACACTTTTTGATTAGTTTCAAGCCAGATATGTGCCGTTTGCGATCACTAAACAAGAAGAAGTAAGGTTTACTAATAAGAAAATAAATACTACCCTAATCTTACGCTGTTGCTACGGGGATTAGTTAAGTTGGGATAACCATTTACCAATTACCCGCCACGCAGCAATCGAAAAGCTTTTTAAAACCCTTCAAAAGGCTTCAACTCAAACGCTTTACGCTGAAATGGCGTTTAGACCGTCAAAGAAACCATTCGTAAAGGCGATTAAACAGTTCAGTTGTACGGTAACTGTTCGTGGTCAGGAATTTTCCAGGTATTTTTACTGAATGACTTAAAAATATGGTACCGATCTGTGCGTTGTGAGGTGATGTAAGTTCGCGCATGACATAAGAAAGAGATTATTACACGGTAGATATGGTACTAGGTACCGTGGCGGGCGGTGGTACTGCACCGGGTAAACTTTATATGGAACAAAATAGGTAACATTATAAACCCCGTTTATCCCCGTGTTATTCCAGTTTAGAAGAAAAAAACGAACTGACAAACACATTGTCCTCTTTATATGCATATGGAATAAGGATCCAAGCAACACCAACTCAATCTTTTCTGTGTCCCACTGTTGGGCTCGGGGTTGCACTCGTAATGGGGTTATGCCATAGCCCACCACGCTGGCCAAGTGAAGATGAGTAGACTTCACATGCCTTTGAGAATACTATGGGGAACTCAGACATGCAGGTTTCCTCGCGATGTTTTCCTTCACGTTACGGCAGCCTTTAATTTCTTAAATCGCACATAGCTTGGTATAGTTTGGTTCCCTGCCCCTTGGATTTAAACCTCGAACCATCGAGTAAGAGTCGAATATAGTATAGGTAGGTACTTACTTTAAATTTTTTTTATTTTATTATTTTTATTAATGATATACATATATGTACATAAAAATAAAAAGAAGAAAACAACTGGCACGAACTTCCCTACGAGGGTCGTCCTGAAAATCAGCGGCTGCTGGCTTGCCACAGCCATTTGCTGAGGGCGTCCTATTTCGGCAACGTTATTATAATTAAAAATTGTATTAACTTAAGTGTTGTATGTATGTCGAAATAAACTTATGTCTATGTCTATGAATACGGTAGCTGTCAAAATCGAAAGGTTTCCTCATATTGTTGTCTTCTAGAACAGGAGCCTGTAATCACACATTACAAACAGATTCCATGGGAACGTTCTAACCTGCAGTTTCTATTGGGGCCTTTTTTAATCAAATTTCATCTTTAACAGAAACACGTGGAGCGTGAAATTGCTTGCATGGCACGGTGAGCAGCTGCGTTTGACTTTGGACTTATCTGATAAGAAAATAGGGATAGATTCGCCTCGCGGTCGGCGTATGGCGTGCGTAACGCCGTGGGAATTCGCAACCATTGTCTTCCAGTCTCGGTGACCTTCAGTTCACTGCGGTTCAGTGAACTCCACTTGTCAGTTAATACGCGTTACGTATTATCTAGTATAATCATCATCATTATCACAACCCTTTCATTGTCCCACTGTTGGGCACGGGTCTCCTCTCAGAATGGGAGGGATTAGGCCTTAGTCCACCACGGTAGCCAAGTGCGGATTGGCACACTTCACATGCCTTCGAGAACATTATGAAGAACTCGGACATGCAGATTTCCTCACGATGTGTCCTTCACCGTTATAGCTAGTGACATTTAATTTCTTAAAGATTCAGATTCAGATTCATTTATTTTTTTCATTATATGGTATTTTGTACCAATACGCTTAAAATGAAGAAAGCTTTATTATGGAGGTTTTGGTTAATGTAAGATTTGAAGAAGAAGAAGATAAACGTCGAATAACGGTGCAGTGCTGTTTAGTAAAAATCACATTAATACGCTTACCATGACGAGCAAATGTGCCTGTTGTAAAAAATTCGCCTCCGCGGCGGATTTGGTCAAGTGTTTGAAATGTTCGAGATGTAGCTCATTATATCATCGCCAATGTGCAAATGTCGGTGATGAGGTCCGCACAACGAAGTGGAACTGCCGGGTGTGTAAGGGCGCGGGCTCGGGCAAGGTGGCAAAGGTGGTCGCGAGCGGCGGCGCACACAGCACACCCAATTCCAGTAGCTCTGAGTGCACGGATAACGATAACACTGACGTAAACACGGAAGTTGTTAGCGCCACCAGCTGTGACAGGAGCCTGTTAGATGAAATAAGACTATTGCGCGTTGAACTCTCCTCAATGGCCCAGGAGATGGCGTCTTTTCGACAGGAAATGTCTATGCTCAATGCAACTATGAGCGAATTTAACAACAGAATGGACAGAATTGAAAAAAGAGTATCCACACTCGAGCAGCGCCAGCCTGCTGCTGCGCCCGATACTACACTTTTAGCTACAATAGTCGACCTTCAAAGCCAAATAAATGAAAGGGACCAGGATGCCTATTTGAATGACGTAGAAATTGCCGGCGTATCGGAACAGGCGGGTGAAAGCTTGTTGAGCGTGGTCACCGCGCTGTCCAGCAAGCTAGGCGTGCAGCTGGACGAGAAGGACGTAGTGAGCGTGCAGCGCGCGGGCGCGAAGCGGGAGCAGGCGTCCGATAGTGCCGGTCCGCGGCCGCGCCCCATTGTGGTCCGGCTCGCTCGGCAAACCGTCCGGGAGCAGCTGCTCAAGGCGGCCAGGGTGCGCCGGGGAGCGGACACCGCCGGCCTTGACCTTGGAACGCCACGCCGTTTCTACGTAAACGAGCGCCTTACCAAAACAAATAGGCAACTATTTTTCAACTGTCGTCGGTTGGGGCGTCTTAAGGGGTTTCGTTACATCTGGACGCGGCTGGGTCGTGTGTACGTGAGGCGCGATACGAACACGACACGATATCGTATCCGCAATGAAGGTGACATTGAGAAGGTTTTTGGGACAGATTAAGTTTAGTTATTTTAAGTTTGAATATTTTTAATCTGTTGTTTCCTTATTTTATACAGTTGTGTTTAAGTTGGCATTCAGCTGCATTATATTTACTGAATTTTAAAATTTACCATATGCTATTTAAACCTGTTTTTAATAGTTTTAGAGGTAGTATGTGTTTAGAACTCAAAGTATTTATTGAGAAAGTTCAGTTTTATTTATTTCCCAATAATAAGTATGAGGTAATCAAGTGCACCATAATCTGGCTAGTCTGCATAGTAGGCGTAGGCTATAGAATGTTATTAATTTTGTCATATGTATCAGGAATGCATTTGAGAGATTGTAATAATTATTATTTTGGTAATGTTTTTGTGCATGTAGACTTCTATGTTATTTATATTCATATAATATATTATAGAAAAATGTTATTACCTCTTACTAAAAATAACAGGATTTGTGTTTCGCCTAAATTAAGACAATTGTTTAAACATACGAATACTTTTTACATAAACACATATGATTCGAGTATAAATATACAAAAGCCAGTTCATAGAGTAATATTTGTTCAAAGATCAATTATTTTTACCTGTATATTTTGCATGCGTTATATTTTATGTAACATTTTGTTTTTGTATTGTGTGTGGAGGCTGCAGTTTTTAATTTCTCTAGATTATTATTTATTTAATAGGTTAGTAGCCATAACACTGGCTTACACAGTCTTTGTTATGTTTGTATTTTTTAGTTCTATTAAGTATTTACGAAAAAAAGTTCAGGTTTCACTAATAATTTTTTGTTTTTTTGCATGGTTAGTGTACATTATATTACAAGTAATCTGTTATAGAATACATTTATGCCAGGTTAGTAGAGAATATATTTTAATGACACTCTTTAATATTTTTATAAAATCCAACATATCATATATCCGAGGTATTAAATATGTATTTGTTCATATATTTAAATTACACAATGCCAGTTTAATACATAAATATTATATCAATGGATATAGATAAATTAAAAATTGGTTTGCTTAACCCTGGCTCACTTGGTACAAAGCACGACGAGTTCGTAGTAGCGATGATGAATCACACAGTAGATGTCATGGCAATAAATGAAACGTGGCTACGCTCCGGTGAGGAAGGTCGGGCGCCCTCGGTACCTGGCTACCGTCTTCGTCATATCCCCAGGCCTTCTGAGATACGTTCTAGAGGAGGTGGGGTTGGCTTTTATTTGAAAAACAGACTAAATGTTCGGTTTATAGAGCACCCACACAACCCACTTATTGAACAGATGTGGCTCAGCATAAGGCTATGTGGTAAGTCTTTGGTGATTGGAACTGCATACAGGCCTCCATGGCTGAATGTCCAAATATTTTTGGACGGATTGAGTGAAACTCTGGAGTCTTTATACATGTATGACTATGTCGTTCTTCTCGGAGACTTCAATATTGACCTCTTAAGTAAAAATAACGCCGGCAAGAAGTTGTTTAGTGACTTTTTAAGTCTTAATAATCTTACTCAACATGTAAATGCTCCAACGCACTTTACCATTGACTCAGAAACCCTTTTGGATGTTTTTTGCACTAATGCTCCGGTATCCAATGTAAAAGTAGACTACATAAAAGATTTAAGTAGTCACGCTATGGTAGTTTGTGAGCTTAATATTATTAAAGAGCGCGCTCATCCGCGATGGATAACCTATAGACCAATTAAAAGTATTGATAAAAATAGTTTCAATCAGGACGTCAAGAATACTAATTTCGATGTCATTGCCAATATGAATGATGTAAATAACATGGTGACAGTTTTTAATTCTTACGTCCTTGCTCTCTTTGACAGTCATGCCCCAATTACTAAGTTTTATACGAAGGATTACTCTTACCCATGGATTACGTACAACATTAGGTGTATGATGAAGAAGCGGAACGAGGCACAGATTAGAGCACGTAAAAGCAAGCTAGATAGTCACAAGGAATATTATAGGGACCTAAAAAAAACGGTCGTCGCTGCGATTGAATCGGAAAAAGTAGCATACTTTAATTTTTATATTAACTCAAAGCTTAATAAACCAAACGTCATTTGGAAACATATTAAAAAAAACGTAGCTATTAAAAACAAAGACAATACAGCACTCCCTGAACATTCCAATGATCCTAATGTCATTAACGATTTCTTCTTAGATGCCCCTGGGAAAGAGGAGGTATCCCTATCCCAACTAACATACTATGAGTTTGGTAGATACTGTAATAATAACTTTGAGTTTCAAGTAGTGTCACAGTCAGAAGTAGCCACTATTATTTCATCATTACATTCCAATGCAATCGGATGTGACGGCATTTCATTGGAAATGTTGAAGTCGGTGCTACCTGAATGCTTAAGTATAATAACTGCTATAGTTAATAAGTCATTGATTACGTGTACGTACCCAAGCATTTGGCAAAAGGCAATTGTAAAGCCATTGCCAAAAAAGAATAATCCAGGCGATCTATCGGACCTAAGACCTATAAGCATTCTTCCCTGTATGTCAAAAATTCTGGAAAAAGTCGTATGTAAGCAGCTGACAATCTACCTAGAAAAAAATAAAATATTGCCACTACGGCAGTCAGGTTTTAGAAAGAAACACAGTACCACCACTGCCTTGGTAGATGTAGTGGATGATTTGATTACGGCTCAATCTGGCGGGGAAGCCTCAATATTGGTACTTCTTGACTTTTCGCGTGCATTTGATACTCTTAATGTATCATTACTACTTTCTAAGATGTCTTATTATGGGTTCAGTTCGCAAGTCATCACATGGTTCGACAGTTACTTTAAGAGCAGAACACAAACAGTTGTTCTGCAGCAAGATGGTGCCGGGGGAAATCTGTCTTCTACTAGCAAATCCATAAAACGCGGGGTACCACAAGGTTCGATTTTAGGCCCACTTTTGTTTATTCTTTACAGCGCAGATTTAGTGGAAAATATTAACTACTGCAAATATCATTTATACGCAGATGACCTTCAGGTTTACATATCATTTAAGCCTAGTGAAGAAAAAGATGCAGTACATAAGTTAAATGCCGACCTTGCCCGAATATGCCAGTGGTCTAAATACAATACATTGGTTCTTAACCCTAAAAAAACTAAGTATTTGATTGTAGGTACACCCAATCAGAGACAAATAGTAAAAAATTGTGACCCAGTTATAAGTTTAGACGGTGTCTCCATAGAACGTGTCACTGAGGTACGAAATCTTGGGGTTATGATAGATGAAAATCTCCGTTTTGAGAAGCACATTGCTGAAACGGCGCGCAACTGCTTCTACAGGCTGAAAGTACTTTATCGTATCCGAAATTATCTCAGCACAGAATTGCGTATTACACTGTGCGATTCCTTAGTGTTATCCAAATTCAATTATGCTGACGCATTAATAGGACCTTGTTTGTTAGCACGAACTAAAACAAAGATACAAAGAGTACAAAATGCTTGTGCACGATTTTGTTTTAGAATACCCTCTCGTGCTCATGTAACTCCATACATAAATAAAGGAAATATATTAAAAATGGAGCAGCGCAGACAGTTACATCTGGCTACGCTTCTATTTTCCATTGTAAAACACCAAGTACCAGTGTACCTATATAAAAAGCTTACTTGGGCTAAAGATATAAACACTAGGTACAATTATCGCTCACTGCCGTTCAGACTAAGGCTCCCCTTCTTCCGCTCCGTCCGTCGATCCGCTTCTTTCAGAGGTAGCTTTAAATACGCCGCCACGAAGTGTTGGAATAATTTGCCACCACCATTAAGAGAACTTCGATCAGTAATCAATTTTAAGTCTAAATATAAATGTCATCTTTTAGAATTTCAAAAGCGTAATAATCTATAAGTTTTATCTATACTATTATTATTATTATTATTTTTATTTTATACATATTTTTTTTTATACAGTTTTATTTTTAATTTTACTTAAAATAAATCTAACGTGGCGTCGTATTAGGCAAAAAAAAAAAAAAAAAATTAATAATTTAAATAAAACTTTAATATTTAATCTTTTTTTTTTTTTTTTTTTAAATATAATTTTAAATCTTTTATTATATTATATTATAAATTAAATTATTTTTTTTAATTTTTTTTTTTTGTAGCCTCATAGTCATTTGGCAAATATTCAGTACAGAGTTTACATTCATGACCACTTTTAATAATGAAAATATTAAATTTGTGAAACAATCGTTTTCTTTCTTCTCTGAGCATATTAACCTATTTGTTGATGTTTTTCACACTCACCATTCTACCCCTAACCACACGGTTTCCACTGAAAACCAGCGCCGCTGTTTCAGGCTGCGGCAAACGCTGAGTGGAAACCATTTCACATATTCTGGCACAGGCATAATTTTAAAATAATATACCTACACATCATATTTTATAACATACAATATATATATATATATTTTATTTTATTTTTTACTATGTATTTGTTTACTTTAAGTGTCCAATGTTTTAATTTAATTTAAAATTCTTTGTTTGTTTTTTATTTTTATTTTGTATGGATGTAGATGTAAAGCTTGTGTCTATTGTATATATGTGAATAAAGTTTTTCTTATTCTTATTCTTTTCTAAGAAGAAGAAGAAGAACATATTTATTTCATAAGTAGACAATACAAATTAACAACAACACAATTTATAAACGATAAAATAATAGAATTTAATTGGCTACTTGATGAAAAGGGGCCGCACTCAGCGTTGGCCGTAGCTGTAACAGACTACGACCGCTGGTTTTCAGTGCGACCCATTTTGACCCAGTTCGGACTAGTAGTGGTAGACTTTGTTTAAAAATAATTATAATAAAATGCCAATGTAACAAAATTAATATGTAACTAGTAGATAAAAGACAAAATAAATCGATAGTTAATGCTGTGAATCATTGTTCTTTTTTTTTTTTTTTGTAATTTAGGTGTCCTTTGACGTATACGTGAGTGTGTGTACCTATGACTATAACTATGTGTGTATATGTGTAAAAGTACTTGAAGTGGATATGAATTTGTGTGACAAAATGATGTATGTAATATAAATTTATTATAGGGCTGTGAAGTGCGTGTAAGTGTGATATGAATGGATGCCTGACCTGAAAAATTTAGACTATGTCGACTTTTGTTGCGAGAGGAGATAAGCCTTATAAGCAGTTTTAAAGCCATTTATTGAACTTAGGTTACGGATAGGCGGAGGAAGATTGTTCCAGCATTTGGTAGCACAATATTTATAACTTCCCCGAAATGCTGGAGTACATTTAGCTGAATACGCCAGTTTATCGCAATGTCGAGCTCCATACATCACATAAACATCCACCCACCAGCGAAGTTTATCAAATAAGTACGGTGGGCATTTATGTTTAATAACACCGAATAACAGAGATGCAAAATGTAGCTGCCTACGATATGTCATTTTAAGTATGTTGACACCATTCAGATAAGGAGTTATGCGTTCACGCGGCGGTATTTCGAAACAATACCTAGCGCAGGCATTCTGGACCCGCTGTATGAGGTTTTGGGTGCGCACCAATAAACGAGGTCCGATTACAGTATCGGCATAGTTTAATTTCGAGAGTACTAGTGACTCACAAAGCTTTATGCGCAAATCCTGTCCTATGTATTCTCTTATTTTGTACAACACCTTCAGGCGGTAGAAGCAGTTGCGTACGACGTTAAGCATATGGTTTTCAAAACGCAGTGATTCATCCATTAGAACCCCAAGGTTCCGCGCCTCATGAACTCTATTTATTTCACTGCCGCCTAATAGTATTTTTGGGCGCTTGGCGAAGACGTCGTTTACCCTTTTATTAGTTCCAACTACTAAATAATTGCTTTTGTTTGGATTTAAAGTAAGGGAATTATTATTCGTCCATTCAAAAATACGTTGAAGGTCCTCGTTTAATTTAGTAACTGCTTCCTGAGTTTCTGACGGATTGAAAGAAATATATAATTGCAGATCGTCGGCGAACAAATGGTATTTACAATTTTTTATAACCTTTGCTACGTCTGCACTGTACAAAATAAAAAGTAGTGGACCTAATATGGACCCCTGTGCTACACCTCTTTGAATTAGTTCGGGGGAAGAAATCTCCTTAACACTGGTGTTTTCCCGTTCTAACACCACGCATTGAGATCGGTTTCGGAAATAACTATCGAACCACTTTATTGCCTCAGTATTTAGACCGTAGTACGACAATTTTGAGAGAAGCAAGGGAATATTTATGCAGTCGAATGCACGTGTGAAGTCAAGAAGGACCAAGAGGGTCACTTTGCCTTCTGACTGCGCAGTAAGAAGGTCGTCTACTACATCGAGTAAGGCTGTAGAAGTGCTCCTCTTCTGTCTAAATCCAGACTGTGTTCGAGGCAGCATATCATTAGAGTCTAAATAGCAAGCAAGCTGACTATAAGCTACTTTTTCAAGTATTTTAGACATATTAGGGAGTATACTTATTGGCCGTAGATCTTTCATATCAACAGGATTATCCTTTTTAGGGATAGGCTTAACTAACGCTGATTTCCATAGGCTAGGGAATATACCAGAACTAAGAGATGAATTAATAATATTGGTTAGTAGTTCAAGCGTCGTCGGGAGTGTTAGTAGTAGCATTTCAAGTGATATACCGTCAGAGCCTACTGCGTTGGAATGCAATGATTTAATGACTTTAGCTACTTCTGCTTCGGTCACAGCATGGAAGCCAAACGACGCCGTACTATAACGGTGGAATTCGAAAAACGTAATGTTTGAAAAAGGAATGTTATTTTTACCAGGAATATCAAGAAAAAAATTATTAATTTTGTTGGCGTTGTCAAAGGCCACAGGTAATGATTTTACATGTGTTATTTTTAAGGTGACATGCTGCTTAATATATTTCCACATCACATTTGGCTTATTTAAATTTCGATTTACATAGTAATTAAAATAAGCTTTTTTCTCAGAGTACAATGCATTTGATACAAGTCGTTTCAGGTCCTTATAATAAGTTTGATGGGAATCGTTTTTCGTCTTGCGAGCCCGGTTTTGCGCTTCGTTACGTTTTCTCATAATTAATCGCATATTGTAAGTAACCCAAGGGTGTTGGGCTTCCTTCACATATACAGATTTAGAGGGAGCATGCAAATCAAAGAGTTGTAGCAACTGACCTGTAAACTGAGCAACTTTCTCATTAACATCAGCAATATGCTGGATACGCATCCAATTCACAGACGTTAAATCATCCTGAAATCGTACCATGTCTATGTCCTTTAAAGGTCTGTATGTTACTAACTTCGAGGGCTGGCGATATTTTACAGAGTTGAGTTGGCACGACACTAAGCTATGGTTACTTAATTCCCTAATGTAATTAACTTTCACATTTGTCACAGGTGCGTCAGTACACACAAGATCTAAGAGTGTCTCGCTGTGTTCAGTAAAATGTGTTGGCTCATTAACATACTGTATTAAATTTTTGAAGGCCAAGAACTCCGAAAGAATCTTTGCGTTGACGCTATTTTTATTTAACAAGTCCACATTAAAATCACCGAATAGAATTGTGAAATTATGCCATGTAAATGACGCAAGGGAATCAGTTAAGGAATCAACAAATATCTGCATTGAGAGCCACGGTGGACGGTAAGCGGTTCCAATAAGTAAAGACTTACCGTTGACAGCTACACTCAGCCACATCTGTTCAACCTGTGTTGAGACCGGATGGGTAAGGACGCGTACCCGGAAGCCCTTCCTAATGTAGAACCCAACCCCACCTCCGCGCGAGCGGACCTCAGGCGGTCGGGGTATATGGGACAAGCGATAACCAGGAACTACTGGCGCCCGCCCCCCCTCACCAGGCTTCAGCCAGGTTTCATTTATAGCAAGAAAATCAACTGGATTGTCTAAGACAGCTGCTATAAATTCTTCGTGTTTTGTTCCCAAGGAGCCTGGGTTCAATAGACCAAATTTTATAACCTTGGTTCTAACCATGAGAGATATTACATTTTATCTTATGTAGAGTATTGTCAAATGTGTAGAGGGTAAACAGTAATTTTGTAGATATAATAATAGGTTTCGAATGTAATAGATTATAATATATTCGATAGTTATTACGGCCGGAACTTTTATTTTTACAGCATTTACTATCAGTTATTAAGTACATGTATAGAAAGCGATAAACACAGATCACAGCGCTAAAGTTTTTAAATACTAAACGGCATGAAATAATACAGCGTGAACAAAACTCGCTTAAATGTGAAAAGAATACTACGAAAATAATTAAAGTTAAGTTATATATAACATAAAAATGACCACAGCACAACATTATTAAAATAGGAAATGTGTCTAAAGTATTTTTAGTAGAATGGGCAAAATCAAAGATTATGTTAACGAAAAGAATAGTCAATATAAGGACTAATCTAGTTATTCGTTCCACCGAAAACTCTTTCGACATCACTTTCAGTACGTATACGTATAGCCGCAGACTCTGGATCACGTCGAACGAAAACGCGACCCTCGCGACACCACGCGAATCTCCAAGACCGCTCCCTGGCCTCCCGACGCACCCTATGAAAGAGCCGCCTGTTGTACCAGGTGAGCCGCTCGTTAATGAAAAAGCGACGCGGCTGCGCGGTCGCAACGACGTCGGCGGTGTCCACGTCCCGGCGCAGGCGAGCGGCACGCAGCAGCTCGCTCCGGAGGGCGTGGCGCGCCAGCCGCACCACGAGCGCGCGGGGTCGCGCGCTGCCGCCGGCCACAGGGCCGCGTTTACCCTTCCGCTGCACGTACACTATCTCGCGCTGATCGACAGCCACACCGAATTTCTGCGCAAGCCCCGTAACAATTTGTACCGGGTTCTCATCTGGCAGCTCCTCCACCCCTGTAATCTCGACGTCGGTTGTGTAACTCTCCTGGTCCCGATCATTAAGACGGCGCTCGACTTCCGCAACATTATCAAACTCGGACCCAGCCGCAATCTTGCTCTCCGCCTCAGTAAGGCGCTTAGTGACATTATTTAGCTTGCCTTCCACTGTACTAAGCCGTTTATTAAAATCCGTCATGGTGGAATTTATGTTGCTCACCTCCTGCTTAAGGTTGGACATTTCTTGCTGGCAGGATGTTAGCTGTTGAATAATGGTGGCTAGTTGCGTTCTGATTACCTTTATTTCTTGGGCAACGTTAACTCCGTCACTACTACCAGGTGAGCCGGTAGTGTTATCGGTGTCAGGACTGGAGACACAAGAATGAGAAGGCACCCCTTTCTTTTGTTTCTTCTTTTGTTTTGTTTGTTGTGATTTAAATTTATTCTCTGAGAGACAAGTAATATTTCCGGGTATTTTATTGTAGAAGCGATTACTTAGGTACAATCTAGGTACAATCAATTTATCCTTATTTCTTGTAGGTACTAAAGTTGTGTGCACTGCTTTTTTTATCAATCGTAAATCAATCGTCAATTGTAAATCGCACATTACACTTAAAAGTCATTGGTGGTGGATGCCCCACTAGTTTTAAAATAAATTTTAAAATATACAATTAAAGAGGTATTTTTATACGCAACATTTTAACGAGCTCAAACGTATTAAAGCTTAATCTAAAGCTTAATCCCAAAACGTTACAACAGAGATCTTGCGCGCCTAACTTACCAAAATCCATGTTAATAAAAACCCTGCAAATCTTGCGAGAAACTTCCCACTTATTACTGCAGCTTGGATTAATTAGCTTAATCCGCCATCTTAGCCAGCCCAACGTTAAAGCCTTAAGTTTCAGGGCATCTTATTGAAGGGATTTTCATAAAAGATAAGTACGAGGCCTGCGGACACTTATATGGCATTCAGTCTAAATAATGCTCAATTTCTACCGCCATTGTAAATTCAACCTTAAACTGTTTCGTTTAGGTTTACTTTAGGTCGCGGTTATATTATTTTAACTTAATTTCGCAGCAACGTACCGTTTGTAGTATAGGTACTAGTGGTTGTTAGCGGTTTCGCTTGTCGTAAAACGCCGTATTCAGCGTGCTATGAGCTTCATCGCTAACTGGGGCTCTTATTATATTTGCATTTGTGTTCGCCTCGGCATTTGTTACATTTATTGTTAGAACCTCACAACGTAATGTTTCAATCTTTGTACGAACTCTAGTTCAATTTTACAGACACGTTATGGATTAAATAGTCGAGTGTTGAATCGAGTGACAGAACAGCGGTGACAGCCCAGTGGCTATCGAACTCGAATCTCACTCGAGCGGTCCGGGTTCAAAACCAAGCGGCACGCACCAATGACTTTTCTAAGTTATGTGCGATTTAAGAAATTAAATGTCACTTGCTCTAACGGTGAAGGACACATCGTGAGGAAACCTGCATACCTGAGTGTTCTTCATAATGTTCTCGATGGCATGTGAAGTCTGCCAATCCGCACGTGGCCAGCGTGGTGGACTAAGGCCTAATCCCGCCCATTCCGAGAGGAGACCCGTGCCTAACAGTAAGACAAAGACAGGGTTGTGTACATAACATAAGATTGTCACGCCTGTATTTTCCGATGGCGTAGGCAGAGATGTGTATTACACCCATATTTTGCTAGTTATATTTGTCTCATGTAATAGCCTATTGCCGCACTCCGAGCGATATCATCGCACCGCGACAACGCGCGAGCTTCTACCACGGGAACATCGTGGTATATCGGGGTCCAGTAGGGAACATCAGTGTAACTATACATACTAATATTATCAAGAGGAAACATTTGTTTGTAATGTTTTCACACAAAAACTACTGGATCGATTTCAAAAATTCTTTCACCATTACAAAGCTGCATCTTCATTGAGTGACATAGGCTATATAATATTACTAGGTGTAAACGAAACTACTGTTATGTCTAATTCCACGCGAGCGAAGCTGCGGGCGGTCCACTAATAATAAAGAAGTTATAGATAGTCAGAATAAAAATATCGTGAAGAAGCAGCCTTACCGCTCATTCCAATGAAGACTCTTGCCCAAAAGTGGGCTAATGAAGTTGTTAATGTGTGTTTGGGAGGAAACCTTTATTTCCCCACTCGCCACGCACCGCAGCCGCAACAGAGACATGAGTCGCGTTCTCTTTGCCAGCAACCCTCGCGGCATTTACCTTACATTACGACGTTCCGCCTAAATCAAGTCGCAACACCGATCCAAATTACATTTTTCACGTGCGGGCCGGCGTCCCGAGGAACGAAGCACTAAGAAAGGATTTTTGAAAATTCGCCCCCTAAGGTAAAACGGGGGTGCAAAATTACTATGAAACTTTGCCGTTTTTGAAGTTAGTGAATGTCTAATTCCACGCGAGCGAAGCTGCGGACGTCCACAAGTCCTATAATATAAGTATGGAATTTTTATTTTTTTATTTTACAAAATTGATAAAAAACAGAATGTAAAATTGCTGAACTGCAAATACGAAACCCCACAACAAAAGCAGTGGATCGACTACAGAAAAACAAAGAATAGTGTAGTTATATAAAGTTGTTTTATATTTTCATATCAACTCGCCTTTATGCTGAAATAATATAAATATTATGGCTACATCCATTTCTCATCATTACCGCATCCCGTATTCCCGACAGGACTTATTCGTGCAAAACTCGAGAAAAGATTCCCACAATCCCGTCTAAAAGTTAAAATGTCGGATCTTAGCATCACGTAGGACTGAAATATGTTGGCGTGTATTACAGAAACACGAATTACAGTTCGCGGGATAGCGCGCGGCCGGGGAATGCCATTCAAATACATATTTTTATAGCCTGTAGAAGTTCTTTGAGTAAATAGGTATATTTTATCAAGGAAACTCTACAGTCCGTAAAATTGAAATAACTGTATTCAAATAATACAGTTTTTTTTATGGCTTCAAGATAGCAAACGAGCTTGCAGCACCACCCATCCGCTGCCGCCCATGACAACTGACTGACTTTGAACAAGACTCAATTAGGGACTAGGATGGTTAGTACAATTAGTTGAGAGAGTTAATATAAACAAACTTTCGTTTTTCTTTATTCGGAATATATAGGTACTATCAGTACAGAAGTATCTAAATATTCGGACGGTATCCATATGTATGATGTTAAATTTTTCAAGAAATTCCACTTTTCATCCAAAAGAACTAACATAATAATTCAAAGCTGAAAATACATCCTTCTCGCGATTAAACCCTATTTATTCATCGTTCAATTATATTTGAAAAAAAAAAACATGACACAAGCCGTACAGTCTATTGTGCCGTCCACAAAGGCGGTATCAGAACACATTAAGACCGGGTCAAATGGCTGAATTTAATTTATAAGGGATGTTTTTTCATTATTTACCCGCCAGATAAGTGCGGCTCGGCTATATGGAGGGCGCTTTGAATAATGTGCGGCGTTTTTAAGGTTTATATTTTTATATTTAGCCTTTATTGTGCACGGCGGGCGCTGGTTATCTGGCATTTGATGTTTTAATTTAATTATTTTGGTGTTTCAGTGAACGGAATACAGAAGAACCTTAGTAATATGAGTTCGTGCAGTCACTTGAGGAGAATAATTTTTAAAGAAACATATCTATGCTGATAGATTCTTTGTGAATATGCCAATCGGTATTCCTATTTTTAGTGCGGGTATTTTTAAAATGAGTTCAGAGAATGTCGTGCAGTTATTGCATAAAAATAACCGCTCTTGTCCTTTCTCTGTTCAATATCTGTACTTTAAGTACCTAACTAAAGAAGTCAAGACCTCAAACTTACCTTTCGTGCTTTAAGGGTACGTTAAGCCATCGGTCCCAGTCATTTTAAATCGTTATGTATCGACAAATACCTTTTTAACCAAGACCAATTTGTAAACATTCGATAATTGTTTGGTCACTACAGTCCGCCAATCCACATCGGAGCAGAGTGGAGGAGCATGATCCAGGCCTCCGGTAGAGGCTGTAAGGAAGAACCGAGCCCAACACTGCGACGTCACGGGTTATGAACTTATGATTTTTGGATTTCGAACATTTCAGGCACTTTTTTTAACTTGAACGGTATAGTAACTTACCTGTATAGTACCGAAACAGTCGTTAAGCCTTGTCGAAGACCTTCGGATGGCTTGAGAACATTCGACACTGGGCTGGCCACTAATCCCCCCCCGTAACCAATCCGCATTGGAGCAGCGTGGTGGAGTATGCTCTAGACCTCCCGCAGCTGTGTCTGTGGCGTACCCAGTAGTGGGACGTCTATGGGTCGCAGCAATATAGTACCTAGCTAAGACCGAAAAGTATAAGCCATTTATTTTGTGCAAACCTTTCCTCGTCACAACAATTCATGCTAAAACTATCTCCCTACAGGTTCTACCACGGACATAATAAAAAGCCGTTTCCACACATCCAAACACGTTTAATATTTTGGCACACTTTTTCGTAAATTCGGTATCGGGCGCGCTTCACGCGATCCTTGTTTACCGTCCGATTGCCGCGCGGAAGCGCCCCTTATCCCCCGGGAATAGGAGCCTCGGATAACAATCTGGATTAAATTAAAAAAAAAAAAACCAGCTGTTTTTCTTCGTAATGGATTCGATTTTTCAACGCGTCCGCCCAGAGTCCGTAGCGGTCGCTCGCTGCGTATTAGGTTTGTGATGGAGCTGTGATTTGAGCAATTAAATTGAAAGGTCCAGATTCAAAGCCTGGCTTTACTAAGTCACGTGCGACTTGAAACGCAAAACGACTTCACACTACAGCCTCATTCTAGTCACAAGCGAGGTATAAATGTCCCAGGTTCAATCTCTGGGTCGTGCGAAGTATTCAAATTCAAATTCAAATTGTTTATTTGCATTAAAGTTGTTATTATTTACAACAAGATCTTAATGTTTACGGGCACACGATCAACTTTAACCAAAATGTGGTATGCAAATATAAATATAAGCTACTAATATAATCTATTCGTTTACGTTTACGTTTATTATTACGTTATTCTAACTTGGTCCATAGCCATGGATGGCTCGCGTCAATTCAATGTGATCCAAAGAGTTAAGCAACGACGGGCGCGGTCGGTTTGTGGATGGGTGACCGCTAGTGGCAAAATTTCATGGACGCTGCCGTGCTTCGGAGGGCACGTAAAGCCGTCGGTCCTGGTTGTTTTCAATGGTGGAAGCAGTCGTTAAGCCTTGTCGAAGACCTTCGGGTGGCTTGAGAACATTCGACGCTGGGTTGGCCACTAACCCCTCCACCAATCCGCATTGGAGCAGCGTGGTGGAGTATGCTCTAGAGTATGCTCGGATCTGTGTCCGTTCTATGGCAATATGCTCACCACATAGATTTAGACATACTACTGGTCAAAAGTTATACACTTGTACACACACCCCGCTGCTTATCCCTTGTGGGAAACAGGCGACATGGTACGTTTTGTTACAGATATTAGTTTTTAAGAGAAAGATATAAAGATAGATATTAGATAGAAAGATAGATTAGATAAATATAAGCGGGAGCTTAAGAGGACTACAGAGGCTAAACGCGAGTTTTATAAACAAGATATCACACGAACCATTGCAGAGAATCAAATAAAAAAAATATATGGTATTCTTGGGGATATATGTTAGATCGCTACGGCCTTCAAAACATAATACATTAATGTTGACTCGATAGAAAAAAATCACGAAGATACCTCTAAAATAATCTTCTAAACAATCAAATCCCTTCTAAAATACGTGTTTTTTTTTTCAATTTAACATATATTTTTCATCACAATAAATACAATATATCAGTTATACCACTTTTTAAATCCATTTTGTAGAATTTCCAAAAAACCCTTGTTCTCATTTGCGCTGTGTGTTCGAACATAACTCGCGAGCATGTGTGTGTAAACGCCGTGTACCGACAGTCGCGGCTGAGGCCTCTTGCTAGACGGGCGTGTCGCGCTTTCTGCCGCAAAATTTCTGCAAGATTCCAACGTTATTTCATTACTTTTATTGATTGGTTATTACATTAGGTTAATTTATATAAATAATTTAACGTTATAAGTATTTTTTTAAGTTAGAAGGGCGTAAACGGACTCCTATTTTGTAAATAAACATGGGAAATAAATCAAAAGTGTTCATATAAAGCAAACGTCACACACATGAATGACGTAAAGATTTAAATTTTGTCAAACATTTATTAATTTTCATTGTTCTCTGCAATCCTGCAGAGTACAAAAAGATAGATACGTACACAGTTTTTCAACCCTAATCGTATAGCTGTAAATGGCGTAATTGGAGTTTGCGGCGAGTAAGAATCTCGCTCCAGAGACTCGGGTTCAAATCCCAGTTACACTTCCTATCTTTTTCAATTTTTTCTTTATTTTTTATGACTTTTTTTTGTTATTATTTTATGCAAATGAAATAAAAAGCTAATAATATTTATATATGTCATAATATGTATTTATTACAGGAAAAGAGAATCCAAAGATAATATCAATAACGGGGAAATTATAGACATTAGCAGTGAGTAAGAATCTCGCTCTAGAGACTCGGGTTCAAATTCCAGTTACACTTCCTTTCTTTTTCAATTTTTTCTTTATTTTTTTATGACTTTTTTTTTGTTATTATTTTAAGTAACTAAAAAAATTGCATAAATCTAATTTCATTACGTTGTCGTACCTTCCTATAAATTTTTTGTTAGGTCAATTATTACTTAAAATAAACGCCATCTACTGAAACACTTCCCCGTATAAGCCGCGCAGATAGAGAATAGATTTGAAAATGGCGTCCTCTCGCATGCGTTCTCGCTCACTCTCTATCGCTGTCTATACTCACACAGTGAAGTACGAGCTGCAAACAAATAATCAGTCGGGATTCGCTTTCTAAGCTACTTGACGCACTCCGAGTAATTGTTGTTTTCGTTGATATTGTTGTTTTTGTTTGCGTTACATTTGATTGTTATTTATTTTCGTTAAGTTTTTGTTACGAACGTTGACATTTTGTGATGTAATTGAACAGCAACACCGAAGATGAAAGTGACGACTCTGAAGACCAGGACTGTGAAAGTGACCAGTCCATGGAAGATTTTAACCAATTCATGGAGGGAATTGAACCAGTAATGGGTACAGATGACCAGGACACTGCTGGACCAAGCGGTTTATAAAACCTTTGATACCATTCCCATCCTATTGTTCTTTATTTTTATAATCTGATTCTGAAATGTCACAATTAATTAAGGCAAATTTTACAATTGACCAGTCCATGGAAGATTTTAACCAATTCATGGAGGGAATTGAACCAGTAATGGGTACAGATGACCAGGACACTGCTGGACCAAGCGGTTTATAAAACCTTTGATACCATTCCCATCCTATTGTTCTTTATTTTTATAATCTGATTCTGAAATGTCACAATTAATAAAGGCAAATTTTACAATCCAGTGTTTTAAGTACCCTTGCTTGTGTTGTGTGTTGTGCTTGTATTTTAAGTGCCATTTTCAGATCTATTCTCTATCTGCGCGGGTTATACAGGCGATTAATACAGTACCTCATGACATGTCATTGTATGCTCTGTAAGGTAGTTCTGAGGTTTTCCGTTAGAGGCGCTGTTGTCGTTTGTGAGAATGTGTGCACCGATTCTCAAGGTCATTTTGCACCACTAGGCGCCTTAAACAAACGCTAAAAGATTTGAATATTCATTTCTTTGTAAAAAATTGAAGGAACTATTGTTCAATTTTTTTTTATATAGCGATTATCATGCTTCAATCCTTCAAACAATGCTAAACCACTATTATGTATCAGTACATTTGTTATTTATATATTTTACTACTTAACTCTGTCTGTCTCGCTTTCATACTTACTGAACCGATTCAAATGAAATTTGGTACACCGTCTAGAGCCTGAGAAAGGACATAGGCTACTTTTTATTATATTATTACTAGCTTTTACCCGCGGCTCCGCCCGCGTGGTCAAAGGGAATTAACAATGAGTTGTTTATCATACATGACATATTTGTGGTGGATGAATAGTGACAGTTCCACGATTAAAAGAACGAACAAAGAAGCGAACCAAAACCAAAATCAAAACGGATTTCTTATTCCTTTACCATATTAATTTTAAACCAGAACAACAATTTATCCAGCGCGAATACAAAATTCAATTTAATTTATTAGTTGCCTATGACTTAATTTATTTACTTACATGTATCATTTGTCAGCGTGATTCGGAACTTGCAAATGAATGTTACTAACGCCATCTATTAACAACATCCGGAACTAAATATCTAGCAAATAACAAAACATCGATATCTTCCCATGGGAATGTTTTACCGGGGTAAAAAGTAGCCTACGTCACTGTCCACCCTCCTCACTATCTCCACACACAAAAACCATACCATATAATAGCTTCTTTGCGACGTGAAAGCCGGACAAACAAACAAACAAATAAATAAACAAACAAACAAACACACTTTCACATTTATGATATTAGAATGGATATGGATGTCTAATTACACGCGTGCGAAGCTGCGGGCGTCCACTAATGTAATAAAAATTGTATGTTTCCCAAATAAAAATAAAACCTACCCAAAATACCAACCATTAAAATATATTACATTAATCCCAAGGACGGCTGAGGGCGCAAGACGACTATAAAACGTTAGGGACCTGAACCCTGGAGTCTAGTTCCCAACTTTGCGTACAAATTGTGGAAACGACCCCTAATTCGCCCACTTAATATTCAAGTGTAAGCGTAGATAAATAACCTCCCGTACCTTGTGTTTAATTAGACTTAGGATACACTTGAGATGGGTGATGCCACGCTTCGGCTTAAGTATTGCCATGGAATATCATGAATAATTTCTTATCGTGGCATTTCAACGACAAGGACTATTATCTATTTAAGTATGTATTTAAAAATATCTATGTATGTATATCAGTCTCTGACACCCATACCACAGGCTCGCGCCTACTTTGGGGTCAAATGGCCGTGTGTGAAAAAAATAACATCGTGAGGAAACCTGCATGCTTGAGAGTTCTTCATAATGTTCTCGAAGGCACGTCAAGTCTGCCAATCCGCACTTGGCCAGCCTGGTGTACTAAGGCCTAATCCCTCACATTCTGAGAGGAGACCCGTGCCCAACATTGGGACAAAGAAAGGGTTGTAATGATGATGATTGTGTTGTTTTCTGCATAGCCTACCGTGGGGGTAAGCATTAATTATGTATTCGAGGCTTCACTTTTAAAGCGACCGTGGCAGATAGTAGTATAAAAGAAGCAGTTCTTTTATACTCTTCTTATATCTATTTTTTTACCAAATCAAATGTCACCTGTGATAACGGTACAGAAACACATGCATGCCTGAAAGATCCTTAACGTTCGCGAAGGCAGGTGAAGACTTCCAAATTGTACTTTGTCAGTGTGGTTGAATACCGTATCCTCTCCTAGACGTGACTTTTGCCATTCCATCCTTTGTGGGATGAATAAGTAATTTGAGCCGAGCCACAAAATGCGCTTTAAATCAACGAAGGCCAATCTCACTGAGCCTAATAAAAAAGCCAATAAAAGAAGAAAAGAGGCACGCGCGCCTCGTATTTCAGTTATCGGATAAGATTTAGACATTAGCGGATACGTGCTGTACGTAGGATTCGTATACGCCTGTGGTTCGGATGAAAGAGCGATCAATGCGGGGAGAGTGGGGTATTTTGGATTTAATTGATGGGCCCCTTGAGTTGGTGCAATCGGTAGTGACCCTGTCTGTTGCGCAGGGGTCGTGGGTTCGAATTCTCAGGACAAACATTTGTGTGACGAACACTTGTGTTTGTTCTGTGTCTGGATGTTAATATTGTCTATTTATGTATGTAAGTATTTAAAATAATTAAAATATATATGTATGTATATCATGTAACGAAACGACGCAACGAATTAGTAGACTCTAACACCTATAGTACAGGCTCGCGCCTAATTTGGGGTAAAGATGGCCGTGTGTGAGAATGTCCATGATATTTATTATTATTTTATTTTATTAATTAAAATCACTATGGTAAATTTTTTCTTTAAGTAGTTTGTTACCTAGACTTTCGTTAAGCGTGTCTAATCACCTCATAGCGAAATAAATTATTTGACTTTGACTTTAACAATAATATTTATTAATTGATTACTGAGGGATACCAGTGGCTACCTTTATACCTCTCATTCGACAGAGTTCGGCTTTCAATCCGAGTAGCACGAAACAATTTCCCTAGTTTTGCATGTTTTGAGATTAAATATCACACGCTGTTACGATGTGGACCATCATAAGAAAACTTGCACACATGAAGTCTACCAATCTGCACTTGGCCAGCATAATGTGGATGAGGGATGACTCTGAGTAAAGATACACCCAACAGTGGGACGGTAATTTTTTTTTAGAACATTATGGTAAACCTTCAAGCATGAGAATTTCCTTACGATGCTTCCACCGTTTCAGCAGATCATAACTAAGCAAATCCATTTATTCTAGCTGCTCGGATTTGAACCCGAATCCTTTCAAGTGAGAAGCCGAATTAGCCACTGGGCTATCATCGCTACTCCGTAGTACGCTTATCAAATTACGTTCCTGATAAGAACCAGTCTGGTGAAGTCTTTCACCAGTCTCTGTTGCTAAAAGAATCCCCCGATATTCAGTATAAAACTAGTAAATTTATTACATTACCTTTGAGGCTTCCGTACTTGCCTTTGTCTGGAGACGTGACCTAATTTGAGAGAAACAAACCTTCTGTACCACTTCGCTGTACTCCTTTTACAATAAAAAGGACCTTAACTCTTCAGCAATAAGGTGCAACAGAACCGAATGTTGTGCTTGGCAACGTTGATTGGATACGCAGAATTCATTGGACCGCTCAAATTTCGACTATATTATTTATAGCATAAGATCTGAGGCAGACGCAAAGTGAGGTTCTTTACCACTAGGGCTACTATATAGATCTTTTATTTTTCCCGGACGTGCTTAGGACTGGATATTTCTGACGAGCCGTACAATTCTTGAGTTAAAATTCACGATTCAAATACATGCATAATTTAACTGACTCCTATGACCTTCCAAGAACATTCCGGTTCATACCTCCATTAACTAGCAATCTTCTTTCGTCAACAATGATCAATCCTTATATGGACGCTCGTCGGTATATTTTTCAAACATCACGTGACCTATTCATATGTATAATTGAAAAATGTTGAGTACATTTTAACTATTATGTACTGTGAAATCCCTGGATGATATGTTAGCAAGTTATAACACGCTTTTGTAGATAACCGAAAATCGCTAATCCTGAAGATCCTAAAGGTTGTTATTTAATCGGTAGAATGAGTACAATTTTTAATTTTTTATGTTTAATTCCTGTATCAGAAGAAACATTCCGGAATATCCCTCATTTCCCACCCACCTGGCCACCCTACTTATAGGACATGTCCAAATTTCGCGGCATCAAAGAATTCCCAACTAAATTCCACCGCAATAAAGGTGAACTTCGTTCGCGACCACAACTACCTCTTGTTCCCATTTCAATCATTCTTGGAATAAAATTCACAAGTTCACTGACGCTGCGTTTTTACCTATTTTGAGTGATATGGGTTCCGTTCGATTGAAGTGTTCGGTAGAGAACCGCCTCGCATTATTTATCCATTCCTCGTGTTCGTTTGTGAATGCCTGTCGGACGGGAATCCGAGGTGATGGGGTAATGCCCCGCAAGGGGAAATTCGAATTAATTTCACAACCTATCCCTTTAGTAGCAATACATCCGCCCGGACAATAATGTCTATAGTTCGTCCGGACGAGGATGAGAGGCGAGGCGAGTTCGATAGCCACGGTTCGATTCTTAAACAATCCATTTAAAATGCAAAATAGCATTTCGATATGAAACAGTTTCAAATAAAGTTTTATTTCCTCCACACAGACTCCAAAACCTGACAAAGAAATACTTTCCAACTCACATTATAACATTTTTTTGTTCGAAATCTATTCGAATTAAAGTTTGTCCGACTTTACATTTCACTTGAAGTTACACAACGTCTGACCCCGGCTCAGGTTGCGAAAACTCTTCACTTCGGGGAAGTTTCAACTTACAGATATTAAATGTATTCAAGAGGAAGTGAATGGGGCTATTCTATGGAATGGACTTCAATCTGGCAGCGATTGCGTGGCTCGCTGTATTTTAATCTTAACACCATTTTATTTAATAACCGACTGGGAGGAGACCCGTGCCCAACAGTGGGACAAAGAAAAGGTTGTGGTTCTGGTTGGTGTTAGTGAAACATATCGGGGCGGTAGTGTCTTTGAGGAGGGTGGCAACTAGGTGTAAACGAAACTAATGTTATGTCTAATTCCACGCGAGAGAAGCTGCGGGGCGTCCACTGGTTAGTACTGTAGGTATTCTTAAACCCTATTTAATTTGTCAAACATAATGACAATGTTTTTTTTTGGACATAAAAAGGAGCCACCCATTTATGTGGGATTAGAACTCCAGACTCCACCACTACGCAATCAACGCGCTGTGGTATAAAATTGCAAAAACAGTCCTCACAAAGGGTTTCAAAGGAACACTTTTTATATTACTCCGGTCCATTCGGTATCCGAGTATCTGAGTATCCGAGTATCCGAGCTCCGTCGTATCTGATCGTGCCCGCCCTTATCAAGTCCGCCATTCAATCCCCTTTGAGAGAAGCTAGGATTTTAGGGACGCTGCAGATGTTATCTTGTTGCGATTCATACTTTCCTACGGAATGTCTCTCTACATTGTAGCAGACACACTTACAAGATTGGTCTGGTGCATGGTGTACAGGAGTACGGAGCACGGGCCTTGTAGCATAGTAGAGAGGTCTGGAGTCTCCACCACGCTTTTAAGAAAGAAAGAAAGAAAGAAAAAGTTTTATTTCTACAAAATGGAGCATACAAATCATTAAAAAAATATATAAGTACAGAAACTTAAAACAAAGAAAGAAGAAAAAAAAAGCTACATTATGAGAAAAATGAACGCACTCAGCTTTGCCGTGGCGATGTTAGAGCCGCGACGCTGGTTTTCAGTGTCACGTAGTTCGGGTGGTGGTGAAGCTTACATTGTTCATTCATACTTAAATCTATTACAAAAAAAAAGAAAAACGAAAGACTGATGGGTGCTTGGGTGACTCCGAGGTACTCCGAAGCACAGAAGAGCCTATTAAGACCTACGACTAGCCCGTTGCTATTTCGCTTCATTACATACGATCGACGCGAGCTACTGGACTATGAGCGCTTCAAAGCAGATACTGCGTCCCTCTAACGCCACCCTCCCACAGCCCGCCACGCGGCGCCCTGCGGTGCGAACTTTATCGCATCATCAATGATTCATTTCAACGCTCACCCCATATCCGGTACTACATCATTAATTTTTTTAAGTCATGCTATTTATTATAAGGTAACACTTATTTATCTTTTCTTTGTGGGGGAATGTTTGGTAAGGTGCCAAAAAGAACTGTTATTTTAATGTAACTTTTTTTATTTATTTATTTCAGTTTTAGCAACACCTTGTGTTACAAAGACCTTACATTATGTGTTACAACGGGCCATATGGCATTTTTACCAGTTTTTTCACTCTGCCAATTTAAGCAATAGATGACACGGTCATTTTACTTTCCATATAACATTCTATATCTTATGCAGAAATCTTATAGAAAAACAGCTCCGGTAAGTAGCATTTTTGTCGAAGGTAGTTGTCAGTGCTGGCAACCATGAAGATTTTGATATTTTTTATGTAAAAATGTTTAAACGCAGTAGACAGTATAACCTGTAAACGATTAATATTTCTTAACCACCATACCATTGAATTTTTATACGCTTATACACTCGACCCGCGCACTTCCTTTCTATTTCTAGTCGCAGATATACATTCATTAGCGAAAAAAACAACCCTGCTAGGATTCAAACCCGGGACCCGCGGTTCAGCAACAAGGTCGCTCACATTCCGCCATGAAGTCATAAAAAATCTGAATTTCCACTTTAAACACGTACCTATAACATCTTAATCATCAAATTCGTCCCAACCGAAAACGCGTCCCTTTGAACGACCCTCTTTCTCTAACTACCCTCGCAGATTGAGCTTTGCCGATCAAATCAAATTGTCTCAGTCTGCTTCACCCGGGACTCGAACGTGCGATGGGGTGGATATTGTTTAGACAAATGCCCTGGGGCGACAGATTTCAGCTGATACGCAATTTGTTGTATAAAACGAGGGTTTTCTATTCGAACGTGTTCTCGGGATTGGGTCGTTTTCAATCTTATCTATGACATAAACATGATTGTTGAATCAAATTTTACATTATGGTATTGACGATTTCCACTTTCAAGCTGTTGGTTCCGGGTTCGAATTCATTTTATAAAACGGCTAGTGGACGCCCGCAGCTTCGCTCGCGTGGAATTAGACATAACAATAGTTTCGTTTAAATCTAGTAATATTGTATAGTCTATATCACTCAGTGAAGATGCAGCTTTCTAATGGTGAAAAAATATGTGAAATCGGTCCAGTACCTAGTTATTGTGTGAAAACATTACAAACAAATGTTTCCTCTTTATAATATTAGCATAGACGCACTCCTGCGCTCTAGGTCGTGTTGCGGTTGGCATACACACATAAAACAATACAATGTAACATACATACAAAATATTTATCAGCGAACTAAGTATCTGCCGCGGTCGAGATTCGAACCCAGGACTCGCGGTTAGCCAGTCAGGGACACTCATCAATGCGATTGACTTTTCACTGACTGTACCCCACGAGTCGCACAGAGCGACACTTCAGCGGATAAATAGGTTTCCTCGGGTCACAGATGTCTGTCCAGGCTAACATGGTGTTTTGAACCTGGTGGCAGTGTCTAATAATTAGCCCTCAACCAATCCACTTGGCTGGGTTAGTTCAAGTGTTGAAAGTTTTTAGGCTGCCCGAAAGTTAGCAAAGATAGCAATAATCATCATCATCACAACCCTTTCTTTGTCCCACTGTTGGGCTCGGGTCTCCTCTCAGAATGGGAGGGTTTAGGCCTTAGCCCACCACGCTGGCCAAGTGCGGATTGGCAGACTTCGCATACCTTCGAGAACGTTATGATGAACTCTCAGGCATGCAGGTTTCCTCACGATGTGTCCTTCACCGTTATAGCAAGTGACATTTAATTGCTTAGATAGAAATCACTGACCACAAACTGGAGACCAGAATACCTAACTGTGATAGATCGTCACTGTTACTGTGAATTGAATGGTATTGGCATGACAAATACCTCATCCTACCCTCGGATATCCGTATCCGAACCCTCGCGATCCGCCCTTGTATCCGATTACCCAAGTTTCGGTAAGTAGTAAAGTGTGTTACGATTTTATTGGTGTTCGTTCGGTTACCGACTGATTGTGGGAAGAAACTGCTGTCTACCCTCATTGTGTTGGGACTGAACCGTAGATAACATAGTTTCGAGTGCAGTGTTCTTTTCATTAAACATTTTGCTGGAAATTTTATGCCACCAAACTATGGGGCACTTGTTTCTTAGAGGTAACAACTATTGAAGCGAAAAATTGCCGTACATTATTTTGAAAAGAATCAATTGGAGTCTTTTTAGAAACGCGTGTACCTAAAAGGAGTGTACCTAGAATTAACCCTTGGGTAAACGACAAATGTAACGAAATTGTAACGACATTCGTTAAGCGTATACAAATACCATATAATGAAAGATAAATGAATCTGAATCTGAAAAACGTAGAATAATGTTTAAGAAAATATTACATTAAAAATTCTGCAAAAGAATTAGGTATACATTTTATTTCGTACTCTCTATTCTAAACTTCAATCCATTCGCAAAAAATAACACGAATTTGTAGGCAATTTAATATTTAAAGAGTTACTAAAAACAATTTTCTTAATAACGTTACTAATTGAAGAGTTTACATTTTTTCCTTCGAGTGGCTCGTTCAGGTACCTGAGGGTTTAGGAGAAGCATTTATAATTTAATCCCATGGAGTAAATGAAAAAGTAAGTACTTATAGACTTTTTCATTAAAATTATATACTGAAGCCGTCTGCCCCTCGAAGGCTCGACTCGTTTATGCTTCAGAAATACTAAAGTATATTTCAAGAAGCACGAAACATGGTGGTTAAATACTATTAAAAATTTGTTGCTTTATCTTGCTTCAGAGGTTATTTCGTAGACATTTTAAGTGGAAAATACGTATAGAGTAACGTTTTATTTCCTTCTTATTCTTGCTCACAAGCACACACAGTATGAGGATAAACTAATATTAAAGATTAATTTTATTTAAGGACTAGTGGACTGCCCGCAGCTTCGCTCGCTTTGAATCAGTTTCGTTTACCCCTAGTAATATTATACAGCCTATGACACTTAGTGAAGAATAAGAATAAATTAATAGTTTAAAAAAAAACTAGAAAAACACGCTTTTATAAATGCACGTAAAAACCAAAAATAAACTATGGATCGTTCAAGTTGTCTCTATTTCTGGGCTGAAGTGTAAACTATGTGCTTTTAATTATAATATTTCATTGTAAAAGCGTGGGGCGCATCGTATATTCCCTTACATTGTGAGTTAGATACAAGTCGACCTAATAAAAGCATGATAATAAGAGATGGACTGGCAGACAGTCCGGTTACTAAAGAGCTTTCACATGAGCTTTACTTGGGCTGTACGATAGTTAGAAAGCGGACAGTAGGAAATAGGTCTTTTCTTTAATTATTGCTTCAACACGACCGAATTACATATTTTGTTGGAATGGATGGATGGATCAAAACTTTATTTATTTATTTAATATTTATGCCTACAAAGTTTTACTTATCCCAAAAACACATTAATTAATGCAGGTTACTCTTTTAAGTCTTTCTTAATTGTTGAAATTTTTTATTTTATTTAAAAAACCTAACCCATAGACGTCCTACTGCTGGGCACGGGTCTATCCCACAGACACAGCTGCCGGAGGTCTAAAGCATACTCCACCACGCTGCTCCAATGCGGATCTGTGGGGTAATTCCAAACTACGACCTACTAATGGTAATTTCAAGTGAAAAAAACTCAATAATAGGTCCGACCCGGGAATTGAACCCGGGATCGCTTCGCGGCTCCGCTTGCGGCCACTACACCGGTGGAGGGGTTAGTGGCCAACCCAGCGTCGAATGCCCTTTCTAAGCACGGTGGCACCCATGAAATTTTAATACTAACGGTCACTCTTCCACAAACCGACTATGAACGCTATGAACGCTACAATTTTCACAATGTTTTAATTTACTGAAAACCAAAACACAAAATTTTATAATTACTCATAATTAATTATTGATCACAAACTTTGATGAAAGCATAGCTGATCGCACTTTGACTTAAACGCTTAACCCTAAAGAACTCATGAAACTGAACATTTGAAGGAAGCACGATTAAGAGCTAACCCTCTTCCCAAGCACCCGATCTTAATGTTTCAGTAATCCTAAACTGTAGGTACGGGTCCGTATTAAAACTCTTTCGCGTCGCTGACTCCCAATGATATCGTTGGGTAAGTTTCCACTGTTATACACTTCCATTCATGACCGGTATAAGGTAGCAAACGAGCATGCAACACCTATTTGTTGACCACCAATGACTGCTTCGATAGACTTTGAATAACACTTATATAGGGACTGGGATGATAAGTTCTAACTTCAACGAAATAAAAGCTTTCTTTCTTTCTTTCTAACATCTTACTAAATGTGTCATCATCCATCCCCACCGTGGGGTTGGGCGCTGACCGTAGACGAATTCGCAGGATTCTCATGCATTCGTGTGGGTACATTGCAACTTTCAGGCATGTAATTCCTTACAATATTTTACTTCACCGTTACAGCAAGTTTTTTATTTTCTCGGAACGCATGGAACTCGTAACTAAGAAATATTTGTTTTCATTGCGTGCCATCCTAGACTGTCTCGAATGAGAAACTAAATTTCAACAACTAAGGCACTTACTACTACTAGCAACTAGACTTTTACCTACTACAGGACTAACTGTCACTAACAGGGCGGTTCTGCTTGCTCGATTGCTCTCTTATGTAAATTAAAAAAGAGAGACATATATCACTGTGTGCTACACATGAAAACGTCACGTGACGTTTCCGTGTAGCAGTGGAAATGCGCTCCTAGTGTAGTTCGTTGAACGTGACGTCAATTTGCCGCCCGCCTGCCCGCAAAAAGACGTGAATTTATCAAGTGAATAAATATAATGAGAGTAGGACTACCCACGTTAAGGGTGAAGTAAATGGAATTTTAATATTTATAAATGTCTCGTTGGTGGTCGCGAGTTCTGGGTTCGATTCTCGGGTCGGGAAAATATTATTGGAGTTTTCCAATTTTCTGTCTTGAAATTTCCAGTAGAAGCTCAGAGTTTGGAGTATCGCTGCGACCCAAAGACGTCCCACTGCTGGACACGGGTCTCACTCACCTCACGGGTCGGTTCACCATTAGAATGCTGCATCTTCATTGAGTGACATAGGCTATATAATATTACTAGGTGTAAACGAAACTATTTTTATGTCTAATTCCACGCGTGCGAAGCTGCGGGCGTCCACTAGTAGTATAATATATCGAGGGGCCCGTTGGCGCAATCGGTAGTGACCCTGCCTGACGCCAGGGGTCGCGGGTGAAAGCCACAGCCCTATGCTCTAGACCTACTCAGTTGTCAGAAGAGTGCTAAGCCGCTAATAGGTCTCAGCTGGTATGTGTGGTGTCTTTAATAACGCTGAATAAAGAAAAAATGTAATCTCATTGCCAAATCTGGCTGAAAATAACGATTGCTGGCTAGCAATAAAAATAAGTGGCAAGCGTGAACGTTTGCGAAGGCGTTATCGTTCAGGAGACAATTGCTTGCCCAGCCGCCCTCGCCCTTCTGAGGGCCCACAGGAAGGATGGATGAATTGATAAAAATACTAGGACGCCCGCAGCTTCGCTCGCGTGGAATTAGACATAACAATAGTTTCGTATACACCTAGTAATATTATATAGTCACTCGGTGAAGATGCAGCTTTCTGATGGTGAAAGAATTTTTGAAATCGGTCCAGTAGTTTTTGTGTGATAACATTATAAGCAAATCTTTCCTCTTTATAATATAAGTATAGCTCATAATCGCACAGGAAATATTATAAATGCAAAAGTAACTCTGTCTGTCTGTCTGTGTCGTTTTCACGCCAAAACTACTGAACCGATTTAAATGAAATTTGGTACACAGATAGTCTAGAGCCTGAGGAAGGACATAGGCTACTTTTTAATCTATTATTATGATTTTTTAATCTATTATTATAATTCCACGCGAGCGAAGCTGCGGGCGTCCACTAGTAACTTATAAAAGTCATTGGTGCGTGCCGCTTGGGTTTGAACCCGGACCGCTCGAGTGAGAGGCGAGTTCGATACCCACTGGGTGGTACTGCTACCTACTTGGTGCCTCGGGTACAAGTTTAGTATCTACAAATTTACAAAACGTTTCCTAAAAACGCGCAGCGATCCCGTAACGAACACGCCACTTAATCGTCACGCGAGCGATACACGAGAGAAATCTCTTATCAAAACGTCTACCATAACCATTTACGACAATTTCCTTATCCACCGCACCCATTACCGTTTCTCTGTGTAGACAATTCAGATTTCTCTTACGTACCCCTCAATGGACTTTTAAAGGATTGACAGCGAAAAGAAACGTGGCCGTTTTGCGTTCGAAGTACCCGCTTTCGATTGGTGGAATGTATTTTTTCCACTATCTGTATGGGGCTGGCAGATAATGTCGCTAGAGTTTTGTTCAATGTAATGTACGGTGGATAAGGGGCCTAATGTTATATACCCGCTCCTTGGAAAAATATTGGGGGAACTTGATTGATGGAAGCCCGTTTTCCTTACACCGTTTATTGCAAATTATATCTTTCCTGTGAATTATGTTGATACGATATCATATTAGATTTGTTAAAGATACAGCTGAGTTTATTTAGTGTAAATAAAGTCAATATTTTACTTTTTTTCCATATTGGCTGCGGTTTTGTCGTAAACTGGTGAAATGATTTTGTTAATTCCGATTACCACCAATCCGCATCTAGTTTAAATTTATGATTAAAAATGAATCATAATTACTTAACACAATCCGAATATCGTTGAGACCAAAGTATGTCAAACTGAAAAAAATCAACCCAGGTGCGATTCGAACCCACGACCTTCTCATACGGTAATTCTCTAACTACTGAACCACCGCTAATTATTCTTAATTGTGAAAAAGTATCAGACTGGACGAAGATGAAAAATATTATGAAATAATTCCAATAAAAGGAGAAGCTGACTGACTGACTGACTGACTGAATGACTGACTGACTGACTGACTGACTGACATATCAACGCAGGGCCTAAAATTGCAACGCGCTTGAATAGTGTAATTGTCCCCAAATACATTTTCACCTTGAAATGACAGCTAAGTTAAGGCTACTAGAAGAGCGTGATTCCAAAGTGTGCAGCACTAGTGCACACAAAGGCTTCGTGCGAACAACAGCGGAAGTGCTCAAGAAGCTGTTTCCGGCGCGCAGGCTTCGCCGGAGCTCTGTTAAGGCGCGGACACACTTGCACTCGTTGTATTTTCGAAGACAACTGATGTGTGTAGTCAACACTTATAATCCGGTGAAAACACTTTGGATTGAGAAAATCGGTAAAAAGCTTTGGACGGGTCTATATAGTGTGTCGAAATGTAATAATTAATAACGTTGGTTTTCTTTACGCGCCAGTTTCATTATTGTTTCGTATAGTTTCTCAAAAGCTCAACAATTGTAAATCTTTTGTGAAAATATCTAAATAATAAATATCTTGGACATTCTCACACACGGCCATCTGACCCCAAAGTAGACGCGAGCCTGTGTTATGGGTGTCAGAGACTGATATACATACATAGATATTTTTAAAATACATACTTAACTAGATAATATTAACATCCAGACACAGAACAAATACACGTTCACACGAATATTTGTCCTGCGTGGGATTCGAACTCAAGACCCCTGGCGCAACAGACAGGGTCACTACCGATTGCGCCAACGAGCCCGTCAAAATTCGATGAGCTTCAACTGATGTGGCTGGTGTAATCAACACTTATAATCCGGTCAAAACACTTTGGATTGAGAAAATCGGTAAAAAGCTTTGGACGGGTCTATATTGTGTGTGTCGAAATGTAATCTATACTAATATTACAAAGAGGACACATTTGTTTGTAATGTTTTCACACAAAAACTACTGGACCGATTTCAAAAATTCTTTCACCATTAGAAAGCTGCATCTTCACTGAGTGACATTGGCTATATAATATTACTAGGTATAAACGAAACTATTGTTATGTCTGTGTATAATTAATAACGTAGGTTTTATTTACGCTCCAGGATTAATTTCATTATTGTTTTGTCTAGTTTCTTAAAATCTCAACAATAGTTAATCTTTTGTGAAAATAAATAATCTTAAGCCACATTTATGTCTAGACTTTTAGACGTCCCACTGCTGGGCACGGGTCTCCCGCACAGACAAATCTGAGGGGGTCACGGGAGGTCTAGAACATACTCCACCACGCTGTTCCAATGTAGATTGGCGGAGGGGTTAGTAGCCAATCCAATGTACAATGTTCTCAAGCAACCCGGAGGTTTTCGACAAGGCTTAACGATTGTTTTCACCATAGAAAACAACCGAGACCGACGGCATAACGTGCCCTCCGAAGCACGGTAGCGCAAGGTAACCCATCCAGAAGCCGACCGCGCCCACCGTTGCTTAACTCTGTCGATCGCATTGAATCGACGCGAGCACCGCACCACCCATCTAAACGATTCATTCACAGTTCGCAATTCATTCACATTCTAATGAATTGTGGAAGCGCCTTTATGAGAAGCAAACAAGCTTGTTCAATTAACCTTGTTCCTGAAATTGATCTGAGATTGGCTTGCGGGTACGCGTGGTACTACCGTCTTTTTTTGGTGAAACTTTTTGGTATTGTGGGTAGGCAAAGGAATAGATAGGAAGGATAGATATACCTACTAAATATGACAAGTTTTTTTCTAAAGGCAGTTTCTCAAGGCATCTTAGCCTTCGAGGGTAGCGCCTCCAAAAAGACTCAATTAGGGGCTGGGATGGTTAGTCCAATTAGTTGAGAGAAATAATTAGAACAATAGTTGGTCAGTTCGTTAGTAGGTATGAGGACTGGGGACTGTTAGTGATAGTTAGTCCTGTTAGTTGGTGTTAGTAATAGTCCAGTCAGTACTTGTTAGTAGGAGTCTCGTTCTAAGTCAGTCACAGATGTGTTGCTACCCTTGAGGACTAAGATGGTCGCCTCTAACGAAGTGTAACCGGAAACACCTTTCCAACCGGACCATATAATTGCTTAAAAATAATAATTACACGGCAGAAATAGTACTAGGTACCGTGGCGGGCGGTGGTACTGCCCCGGGCGAACTCTGTAACAATTATAAGGCAAGCTTTTCCTAATTCGATTTTCAACATAATAATTATTGACATCTATTCAAATATTTAAGGGATGTCTAAAATCAAATCAGATCGATCAATCAATCAGTGTACCCCATTTAATGAAAGTACGGCATAAAGTCAAAAAAAACTTAACAATAAACGTGCGAAGCATCCCAAGGTAACATATTTCCGGGATAAAAAGTATCTTATGTTCTAATCTAACATCATCTTCATTTGTGCCAAGCTTCATCCAAATAGGTTATGTATTTTATGCGTGACTGAGAAATAAACTTTAAAACATACAAACATTCAAATTTTTAATACTAGTAGGAAGCCAAAACCTCCTATTGCTGTCTTATATCAACAATAAACACTAAAAACAATTTTTTTTAATAATATAGACGGACAAACAGACGTACAGGCCACCTGATGGTAAGTGGTCACCGTCTATGGACACGTGCGACACCAGGGGTATCACAGGTGCGTTGCCTGCCTTGAAGGAAACGTTTCACACTCTTTTTGAAGCGCTCCATGTCGTAGCTCGAAGGGAAAACCTCAGTCGGAAGCTCATTCCACAGAAGACCGTAAAAAAGACCGCGAGAAACGCACGGTAGTAAGCCATGAGTCGATTCGGTGTGGATGAAACTTCAGACCACGGTGTGTAGTGCGATAGTTGAAAACTACTACTACACTAACTCAAATAATGTGTACTTACAAGACAAAATTATAGATGTCATGGAGGGCGGTTAATTAAGCCGCATGCTCGTTCGCCCCACACCCTGGCGTGCCATAAAACCACAGCGACAAGCCATGATTACGTCTTTACGAGTATCACAACTTTCGGCGCGGAGAGAATCGTAAAGAAGTCCCGGTTGTCCCTTAAATTGTGAGCCCTAAATTGTGCGCCTTACCACCGCTCCAGCAAGGGCGGGATTCAAGGGCGCTTGTCTCACGATAGAAAATTACATCGGTAAATTGTAAAGGCTTAAACGTTTTAACTAAAAGATCTTTAAAATTAATATGGTTTCATAGTTGAAGTTACCGGCTTACTCACGTGTGATTTAAGTCGGAAATAGGCCGACTAGTATGGTGTTGTGTGGACTATATGGTTTCCTTGAAATACCTAGGTAATACAATATATATTTTTTTATTTGTATTCGTATGAAACATAAAATATATAAAAAGTGATAGAGCCTTCTTATAGCCTGTACAGGTTATATGAAGGTTTCATATTCATTTGCTAGACAGTACTTAACAATTTGCCTGGTAAAGTAATAATTGATTTTAAAGAAATTATTGGCAGCCCATAGACGTCCCACTGTTGGGCACGGGTCTCTTTTATAGCCATAGCTGCGGGAGATCTAGAGCATACACCACCACGCTGCTCCAATGCGGATCGGTGGAGGGAATAGTGGCCAACCCAGGTTCGAATGTTCTCAAGCCCGAGGTCTTCGACAAGACTTAGCAACTGTTTTCACTATTGAAAACAACCGGAACGAAGGCTTATGTACCCTCCGGAGCACGGTAGCGCCCAAGAATTTTTGCCACTAGCGGTGAGCCCGTCGTTGCGTCAATTACATGGACACCATAGACGCTTCCCAATGCCATTGAAAGCAATATTTTCCAATTGGATAGGTGTGGTCTCCGGTTACAATTTCTTAGTCCTCAAAACTTGCATATAGGATAGCAAACGAGCCTGAAGGATCACCCAACCGCTGCCGCTCAAAACTACGAGATTTCAGACTGTTAGTCCACTTAGTAAAGGATGTTCACAGGAAGTCAGATAGAAGTTAGACAGCTAGTTAGTAGGTACGAATATAGGACAATTAGTCCTGTCAGTCAGTGTTAGTACTCGCGCAGTCTAATAAGTATTCTAAGTTATTCCGTACCGGTAATAGTGTGTAAAAAGGCGCTTATTGTCTCCCTAACATTGGTTTGTATCTTTTGTCAACATAACAGCGCGACATGAAAGAGAATTGAACGTAATTATGAACAAAAACTCCGTATTCCGGGCTAATTGGCCCCGCTAATGACGTCACAGAGAAACGACAGACAGACATGTCTATTGTGTTGAAGAACTTTTAAACTTGTTCCCGATTACACTCGCTTCGGATTTTTCAAGACTGTTAGCAACAAAGGGATCGATCACAATAGCGGTACACAAGATTAACCCGCATTGTCCCGAAACTGGAGCGTTTACCCGGTTCTAATAATTTAATGTATTGAATGAACGCTGGATCGAATTAGGTTATTCTGTTGTTATTACTTGCCGGTCTCTACTACAATGCGGTGATTATGAATGAACGGTTCTTGCTTTGTAGCACGACTAGCATCGGCGGCTTGCTGATGAAAAATATTGTAGTGGAATTAGACAACAATAGTTTCGTTTACACCTGGTATATTATATAGCGTATGTCACTCAGTGAACATGCAGCTTTTTAATGTTGAAAGAATTTTTCAAATCGGTCCAGTAGTTCTTGTGTGAAAACATTACAAACACAAACATTTTTCCTCTATAAAATATTAGAATAGAAAAGCAAACCAAGTTTCCTTCCTACTACATATGTATTTTTCTAGCCGTCTGTAGCATACACCACCACACTGCTCCAATGCTTATCGGTGGAGGGATTAGTGGCCAACCCAGTGTCGAATGTTCTCAAGCCACCCGAAGGTCTTCGACATGGTTTAACGACTGTTTCCAGCATTCAAAACAACTGAGACAGACGGCTTTACGTGCCCTCCGAAGCACGGTAGCGTCCATGAAATTTTGCCACTAGCGGTCACCCATCCACAAACCGACCGCGCCCGTCGTTGCTTAACTCTTTCGATCACATTGAATCGATGAGCTATTGGCATAGAATAAAGAGTCGCTCCGCTCTACACCTATTGGGCTACGGACGCTACATACTAAACACTCTCGCAACGATGCAACATAATAGTCATATTAGTCAGCATTAAATTCAAAGCTACAACTACAATTTTAACAATCGGATTCAGGGAATTGCGATCTTCCTGCGGGACAAAAGGATCGATACACAACTGCGCTGGTGCCGGACGTAAATTAGCTCCTGTAGGAATGCTCCTCGCATCCAATGAGCCAATGCATTTTAAACGTGCCGAAATTTATGAATATAAGACAGGCCCGTTGGCGCAATCGGTAGTGACCCTGTCTGTTGCGCCAGGTCGTGGGTTCGAATCACACTCAGGACAAATATTCGTGTGACGAACACTTGAATTTGTTCTGTGTCTGGATGGTAAATCTATTTAAGTATGTATTTAATAATATCTATGTATGTATATCATTCTCTGACACCCATAACACAGGTTCGCGCCTACTTTGGGGTCAGATGGCCGTGTGTGAGAATGTCCAAAATATTTATTATTATTTATTATAAGATAGCAAACGAGCATGCATTCACTCACTCTCACTCGAGGGTCTGGGTTCAAATCCGAGCGGCCCGCACCAGTGCCTTAGGTATCTGTTATGTGTGATTTAAGAAATACATACATACATACGAGTTAAGCATGATGTTTTATCAAGGATGTTTTCCAACAGTAACAAAGGATGATGTTTTCATTCCTTAAATCGCACGTAATTTACAAAATTCATGTTGCATTCCGCTTGGAATCGAACCCAGATCCTTTCAATTGAAAAGCCGAATTTGATAGCGGTCCATATTGCAACCCATCCCAACTGCACATCCCTTGCACTATCTTATCGTAGTGAATTTACTAATAAGGCACGCTACACTTTTAAGGTTCTATCCTGTTGGCCTTTTCGCTAGGCCTGCCTTTTCAAGTGAACACGTGTGCTGAAAGAGCCGGAAGGACTCTTACGACGCTGTGATTTAATTAAGATATCCTGCGAGTGATTGGCACAGCTACCTTTGTTAAGGCATGAGAAATGTTTTCTCAAATTCTTGTGTTCTTTTGGATGAAAAAATGTAGTTTGCTTAACTCTGTCGTTAACTGATCTCGCGAGCCATTGGGCTATGGACGCTACTGCGTAAGTTTATAAGTGAATAGGGGAAAATAAGAATAACAATAATTTTATTGACATTTAAAAAAAATCATATTATGTCACATGTAGACATAACAAAAAGACAACAGTAGTTGTCTCAGCTGTTGCTACTGCGGGGCTAGCGACTGGTGTAGCGCTGGTTTTCAGACAGCGCCTATAACCTGAGGTGGAAGACGGGTATGTGTCAGTTGTTCCCCCATGCCAGCTGATATGGTAAGTACAGAATATTTATTATATAGCAGAGATAACTAAATTTTTACTTTGTAAGCTATAGGGTACTTTTCAGGCGAGATAAGTCGCGCGGAGCAGCTAGTACCTAATATATGTATAAATTTATCTAAATCAGTATTTAATAGACTATATCCTATATACATCATAAAATGAGTAATTTTAAAAGAGTACCGAGAGTTTTTTCCTACGGCTTTTTTCTCTCTCGGCCTACACTAGGGCATAGGATAAGAATATTGTAAATTCTTCCTAAAGCCGATGACCAGATAGATAGTCTATCGTGACTTAGAGCTTAGCTTAGTGGTAGGTAATTATTGTAAATTAGCCTTAAGGCAGGTTAGGCACCTGTGTAGGATTAGCTATTCATTCAAGGATCAATAGCTAATCCTTTGCTTTATATTAATCAGTTTAGAATAGCATTATATCTCTTCTCTTTAAGTAGTTTGTAGTTACCTAGACTTTCGTTAAGCGTGTCCAATCACATCATAGCGAAATAAATTATTTAACTTTGACTTTGACATAATTTTGTTATAATAATAATAATAATAATAAATATCTTGGACATTCTCACACACGGCCATCTGACCCCAAAGTAGGCGCGAGCCTGTGTTATGGGTGTCAGAGACTGATATACATACATATTATATTTTTAAATACATACTTAAATATTGACATCCGGACACAGAACAAATACAAGTGTTCGTCACACGAATATTTGTCCTGAGTGGGATTCGAACCCACGACCTTTGGCGCAACAGACAGGGTCACTACCGATTGCGCCAACGGGCCTGTCACGGGGTTATATTACTTATTATTATTACTTGTTATATTAAACTCGAGGGATTGTTTAAAATCTCATCTAAATAATTAAGTCTTACGGATGTCGTCACATCAACATTATTCACATCCAACACGCCGAAGTTTTATCATAACAGATTTGCAGCACATGTTACAAGAAGCTTGCACATGGAATAGTGGTAATGCTCTTTATGCGGTGGCCATAAAGATCAATTTGGCAAGGCAATGGTTAAGCGAGTGTCAGCTGAAGTGGTTCGGGTCCAGAAGACAAATTGTCCGTATTAGAGACGACGCGCGAAGTTTGGAGTAGACGTGTATACTATTATGAATGTGGGCATATGTAAAGCATGGAACTTCACTCGTATGTATTCATTCATGAAAATATAATAATAATAATATAATAAATATCTTGGACATTCTCACACACGGCCATCTGACCCCAAAGTAGGCGCGAGCCTGTGTTATGGGTGTCAGAGACTGATATACATACATAGATATTTTTAAATACATACTTAAATAGATAATATTGACATCCAGACACAGAACAAATACAAGTGTTCGCCACACGAATATTTGTCCTGAGTGGGATTCGAACCCACGACCTTTGGCGCAACAGACAGGGTCACTACCGATTGCGCCAACGGGCCTGTAAATATAATACATAGTTTAATTTAATTTATAACATAAAATCTATTTACAATTCACATGTAAATTTACTAACTAATGAACTTAAAACTAAAAAAAACCTTAAAAATAAACCTAAAAAAAAAATTATTAAAATATCTCATTAAAGGGAGTCCCTTTAGGCAAGGTTCCAAAGATACTGGCAGCGTTCCCCCTTTGAATAGCTATACTAATTCTTTGTCCTAGGTAGCTGCCAGCTCTTCGGTCTCCTGTGATGTATGGAATATGTTCTCGTGCAGCTCAGTAGGACCTCTCACGAGAATCCAGGTTCAAATCCAACCGCAGGTAAAGCGATAAAAAAATATAAATGAAAAAGCTAAAGCGTGCAAGTACAGGGGTCTAGGCACCGAATATGATTTTGTTCCATTCGGTGTCGAGACCCTTGGTCCGTGGGGTCCTAACGCTAAGAGGCTTTGTAAGGAAATAGCAAAAAGGTTAGTCGACATCACAGGAGACCGAAGAGCTGGCAGCTACCTAGGACAGAGAATTAGTATAGCTATTCAAAGGGGGAACGCTGCCAGTATCTTCGGAACCTTGCCTAAAGGGACTCCTTTTAATGATATATTTTAGTAATATTTTTTTTTTTTTTTTTTGTTTTTGTTTTAGGTTATACTTTTAAGGTTTTTTTTTTTTTTTTTATTAATTTAGTTTTAAATTCATTAATTTGTAAATTTACTTTTAAGATATAGATTTAACTTATATGTAATTAAATCCTATATTTATTTGACACTTAATAATATATTTACCGCAGGTACTAATGACTTTTTAAGTTATGTGCGTTTTAAGAAAGTGAATAATTTTTCCTACATTGACACTTACCACAACGTAGGGTCCTAACCACCTGGTCTAAGAGCCAGTGAACGGATACCTGTATGTATTTGACCAGACTTGGGTTTTTGTACATTGAGACCCCTATACCTAGCGTACATGAGATGGGGACTCACTAAGCCCAAAGTGGTGGACGCGGCCAGTGCGCAGGTAAGACAGGTATCGATTTTTGGCTATGTATAAATGCATTTGACCACGTCTGCCGTTTTGATATTTGAAAATATATTATTATTATTAATGGAAAATAACAATGGCAGACCATTATCACGCGTTTAACATTGTGGCAGACAATTTTGAAAATTAAAAAAATTTTTTTTTTTTATAATTAATTGACCAGATCTGCCATCAATATATTTTATTTATTATAGTCTTAAAAACTTATATTGATAACGGCAGACGTATACATTGCGTATAGACATCAGCAGATAACAAAATCTGAGATACTACCCGGTCAGATGTATGCATATAGCTATCTTCCTTCTTTCTCCCGTGTATTACTATTGTACTCATTCTAGCCTATAGTATTTTTACTCATAGCTACTAACATTCGTCGGACGTCGATGATGGAAGATTCCAACTATTTGTCCGCAATTACAAAGCTTCAGACATCAATGAAAATTTCAGCAAAAAAGTGCAAAATTTTGACGCAACCACAATTCCACCGTGTAAGAGTGAACTTTACCAACAATTTCTGAGAGCTCATTATATTTCTATGATTTGGAAAAATGTTTACAAAAAACAACCTACTGCTTTAAACCAATTGGATTATGGTTGGATTGAGCAGGACAACAAATTAGTCTTCAATTTGTTCGAAGGAGATCAACTTCCATCTTTTTCACCGATGTTCCTGGTAAGTTGATGAAAATCAATTCTTTATCGAATATGTTCGAATCAATTTACAAATTATTTATATTTTAAAATTTACGATTAATTTTGCAGAATCCGATTCAATGGATGATGAAGACGAGTTCAATGATGATAACCACGGCTCGGATGATGATGATGATGAATGAAGATCAAAATCAATAAATATATATATATACCTATATACATATATATTGATTTAGTAATGCATGCTAGATTGTTTTTTATTTATTTACGTTTTAATTTTGTATTCAATAAATAAATGTGAAAAATAAAATACAAATTTGAATTATTTTTTGTTCTTAGCAGTATACTTTAATATTTAAGATTTTTTTGTAACGTATCTCCTTCTTTATCGTTTAACTTTAAAAGTTTAGTATAAGTATAGACTACATGCAAAATATGAATTTCATTAAATATAGTGATTAAGTAAATTATATTAATGTAAAACTGCTATCATAATATATAGACATCTGACCGGGTAGTATCTCAGATTTTGTTATCTGCTGATGTTTATACGCAATGAATACGTCTGCCGTTATCAATATAAGTTTTTAAGACTATAATAAATAAAATCTAACTATTGATGGCAGATCTGGTCAATTAATGTAAAAAAAAAAAAAAAATTATATTTTCAAAATTGTCTGCCACAATGTTAAACGCGTGATAATGGTCTGCCATTGTTATTTTCCATTAATAATAATAATATATTTTCAAATATCAAAACGGCAGACGTGGTCAAATGCATTTATACATAGCCAAAAATCGATACCTGTCTTACCTGCGCACTGGCCGCGTCCACCACTTTGGGCTTAGTGAGTCCCCATCTCATGTACGCTAGGTATAGGGGTCTCAATGTACAAAAACCCAAGTCTGGTCAAATACATACAGGTATCCGTTCACTGGCTCTTAGACCAACCTGACGATGGCCAGAATTAAGAAATTAAATTTCATTTGCTGTAACTGTGAAGGAGACATCGTGAGGAAACCTGAGGAGAAGCTGACTGACTGACTGACTGACTGACTGACATATCAACGCAGGGCCTAAACTATAAGGGTTAGAAAATTGAAATTTTGCACAGGGGTTCCTTTTATAACGTAGGGGAGCACTAAGAAAGGGTTTTTGAAAATTCATCCCCTAAGGGGGTAAAACGGGGGTGCAAAGTTAGTATGAAACTTTGCCGTTTTTGAAGTTAGTGAATGTCTAATTCCACGCGAGCGAAGCTGCGGGCGTCCACTAGTTTATATATAAGTAAGGATTCAGACAAACAGGCGTACGGGCCTGATGGTAAGTCACCGTAGCGGACACGTGCGACAGCAGTGACAAGAGGAATAACATGGCGCCTCTAGAGATAGGTAAACGAAAAGATGCTGTGTAAATGAAACTTCAATTTGTCTACACAATATTGGGAATACTTCATACTTATCCCACCAGGAATTCACTACGAAACTACGAACTACAACTCACCGCAATAATGCATTGAGAGAACAACAGGAAAATTAAAGGTAATCCAAATAGAAAATAAACATTCGGCATTGGGGAAGGCGTTGCTCCAATAGTCCGGGAACGGCCAGACGTGACCGGAATGCCCGTCCGGTTTGTTTCACAGTCACGACTTGCGGACGCTTAGAAAACGCGCGGTTGAAACGCTTAGTTAAAACGTTTGATTAAAATACGCAGCTTAAAACGAGTGATTATAATGCGTGGCTAAAAGAGTGTTTAAGGCGTCCGGTTAAAGCGCGTGATTAGCCAATGAAGTGAAGAATTTATGAAGTGATTAGCTTGCACCTCTTTCCAGAAAAATAAATAAAACATTTATTATATTATGACAGTATTAAAATAAACCGCACTGGTAAGTGCATATTGCCATATTTGCTGTCGGCACAGCGGTGACAGCCCCGTGGCTATGTAACTCTATTCTGACTCGAAAGGTTCGGGTTCAACCCCAAGTTTCACCCACTAATGTCTTTTCTAAGATATGTGCGATTTAATAAATTAAATGTCACCTGCTATTACGTCAAAGGAAAACGTGAAAAAATCTGCATGCCTAAGAGTTCTCCATAATTTTCGTAGGCAGGAGAAGTCTGACAAACCGCACTTGCCCAGTGTGGTGGATAATGGCCTAACCCCTTCCACTCTGAGAGGAGATCCGAGCCCAACAGTGGAGTGAGCCCTACCAAGAGTTGTGGGCTTCAACGCACGCCGTCGTAAGCGTGACTGCGAAACCCTTGCGGGTATTTTTCTCGTATGCAAATGAGGAGCGTTGTAATGGCTCTATGGGTGTCGGAGGTCGCGTAGCGCTGCGATGGTGTTTAGGGCTCGTCTGTATGGAGATGTGTAACTGATGCGGTGTAATTGGATGTTTGTCAGATAAACTTATACTAAGCTTCTCGTTCCTACACTGAAAGAATTATTAAAAAACTAGCTGACAGCTCAACCCATTGGCTACATGTGAAAACTGTCAAACAGTGCCTATTTGACACTGGTTCAGTGTCAAATAGGGACTGGGATAGTCCATTAGCAGTACAGTTAACAGTGTTAATGAATACATTAGTTGGTGAGTTCGTTAGTAGCCATGAGGACTGCGGCAGGGACTGTTAGAGTCCTGTTATTTGTCAGTGATTCGTTGAAGGTACATATGTATTTGGTCTTCTTCTTTTAAAACATTCTTTATTAAATTGAATAATGTCAAGAATCGAACCCGGAAACACTTATAAGTTATAAAAAGCCTGTAGCTACTGAACAAGCGGCGCAAAATGTTTATTTTTCTCAATTCCCATTTCATATTATCTCTCCATCTTAATTTGATTACGGCACATATCCCGGGATATCCCGGAACGCCCCGGGATTCCAGGCACGCGCCCAATCCCTAGCCATCGAAAGAATACAACGTAATCCTATTTATTTTACTCCGAACCTCTTTCGATTCAGTTAATTATTACCTTTGTCTGAACTTGAGCGCCTTCCGGTCTGATTTGCGGATGAATGAAAGAAAGATATCATTCTCTATTATCTTTTTATTTCTTTTCGAAACCAATGTGTTTTCTTTCTTTTTTGTCTTCGTATTAATAAAGATTAGTGGTACATAGGGCACACTAAAAGTTCTGACTCCTGGCCGCTCATAAATGTTCGAATTTCGAATGTTATAGTTTTTTAAACATAAGAAATTCAAACATTGATTAAAAAAAAATATTTATAGAGATAAGAGCCCGAAGTTAGTAAACATTCTATAGCCTTATTCTTAAAAACTTAAGGCTCTATTATATCGGTAGTGTCTCAGTCAACCGTTATAGGTGAAGCTATATGTTCAATATTAAAAGTAAAATAATATCGAACGTATAAGAATGTATACGATCCGAATGAACAACTCCAGTTTCAATTTTACAATCCTAGGATACGAAAATTCCAATTTTAAAATCTAAATTCCAAACAGAAGCGCGATTTTAATTAAAAACAAAACGTTGAATTCCCAGAGCACAGATAACATACATCGAAAGGTAAATATTAAAAAAAAAAAACCAACAACGGCCATCGGGTGTATAGACAGAAAATAATAAAAAAGGTGAACTTTTACGCATATTTTGTAACAATAGAATGTTGTCAGCATCGGTAAAAGTTTTAAAAAAGTATCGAGGTAAGTAAATAGTCACCTAAATGCTGCGAGCGACCTGTGCATAGTGTTCGTTTTCATCAGTACAGGACATGGAAATAGCAAACATCACGCCTATATTTTTCCGAAGGGAAAGGGGAAGGTCTTTGTTTTCCACTTTTCATCAGTCATTAAGTTTTATCTCTATTATTAGCTGAAACCTGATATTCTGCCTGAAAAAGTCAAATAAATAGAATTGAAATTCATAATCGTAGACAAACACAAAATTAAACTTTAGGCGCGACTAGGGAGTAACTCAGATTTTTATTCTGACGGATGTGACGCGTATTTTTCGACGGATGTTCCGGTTATTATTAAACTATTAATTTATTTTAATCAAACGAGTACTTTTTAAATGACGTATGTGACGCTTATTTTTAAACTATTAATTTATTTTAATCAAACGAGTACTTTTTACTTTGGAACGAAGTTCCTTATCGCGTGTTGCGAAAGGGGGCTAGACGGAAAAAATTAAGACTAAAAGTTCTTACCACTTTTTGGTAGTAGAACCTATATACGGTATGCTTGCTGCTTGTTTTGAATAGCTAGGTGGTAGAACCTTTTTACGGTGTGCTTGCTGTTTTATTTTGAATATCTAGGTGGTAGAACCTGTATACGGTGCGATTGCTGTTGTTTTAAATAGCTAGGTGGTAGAACCTGTATACGGTGCGCTTGCTGCTTGTTTTGAATAGCTAGGTGGTTGTACATAATAAATAATAAAAATAACAATAACAATAACTTATAATAAGTTTTACTTCAATCGCGCGTAAAGGTTACACGCACACACTTTTTTACTTAGAATGTCTCCTCTAGATACTTGTAATTTAAATAAAATAAAGGGCCAATAGCGTGATAAGTGCAGCCGCGCGCGCGATGTAATAAATTCGTCTAGATTTAATGTATAATCGCACGCATCGGTCGGCCGCGGGGATTCTGGTAATAACGTATTACGACGTAGCGTCGGCAAATACAGCGCGGATAGGATATAATAATGTGACAATGTGCGAAAATGTTTAAGCTCTCTGTCAAAATCATTTGCCTACCTGTGCAATCTTTAGTTCGTAATTCAAATTGCACAGTTCCGAGAACGATTATGAATCATAATTGTTATTTAAATGTAACGAAAATTCAAACCACTGAATGTAAATTGTGAAGTGAAATGTACCGTCTATTTGACCGATTGTGATCGAAAAAGTTAAGCAACGACGGGCGGTTTGTCAAAATTTCATGGACGCTACCGTGCTTTGGAGGACACGTTAAGCTGTCGGTCCCGGTAGTATTCAATGGTATAAACAGTCGATAAACCTTGTAGAAGATTTTCGGGTGGCTTGAGAACATTCGACACTATTTTGGCCAATAACTCCTTCACTAATCCGCATTGGAACAGCGTGATGGAGTATGCTCTAGACCTTCCACAGCTGTGCCTGTGTGGGAGACCCGTGCGGAAGACCCGTGCCCAGCAGTGGGAAGTATACGGGTTGCAGCTTATGAATGTAAATACCGTGGATGTTGTACCGCGACGTGCATCAGGCAGTACAAGATTATTCAGTGATCTTGAATGATCATTAGATTTCCAAAAGATTATTCATTTTATTATTGTAGGAAAATCGTAATTTTCAAAAATCCCAATTTTTCTGCCGACTGTACCGCGTTCACCTGCGGAAATCGTGAAGTAGAATCGGGTAGTCATTTCATAAATTGCATTTGACCGACCCCGGTGTTATTAAATTTGTGAATATTTGAATATTTGCGCTCATGTCGACATTTTCGCAATGATTTTAATTCGCCCCTATTGCCAATTTACGGGATGAAATGTCTGCGGGGATGAAATTAGAGCAAATAGGGGTTGGATAAACACAATTGCGAGATGAGCATTTTGTGATGTATGCTTTTATTGGAAAAATGAATTGTATGCTTCGGAGCATAGGTAATCTGTATATTTGAATATTATTTTACTAAACTTTTTTTGTGCTGTTCAAAATAAATAAAAATTTAATAATTTATAATTAACTTATTTATAATATCGCTTAATTTTATGTTTTCTTAAGGTTAAATGAATGATTATTTTTTATTCTGAAAAGTTAGTTACAAAATAAAGATTTGGTAGCGCCCTACGAAGAATGGTTTAATTATCTTCCATCGCTGATAATGGCATACATCCGACTTAAATCAAAACTCTGGGCTACTAGGAATATATTTAGAAAACCAATAATGACCTCGCCCGGCGCCTCGGCTATTCAACTTGTCAAGCGACAATTAAATAAAAAAAAAAAAAAAGTTTTTAACTACGTAACTTAGGTTTTTAAGTTATTTTTACTAACCATCTATGGACCTGTGCCGAAATAAACTTTATTATTATTACTATAATAATATTTTGCCCGACCCGCGAACCAAACCCAAGACTCACTTAACAGTCGCGACAAACAGAATGTCTGTGAATGTTCCACGCAGCTTAGAGAATTGTTCCTGGCGTACGGGTAGGCTCACGACATTTGACTACAGGATGAAAGTGAGTAGACAGACACCTCAGCCTACCCGCTCGGGAAAATACAGGCGTGATGTTATGACGTCATGTAAGAATGTAAGTTAATAGTGCGGTAACTGTATAAGAAATAGTCTACCCTCCGTAATGACAGGTGTGGGGCGCGTGGACCGGATGGCCCATTAAAATACCGGCCGCAAATTTAATTAAGACGACGGAACGCCGGTCCGGCATTTCGTCCGGACGGAATAAGGGTCCGGTATTTACACTTTCCATATAATATTAATAATAATTCGCTGCGAACCATACACGTTCTACTACTGGGCACGGGTCTCCCCCAGACACTGCTGCGGGAGGTCTAGAGCACACTCCACCACGTTGCTCCAATGCGGATTTGTGAAGAGATTAGTGGCCAACCCAGTGTCGAATGTTCTCAAGCCACCCGAAGGTTAACCCTTTAGCAGCCCATTGCAGGACGCGAGTCACACTGAGAAAATGGTTAACGGCTAACCCGATTATTGGAAGTTTTTACCCCCCTTCGACATGGCTTGACGTGTCATCTTAAAATACCTGCGACAGACGCAACGGAAAGTGCATTTTTACTATTCCGAAGTAACGAAATATACTGTCGATTTGTGTCACTTATTATTATTAGCCATAGCCATATGGCTCGCATCGATTCAATGTGATCGAAAGAGTTAAGCGACGACGGGCGCGGTCGGTTTGTGGATGGGTGACTGCTAGTGGCAAAATTTCATGGACCACGCTTCGGAGGGCACGTAAAGCCGTCGGTCCCGGTTGTTTTCAATGCTGGAAACAGTGGCTAATCCTTGTCGATTAATCTAGTGTTAGACTACGTTGCCACCATGTCAATTCTAATTCATACGCGCATAATGCGCCACTGTGTGGTGATAGCTATTGGGCGATCGTAAACGATTGTAAGTGTAAAATAAATGCACATAACTAACAATACTAACATAGTAAAAATTGTTAATTTATTTTATTAGATATTTGATATCTGAGATAAACGTATGTACCCATATTGTTTAGGCCTAATCCCTCCCGTTCTGAGAGGAGACCCGTGCCCAACAGTGGGACAAAGAAAGGGTTGTGATGATGATGATGATATTATTTAATTTGGGAACGTAAATGAGGTATAGTAGGATTAATTAATCTTGGTATTTCTGATAAATAATACATTAAAAATATGGGCTACCTCTCGGAAAGGAAGGAGTTGGGCCTTATGCGCCAAGTGCAGATTGGCAAACTCCACATGCCTTCAAAAACATTTAGAACTGTCAATCGTGCAGATATCATGATGACCCACCCTTACAGCAGGTAACATTTAAATTCATAAATCACACCTATCTTACAAAAGTCATTGGTGATTGGCGAACCGCTCGAGATTTTATAATATGAATATTTGACTTCAGGCGGGTGAACTGTGGAATGAATGTATGGGATGACAAACGCTTCGCGACTTACTGTAATGTAATACACCCACTTTTCAACAGTTTTGTTTAGGTCCCATAAAACATTCCTGTGCTTCGCCGAAGCGGCAGGCAGTGGTTTGGACAACATTCACTTTTCTTCAGTTATGTGAAAGATTATAATTATAAATTATTCATTGAGTTTCTCATGTCAGAGCTTTTTCTCATACACCGGGCACGAATGAAAAATACGAGTCTAAAATAATCTAAATTAAGATAAAAATTCCAAATATTACTTTGCCCGATTTAAGGTTACGCTTGTGAACTACACCCATTATTGATTGAAACATATCCCAAAAGACGGGGAAATCCTCCACAGATAAGTAATTACAGAACGGAATTACTGGCGGTGCCAAAAAGACACATTTCCAACGAATATAAGTCCGCTGGCGCGCCAAGTCCGCTCGTTTGTCTTGTTAAGCGATTTCAAATTACATGCATCACAAATTTAGTGAATTTTCATATTTATAGGCGCTGGAATAAATCTGCTTTTTCGAGACTTGTTCTAAGTCAGTCACAGTTGTCGTGGACGGCAGCGGATGGGTGGTGTTGCAAGCTCGTTTGCTATCTGATATCATATAAAAAAAGACTGTAGTTAAGGTCTTTGAGTGAAGTGTTAACTAAGATTTTAAATACTTCACCACACTGACTAATCTGTCAGTTGGAAGTTTTCAAAAAGTATCAAAAAAGCTGTTTTTCAATTATATTTATGTTGTTGTTTTGACACTTTCGTTGGTGGTATAGGCTCTCTATATGGAGTCAGATTTTATTCCATATAGAGTTCAGCAGTACCACCGCCCGCCACGGTACGGTACTCGTAGTACCATTTCTACCGTGTAATTGTTTTTAAAGTAATTGTTGTCCGGTTGGAAAGGTGTGGTTTCCGGTTTCACTTCATTAGTGGCGACCATCTTAGTCCTCAAGGGTAGCAACACATCTGTGACTAATGTCCTCATCTCTCTGTTAATTTGACTAACCAATAAATTCATCCAATCCAATAAATTAATCCACTAAAACTATTCTAGTACGTGATAATAACAAACAAACCATAAAAATTGTCTGATGAATGAATACCATCCCTTTTTAAGTCGGTTAAAAACTCATGAGAAGCTGTCAAAAACCAATTTAATTTCTAACCGAAGCGAAGTAGCTATGACAGCAAAACTGAATTTGTGACTGTTGAAAGTGTGCCAGGCACACAGTTTTAGTGGTCGCCTCTCAGTGTTGGCGACACTGAAAAATTCCTGAAAGCTTTTAAGCCCCGTCATGGCGGTTTAGAACTGATCGGGCGGCGCAGACGGGCGGTTTGAATGGATTCTGCGTTATGTCACGTTGAAAAATATTGGCGACATTTGTCAGTAACGTGTAGAGTAATTGACTGTGTACGGCGCGGTACAGGATGCTCTCCCCGTAGATTTAGAGCATTACAATTTTGATTCAGTTTTACTGTGATAGTAGCGTCCATACCCCAATGGCTTGCGTCGATTCAATTTGATCGACAGAGTTAAGCAACGACGGGTACGGTCGGTTTGTGGGTGACCGCTGTAGTGGTTAAAATGTCATCCGCGCTACCGTGATTTGAAGGAAGTTAAGCCTTGTCGAAAACCTTCGGGTAGCTTGAAAACTTTCGACACTGGGTTGTCCACTAACTCCTCCACCGATCCGCATTGGAGCAGTGTGGTGGAGTATGCTCTCAAGCAGATTTGCCTGTGGCTGAGACTCGTGCCCAGCACTGGGGCGTCTCCACCAAGCACCTACGTATCGAATGTTGTCAAGTCAACCGAAGGTCATCGACAATACTTAACAATTGTTTATACCACAGGTTTATATCATTGTAAACAACCGGGACCAACGGCTGACCGTGCCCTCTGAAGCACAATAGCGCATTTCATCACTAGCGGTCACCTATCCACAATCCGATCGCCTAATATTTCTTACATATAAAATCTGTTTATTACATAACGTGTCTAAAAATAATTTAATTATCAAAAAAACAAGCACAGCCGGCGGCATAAAATCCATAAACAGTTTTTGCGTAAACAACTACGCAATCTCCCTAACGGAATCTAAGCGAATGACGAATGGAGTATGATAGACTTTTTCACGATTTTCCCCAGGATAGCACCGACAAAGGCTTTTGGGCTGCTTTGATTGATGACCCTGATGACTTATAAATGAACCCCAGCGGGGCTCACGTATAATACGAGAACAAGTCTAGCGATGAGAGCTGTGTAAATAGTTTACCTCTACGCTAGTCATAACTGTTGTGTCTTTAATTTAAACATGGATATTTTCGGCTATCAACTTTATACACACAGTTAGAACTACAATTTTCTTATACACTAGCCCGAACCAAAAACCACAGACAAAATATAGCTGCGTTCCGGATACCACAATAACGTAATCGATCTTACCTCTCACTCGAGTTGGAGGAGCGTGTAAATAGCTCCTCCAAGCGGAAGGGAAGAAACTATGGTAAATCTGATGATGGCTGCGGAGCGTTGCGGTGCGGAACAATACACAAAGTAAATCACAAATAGATATGCACATCAAACGACTTACCAGTCTCACACGTAGCTGAAAATGTTCGTCCTCAGTCGACACAGACAATCCAGCCGCGCGGCGGTATGGTGGAAAAATGGCACTCACAAAAATGTTTTAATGTTAATAGCGGTTTACACAATTTATACAGCGATGCGGTTGAAAACAAAAACAAATATCCAGGAGCGGTGATGCGGTTAAAAACAAATATCCAGGAGCGGTGATGCGGTCCAGGGAAAAAATTGTTCACCACTCTTTTGGATTATTTTGACACTTTTTGCAGAGAAAATTTTTGAAGTCCTTCTTGACATTGTTTTCTTCTTTTGAAATTCTCTTTGCCAGTAGAGGCGCGGCAGGTCGATTAACGGCATAACTATTAAACAAACCTTGTGTATTGCACGCGCAACCATGCTCCCCGGCTTTGGAAGTTCGGAGAACTTACAAAAGAAAAAAAAATAAACGAAATGTAAGTTATGCGGTGTAAGCTATGCGGTGTAAAATCAAGGGACATAATGATCCTTGAAATCTCAATTTAATATTAAAGGGAAAACTATATTATAATAAACTAATGGAAAATATAAAAAAAAATAAAAAATATTATAAGTTGGTATTATTGTGTAGGTATGGGATAAAGCTTAACAACAGGTCGTTTAAACGTGCCACTTTGCGTTTTAATTAATGCAACTCTAACTACACCATCACTACCAGGATAAACTTCCTGGATAATACCTAATGGCCAACGTAACGGTGGTATGTCATCTTGGTCAATTAGAACTACAGTTCCAACACGAACTGGATTGTCAGGCGTACACCATTTCTGCCTGACTTGTAGCGTTTGCAAATATTCAGACCTCCAATTTTTCCAATATGACTGTACTAGAACGTCTAACAATTTTTTGCGGTCGATTAAATTAACACGTTCATCAGAAAGATCATTTGCGGGAAAATATTGAATGGGAGTCGACATTAAAAAAATGAGCGGGTGTCAACACCTCAGTTTGAGGGTCGGATGACAACAAAACACCTGAGATATTTATGCGGTTACTATAAGTATTAATAACTTTTACTAAGCGGGACATTAAAAAAGCGGCGCATAACTCTAATCGAGCAAGCGTAGTAATTTTAACAGGCGAAACTTTAGATTTGAAACACAAGAGTCTCACAATGATATTATTTATTTCGTCAGTTATATGTAAATAAATAACACAACCATAAGCCTTGAGGCTTGCATCACAAAATGCAACTATATTCGCCCTACAGTTATTAGAACTAATATGGCGCGGTATTTTTATTTCCGATAATAATGGTAATTCTTTAACTAGCAATGAAAAAGATCTTATTATGTCCTCTGGAGGCGTATCGTCCCAATCCACTTTACTAATCCACAGATATTTGATAAGCAATTTCGCATATACTATTACTGGAGATACCAGGCCCAAAACATCAAAAAAACGAGCGACAAAGGAAAGTATAATGCGTTTTGTACATTTATTTTCACTACAAGAAGTAGACAACTGAAATACGACTTCATTTTGAATCAAAGTTAGACCTAATATCTTCAGGTTGCTACTAGAATCACCAGAGAAATTAACTGGAGCGCGGTGTGGACGTGGCAAGCAATCAAAAAACTCGGAAGAATTGCTGGCCCACTTAACCAGGTCAAAACATCCGAATTTAAACAAAGAAATTATCTCGTTAGCAAAGCTTAGAACGCTGTTCCGATCAGAAACTGACGTCACCAAATCGTCCATATATAGACTATTCGACTGGATGACAGAAGCTGCATCAGGAAAAGGAGAACATTCATCTGATGCTAACTGGCGTACACTACGCATTGCCACAAATGGATTGGACTTACGACCTAAAGGCACGCGGTTAAATTGAAAAGAAAAACGAAATAATATTTTTAAATATTTGCGATGTGACTCTGGAACTTCTATTTGTAAGTACATCTGCTTAATGTCTGCGGTTAATGCAATTGGAAATAAACGAAAATCTAATAAAAGTAAGAAGAGATCAGCTTGTAGGTTAGGCCCTGAATGTAAAATATCATTAAGTGACAACCCTGTGTGTGTTTTGGCACTTGCGTCCAACCCTACTCGCAACTTAGTCGTTGTTTCAACTTGCCGTATGACGGCGTGGTGTGGGATATAGTAACCATCTGCCGAAAGTACTTCAGATAAGTAACCATTATTTATATAGTCCGTGATGATTTGGTTATAATCATTGCGTAAAGCGGTAGTTTGTTTAGACTTACGTTCCAACGCAAGAAAACGGCTGTGTGCCACTGCGCGGGAACTACCGAGGTCAGCGGGATTGCGACTAAATGGAAGGGCTACGCAGTATCGTGCATCACTGTCGCGAACAACAGAAGTCGTGAACAAATTTTCACATTCGGTTTCATCAGGTGAAAGAAATCGTTTATTAGGAATTTCCTCCAATTCCCAGAATTTATGGAGACAATACTCCAGACCACTCAATGTGGTCGCGGTAAAAGAAGCGGGTTGATTTTTATCATTATCAACAAACGACGAAGGAAAGTCTCCCATTAAAATGTAACCAAAAGTAGTCAAAAAAGCGGGCGGAAGTGACGATGAACTATTAGGTTCATATTTTATACCCAAATAAATATAGGGAAATAATTGGGCACCAATGACCATGTCAATGTTACCAGGGGTATTCCATGTGAGGTCCGCTAAAGGTACCCTATTATAATAATCAAAATTGCGAGCATCAATATCAAAAGCTGGCAATTTGTCTGTTATGTTGTCAACAACTAACGCGTGAATATGATATTTTTGCGGTGAAACGCGTGACTCAATTGTCAAATTAACGTAACCATGAATAGGACGAGACGATAAACCTACGCCCTTAAGAGAAGAATTATAAAGCGGAATTACAGTTAAGTTGAGTAAATTACAACAATCTAATGTAATTAAATTATTTTGTGAACCATTATCCAATAACAGACGAATGACGTTCCTTTCATTACTTTTATTATATGCATAAACTTGCGCGGTCGATAAAAGTATGGTTGTTCGAGATTTACAATTATCGAGTGATACCATAGTAGCGGGCGACAAACTATCACTTATAGCGATCGAATGCACTGGAGCAGAATTCATTGAATTAGCGCCCATATCAGTGTGAACATATGGTTCAGTATTCAAAGAGGTCGTCTTCTCTTTACCACCGACTTCGCGTGAGCATGCTTGTAACTGTACCGATGAAGTATTCGGACTTCTTTGTAAATTATTAAAATGTAAAAGTGAGTGATGTCTCTTTTGACAATAATGGCAGACATTACGTGAATTGCAATTCAAAACTGAATGCGATGAGCTTAAACAATTAATGCAACAATTCTTTGATTTTACAAACTCATAACGCTCTTTAGGCGAATCTAGATTTTTAAACTTGTTACAATTAAAAAGCAAATGTTCGGTACTATTACACATGACACAAGGAGCGGTTTTAGAAGATTGAGTATTTTGTCGAATAGTAAAAGTCAGAGATTTACGAGTGTTGGAATCTGACTTTTGATGGTTATAACGAGATTGAGAAAAGCTATTATAGTTACTTGATCGTTCTAATATTTTTACTTGATCTTGTACAAATGACACAAGTTCTTTGCAGCTAGGTATTTCCGAAGAGCGAACAGACAACTCAAAAGACTGCACTGTTTGTAAATCTAACTTTTTTATAGCTAAATTGAATAGAATGAAATCTGTTAAATCGGGAATCTCTAACTGTTTCAAGGCGGCAATGGAAGCGGAGTACTTTTCGATAAAACTATTTAAACTGTTAACTGTCTGCGTGCAATTCTTTAATTCTAATATATTATTTAAATAAAAAGTACCTAAGGACCGTTTGTCTTGGTATTTCTTAACTAAACTGTTCCAAATGATGTGATAAGTTTCACCAGTTGGTACGATACCGGCAACCATTTGCTGCGCACCATGCGTCAGTCTACCTATCAGATACTGCACACGCTGCGAGTCAGACAGCTGCTGGTTGTTGTGAATATTAGCCTTAAACGACTCATAGAATACGGGCCAATTCTCAGGCTTACCATCGAAAGCGGGAATAACGATAGGCGGCAATTTTACAATGTTTTTCACTGGTTGTGATGGCGTGATGGTAAGTGTAGAATTAACTTGATTAGCGGAATTTATATTATTGCGGACACGTTTTACACGAGTATATGCGTCGTCAAACGAAATTAAACCTTTAAAATCAGGCTCAGCTTCGGGATTTAAAACTAAATTTAAATCGTTTATATTGTCAATAATATACATGAACTCATGGCGCATTTCATCGATCATTTCCGATTCTGCCATGAAATTTTCCGTTGACCGCGTATCTGCAGTAACAACTACTTTTTTAGATAGATCACACAATTTAGTGACCCTTTGTAAAATGATCTCAGCTTTAGCTTGATTTAATTTTATTTTGTAAGTGTCCATTTTGACTTGGGCAAGCAAACCTACCAAAGCTAAGAAAATATTTAAAAATATTTACGGGGAATGCGGGGGAGTATAAATACTGATTCAATAATCAGGCTCGTTTGGACCAAATAATAATATATGGAGGAGCGTGTAAATAGCTCCTCCAAGCGGAAGGGAAGAAACTATGGTAAATCTGATGATGGCTGCGGAGCGTTGCGGTGCGGAACAATACACAAAGTAAATCATAAATAGATATGCACATCAAACGACTTACCAGTCTCACACGTAGCTGAAAATGTTCGTCCTCAGTCGACACAGACAATCCAGCCGCGCGGCGGTATGGTGGAAAAATGGCACTCACAAAAATGTTTTAATGTTAATAGCGGTTTACACAATTTATACAGCGATGCGGTTGAAAACAAAAACAAATATCCAGGAGCGGTGATGCGGTTAAAAACAAATATCCAGGAGCGGTGATGCGGTCCAGGGAAAAAATTGTTCACCACTCTTTTGGATTATTTTGACACTTTTTGCAGAGAAAATTTTTGAAGTCCTTCTTGACATTGTTTTCTTCTTTTGAAATTCTCTTTGCCAGTAGAGGCGCGGCAGAGGTCGATTAACGGCATAACTATTAAACAAACCTTGTGTATTGCACGCGCAACCACGAGTGGTCCGGGTTCAAACCCCAGCGGCACGCACCAATGACTTTTCTAAGTTGTGCTAAATGTGCGATTTAAGAAATTAAATGTCACTTGCTGTAACGGTGAAGGACACATCGTAAGGAAACCTGTATGCCTGAGATTTCTTCATAATATTCTCGAAGGCATGTTAAGTCTGCCAACCCGCACTTGGTCAGCGTGGTGGATGAAGGCCTAATCTCTCCCATTCTGAGAGGAGACCCATGCCCAACAGTGGGACAAATAAAGGGTTGTAGTGGTGGCAGGGATGTGTACACAAACTTTTCATTAGTTGTGATGAGTTTGATCACGATAGTGACACGCCAGTACGTCGAACTTCTTCCTTACAACGCGCCGTTTACAACGCTGGTGTGTACAGTCTTAAAAAGTATCCCTAACTGCATGTATTGTCGTTTTGCGTTCTGTTCTCGCAGTGGATGAGCAAGCCGTCTAACTGCTCACAACAACCTATGTTAAACGAAACGTCACAGATTGTCAGGTCTGCGGTAGTTCGATCGTATTGGTTTTGGTTCCACATTACGTCGAGCTTCTTAAATCTGTTAAGCTTCTTATATCTGTTAGGTTGGTTACATCCATAGTCTTCCCACAGCTGGGCACGGTTCCTCCCCACAGGCACAGATGCAATGCAATGCCAACCCAGTGTCGAATGTTTTCAAGTCACTTGAAGACCTTCGATAAGGCTTAACGAATTGAAACCAACCGGGATCAACCGCGCCCGTCTATGCTTAACTTGGTCGACTACATACAATCGACGCGAGTAATTGGGACGCTACTAACACTATACATCGACTGGTAATGCCTCCAAGCCGATTGGCGATGATAAAAATATGGTTTCTAAACGCAAACCAAATATTAAGGCAAGAGAAGACAAGAAGACAAGCTGTCAGTATTGACGTCTAGAATATTAGAAAATACTATTGGTAATCTCTCTGTCGATCTCTGTGTCCGCTTGTTAATATTTCATTGTAACTGTCCGCTGAAAATAAATCCTTTTTATTCCTTTTTAATCTAGAAGTATTTAAATTGCCATAATCCTTCAGTCATTCTTACCTCTTTCTCCGAGCACAGCGGTCCACCCGAAGACAGCCAACAGGACAACTGCCAGAGCTTTATGCGCCATCTTGTTCGTCACACTCACTGTCGCACCATCACTCGCACGTAGCACATATCACACTTCACTTATAGCATGGCGGGCTGGTTGCCTTGGGACCTGGAAAGAAGAGAAACAACATTTTATACTGATATACATAGTTATTTTTAAATATTTACTTATACTAGCTGACCCTGCAAACGTTCTTCTGACATATGAAATGTCAAAGTGACGTGACGCTTCACGTCAATGAACGACGGTTAAAATAAAAATAGTGTATAAAAAACATTTTCCAGAGGACCAAATTGTGAATCTAAACCATCCTCGAATCCCCTTGAACACACATTTCATCAACATCTATCCAGCTGTTAAGGACGAGTTCACTGTCATACACACGTACACAAGAAATATATATAGTTAGATAGATATTAACATCCACACACAAAACAAATAAAGATGTGAGTCACACGAATGTTTGTCCTGAGTGGGATTCGAACCCACGACCCCTGGCGCAGAAGGCAACGGTACTACCGATTACGACAACGGGTCAGTCAAATGGATTCTGTGTGTATCTTCGCAACCCGTGACAGAGGAAAAGGAATTTACCCTAGTAACAGGAATTTCATAGCCACTGAAAAGCATAATTGGTGAACATAAACATCTGAATTAAAACAAATTAATTTAATAATAAATCAAAATCTGTTTGAAAACAGTTGAAACCGCAAGCATACAGAAGTTTCACTAAACATGCGCTAAACAGCCGTGTTTCGGATATAAATAGTGCATACAGACTCATAGCTAACAAGCGCGCGTACTAGGGATGCTTCGGATATTATGTTTCGGATCTAGGTTTCGGAAATTGGTTTTACTGAGATTTTTTTAATCGCAAGTTTTTATAAGGAACTAAACTGATTAGGTATCTCTCATCAATTTTTGCCTGATAGTTTCATGAGAAATAGCTAAGGAGATTTTTGGCTTAGGGACGTAATCTTATATTTTGTTCACCTCGTCAAGTGTAGATTACAGACTAATTTTAGTATGGAAAACTCTTAGGCATGTCGTTTTACTCACAACAAACAGTTACAGGTCAAATAAAATTTATAACATGCATACATAACTTTAAACAGTCATTGGTAAGTGCCTCTGGGATTATAACCCGAATTTACCCGACCATTTTCACCTAATTTACATGTAAAGTGCTCTATAATATAGACAATCGTCAAAATCATAAGACTTAGCGATAACAAAGGAGGTTTAAGCCCGGTAAGTAGCCAAATCTAGCAAATTAGAGTTCATCTTATTAATTTTTTGATAAGCCTGAAAGTAAAATAAAAAAAAGCTCAAAAATATAAGAAAGTTCTATTTTCAAGTTTCTCTACCTAAGGTTTGTCCAGTAAAATCCATAAAGAGGATAGAAAATATAAACAAAACTGCCGCAATGTCTTATTCCACGCGTAGTGAGCTACCACTATTCTGGTAAACAAATTCATTATACTATTCAAATGTTTCGGATACGTGGCTAAGTATTCGAATGCCACATCCCTAGGCCATACACATTTACAGAAATAGCCGTTGCCAACTGTTTAGTTATTTTAGTTTCCATTTGTACTACTATGCAATGGTGAAAATAAGACTAAAATAACTTTAGTTTTTTATGATTGGTCCAGTGACATTCAAATACACGTTAATTTATGTTCCTATACTATATCCAGTTTGAACAAGTTAAAAATAAATAAAATAATACCTACACAACATAACATCTCGGGTGTATATTCCCGAAGGGGTAGGCGAATAATTTGAAAAGAAATTTGTACAATACAATACAATACAATATCATTTATTGCACCAGAAAAAGAACACAGGAGAACACAGTAAAGAAAAGAAGTACTTTGTGAAAATATTTAAAAATGTTAATGTTGCACTATTAGCCTTGCTCTGTGTGTCAGTTTTACCCCACCTAACTATATCTGTTTTTATACGTACAAATAGGTAACAATCAAGATTAAAATGTCCACCGTTCCGCTAGGAACTGATCTAGGACGTTCCAGCGACAAGACTTAACGACCGTTTCGATATATGATCGAATTCTTTACGAGCCAATCGTGTTGCTGACAAAAATTTAAGTTGGTTTTGTCCTAGTTTCAATAATTTCTTGGATTGGATAGTAAGTCAGCCTACCTGGTCTAGTGGTCGTCTATGCAAGAGGACCTGGATTCGATTCCCAGGTCAGGGATATTCCTACTATGGTGCTAACCCTTCCATTTCGAACAGTTAAAGGGTTGAATCGATTTAAAGACTGTGAGAAGTTCGATATAATATAATCAAGAGTCAATTAATCGATTCAATCATTTGCAATCAATCAATTAATTCATATTCGTTTTCTGCCATTATACTAAACATATTCGTAACGTTATTACCGAAAACCCTACACGTGGGGTCCAACATGAGGGGGTCGCTATGAAAATTACGTTAAACAAAATTGAGACAGTTCTCGCTTGACTGCCTTCGTAGGGGTTCGAAAAGACCCCTCTGTGATAACGAATCGTACGACAACTGTAGCAATCGTCGGTATTAAGCGACATTGTACGCGGTCGGAATTGGGAAGGGACTGCTATTCATATTCTATCGAATTAATGTAATCAGATCGATATTTCTATACTGAGATTATAAAGAAGGGTATTTGTAAGTTTTCCGGTTTATACATTTCGAAAATACTTTTTCGGAATCTGTACAGATAAAATGTACATATTATACTAAATATATACTTAGCTACTTATCAATGGTTTTTATCAACATTTATTTATTGTAGAGTCGCTGACTCAAATTGAATTATTATCATAATTTCTGTTTTTAAATCATTTAGCATATAATTGCGTTGAATATTATAAGTGAACCGGATCTTAGATTTTTGATAGTAGTTATAATAATTCGTTTTTTTTTAAATTTATTTAACTGCTTTAGATTTTGCTTTTGATTGCTAAGCAATTATAGCATAGCATTAGCATTTCTGAGAGCTCATCATAATGTTCTCGAAGGCATGTGAAGTCTGCCAATCCGCACTTGGCCAGAGTGGTGGACTAAGGCCTAATCCCTCCCATTCTGCGAGGAGTAACCCGTGCCCAACAGTGGGACAAAGAAAGGGTTGTGATGATGATGACAGACAGATTTTAAAATGGTGGCAATAGTGTCCGCCCTACGTATATAGCACTCTTACAGGACCGAAGATGACTTACTGTATATACTAACTGTGTTTAGTTGAGGGGTTAACTCAAAATAGCGCGCAGCCTTCAGCTCAAGACTATTATCCCAACTCGTGAACTTGTACTCCTTGCAGTCCCGGGGCCGTTAGAATTAATTTTCTCATTAATTTTCATTGCTTCGACTAATTAAGTCATAATTCAACTGTACGCATCCAAGAGGAACTGTTACTGACCTATTTAAGTAATGGTTTCGTTACAGTTTCTAGAGACAGCAAGAATGAGTTCACCTAGAATACCTTTTTAAAATTGTTACAGTAGAGTTTTGTATAAATTGCTAAAAAACTAATTTTTATTGTATTTTAATTAGTCATTAGAGACCATTAAGAAGTTGCACAAATTAATGTTGTCGGCATTGAATCTTCAACATTTCGTAGCGAGTTGCCATTTTAAAAGCTTTTTATATGTATTAATTTAAATTCACTCGTATGTATGTATGTCCTGGTATCTTGCAATCAATATTTCATCCACTTCCACTGAAGCTATCGAGCTGAAATTCGGCACACATATTTGGTTCCGATGACAATGCACGAAAATAAAAAAAAGTTATAAAAAGTTAAAAAAAATTAATTACAAATAAATTATTTATGGATATAAGATAGCAAACGAGCATGCAGCACCCCACCCATCCACTGCCGCCCATGACAATTGTGAACGAATTAAAACAAGATTCAAACAGGGACCGGGATGGTTGCAATAGCACTTTGCACTAGCACTAAATACTTTCATAGAATCTGTAGTATTATTTGTAGGAAGGGAATGTGGGCCATAATGCCCATGCCACGGCGACCTAAATAGATGTATTGTGGCTATATCTATCTGTAGTATACATTAAATATTATTAAAATCTTAACGAAAGGTTTCCACCATCCCGGAGGCAATGATCTCTTTAAAACAAAACCTTGCAAAAAGCCTGGATGTCACACAACTTCCCCACTAACCACAGCATTCCTGTGGAACATAAAACAACAAGGATTACAAGTTTCAAGTCAACTCTTTTAAAACGAGTTTAAAGGAAAAATTTCTAAGGTAGTGCTCGATTACAATTCTTATAAAAAAAAATTATGGATATAACATAGCAAACGGGCATGCACTAGTCATCCGCCGCCGCCCATGACAACTGTGATCGACTTTGAACTTGGCATTCGTATTTCATTCAAATTATTTAACTGATTAACTACGACTAGCGTCCATAGCCCAATGGCTCGAGTCGATTCAATGTGATCGAAAGAGTTAACAAGAGTAAGCAACGACGGGCGTGGTCGGTTTGTGGATGGACACTAGTGGCAAAATTTCATGGACGCTACCGTGCTTCGGAGGGCACGTATAGCCGTCGGTCCCGGTTGTTTTCAATGCTGGAAACAATCTTTAAGCCTTATCGAAGACCTTCGGGTGGCTTGAGAACATTCGGTTGAAAACTAACCCCTCCACCAATCCGCAGTGGAGCAGCGTGGTGGAGTATGCTCTATACCTCCCGCAGTAGTGTCTGTGGGGCAGACCCGTGCCCAGTAGTGGGTCTAGGGGTCGCAACGTTTTACCCGAATCATAAAAAAAAAGAAATTAAAGGACAAGTTATTTGTAAAAAGATACATTTCTCTTTTTTTGATTTAGATAAATGAGAGCAACTGAGTCGCAAAGTCCTCCAGGAATCTTATCTAAAACTTTACGTTAGAAATTGTCAGAAGCCGCGTCGAGGCAGCCCTGATACTTTCTAAATGTTTCTGTGAATCCGGAGGACCAATCTCGGTATTATGTTTGAAACTTGTCGCATAGTTTCTGTCCTGGATCCATGTTGGGTGTTCAAACTTTGCCGCGCACGATCTTGCTTAACTATTGTGTTTAGGAGAGTTTTGTGACGGACGTAAATGGAATGGAAATTTTTTATCTTTTGATAATACCAAAATAGCGATTGGCGAAAAGTGGATGTTACCCATCAGACGTGACGTTATAATTATGTTACTATCTAAAATTACCAAAAACATGACATCAAAAGATTTTTATGGATGTAACGTAGCAAACGAGCTTGCAGCACCACCCATCCGCTGCCGCCCATGACAACTGTGACTGACTTTGAACAAGACTCAATTAGGGACTGGGATGGTTATTCCAGTTAGCGGAGAATGTTAATTAGAACATTAGTTGGTCAGTTCTCTAGTGGGCACGAAGACTGGGGCTGTTAGTGATAGTTAGTCCTGTTCGTTAGTGTTCGTATAGTCCAGTTAGTAATTATTAATGAGAGTCTCCGTCTCGTATCAAGACAGTCACAGATGCGTCGCTACCCTTTGAGAACTAAGACGTCTGACTGAAAAACACACCTTTCCAACCGGATCACAATCTATACTAATATTATAAAGAGGGAAGATTTGTTTATAATGTTTTCACACAAAAACTACTGGACCGATTAAAAAAATCCTTTCACCATTAGAAAGCTGCATCTTCACTGAGTGACATAGGCTATATAATATCACTAGATGTAAACAAAACTATTGTTTTGTCTATGCCACGCGAGCGAAGCTGCGGGCGTTCACTAGTTGCTTATAAATCAATTACCACACTATCTAAACAAATGGAAATTACCCAAAAACATGACTTAATGAAAGTTAATATCAAAGCATATCTGCGGTGGAACAGTCGGTGAGCCCCGCGCTGACGCGTCCCCAAATGAAACAGTGGCATGTGTCGCGAAGGGATATTATTATTATTTGGAGATGTTAGCTCGAGCTTATTCAGCTCCGGGCACTTCGACCATACCTGATCGTTTGTGCCCACAGCCAGTTATAGTTCACCGTCTAGTCCTGCTTCTTTAAGGAAAGCTAGGACTTTGGCGATGGTGATGGATTTGATTCCATCCGGATGCAATTCGTGCGCTCGTGCGTGAAGGGATAACTTTGTCCTGTGTTTGTCGTGACGTGCGTTCGTTAGGGCTCGCCGCAAATCTACGATGCAAATGATCCGAGTACGTTACTCAAAGAGCTGCTCTAGTGCTTGGGGCCTCAGTCAACACGACTAACCGACTTTTAAACAGCCATAATATGTATCACCTCACACCACAACCCTTTCTTTGTCCCACTGTTGGGCACGGGTCTCCTCTCAGAATGGGAGGCCTTAGTTCACCACGCTGGCCAAGTGCGGATTCGTAAACCCCCTCAACATGCATGTTGACTTACATTATTCTTCACCGTTACAGTAGATGCCATAGCCTAGAAAATTCATGTGTGCCACTGTGCGTAGTGGTGGATTTGAACCCTGATCCTTAGTGAGAGGCGTATTCGATAGCCACTGGGCTGTCACAGCGAGCGCATCCAACGCAGGAATGGATCCCTACATAGAGCCTAATCGCTGCCATTTCGTGAGGAGAACCGTGCCCAAGAGTGGAAAAAGAAAGGGTGTGGTTTTGGTGGAATAAAGTCACGGACTTACAAACGTACATAATGTAACATATTATGAGTAATATACGAGTTATTTAGTCCCCCTTTTTGAAGTCGGTTAAAGAGTCGGTGGACACGGGAGTATCTGACCGTAAAATACAACCATTATGAATAGACTAACCCGTCTATAAAACAGACCCACCAAGGCGAATTCAACAAACTAAAACCTTGTCTGAATATTCAGAACTTCAGTAAGAACGAACCAGTGACTCGACATCAATTTAATTAATGAACATTGAACGATTGAATGATCGCGATAGTTTCGTCTCGACGTCTTCCACGCGAACCTTTGAATGAAAGGGTTTCTGGGATAATATAATAACAATTTGACCTTTGAATTGTTACAGCGTATCTGTTATTTTCAGATATCATCCCTCAAAAATATCCAAATGGAAATATCCAATTTTCTGCGAAAGGGTTTCGTTGTCAACCCGTCAATGCTTGTTTTAAAATTCGCCCGCGGGTATCAGTTGTTGGGTATGAAGGACCATAATAACGACATCATTTGCAGGATAAGCTTTGACGAACCGAGGGAAACAATCGGATTGCAGGCTTCAAAGGATCGATTAGACCGTCGTTTAAACCTTTATGCAGCACGATTATTTTATTAAACTGTGCTGGAGATGCGTTGCTACCTACGTACCTACTTATAAAACCTAACCGTAGCAGAAAACTCAGCTCACGTAATAGAAAATTTTGCTTACGCTGTTGTCTTAGGCAACACCGACAATCAACACTTTAATTTTAGCAACCCAACCATACCATACGAGGGAGGTATTAGACCACCATGCTGGTCAAGTGCGGATTGGCAGACATCACATGCCTTCGAGAACATTATAAAGAACTCTCAGTCATTCAAATTTCCTCACGATGTGTTCTTCACCGTTCTAGCAAGTGACGTTTACTTTCGTAAATTAAACTTAATTTTTGAATATTAACTTAAATACAAGTATGTTTATGTAAACATGTTGCTTTTTGTATGTATGCAATTTAATTATTTGTAATCTGTTTTCATCTTAATTAAGGTTTATTTTTTCACCTACCGCAACTTTTCCCCACTCAACCAGGGTTGGCTGGTAGAAAATGTCATTTATAAGGCATTAAGTCCGCCCATTTTATGTCTCTTTAGAGGTGTTAATAAGTTGAATAAATAAATAAAATAAATACACAGCAATCCTTCATGTGGCCTAGATAACATTGCTTTATTATTACTAAAATAAATAGGACTAAAACCGCCACTGCTTTATAACGGCTTAGTGGTCGTCAGTAAATTTATTATTTATTGTATTAAAAAAAATTACGCTTATCATGGTCCATACGACCTGCTCCCCTCATCACCGGGTTAAACCCTGGTTAAATTCAAAGCCGCTGCTATTCCAAGGCGTCCAGACCTCAGCTACAAATTGCTACAAACTTCGGGGCATCTGTTTATTGTCAGCGTAAAGTGATAATTGTTTCGACGATAACTTCATAATTTATGCCCTCGCTGTGAATGTTTGTTGCGTTGTTATGAAACACTAGGCTATTTCGGCGGCATTGTTCATGTTTCATTCGGTTTCAGTGTTGGTTGTTCTCTTTCTTCAACTGATTATCTTATTGAAACAAGTATGAAAGTGTCAAAAAGTTATTTGAATCAGTCGAAGGCTGCCAGCGAACGAAATCAACTGTAGGGCTAGGCCACAATTCACCATGCTGTCCAATTGAGGGTTGGAAGACTTCACTTGCCTGAGAAAATTATGGATAACTCTCTGGCATGCACGTTTCCTTCGATTTTTCGTTCACCGTTACAGGATATTTAATAGAAATAAGCAAAACCTAGTTTGCTTTAAACTTTTGTCATTACTGATTTATTTTATAGTATTTAAGTACATACGCTTTAAAGCAAATTACTTACAAATACGTAAGGACTAACTATCACTAACAGTCCCCAGTCCTCATACCTACTAACGAACTGACCAACCAATATTCTAATTAACTCTCTCAACTAATTGGACTAACCATCCCAGTCCCTAATTCAGTCTTGTTCAAAGTCAGTCACAATTGTCATGGGCGGCAGCGGATGGGTGGCGCTGCAAGCTCGTTTGCTATCTTGTATCCATAAAAAAGTACACTTCACAAGCGTCCCGCTTGGATATGAACCCGGACCCCCTCAGGAGGCGAGTGCGATACCTCCTGGGCAATGAAACTCAACCCTAAACTGTATCCGACAACATTGTATTGTATTTTAAAGCCAAACACTACCACGATACCGTTCCGTATCTCTCCCTGTTCATCATTTTTGGCATTGATTCAACTGCCAACTGATACATAGGCCAGCCAAACTTGGCCCGTATCCGAACCTTATTCCCTTGCGATAGAGGCGAGAATCGCGTCGAACTGAATCCGCATTGTGCGATGTAAACATGCATCATGTCATAATGAAACTGTAGTGTACTGATAGGTTTCCGTTAACAAACGTGCGCTTTGAATAATGCAGGATTGGACCTAGTTAGCCGTTTCAGTAACGTGTCGGGCGTGTCGTGTTGCTGGTAGAACCTAAGACAGGTCGCATGGGGTTTTTTTAACGAGTGGGAAATCTTGGACATCGTGAGAGCGACGGCGTGTTATGTGGGATAATCACTCACTAAAACCCCCTCGGTCTAATGCATGTTTACATCAGTCTTCCTCGTGGAGGGCTCCGGGATCTCTGATGGTACGCACCGGTGCCCTCCAGCGCTGCCCATTACAGGCTCGGACGAGACGTCCAAAGACGTCGACACCCATCTACAACGTCGTGCAGCCACACACAACGTCGTCTTTCCCGGGCTCACTGGATGGACCGTTTAAGCTCCCTTCTTGCCGCCCGTGAACCCAGAAGAACCCCACTCATCATGAGAATCGCACTACCATTACCACCATCAGTGTCACCATATTAATTGTCTATTGATATTGACTTAGGTATAACATTTGGCCCGGTGGCTATCGAACTCGCCTCTCACTCGAGCGGTCCAGGTTCAAAACCAAGCCGCACACACCAATGACTTTTTAAGTTATGTGCTTTTACTACGATTACTACTTAAGACTTAAGACATTAATAGATATGTCACTTGCTGTAACGGTGAAGGACACATCGTGAAGAGATCTGCATACCTGAGAGTTCTTCATAATGTTCTCGAAGGCATGTTATAAACCCATACGCTGCCGCCCATGACAACTGTGACCATCTTTGAATAAGACTGAAATAGGGACTGGGGAGGTTAGTCCAGGCCAGGTAACAGAGGGAGGTAAAACATTGACTAGTGGACGCCCGCAGCTTCGCTCGCGTGAAATTAGACATAATAGTTTCGTTTAAACCTAGTAATACTATAATGTATAGCCCATGTCACCAGTGAAGATGCAGCTTCTAATGGTGAAAGAATTTTTGAAATCAGTCTAGTTTTAGTTTTTATGTGAAAACATTACAAACAAATGTTTCCTCTTTATAATTTTTGTATAGATAGAAGGACTATAGTAAGAACTCTTTGTAATAATTACCCCGGTTACTAACAATTATGCTCAGAGTAAGTAAGAGTCACATTCTTAGAGCCACGAATGTATAATTGTTTTTGTGATAAGGGAACGGAATTTTCTTGACTCTAATTAAAAACCTTTTCTCAGGATGGAAATTAGCTAACCAAGTCAGATCCCGCAGGTGCCAGATGATTGATGCCGGTAATTCCGGTCTGGCTTCGCCGGTAATCCGGTCCGGCCGGTATAAGATCGACGGCTCACTCTTTAACCTAATTCGAAAAAAGAAGAAGGTTCTATGTTCCACTGTTTGTATTTATAATTTTCAAAAAAACATTTGTCATCTACCAGGAATGGGGTTCGAACCGAAGACCTCAAGTTAGGCTTGCTTGGACCAATAGACCAACGGGGCAGGTTAACACAGAAACAGTAACAAAATCTTGTCTGTCGTATTTATGTCGCTGTCGTCTGTCGTAGTTATGGTTAGTGTAAATCTATTTTCAGGGTTCCGTGCCCAAAGCGTGACAAACGGAACCCTAGAAATACGATGATGGTAGACAAACAGACAGACAGACAGACAGTTTTCATAGAATGCTATGAAAGCGGCCACAGTTACCTTGTGAATTTTAAACTTCAAAATTCTCTGTAGCTAAAATAGGTTTATTATTTTGTTACTATAAATAAAATTGTGAATAAAGAAAAAGACGCGGAGCGTGAGTATGTAGTGTTTAATTACTATCATTATTTTATTACTGAACGATTCGTGAGTGTCCTATATTTATAGTTGAAGTTACCGGCTAACTCACGTGTGATTTAAGTCGGAAATAGGCCGACTAGTTTCGATCTATTGCGATGATCATCTTCAGGAGTGAACGTGCTCGCGGAACGCGTACTGACAGCCGGTAACTTCAACTATTATTAATCAACCATTTTCAGGTTACAGTCATTTAAAAATAAAATAAAGCTGATATTATCGTCAAAATGTCTCTCTCAATAGCAAGTTACAGCAAGAAAGAGCGTTTAAACCGTCGCAAAATAGATAACTGATTTCAGAAATCTTTAAAACCGTATTTAGCTGAAACAATGGGCACCAGGGCGAAGGCGGCAATCGTATCGCCTTTAAAAGATTTAACAATTACACTCGCGAGGAGAATTAAATATCTTTCATCTTAAAGACAATCAAAATAAAAGTTTCAACTGTTTTATTGAAAGAATTGTCATTGAATTTTCAAACCAGAGCACTTTAGACTTTATTAATTCCTCGTTGCCAAGGAATTTTGGACTCTGTGCTGATGGTTTTAAATTGATATTGTCTCGCAGCTCTACTTCGCATAACTGTAAAATTTTTATTGCCTGCAGTTCCATTTTAGTGGCGTTTGTTTAGCTGCCGGTGCAAGTCACGGAAAAGTGACAATTATCATGCTTAGGCAATATCTGCTGGACTCAATATTTATTATCTTTTAAACAAATGGTCTATGTGTCTTGAATTTAATCCTTAGTCGTATTGGTAGGATGGCCAACCAACATTTTATAAACAACTAGTCCCGCAGCTTCGCTCGCGTAGGATTAGACCCATTAACGACGTCTGCCCGCGTTCGGGTTGCCCACTTGACTTCAAAAACGGCAAAGTTTCATACTAACTTCGCACCCTCATTTTACCCCCTTAGGGGATGAATTTTCAAAAATCCTTTCTTAGTGCTCCCCTACGTTATAAAAGAAACCCCTGTGCAAAATTTCAAGTTTCTAACCCTTATAGTTTATATAGACCAAGCTGGGCAAGTGCGGATATGCAGACTTCACATGTGTTTCAGAACATTGAGGAGAATTCTCAGGGATATAGGACAGTAGTCTCCGTAAGACGTTTTCCTTCGCGCTAACAGGGCAGCGGCTATAATAAATTCGTGAAACGCACATACCTGTAACTTGAACAACGGTGCGTGCCGCGGGGACTTGAGAACGGAGTGACCCGGATCCTCTCGAGTGGCATAATTTCAGCTAATTGGCTACAACCGCCACAACACCGTGATATAAGCCACACACCACCATGCTTTGTCCCGCAGATGGCCACGGGACTCCTCTAAGAATGACAGGGGTTATGCCAAAGCCAAATAGACTGGCGAAACTGGCAGAGCTGAACTGGTTTGCTTCCGAAAACATTATGAGGAGCTATCACGCATTTTCTCACGATGTCTTCCTTCACCATTACTTAATTTCCTTAAACGCTATTATACCGCAAATACGACCGGTCGGAAAAAAAGGGCTACCCTGAAAACCAGCAGCCGTGGTTCTCTCTCAGTACCACGGCACAGGTTGAGAGTAGTCCTATTTTGTCTCTCTCCTTTTTTTTGGCTTATTTTTGTTTCGTTATTTTTTATTTTATTTTATTGTGTTTGAGACAAATAAAGATTTTCTTTCATTCTTTCTTTCTTTCACATAACGCAAGTTGGATTTGAACCCAGAACCCCTCGAGCGAAAAGGGCGGGTTTTATATCCGTTGGGCTATTAAGTGGTTTAATGATGGCTGCATTACATCTGCATCGTAAGCAAATAAAGAGCATCAGCTATCAACGCGACTCGGCAAAATCCAAGTGCATTTTCGCAAAATTTGCACAAAACGGGATTCCCCGCTGAATTCAAATAGTACCTCTCCACTGCAATTTAGTTTTAGTTTTAAAACCGATCGCCACCTAGCGGGGTAATGGTCCTAATTAGCTCTAATTAGGGTTTTTAGTTGAGAGCAGTTAGAGCGAGCGATACGGGAGTGCCGGATGCCGATTCCGTTAGTTTTTGGGCTTTAATGAAGACCCTAAATTATGTGGCTAATTATTGTTTTTGGATGCGGTTCTAATTTTTACTTTTACGATTATTTTATATAGTTTAAAATGTTAAATGTCAATGTGTTTGTTTTTTACACAGCTAGCTGCGACCCATAGACGTCCCACTGCTGGGCACGGGTCTCGTTCACAGACACAGCTGCGGGAGGTCTAGAGCATACTCCACCGCGCTGCTCCAATGTGGATTATGTTAAAGTTGTTTGAAATGTGGGAAACACATCAACATTAGTTTCTCGCCAAAAAGGTTCCAGTAAGTTATATGAACTGCAGACTAGGGATGCGGAATAACAAAACTTTCTTCTATATCTAATTTAATTAATATAATTTCTACAAACTAGGTACATTAAAGTTCAATGTTAGAACAGAGATTGAAAAGTAAAGTAAGTATTCTTAAAAACTACGTAGCAGACGGTCCGTGGGAACGGGTCAGATTCTGCAGCGTCAACCGTTGCGGCCGCTCCATGCCGATAGCCGATAGCGCGCGATGTACGATAAACGATGGGTGTCTGACCCTCGGCGATATAGGTACGTAACATCTCCCTCCCGAAGACAAGCAACTATTGGCTGGCCTTGGCTGACATAGTTGCTGAAATAGCATTGGGGTCAATTCTTATAAGTTTCGGGTCAATCTTATTTCTCTCTGCAATCTTTGCATATATTTCTTGCGAAGAAGTAGCCGGATTACTAGTTTCAATTCTATGTAGATGCTTCCTTCGGATAAATTGGCGGTACGTCAGCAGTCCAACACCAATTACAACTGTGATGATTACAATTGTATATAAAGGTATTGTAGTGTGGTAGACACTTAGATCGGCGTCTGGCTCAAGTTTCATTGGAGACTGGAGAGATATCTTTGTGTTGACGTCGTGAAGATTTTCTAGGTTGATTGAGTTAAGTCTGATGATAGGTATTTCATCTTTGGGTTTATCTTGCAAGTAAGGCAGTTCGGTAATCTTCAAGGCTCGTCCTTTTATTTGGTCGTGAGTATTCGTGATGGTAAAACCCGGTGCCGATAGATAGCAATTATATGGGATTACTGCCAGAAAACTTCCTTGTAGGGTCTTGTACTGTTCTTGTCCACAAGATGTCTTAACTTTTGTTGGTACTGGAAAACTCATTGTGTAATGTCTATCGTCAAGTTGTTCGAGTGCTTCTCTTGTTAGAATAACTGGAGTGAGGTTACATGTCATATGGAGTTCTTGCTTGGTGATCAACTGATGCACACAGTCAGGATGATTTGGAGATCTTCGGTTGTACTTATTGTCACAGAGATACCACGAATTGGTCTTCGGACATTCTGTCTCAGTGTACAAAGAATCGGTACTATGAATGGCTACGTAAGGATGGACAGGTATAAGGGATAGGTGATTTTTATTCGGAATGATCGACAATTTGTAAAAATCGTATGTTAAAGGCAATACAATTGGTATTTTGAAAACTAAAACAATTTTTTTATCTACATAGAAATACCCTAATTTCATTGCATCGTAATACTCCCTAAGTTCTATATCTAGAATCTCTTCTTTTTTATATAAAGACCGTAACCTATCTAACATATTTCTTAGTGAATCTAAATTTATAACTGAATGTGGGGTGCTCGATGCACGAATAAATGCAAGGTTAATTTCTAACTGATGTATTTCTTCGTAAAGACTTTCTATGCTATCACTTAGCATTAAAATATATTGTACTAGATGTGAATACTTGTCTGTATTAACATCCTTGTTACTAACTATCCTATCAATAGCTTCAATAATCTTATTCTGATTTTCAATCACACTGTCCAATATATGAGAGTGGCGTAACATCCACTCTTTAGTCAAACTCATATGATTATTAAATTCCAATTCTATTTTCTTTTCGCTATCTTGTAGGGCATTAATTGCTTGATTGTATTTTAAAGCATCCGTATAATCCAAATTGCCTGAGATACTCTTGATTATTGAACCCAATCCGTCGATGAGACCCCTTTTATTACGTGTTGGCTCAAAACTTACCAATTTATTGAATATTTTTTGTATTTTTGTATTTAAAAACGATATATGTGGATCATAAAAAGCTAAGGTCTTATTGTCCAGTTGATTTTTAAGGTCCATTAGTTTTATTTGAAAAGATTTTATTTGTACATGGATATCTGTAAGTTCGATATGTTGCAAAAAGGAATGATAGTGGGATATTACTTTTGCTGGTCCTAATTTAAAGGGAAGTAGGCCTGGTCCGTTATCTAACGGGTCAATCGTTAGTTCTTGCGCTTGAATCAGTTGAAGTACTTGGAAGATTAGCACTGGTATCCTGTAACAAACGAGGTACTCGTTTCAAACGCGACTTAGGAATCGGGCCTCCTTTTCGTCTAACATATATATGAATGGGTAAATCTGATAATACCTTATCATGTGTGTAACGAGCAGCTAATTTTTGACGGTGTGCTAACGGGTTTCTTATGTAAACTTCCTGTTCAGGATGAAATTCCTGTTCAGGTTCACGATCTTTATTAGCGTTCTCAGTAATTTCAGTTCTACGGTGAAGTGCGGTTTCGTTAATAATTTCAAATACTTTTAACATTCGGTTACGGTGGTCCCTAATATATTGTTGGAGAAGATGTTGAGAAACATTCATATCTAATGGGTCACGGGGATCTAAATGACCCGTTATTATATCTAAAGGCCTGCACTTAGAAAAACTATGTATAGAGCTGTTATACGCCAATATGGCATACGGGACAAGATTTGTAACTAATTCTCCCCGGTGTTCTAGTCTTAAGATACGCAAATGTTCTAGTAATGTACAGTGAAGGCGTTCCACCATTCCATTCTCGTTAGGTGTGTTAGGACAAATTTTATGATGATTAATTTTATGTAACCTACAGAATTCTGAAAAAAGCTGATTAGTAAACTCGGGACCGTTATCTGAAATAATTGATAAGGGAAATCCATGATGAGTTGAGAACATTAATAAGGCCTGAATAACGCTTACAGCAGTAGCATCTCTCAGAAAATATGCCTGCGCATATTTTGAGAATGCATCAATCATAGTTAAGTATTTATACGATTCGATGCTAAGTAAATCTATGTGTACTACTTCGAAAGGTTTCGCGGGTGGAGGGACAATTTGAAACCGTTGTTGTACTGGATGCCGATCATACTTTGCCTGGCCGCAAATGCTGCACTCGTTAATGTACTTTGATACCTGTTCTTTCATTTTAGGCCAGTAAAATCTTCTGGATAATGATAGGTAACACTCGTTGATTCCCCTATGATTCGTTTTGCCCTCATGATAGTTTTTAATAATTTCTTGCTGCTTTAAATAGTCTGTAACGTTCTCGATTTCTTGTTTTGTAAGAACTAAGTTCATCGCGGAGTTTTTAAAATGTCTTTGTATGATTGGTAAAATAGAATATATTCTTAGTTCAGGTTTAATTAAAATTCCAGTTTTAACTTTAGGGTTAACATATTTTTTAATTGAATCTATTATATCTTGCTCCATGTTGGATTCAGAAATTTGAATGATGGTTCTAGTATGAGTTAAGAAAGGATTACTTATCTTAGGTTTACTTTTTAAATCACCAACGACATTAAAAATAATTTGCTTGTTAAATACATTAAGTGGTTTATCTACTATGGGCACTTCTAATATAGGATTTTCAGCATTCGTATGAGCAGTATCGGTACTAGAGTTAGCACTTTCGGTTCTGGAATCGGAAGCAGGTGCCTCTGAGTTAGCACTTTCAGTTCTGGAATCAGAAGCAGGTGCCTCTGAGTTAGCACTTTCAGTTCGAGAGTCAGAAGCAGCTGTTTCTGAGACATTAACTATTACGGAACTGACATCTTCGTTATGAATTTCTATGCGAGATAGGGCATCGGCATTTGTGTTAGTTTTTCCTTGCTTATAAATTATATTAAAGTCATATTCGCTAAGACGTAATCTCCAACGAGTTAAGCGTGAATTAGGTTCTTTGATGTTCATGACCCATTGCAATGGACGATGATCGGTAACTATTTTAAATGTGCGCCCAAATAGATATGGACGAAAGTATTTTGTGGCCCATACGATCGCCAATAACTCTTTTTCAATGGTGCTGTAATTTATTTCGCTTGAATTGAGGGTTCGCGAGGCATATGCTATTGGCTTATCGGATCCAATGACTCCTTGAGAAAGAACGGCTCCAATCGCAAAATTTGAGGCATCAGTAGTAAGGATAAACTCCTTTGTAAAATCTGGATATTGTAAAATGGGATCATTTACCAGCAGAGTTTTACATTTTTCAAAACATTCTACAAAATTATTATTAGGTACAATTTTGGATCCTTTCTTTAAACATTGAGTCATGGGTTTGACTATTTTTGCAAAATCGGGGATAAATTTCCTATAATAGCCTAAAAGTCCTAAAAATCTTTTTATTTCTGTGGGGGTCTTAGGTAAAGGGTATTTTTTGATTGCCATTATTTTGTCCGGATTGGGTTTTATACCATCCTTGCTAATGATGTGTCCCAAGTAAGCTGTCTCTAATTTTAAAAATTCCGATTTGTCCATTTGGATCTTAAAGTTGGATTCGCGTAATTTTAAAAATACTTTTTCTAAGTTATCTATATGTTCCTGAAGGGATGTACTGAAAACTATTATATCGTCTAAGTAAACCAAGCAAATTGTATTCTGTAATTCTCTTAAAACGTTGTCCATTACCCTCTGGAATGTGCTGGGGCTGTTTTTCAAACCCATGGGCATCCGAAGGAATTCGAAGTGCCCGTGTTCCACGTTGAATGCGGTCTTTGGAATATCTTGGGGCTCCATTTCAACCTGATAAAAACCACTAGCAAGGTCCAATGTGGTAAAATATTGGCAATGACCTAATTTATCTAAGACATCTGAAATATTTGGAATAGGGTATTTATCATCGATTGTCTTTTCATTTAGCTTGCGAAAGTCTACTACTATCCGCCATTTGGGTTTACCTGAAGCGTCAGATTTTTTCGCTACAACCCAGATAGGGGAACTCCACGCGGAATTCGACGGCCTAATAATTCCTTGTTGCAACATTTTTCCTATCTGTTCTTGTACTTCCTGTCTATGAATGTAAGGATATCTGTAACTTTTTGTATAAACCGGAACCTCATCAGTTGTTTTAATAGAATGCTTGATTTTATTCGTAAAAGTAAGTGGCTCATTTTCTAAATAGAAGACGTCAGCATAGCGTGAACAAAGTAATTCTAAATTTTTACGTTCTTCAGCATTTAAATGATTTGTACGTAGTCGTGAAAGAACTTCTTTTACTCGTTGCGGCGGGTGCTTAACAGATTCAGTCTCTATATTATTTACTTCGGCTGATAAAGCATGATCCAACGAAAAAATTATATCATTTTGAGTTGGATTCCTAACTTCTACAATCCCCATTTTATTCCTAACAATACAATACAATTAGAAATAGTTTGCTCTTCTATAAAAACGTCACCATCATGCATATTAATAGGTATTTTGACCAATTTTGAACTACCAGCAGGTATTACACCCTCGTACAGGTTTGAATTTTGCGAATTGTATATTTGAATGGGATTTGAAGCAGTTTTAGTGGTAAGCACTTTATTCTTATAGTCTATCATAGCCTCCCATCTATCTAATAAATCAGTACCAATCAGGCCATCAAAATAATGATGAAATTTATACACAAAAAATGTAACGTCACTCGGATCATTAAATTCGTAAAAGCTAGGCAAGGTTATTGAATAATCATTCCTAGTTTTAGCATGAACATTACACACCTCAAATGGATCATAGTTTAGTGCAAAATGTTTAAAATACTTTTCTACAACATCAGGACTTAAAAATGATTGGTTAGTTCCCGTATCTAAAAGTAACTTTAAAGGTGGCGATGCAATCTGGATATATGGCAACTGACGTTGGGTTTGGAAATTCATTTCTATTTTAATGTGTCGGATATCTGAATTTTCTGAAAATCCGACTGAGTACTTTTTGCATTCATATCTTCGGCTGAATTTTGTGATGACTCAGGGAACTCAACAAATCCTTGGTGGGAAAAGTCTTCCTCGTAAGGATACTGATATCTGAATGCTCACAATAATTATAGTTATAATAGGGCTCCTCAAAATTTACGGCATAATTTCCATCATTAAATGAAAAATCATTGTAATTTAATTCTTTGGTCTTAAAATAATTATTTGGTGCGGGGTTGCCTGATCGACGCCAATCATGGCCATTTATTGCCGGAGTAGCCGGCAGTTGCCGTGAGACGTAGTGGCTAACACCACTCATTGGGCGCGGGCCCGCATGTTGACTAGGCCTTGGGACCATTTGAAATGAATTATGTTGAGGATTATAATTAGGTGGTGTTGCCCTAAATATTTGCTGGGTGCGCGTTGGGCCAAATCGACGGGGTTGATTGAAAAATTGGGGTCGCGAGGGACCAGGCATGCCAAAATTAATTGCTCTCGGAGCAGGCCCTGCACTGGGTTGCATACTAGGATAGTTATAATGTGGCACTGGGACTGCACTTAACATTTTCCTATCGAGAAATCTATTTTGTTGATACATGATGTTCACCTCCTCGTGAACGAACTCTAAAGCCTGTTCTATGGTCGCCGGGCGCATGCACCGAATACGAAATCCTAATGGGTCTTTTAGACCACGAACGAAGGCCTGAAGGGTTAATTTTTTGTATAAAGATCGCTTAGACTCTATTGTAGTTGCTACTTCTTCATGTAAACTTATATAGGTCATAATTGTAGAAAATAAATTTTGACACTTTTCATAAAACTCCTGCGGTGATCCTGATCCTTGGGTCAAAAGAGCCAAATCGTTGTAAAGCGAGGTCTCATCACGATGGTCAGCAAAATTATTAATAAGGGAAGAGCGAATGCCATCCCAGTTATCCGGTGTACCATTTGAATTCAAGGTACCCGCGGCGGTTCCCGTGATTTTATTAAGAATCCCATTCAACACAATTAAATTATTCAATTCATGACCGGGTTCCGCTTTAACAAATGTTATGACTAACTGGTCACACAACTTAATAAACCGTGTTAAAACATTAGGATTTCCATCGAATTCGGGGACAGCTCGCAGTGCCCCATAAATTTTGTCACTGTCTACTGCGGTCATGGTTTCTAAGTTTCTATTAGAGTCAAAAATACTTGTTCTACTGAGATGTCGAGGGGACGGAACCTCCCGATTACTATCTGAGCTATGGTGAAAAATTTTGAAAGATTTTAATAATCGAACGAAATAAATTAAAAAAAAATCTTTTAAAATAAAACTCGAAATAAACTTTAGTTACCACTACACTATTTTTATTTTATTTGAAAACTTATATTTGTTGAAGTAAAATAAAAGAATAATTTACGGATATATAATCTCTTTCATAAGGAGGTAATGACGTGTATTAATTTATTTGGGCCGCACTTCAATTTATTATAAGAGAATTTTTTTTTTATTGAAAGTACCATTTAAAAATAGTATCTATATTAAATTCGGATAAAACTCCTATGCTATACACACCATTTTATCACTAATATCTAATAATTCCGAAATGTATTATGAACAAAGCAAAAAGCATCAAATTCTTTCTTTGTAGATTTAAAAGGTAAAATAAAACAAATTAATAAAATGTTCACAAATTAATAAGTTCACTAATTATATAATCCACTTGATTAAATTTAAATTTTTATTATATTACTCAAAAACACATAAAACCGGACGAGAAAAAACCAGGTTTCTCAAAAATATTTAAACAATAAATTATAATAATTATAGGACGGGATAAAATTATATTAAGGAAGTAAAAGGATAGGTTCACCATTCACTTTTCTGTACTTACATTAAATAAGACTTTTCCATTTCCAATTTACTAATGTAATTCCACATTCCAGCTGCTTAGTCCAGGTCCGTATCTTCTATTCCGGTTTAAAAATATCGATTTTCGGAGATTTTTCACCGAATTTGAAGACTCCTTTGACTGCGCCAGTTATATGAACTGCAGACTAGGGATGCGGAATAACAAAACTTTCTTCTATATCTAATTTAATTAATATAATTTCTACAAACTAGGTACATTAAAGTTCAATGTTAGAACAGAGATTGAAAAGTAAAGTAAGTATTCTTAAAAACTACGTAGCAGACGGTCCGTGGGAACGGGTCAGATTCTGCAGCGTCAACCGTTGCGGCCGCTCCATGCCGATAGCCGATAGCGCGCGATGTACGATAAACGATGGGTGTCTGACCCTCGGCGATATAGGTACGTAACAAGTACATAAACTGACATAGATTTTTTTTTTTCTAAATAAATTGGTCATCAATCTTTGAGATGACTGCATGGTATTGATAAACACTGCATTGATTTCAAATCCATGGTTGATCGACACCATCTCATAGGAAAATAGGACTTTATCTCTACGGTTGCTGTCCCCAAACCCAGGCCCTAATCTCTCCCAGCCAAGGTCACGCCAAGCCGCAGGCTCTGCTGAGCAAGCCATAACTCTCCGCCAGCGTCGGCCTGGCGCGGCGCCAACGCCCAGATAGTGCGGTTACTCCGCCATTCAGTTAAGTCTATTTTAGGTGCATTTACCTCATTTGATGGAATTTGACGCTAATGATTTTACCTCAGGGCTTAGTAATTATATTTTATGTTCAAAATAATGTATGGTTTAGTATGGCGTTCTGTCGAAGATGTCATAGCGTTTTTATATTGAGGATTGGGATCGAAGTATTCTTGAATATTTCCTAAATTTCAATAGTATTGTATAATATTTGCAACAAATGTTTACAGTACAGAATATGTGGTGTAAACGAAACCATAGTTATGTTTAATTCCACGCGAGTGAAGCTGCGGGTGTCCACTAGTAATAAATAGTTTACTCGCAGCGACGCGTATTGCCGAAATATCGGCGAAAAATAAAATGTTTATAATCAACACACAAGTTCGGCTGAGCAGAGATGTACTGCTCATGCATTTATTCATGAGAGTTCAGATGAATTGTTCCACCTTGGTCTGTCAGTTAGCTCCTTGTCCTAGACTAGACGAAGGTGTAACGAATCTTATATCGTTCGCCGGTGATCCTATTAAGAATTAGAATTTAACAACAAGGTAGGTTACATACATAGGTTTATTTCACATTAGTGGACGCCCGCAGATTCGCTCGCGTGGATTTAGACATAACATTAGTTAAGTTTACACACACAGAAAGAGGTAAATGGATACATCTTTCAACTGAAACACAATTGCTATTAAAAAAGAATTGCTTGGTAGAAATACTTGGTAATGGTATACTTGGTATTAGTACCGTTGGCGTATTTAATTTTATGTGAGCCAGCAGTCCTAAGTGGAACAGACCAGCTTTCCGTCCATATTACTGGCGTGACCTTTCATGTCTGTTTGTTTATTTACCGGATATTTCTTATGTATATTCGTTTAATAACGTTTGTCTAGCATAGCTGGGGTATTTCCAGTGTAAGTTTATGAGCAATAACCCATTTGTGATGAATTCCCTCGTATATGATTAAGGAATATTTGGATTATGAATGCTTGGCATAGCTTTTGTTTCAGGCTTCACTGTTTTTGGGTCACTCACAGGCCACAGCAGTGACAGCCCAGTGGCTATCGAACTCGCCTCTCACTCGAGCAGTCCGGGTTCAAACCCCAGCGGCACGCACCAATGACTTTTCTGAGTTAAGTGCGGTTTAAGAAATTAAATTTCACTTGCTCTAACGGTGAAAGACACGTCATCGTGACGAAACCTGCATGCCTGAGAGTTCATCATAATGTTCTCGAGGGCTTGTGAAGTCTGTCAATCCGCACTTGGCCAGCGTGATGGACTAAGGCCTAATCCCTTCCGTTCTGAGAGAAGACCCGTGCCCAACAGTGGGACAAAGAAAGGGTTGTGATGATGACAGGCTACTGCAAACTGGGAAGGCATATGTCCTTGCTAGGGCTTAGTACCTCTGAAGTTAGCAGGTACTGCGTGGAGGGCCTAGAGAGTCCAGAGCACCTCATTACACAATGCTGTGCTCTTGGACGCCTGAGGAGCATTTTAGGAGCGCACGAATTGCATCCGGATGAAATCAAATCCATCACCATCGCTAAAGTTCTAGCTTTCCTCAAAGAAGCAGGACTAGATGGTGAACTATAACTGGCTGTGGGCACAAACGATTAGGTATGGTCGAAGTGCCCGGAGCTGAATAAGCTCGAGCTAACATTATCGACAACCTACATCCATCCATTAGCCTTTCGTATTCCACTGCTAGGAATAGGCCTCCTTTAATCGGCACCACCACTGAATAATTGGCAGCACACCCGGTCCTGTGCCCTTTGAATCCAGTGGTTTCCCGCTGACTTCTTAAGGTTATAGGTCCGTTTTCCAAGTTGTGGTCTCCACTCGAGGACCTTTCTCACCTATAGGTTGTCAGTCTTACGAGCGATCTAAGCCTTTCCATTGCCTCTTCAGATAGGTATTCCCGACTTCATATATTTATCTGCAGAGTAAGTATCGAACTTAGAACCATCGGTGGTGCGTGACCCTGACTGCCAAATCGCCGATCCCGGGTTTGAAACCCTGCTGTGGCAGATTTCTATAAATGTTACATTGTTGTGTTTTCCGCATGTGTTCACCTACCGCTACACAGGCCGTTACAGGAGTGTTATGTAAGGGAATAAAAAAAAAAAAAACGGTGGAATGCTGGAATCTCAAAGAGAATAGAAAATCAATTGTGTTTCGCGCAAATCAGCGCTTCCAACAGATTATATCTATGGTTGTGATTGTGTTATAACATCGTGTGATCAATATCTGGAGCGTGGATGTCTCCCGCGCAGTTCGTGGAAGCGGCGAGTATTTATAAAATGGCGGCGCGCGTGGCCTCATTTGTTCGGAAAATTCGCCAAACCGACGCTATTCAATATTAAAGGAATCTCGACACCCCACGCTGTCACATCATAATGTTGGCTGATAGAGGAATAATCGTTCATTTTATGCGATGAAATAACTTCTATATTAAGAGAGTAAACGAGCATGCGGATCCACTCGGAGCGATGATGCACTCATGGCTCGATGTTCTACGTCTTAAGTCGTTGTTCATCGAATCGAGCTTGCCTCAGACAGGCTTCACAAGTTTGAGCGCGCCCACACACGCGTCGCTACACCACACTTGGTATTTACATGACAAAGACTTTGAACGTGATTCCAGTCTCGAGTTTGTATAGGCAACGGCATCAAAGTATAGTCTGACCATGAATGTGCAGTCGAAATTAATTAAAACTCATCGGAAACTTTCATATTGCTGTAATTTCACACCGAAACGAAGAATCCCCTTAGACGGTCCCAATACTTTTCAGCCGGAAGCGTAAAATGCCGACGCCGCTGCGTTTGCATGGAGAAGATCTAGCGTGGCAGCAGACCGTTCGGTATCTGGGATGTCACATGGATCGTAAACTCACGATGAGTGCCATGGTGGTGCATGCGCACCGCCAGGCACGAGCCGCGAGAGCGATGCTCCGGCCCGTGTTGACATCCCGATTACCACTGCGCACTAAACTTGGCATATACAAGTGCTATATCCGATCTAGGCTTACGTACGCGGCGCCAGCATGGTATGCTCTGGCGGCGGCCACGCAGCGCAAGCGTCTTCAGGCCCAGCAAAACCTCGCCCTGCGAGAAATCACAGGAGCGGGGCGCTACGTCCGGAACGCGGTGATTGCGCGCGACTGCAGGCTGGAGTCGCTGGATGAGTTTGTGATCCGGTTGGCGCGTGTTATGTATAACCGCGCCGACAATGGGCCACATCCTCATCTAAGGGGGATAGCGCCGCTGCACGCGCGCCCCCTGAAGGCCGACCGCTCCCTAGAGAGCTGTTGGACCTTCTTCCCCCCCGACCATCTGGGGGGAATTAGCGACTAACGGCTAGTAGAACCGCGCGCGCCTACCGCGTGCGCGACGATCGACTGGCTCCCACGCTCAACAGCGGGGAAGTCACCGACGGGGTTTACCCCTGGAGCAATTGCCCGGATAGAGGGGATCTCCCCTAATTCCGAATTCCCTCAGCGCAGGAGCGCCTACAGCGCCGCGTGAGAGGAGGAAGGGTCTGTCTGAAGAATCCCCACCGTATGTCAAATTCCACACTGTAAGACCAAATTTAAATGGAAACAATTTTCATGCATGTCCTCTTCCCTGTACAATAAATTTAATAAAAAACTAAACATTTATCCACTGACTAGGTTCAAAATGAAACGTTTAATTACAACATATCTATTAGACTTAAATTACGAGGAAACTGAGCTAACCATTTATTCTACCAATATATAGCAGCAACCTTCCAACCATACATGCAGAATACGCACGCGCACACGCACACACACTTACACACACACACACACGCACCCACACACACACGCACCTACACACACACACACACACACACACACACACACACACACACACACACACACACATACACACATACATACACACACACACACACACACACACACACACACACACACACACACACACACACACACACACAAACACACACATTAATAGTGAATTGTATGTATTGTCCATAATATCGTGTTACCTAACTGTTCTAAAATGTATTTTGTTGATGTACACTGTTTTTGTCTCGGTGGATGAGCGGAGTACCTGTAACACAGGTCTTGGACCTAGCACAGGGCTCTTGCGACTAGCGTTTGTGAATATTGTGTTTATTCAATAAAATATTTTTGATTTTTGATTTTTTGATTTTTGAAATTAAGTTATCAACTGGCGCGGGACGAGCGGGTGGTCAACGGCAAGCGCTGATTGATTGCTGCGACCCATTGACGTCCCACTGCTGGGCATGGGTCTCCCCCACAGACACTTCTGCGGGAGGTCTGGAGCATACTCCACCACGCTGCTCCAATGCGGTTTGGTGGAGGAATTAGTGGTCAATCCAGTGAATCACCAATCACATTGAATCGACACGAGCCATTGGGCTATGGACGCTAAAAAAGTTTAAATGCATGATATTTTAGATATCATTGACGAATTTGCACTGAGAGCAGAGACTGATATAAACGGTGATATATAAAATGATAATAATAGATGTGTGCTAACGATCAGAGCCGCGACATCAATGGGAGACTCCGAATAGATTCGTCATTCCCGCGGTGATGTGGTGATGTCAGCGCCCAAGGCTCCCCAGAAATACTCGCTTGAGGACAGCGTGGAACACCGGGAGTGTGCGATACAAATACACGTGACATCACGAACATCTTCAGGAATAGACCCGATTGGATATCAGTGTGGTTTCCAATTCCTTACGCTGAGTCCGGGCTTTTCTCTGATGTTGGCTGTAGCATATGTAACACAGTTTTTGTATGCTTTACTCCCAGTTATGTTTAAGTCTCGCTGCGACCCATAGACGTCCCACTGCTGGGCACGGGTCTCCCAAAGACTATGCTGCGGGAGGTCTAGAGGCTTAACGACTGTTTCCAGCATTGAAAACAACCGGGACCGACGGCTTTACGTGCCCCTCGAAGCACGGTAGCGTCCACGAAATTTTGACTAGCGGTCCCCATCCACAAACCGACCGCGCCCGTTGTTGCTTAACTCTTTCAATCACATTGAATCGACGCGAGCCATTGGGACGCTACTAAAATTTGCAGTAGACTCACAGGATATTAATCCCCTGTGAATCTACTGCAAATCTAATAACTGTATTTATTACTGACTAGTGGACGCCACGAATTACACATAACAATAGTTTAGTTTACACCTAGTAATATTATAAAGCCTATGTCACTCAGTGAAGATGCAGCTTTCTAATGGTGAAAGAATTTTTAAAATCGGTCCAGTAGTTTTTGTGTGAAAACATTACAAACAAATCTTTCCTCAGATATTGTGCAGTAACGTGTAACCGTGACAAATTCAAATACACAGAGCCTCACCTGGATATAATATTTCACCATAAATACGTGATGAGTTCTCTAACAAACGCGATACGATACGACGCCAAGAATTGCTTAAACATATTAAAAATGCAAGCATTGCACGTAGCCGCGGGCACGGTGCACGGGCGCCGCGACGGTCCGTATTACATTACATTACCAGCATATGCAGAGCTAACTTAGACTTATTACTGTATGCGTTTCTTGGGAGATTTTTCACGTCAAATTCAGGGCTTATGCAGTCAGATGTGCGGGGATGTAGGTCATAGCTAAGCGGTTCCGAACTCAAGGTGTGGCCTCACTGTAGGGGTGAAGAGGAGGGTTTTAAGCATTTATTCTGCTCCTAGTTGCTGAAATTCCACAATCTATTTCCAGTGGTTCAGACTACTTGTGGAACAAACAAGTATACAATACAAAATACAATACAAAAATACTTTATTGTACACCATAAAGACAGTTACATACAGGTAAACGAATAAAAACATGTAGGTGAAACAATTGGCGATCTCATCGCTTAGAGCGATCTCTTCCAGACGACCAACTATTATAGTATTAACTGGTTAAAACGTTATTTTATAAGTTTTTATCATTTAACTGTAAGTATCGCGTACTGTACTATAACTATATCACCATATGTATATGTTGAGGCGCTTACCACACTCGTATCGAGAGCAAACCCGTAATCAATAGAGCACAAATAAATGGGTCGAGTGGGATAACCAGAAGTGGGCATCTGAGCAGCTTGAAGAGGCTACAGAATATAGAAGGAATTAAAATAAATGATAATTTCCAATAACGAATCTTGCTCTAAAAAAATATTATAAGATCATCAAGTTTTGAAGTGATTGGTTAAGTTTATTTAATTATGCAGTACTTTTAACTTTGATTTATTTTAAAAGCTTTTATTTAACTTCACTCGTATGTATGTATGTATGTATGTCCTGGAATCTTGCAATCAATATTTCACCCACTTCCACTGAAGCTATCGAGCTGAAATTTGGCACACATATTTGGTTCCGATGACAATGCACGAAAATAAAAAAAGTTATAAAAAGCTTATTTTTTAAAAACCTAATTCATTTTATTTATAATATTATTTTTATACAGCTTAAAAAGTAATACTATTTAATAGTAATAATAACTCTGTTGATTAGATTCCAAATAAACAGGAAATAATCGCTCTGTTAAAGAAATTGCGATTATTTCAAATCGCTTTTTACAAGCTTTTATTTTATGAAATCGCTCGCACTCCCGCCACACCACTTCAAGTGTAGCAAGCCGGTTTATTATACTTAGCAGCGAGGTGTTGGAGAATTACTGCATCTCCTCCACCCACATAAATATACTAAATCTTACTTATATTACCCTCATACTTACGTTAACCCACATTTTATAATGCGGTTATGAGGAGCTATGCTTAGCTTTAGATTTTGGGTCAGAACAGTAGATATATTGATAAGGGGAAATAGATCTTCGATTAATCTGTCTATTGGGAGTTGCTACATATAACATAATACATCACATCACATCACATAGCATTTCGCCTTTATTTTCCCGAAGGGGTAGGTAGAGGTGTGTATACACTAACTCTTCATCAGTTAAGTTAAAGGTCCTATGTAATAGGTGGTGAGCCTTTTGCCATACATCATCACAACCCTCTCTTTATCCCCCTGGTGGGCTCGGGTCTCCTCACAGAATGGGAGGGATTAGGCCTTAGTCCACCACGCTGGCCAAGTGCGCATTGGCAGACTATTGCCATACACCTAGCACAAATCCAGACTCGAAGCTGCTACCGGGCATTTCAAGTTATAAAAACCCAATAGTTGTTGCCCGATCCGGATATCGAATCCAGGACCTCTAGCTTACAGAAATGTAACTTGGTACCTTAGCGGTGGTGCTCCGGGCAAACTAAATAGAACTCTTATAGGCTCTACCACCTAAAAGAAGCGCAAAAATAAAATAACGTGAACAGAAGACATTAAAAATGAAATGTCCTCAACAAACCCCACACAAGAGTACCGGAAACGCCTGAATAATTTTTTTCTTTTAATGGATACCATAATGTATCTGTTGGGACTCTCTACCCTCGCCATGAATGTTTGATGCTCGCCATTATTTAGAGAACAACCCTTTGCTCCCACGTATTTAAGAGAAAGGTTTACGTATTGAAGAAACATTAGTAAACATAATTTTTCTTTGAACAAGAAATCGTTTATATGACGTACACAATATACATTGCGTACAAAATACGCTTTCGATAAACATGTGAAAATTAAGAATATATTAAATGCAACCGATTTTGCGCTCTATTGCTATGGGGTACAGACTAAAATTGAATGAATACGCTTGGTGTAACACTTGGCGGTACGTTTGGCGTAACACTTGGCGTAACACTTGGCCTAACACTTGGTGTAACACTTGGAGGTGCGAATGGCGTAACGGGATGTCGTCACACTATTTCGTGTGTGTTGGCATTCATCGATTTATAGGACGTTATCAAAAACCTTCGTCACGTCAAAACCTGAAAGTAAACGTGGAAGCTAGCACGCGAAGAACCCTTTGAGTTCTTGATAATCCTATCAAAACATTATTCATGGCCTCAATCGAAGTTTTAATGTAACATTATGGTAATTTCACGAAAATTCTGGAAGGTTCCATTAATAAGTATGTAAAGTTGTTTTTCTTATGGGCTCCGTGTAATATAAAGTTTTAATCGAGTCTGCTCGTAAAAAATAATATTCTAATTTTTTTTCTTCTGAATAATGTAATGTTATACATGGAAAGAGATTGTATGAGGGTGGAATATTAAAAACGGAATTAAGATCACATCATAATTCTGATGGCGATTCCATAAGCCTGCGCTAACGCCATTTTATTACCAAGACTATTAACAAACTTTTATGCTAGATAATGTCAGTGACATTATCACTTCAGTCTGGGATTGAAGAGTTTAGTTTGACTGACGGACTAAACAAGTATCTTCTACGTGTGTTTACGATTTACCTGAACGGATTGACTGAGTAGTTAAAGAAGGGTTATTAGGGTTAGAATTGGGTTTATTTAAACATGCTTTTCTATGAAAGACGTACTATTAGTACATCGTTTCTGTTTACGCTACAAAATGTTTTATATTAGACTAGTGGACCCCTGCAGTTTTGTTTGCGTGAAATACAATATATTGTGACAGTATCAAAGCATGCCTACTGCGAAATATTATTCATCTATACTAATATTATAAAGAGGAAAGATTTGATTGTTTGTTTGTTTGCATCGAATAGGCTTCAAAACTACTGAACCGATTTGAAAAATTCTTTCACTGTTGGAAAGCTACACTATCCCCGGGTGACATAGGCTACATTTTATTTTGGAAAAAAATAGGGTTCCGTAAGATATTTGGGTTTTTCGGACACAAGGTGTAAAAAATCAACCAGAAAAGTTACTTATTTTGCGTACGCTGCCTACACTATAAAAGATAGAACCATAAAATGTTCTAATTAATTGTAGATCTTATAAATATCTATAAAAAAGTCCGCGACACACTATACCTATCTATGTCGAGTGAGGCACAACAACCATTTTTTTATCTTGAATTTTTTTTGGACTACATTTTCAGTTTATGTAGTAATATTTGGTCTTTGAATGATTAAAATTGGACGTTTGGTTTTGAAGTGTCTGTCTGTCTGTCTGTTTCGCTTTCACGCCAAAACTACTGAACCGATTTAAATGAAATTTGGTACACAGTCTAGAGCCTGACAAAGGACATAGACACTTTTTAATTGGAAAAAAGTGTTGTAATGGGTTGAAAAGGGAGATGAAAGGTTGTATGAAAGTATTGTCATTTTCAGAACTAGAAGCATAAAACTTAAATTTTAGGCTGTTGATAAGGTATAATCCTTACTAATCCTATCCTACTAATATTATAAAGGGGAAAGTTTGTATGTATGTATGTATTTATGGATGGATGTGTGTTACTTTTTTTCACGTAAAAAGTACTGAATGGATTTTAATGAAACTTTACAATAATATAGCTTATACATCAGAATAACATACAGGCTAAAATTTATAAAGATATTGTGTGAATTGTCCAAAATATGACGATAAGTGTCAAGTAGGTAAGTAGGAAAAAATCTACCATCTGCGAGCTATTCTGGCGTGCGCTGCCAAAACTACTGGACCGATTTCAAAAATTCTTTCACCATTAGAAAGCTGCATCTTCACTGATTGACATAGGCTATATAATATTACTAGGCGTAAACGAAACTATTGTTATAATCTATATATGTAAAATAAAGTCGTGTTAAATTTTTATTTTTTTAGTAACCTGACGCAAATAGGGTTTATGTGTGTGTATTATAATTTTGATTTTTATATAAAATACCCGTGCGAAGCCGGGGCGGACCTCTAGTAAAGTATATAATAAAATATGGGCCAGAATTCGTCGCGTTCGTGAGGACATCCTAGCAAAGTTTCATCGCAAACTGACGTACTTACAATTTTGTATGTATACTAAAACTAGTGGACGCCCGCAGCTTCGCTCGCGTACAATTAAACCCAATAACGACGTCTACCCGTCTAACGACTTCAAAAACGGAAAAGTTTCATACTAACTTTGCACCCCCGTTTTACCCCCTTAGGGGGTGAATTTTCAAAAATCCTTTCTTAGTGCTCCCCTACGTTATAAAAGGAACCCCTGTGCAAAATTTCAAGTTTCTAGCCCTTATAGTTTAGGCCCTGCGTTGATATGTCAGTCAGTCAGTCAGTCAGTCAGTCAGTCAGTCACCTTCTCCTTTTATATATATAGATTATAGAGAGCAAACTAAAATATTAGCAACTAAGTTCGCTTCGCTGCTCGCTGCGACCCATAGACATCCCACTGCTGGGCGCGGGTCTCTCCCACAGACACGCTGCTCCAATGCGGATTGGTGGAGGGGTTAGTGGCCAACCCAGTGTCGAATGTTCTCAAGCCACCCGAAGGGTCGTCGACAAGGCTTAACGACTGTTTCCAGCATTAAAAACAACCGGGACCGACGGCTTTACGTGCCCTCCGAAGCACGGTAGCGCCCATGAAATTTTTGCCACTAGCGGCCACCCATCCACAAACCGACCGCGCCCGTCGTTGCTTAACACTTTCGATCACATTGAATCGAAGCGAGCCACTAGTAGACCAGTCTCGATAGCTTTTAAAACAAAAAAAAATAGTAGTAGAAAATAACCTATTACAAAAGGAGGAGAGTATTATAAACATTAAAGGAAAAATAAATTCCGGGAGATCTGAGGTAGGGAACGGGAAGGGGGGGGTGTTTAAGGGGAAAAAACGGTTTATGTCGATTTCCGGCAAAACTAAAAGTCCTATGGAAAAAAGTCAAATAACAAAGTTGTAGACAGTAAAAAGATCTAAAACTTTTGTATTTACACTTTTTTCACATAACCTCAAAATGTATGTGAAAAGTTCAAAAAACCAAGTTTTTGGTTTTTTATTTTTATCTTTTACAAATAATTTTTCTTTTTCACGAAATTTGGTGAAAATTTACCTTTTTATGTCCCAAATACGCTGTAATTTATTTGATTAGAAATATTTATTTTTTCAACCTTATTTTGAATTAATATCGAAAAAGAACCCTAATTTTCAATCGAAAATTCACCCGTCAAAATATCAGCTTTTTTCAAAAAGTTGGTATGCTTTCTGTTCGTTGAAACTTCTACTTTCCGATGGTGAAAAAAAAAATATATCTTACTGTAGTAAATCTTCTCAGAAAATGCAATCTTTAATTACTTCTTTTCCTTCCTTTGCTTTTTTTTGTCTTACACATATACATTTTTTACATCATTATTCACTTTTTATAGATTTTTAATATATTTATTTATTTTAAATAATATTTATATATTTTTAACAAAACTTTTTACGGACTTTTTATAGATTTTTAATATATTTATATATTTTAAATAATATTTATATATTTTAAATATATTAAAAATCTATATAAAGTGTATAGTGATGTAAAAAATGTATATGTGTAAGACAAAAAAAAGCAAAGGAAGGAAAAGAAGTAATTAAAAATTGCATTTTCTGAGAAGATTTACTACAGTAAGATATATTTTTTTTTCACCATCGGAAAGTAGAGGTTTCAACGAACAGAAAGCTTACCAACTTTTTGAAAAAAGCTGATATTTTGACGGGTGAATTTTCGATTGAAAATTAGGGTTCTTTTTCGATATTAATTCAAAATAAGGTTGAAAAAATAAATATTTCTAATCAAATAAATTACAGCGTATTTGGGACATAAAAAGGTAAGTTTTCACCAAATTTCGTGAAAAAGAAAAATTATTTGTAAAAGATAAAAATAAAAAACCAAAAACTTGGTTTTTTGAACTTTTCACATACATTTTGAGGTTATGTGAAAAAAGTGTAAATACAAAAGTTTTAGATCTTTTTACTATCTACAACTTTGCCATTTGACTATTTTCCATAGGACTTTTAGTTTTGCCGGAAATCGACATAAACCGTTTTTTCCCCTTAAACACCCCCCCCCTTCCCGTTCCCTACCTCAGATCTCCCGGAATTTATTTTTCCTTTAATGTTTATAATACTCTCCTCCTTTTGTAATAGGTTATTTTCTACTATTATTTTTTTTCACTTTTTATTATTTTTAAAGGCTTCTGCACTGGTCTATAGGCTATGGACGCAACTAAGTTATAACAGATCAATTGTCAATGTCACGGTCTTAATTAATAATGTTGAGATTGTAGTGTCGGGCGCACGGTTCGGTTCAACGACTGCTATTCTCATGTTACGCCAAGAACATCTAAAAAAAACAGGCAAATGCGAGCCAGACTCGCGCACTAAGGGTTCCGTACCATTATCTATACAAAACAGCAAAAAAATCATGTCTATTGTATGGGAGCACTTACATTTTTACTGTTTCAATTATTTTGTATTTTTTTATAACTATATAGCGGCAACAGAAATACATCATCTGTGAAAATTTCAATTGTCTATCTATCACGGTTCATTATATACAGCCTGGTGACAAACGGACAGACGGACGGACAGACAGACGGACAGCGAAGTTTTAGTAATAATGTCCCGTTTTACCCTTTATGTACGGAACCCTAATAAAAAACACATCTGGTCAAAGCAACTTATAAGGTTTCCATCTCAGAAAGCTACGAGTACCTACTTTATTGTGTGAGAGAAAAGTTATTTTCTGAGAGTTTTAATATGGGTTTGTCATTTGACTTTGCAACGTGTTTCAAAGTTAGGTTTCAGGTCGAAGGTTTTAAGGGCTATTGTTAAAGTTTATGATTCGATTTTATAATTTCTATGGTTCAACTGCTTACTTCTATCGTCCTTTTGTACGGTAGAAGAGTGGTCTGTTGAATTATCTTTCTCTATATTCCCACATACCTACCACAGAAGATTTGAGAGGGTAGACTTATTAGGTACGATGTTATGGGGCGTGCCTGTTAAGCCCGGGTACAATTCCAAAGCTCCTAGCTACTACTGGGAATTTTATGTTAAAAAACAGAATAATGGTTTGCCTTACCCAGGAATCTACCACAAGACTTCTATCTTTGCTGTCACGCTCGCGACCTAGACAAACGAGGCAGTTATAAAAATCCCTGTGTTAGGCAGACTGGATTGAGTCAGCTGGGGAATTCAGAGAAATTGTTGAAATTGTTTGAAGGCATTGTTGGTTAGCGTTCTTTTGGAACTTTCATACCTAACTATGCTTCAAAGAGGATATGAGAGAGGAAAAGGGTTATTAAGCAGTTTTTTTTTATGGATACAAGATAGCAAACGAGCAGCACCACCCATCCGCTGCCGCTCATGACAACTGTGACTGACTTTGAACAAGACTCAATTAGGGACTGGGATGGTTAGTCCAATTAGTTGAGAGAGTTAATTTGAACATTAGTTGGTCAGTTCGTTAGTAGGTATGAGGACTGGGGACTATTAGTGATAGTTAGTCCTGTTAGTTGGTGTTAATAATAGTCCAGTTAGTACGACCACTACGTACCTCTAAGTTCTTTTAAATTCTTTATTTCTTACTGATAGTTCTAGAACGTTGACATCCCAAAAAGCGGTACAGCCCAGTGGCTATCGAACTCACCTCTCACTCGAGCGGTCCGGGTTCAAACCCCAGCGGCACGCACCAATGACTGCTACTTCGACACTGGGCACTGGTCTCCCCCACAGACTGGCTTCGGGAGGTCTAGAGCATACTTCACCACGCTGCTCCAATGCGGATTGGTCTAGATAACTTCACGTAGATACTATGCCATACTTTAAATATCACGAAAGCACCCGCCCTAAAAGTCCTTTATTTCAAACACGTCACAGGGCGAACAATATTTTACCCTCCAGAACTTCTGTCAAATAAGTCTGTACAGCGAATCGAAGAGACTGACGTCACCAAGTTGTCCTTCACGCTTGACCTCACATTCTTTCTCACCCCATCAACGACTCAAAGTGAACTAAACGGACTAACTATAGCTATATGAAACCATTTTGACGGAAACAAAATGTCTGCCTCGTGGGTCTAGTGGCGGCGCGACTGCTAAGCCAGAGGTCCTAGATTCGACCCCGGATCAGGCAATGTATTACCACAGTAAAGAAACGATTATCATTAGTTTTTTTATTTCTAACTGAGCTCGAAGTCTGAATTTGTGCCTGGGGTCCGGGTGCCTTTAAAAGGTTCCCTCGTAAAACAAAAAGGTCCCGTGACGGCCCGGTACTGCCCGGGTGAATACTTCATAATATTAGTCACTGAAATTATTGTACTGCTTATGATTTCAGCGGCGCGGTGACGGTAAAGTTGTAAGTGGCGGGTTCGAATCCCACTCAGGGCTGAATTGAAATTTGCAGATAAATATAATTTCACACTTTCCTGATTGATCTTGTGTCCGCTGCCATATAATCATTGTAAGATATGGCTTCTTCCCAAAATGGTGTTCACGTTATTTTATTCGTTCGTCGGGATTTCGTAGTAAAGCGAGGCATTGAGAGGGCTGTCACAAAAACGAAGCGCTCAGTTTTATTATTATTGTACTTACATTATTTATAAACTGTCACCTATCTACTGACATATTATGGAAACAGCAATGTCAGAAATAAGTGATATACATTTATACATGATATGTATTTTTATTGCTAAAGATGACGCGCCCTGAGATTTATATTGACTTACAAGACTGCATACAATTATTGTTTAAAAATATTATTTTAATTTTGAATAGACTAATTTAACCGAAGAGCTGGCAGCTACCTCGGACAAAGAATAAGTCTTGCTATTCAAAGGGGGAGCGCTGCCAGTGTCTTCGGAACCTTGCATAAAGGGACTCCTTTTAATAATATATTTTAATTATTATTTTGTATTTTTTAAGGTTTCTTAGTTTAAGGTTCATTATTCCTCTTTAATTAAATTGTTATTATTACTATACAAATATTAATAAACTTAATTTATAGAATAATTTACACATAAAAAATCGAGTCAAATACAAGAAAAATTGTGATAGCATCCTTAGTAAAATTACAAAGGAAATTCCTAATATAAATTCTCGACGTACTTATATTTTTCAAGCTGGGCGCTTATTGATGAGTGGAAAATTTTTAAAAATTAAATTAACAGTTCTACTGGGAATGTTTCCACTATGAACTACGATCAAACAGTATTTAGTCGGCTTTGGTTTAATAAGAAAAAGGCCTATGTCACGCAGTGGGCTTCTAAAGGCTGATGGATATATAACTAAAGAATATGGCTAACAATTCAAAGTTGTCTTTATATTATGAAGAAAAAGAGCTTACTTACTGTATAACTTTTGATATATTTTTTTTTATTTCGTGCTACTAAATTGTTTTGAAATTAGACACATCATCATGCTGAATCATCATCATTACAACCCTTTCTTTGTCTCACTGTTGGGCTTGGGTCTCCTCTCAGAATGGGAGGGATTAAGCCTTCCACCACGCTGGCCAACTGCGGATTGGCAGACCTCAGATGCTTTCGAGAACATTATGAAGATCTGTCAGGCATGCCGGTTTCCTCGCGATGTTTTTCTTTACATTTACAGCAGGTGACATTCTATTGCATTCTATTAAATATTTTCTATTTCTATTTCTATAATACTCAGATTTTAATTCGCACTGGAGCAGCGTGGTGGTGTATGCTCTAGAGCTCTAGCAGCTGTCTGTGGGGGAGACCCGTGCCCAACAGTGGGACGTCTATGAATTTGAGCCAATGCTGAGACGGGTGTAGAGCCCGTATTATCCCTGAAGTGTACACAGGTTCTACCACCTTTGCTATGTAGCTGTCCTAAACGTTTGCTTGACCGAAGAACACACGTCAGGAAAACTTAAGCAACTGCCTCAAGTTGTGCTGCATCACGTACAATGTATTTCGATGTCCAATTTCATAAAGTGGTCCATATTTGCATTTAAATTCCGCTGTACTGCAGAACCTTACGTAACACCAGTTAGAGGGTAGACTAGGTTAGCAGACTTCAGGTTTTAGGTAGAATAGAAACAGACATAACTATATAACTATCTTAATCGTTATCATACTTATCTTTTCTTAACAATGCAAATGGCGTAGATGCAGCAATTTATTTATGTGTATAAGGTAGCAAACGAACCTGCAGCAATGCGCATCCACCGCCTTGACAACTATGATTGACTTTGAAAATAAATCAAAATGATATAAATATCTCCGACATTCTCACACACGGCTATCTGACCCCAAAGTAGGCGCGAGCTTGTAATATGGGTGTCAGAGATATACGTACATTGATATTTTTATATACATACATAAATAGATAATATTAACACCCAGGCACAAAACAAATACAAGTGTTCGTCACACGAATATTTTTCCTGAGTGGGATTCGAACCCACGGCCCCTGGCGCAAGGCAAGGTCACTACCAACGCCAACAAGCCCTTCAAATGTCCTATGTTCTCTATTATTTGTTTAAGTAGCGGGAAACGTGGGTAGCGTGGGAGTTACGCTGGGCTGTGTGGGATTTTCACCCACCTGTGAGCTTGGTTAGGGGCGGCGGGATATCTATTTTAATGCACCCTTAGACGGCTGGCTCCAGACATATGCTGCGTCGTCTGCCGCGTGGTTACTGGAAGGTCGGTTCGAGCTCCCACTCGTCCTGCCAGCAACCCCAGAAGCCCCCTTTTGCCCACTGCTGGGCACGGATCTACCCCACAGACACTGCTGCGGGAGGTCTAGAGCATACTGCACCACGCTGCACCAATGCGAATTGGTGGAGGGGTTAGTGGCCATCCTAGTGTCGAATGTTCTCAAGCCACCCGAAGGTCTTCGACAAGGCTTAACGACTGTTTCCAGCATTGAAAACAACCGGGACCGACGGCTTTACGTGCCCTCCGAAGCACGGTAGCGTCCATGAAATTTTGCCCCTAGCGGTCACCCATCCACAAACCGACCGCGCCCGTCGTTGCTTAACTCCTTTGATCACATTGAATCGACACGAGCCATTGGGCTACGGACGCTGCTACTTAGGGTATGCTACGGTAGTCGTAGCATTATTAAGCCTTAAGCCCCAAAAAGCATTGACTATCTATCTATCGTAACTAACGATCGATAGATAGGTAGTTCAAGCTTCTTGTAGTCGTACATTATTTAGTTTTATTTCATATAAAATTTATTTAATTATTTATTTGTCTTACCTTAAATATATTTTATATCCATTAAAACATAATCTTCCGCAAAAAATAACACAAAAGGTAAAACAAATAAACGTTTGAAACATTGTTTGAGCGAGGCGTCTCGAGCCTGCAAACAATATTGTGTATTAACGTCCCGCCGGTAACTCGCCGGTATTTTATTAATTATTTATTTAATTACATTATACACATCGCTCGCTCGCTGCGACCCATAGACGTCCCACTGCTGGGCACGGGTCTCCCCACAGACGCAGCTGCGGGAGGTCTAGAGCATACTCCACCACGACATAATAATAATCATATAACTACATAATCCTACATAATCCTTTCTTTATCCCACTGTTGGGCTCTGGTCCCCTCTAGGAATGAGAGGGGTTAGGTCGTAGTCAATTAAGCTGACCAAGTGCGGATTGGCAGACTTCACCTGACGTTGAGAACTTTGTCGAGAAGTGAATCTTTCAGGGATACACTTTCAGGGGTTCACTTTTGCTGCGCGCGTATTATATATCTACTAGTGGACGCCCGCAGCTTCGCTCGCGTAGAGGAAACATTTGTTTGTAATGTTTTCACGCAAAAACTACTGGACCGATTTCAAAAACTCTTTCACCATTAGAAAGCTGCATCTTCTCTGAGTGACATAGCCTATATAATATTACTAGGTGTAAACGAAACTATTGTTATGTCTAATTCCACGCGAGCGAAGATGCGGGCGTCCACTAGTTAACAATAAAAGAATGAAAATAAAATTAAAGGCTCTAAAGCGAGATTAAATTTTAAAATAGATGAGCTTAATATATAATGGATTGTGAAAAATGGGGAAAGGAAGTGATTGACTTGATAACAAGGAAAAGAAAAACAAGGACCGTGAGAATGACGGCGGGATAATTTTTCAGATTAGAAAAATTATTAACGGCAGGAATCAGGAAATAGTATATTTCGCTACAAGTGCGGAAAGCCTGTCATTGCAAAGAGTTCCGACAAATGTCTACCCGAGCCGAAGGCGAGGGTTGACAGTCGGAACAAGTTGCAATGACGGTTCCGCACGTGTACTGAACAACTATTTTTAATATAGTTGCGAAAAAATGAAGCAATTTAATAAAATAATAAAAACACAAACTAAACTCGCAAAGAACATTTTTGGAAAATGGCGCCAACCGTAAAAGAATACAGAGTATTGCAGATATATTTTTTTGTTTTCTTCTCCCATTCTGGGTAGGCAAAGGGAACTATGCCCATACAGCCAAGTCTTCAGTAGAATTTTTTTATTGACATGAAATTTAATGCGGTGAAATGAAGTGAAACCTAACCTAACTCATTGAATCAAATCATTAAATCTGATATTGAAACAAATGAGTAGCTTTTTTTTAGGAATATTTGCATGAATCATAAAAACTTCTATGAATATTTTTTTTGTAAAAACTTCGTGGTTGGTTTTTTCTTTTTAATAGACATTATTTTGACAGTTGGGAAAGAGAACGCACGAGTTCGGAAAAGGTAAAGAAAAAGCACGAGTGTGTAATAGCTCACTTCCCGAACGCTAAACGTCCCTGTAATACGCCACTTTTTGAGCAACTGTATTAAAATAGTATATTTCGCTACAAGTGCGGAAAGCCTGTCATTGCAAAGAGTTCCGACAAATGTCTACCCGAGCCGAAGGCGAGGGTTGACAGTCGGAACAAGTTGCAATGACGGTTCCGCACGTGTACTGAACAACTATTTTTAATACAGTTGCGAAAAAATGAAGCAATTTATTAAAATAATAAAAACACAAACTAAACTCGCAAAGAACATTTTTGGAAAATGGCGCCAACCATAAAAGAATACAGAGTATAGCAGAGATTTTTTTTTGTTTTATTCACCCATTCTGGGCAGGCAAAGGGAACTATGCCCATACAGCCAAGTCTTCAGTAGAATTTTTTTATTGACATGAAATTTAATGAGATGAAATGAAGTGAAACCTTACCTAACTCATTGAATCAAATCATTAAATCTGATATTGAAACAAATTAGTAGCTTCTTTTTAGAAATATTTGTATGAATCATAAAAACTTCTATGAATTTCTTTTTAGTAAAAACTTCGTGGTTGGTTTTTTTCTTTTTAATAGACATTATTTTGACAGTTGGGAAAGAGAACGCACGAGTTCGGAAAAGGTAAAGAAAAAGCACGAGTGTGTAATAGCTCACTTCCCGAACGCTATACGTCCCTGTAATACGCCACTTTTTGAGCAACTGTATTAAAAAATTATTTACGCACCGGAGTGACTTTAAGCTTCCACTTGACAGATACATCAAAAATAAAATGTTACGAATGAAATATGTAAAGGCTTTATTCCGTCACTTAAACCTTATATTGAAAATTTGCCTATTCCGTACCAGCATAATACTTATACGTGAAGCAACAACCACTATTTACCAATATTACGTGGACTTCGTTGTACGTAACTGGGAGTTAAAGTTTATATGGAGAAGTGTATAAAACTAACATTTTTGTTTGATTATAGAATTGCATACCCATTCTACATTCTTTACATAGTCTATGCGGCTGATTAACTAACTATTACTCTGTAGTCTTTGCCCGTGCCCTCTATCTTGTCTCTCCGCTTGCTACCTCCATGTACGCGCCTCATTATTCCGTTTGTAATTAATATAATTACCAATAACTAGTCTCAGTACCTAATTCCACCTTTCATTGCGAATAACCTGCCTAACAATTTTTATTTAATAAGCATTAAAATACATTTAGTTAATAGTAAGATAACATTTTAAAAAATTTAAAAATACATTGAATTAATAACAGAAAACATTACACACTCTATCATTGGATTAACACGCAACATATTCAATAGTTGGTTACCTGGATACGATGGCACGTTATTTGTCACATGTCACATTGAACATTGGTTTGGATTAAGACTATGATTTAAATTCTGTTTTAGCTTAAGGATCAATTACTTCCATAGATTAGATATTAATGGTCTTTGACAATAAAACCTTAATATCGTTGAAAATTTAAAAAAAATAATTATGGTCGAATATCGACAACTCGGCGACTACTACTTAGTTATTTTAAATATGACTATAGTCCATTAACACTCATACTGTTTCGCTCACGGCTCAACCAATCCAATTGGAAATTCGGAAAGATCTCCCATCAAAAGAAAATTCGTTCTGAATAGGAGAGTAATATTTTATGTGGAAACATTTCGGCGGGTCTCATCACGCATACTTCTAGACGCAGTAATAACAGAAGGTCGAACCGCACGGATATAAAACTATTAAAATTGGAACGGATATAAAAATATCCAGCTGACGCTATCGAGAATACAACCAAACGATAATAATAATAATTATGACTTACGTTTCGTTTCGTGCTACAAAACTACAATCCAAATGCACTACACAACACAATTTCGCGCCAAATACACGTTATCTTTTAATCACACACAGATGGTCTGAGGTTTCGTACACTCGCGGGCTCGTTCGCTACGTCGCGCGCGACCGCTCCGTCCGGCGGTCGAACCGATACTGTGGCTCCGTTCCCCGGGAGGCGCGTACGGGGGTGGTTCCTAGCTTCGCGCGTGCTCTTCGGGTCACCAGAATTCGGTAAATACAAGCGTTCTGAAGTGTTATGCCCTAGATAAGTCTCCTTTAAGTATTACATTTTGACCATGCTGTGACGTTGGTTGCTGGAGCTTTGAAAGCTGCGTTGCTTTGGGGATTTGACTGAGTGACCTTGGACTTTAATGAGCAGGCGCTTATTTTTTATTTATTTATTTAAAGTTTCGTAAAACCTTAAAGGTTATAAAGGGCACACATAATGCCATATGGCATTTTCTTCTAGTTAAACCGGGTGTTGGTTAGAATGCTATGACAGGTAAACAAAATAGAAGTAAAACATTAAAAATAATTAAAAAAAAAAAGAGAAAAATTAATCCGCGTACATAAAATACTCAATGCAGTTGATAAAATCTGATATATATAAATGAATATAAATTTAAGCTTACACTATCAAACATTTTTTATGGAGGTTTAGTTTAGTTAAGATAGCAAACGAGCTTTCAGCACCACCCATCCGCTGCCGCTTATTATTGTGTAATGTACTTGTTATGTTTATTGGGTTTCTGGCAATTTATTTAGTAATTAGAATAGCAAACAGGCATATAGCTCGACAAATAAATTACGCCCGAATTAATGCTACTGTTCGTCTTAAATTCATGGGAAATCCTATGTTTAATTTTACCAATTGTTTTCACACTCGACTGCTACTGAAAAATTTTATGGATTAAAGATAGCAAACGAGCTTGCAACATTTCCGCCCATGACAAATGTGACTGACTTTCAATAAGACTCAAATAGGGACTGGGGTGGTTGCTCCAGATAGCTGAGATACCTAATTAATTAGAGCATTATTTAGTTACTGTTGGTCTGTTCGTTAGTGGACTTGTGATAGTTAGACCTGTTAAAGGTGTTAGTAGAGTCCAGTTAGTAATTACATATTATAAAGAGTCTCAACAACCCTTTCTTTGTCCCACTGTTGGGCTCGGGTATCCTCTCAGAATGGGACGTTTACGGGACCTTAGTCCACCACGCTGGCCAAGTGCGGATAGGCAGACTTCACATACATATGAGAACATTGTGAAGAACTATCAGGCATGCAGGTTTCCACACGATGTGTCCTTCACCGTTACAGTAAGTGACATTTAATTTCATAAATCGCACATAACTTAGAAAAGTCATTGATGCGTGCCGCTTGGATTTGAACCCGGACCGCTCGAGTGAGTTGAATAGCCACTGGGCTGTCACCGTATTCACAACAACGTATCAAGCATGTGTACTGTGTGTCTAGAACCTTCGGTCCCTGTACGCAGATTCTGCCAGGGCTCCCGCGAATAAACTTTATTTCCAGCTCCAGATGTAGAGCAGATAACGCAATCCTAATGAGTAAAGTTGTTGCTGTTGATTTTATCTTAATTAGATTTCTCGGAACATCACGGTAGAGGGCGCCGTGGGTTGATCACAGAGTGGAGAATAACACTTTATTATGGTATCCCACTGCTGGGCGCAGGTACTTGTACTATTAAGTATTCTGTGGCGCAGGTCAGATTTATTTAATTTCTATTATCTATGGTGCTAGTGGACGCCCGCAGTTTCGTTCGCGTGGAATTAGACATAAAAATAGTTTCGTTTACACCGAGTAATATTGTATAGCCTATGTCACTCAGTTAAGATGCAGATTTCTAATGGTGAAAGAATTTTTGAAATCGGTCTAGTAGTTTTTGTGTGAAAACATTACAAACAAATCATTCCTCTTTATAATATTAGTATAGATTTTTTACTAACCTTTATCAATGTCATTACATTTTTTTACACAAAGATGCCATCAAGAAACTCAGTAGTTACTCTTTTCAAAATTTATAATTTAATAATTTGAAACAGGTACATTATTATAAAGGTTAAAATGGAGCTGGAGATACTTCACACCGAGGGCTTCTTTCGTTAAAGTAGTCATTTATTTTACGGAATACTTTATTACGGAGGTTTTGTTTAATGTTAGATTAAAATTTATTTTCTCATTTCCTATTTCAATTTTTAGCCAGTATTGCTGTGAATTTTACAGAGGCATAATATTGCATTTTTAACATAAAATTAATTAACTAGACATAACGTATCACGACAGTTTGTGTTGATATCTAGTTTTAATATCATACTATATTTATACATACATACTATATTTAATATCATATCATCATCATATATATACCATTTTCACTCGTTTTGGTTCTTTTTAAAAGTTTTTTTTTAATTTTTTTTTATTTAACTTCACACGTACTCGTACGTATCTATGTCCTGGAATCTTGCAATCAATATTTCACCCACTTCTACTGTAGCTATCGAGCTGAAATTTGGCACACATATTTGGTTCCGATGACCGTGCACGAAAATAAAAAAAAGTTTTAAAAACCTTTTTTTCTTAAAAATATTTAATAATTCATTATTTAGAAAAGTATGTGTAACCACAACATGAAACATTTCCAATGTACAAAAATAAGGGCTGTTTCAAGCGTTTACACGTGTGCCAAAATCCGACGTGTAGCGTGCTTTTAAGCCTCAAGATCGTGAGCACTTCATACTCGCTACGGCTCTACGGGCTCTACCATAGAATGTACTGACATGAATTAACACAGTATTCAAGTGCGCATTGTTCGTCTGGCTTCCACATCTCAATCGAGTGCCTAGGAATTAAATACAATACCTTTCAGGACTTGAATAGATTGTATTGTAGAGTTTCCCTTCCCTTTCCTTGTCTGTAATAATGGCTTTTGAGGCTTCACGGAGGCTCTATTTGGCGTAATAAATTCATTTTTACGTCTTTGATCTCGGAATTATCTTGAAAAATGCCAGAACATTCGAGGTAATCTTGATACGAAAATCTTCGTTTATGTTTTCATTTATTATTAAGTTTTTCTATATTGGAATTTCCAATAGATTTAAACTAGATTTGCGCCTGGTGTATGGCTTAAACATAACTGTGTAGAGTAGGAGTGCCTACGCCTACGGGAAAATACAGGAAAATACTATGTTATGTATGTTTTCAAGAGTACAACCTTAACTTTCACGATAGCATCTCAAACTCGGAAACTCCTCAAAACCCTTGCAACTGCAAACACACAAACAAATCTAAAGTAATTCAAATATCGATACGCAAATATTTGCACCGAACCGATTCGAACCCGGAACTTCAAACAGGGTCGGAAGGTAAATAATTCTGAGTATAATAAAGTAAGTTTTAAAGTCAAGTATTCAAGTGAGTCGGACGTTCAGAGACGACTTTTTATAAGTTAAGTCCTTAGCTTCTTTGTATATATCGATTCTGATATCAATTCAATTAATAATATAAAAAATTTATACTAATATTATAAAGAGGAAACATTTGTTTGTAATGTTTTCACACAAAAACTGCTGGACTGATTTCAAAAATTCTTTCACCATTAGAAAGCTGCATGTTCACTGAGTGACATAGGCTATATAATATTACTAGATGTAAACGAAACTATTGTTGTCTAATTCCACGCGAGCGAAGCTGCGGGCGTCCACTAGTAGATAATCTTTTGATAGGCAGTCTTATAGCTCATTTATTTTATTAATTATCTCTTTATTGTACACCAAGACATACAGGAACAATTACATGGAATAAAGATTAAAAACTACGTACTAGGTGGCTATTCATCATTATATATCATTATCTATCATTCTTATAGTCCAGTCTTAATCTTAACAGATACGTCGTTGGTCACAGATACGTTGCTACTGTACCTACAAACCCTTCTACCAAGCCTTAGTATCAATGCAGGTTCCACCAAAACTACAACCCTTAGCAGACTTCATATGCCTTCAAGAACATACTTTAGAACTCTTAGGCATGCAGGTTTCCTCACGATGTTTTCCATTCACAGGCTGACATAGTTATAATTTCTTATGTCGCGCATAACTTAGAAAACTTAGTGCGTCCCGCTTGGATTTGAACCCGCACCTTGAGTGAGAGGCGAGGTCGACAACCTCTGGGCTGTCACCGCTATTAATCTATGCTACCTGAATATTCAGCTAGCAAGCAACGCCGCGGGCCATAACCCTGTCGGTAAAAGTGAATATTTGATGCGGAACGGTTAAACAGATTTGGTGCGTGAATTAATAAGCTCCCGTTTAACTACTTCAAAGACGGGTTGAACTCGCTTTGAACCCAGCTTTGCTCGCTTATTATAAGCCCACTATCACCACGCCTGTATTTCGACGTAGGGTGAGGCAGATGTAAATACAATGTTCTTTATAAATATCGTTTCTTGCTCTATTTAGTTAGTTGTATCGGGCGTTACTATGGCTTTGAATGTGGTAGAGCCTATGGGGAACCAAATTGGTTTTATATAAAACCTATTTTGTTCCATATAGAGTTCGGTCGGGGCAGTACCACCGCCCGCCACGGTACCTAGAACAATTTTTTGATTTGAGACAGAACAAACACAAGTGTTCGTCACACGAATGATTGTCCTGAGTGGGATTCGAACCCACGACCTCTAGCGTAACAGGCAGGGTCACTACCAATTGCGTCAACGGATATAATGGTATAGAATGGTAACGGACCATTTCACGAAATATATGCCACTAGTGGACGCCCGCAGCTTCGCTCGCGTGGAATAAGACATTCACTAACTTCAAAAACGGCAAAGTTTCATACTAACTTTGCACCCCCGTTATACCCCTCTAGGGGGTGAATTTTCAAAAATCCTTTCGTAGTGCTCCCCTACGTTATAAAAGGAACCCCTGTGCAAAATTTCAAGTTTCTAGCCCTTTTTACAACCTAGTCTAAGGTTATGAAGAAGTCTAAATAAATAAATAAAAATATAATAAAAATAGGTCCGATGCTGCACAGCCAGTAGGCACATAAACAATTTAGTGTAAATGTAAACTGTATGCCGTAGTAGTTACGAATTTGTACGGAACAAAAGTTTTCCCGTGAATTCGGCGCCGGCCCTGCTCTACATTTTTTTGGACTTTTCTTATTTTACCCTTTCATATTTGCCGTCACAATGGCCGGGTTTTGTTTTGCCGTAGTAGATCATAGAGACAATTTTACCTTCGCTATTATTTATATATCTACAACTAGCTTTACACGACTCCGCCCGCGTTTTTTCGCCCCTCCACCAATCTGGAGTATGCTCTAGATCCCGGCTGTGGCTGTGAGTGAGACCCGTGCCCAGCAGTGGGTCGTCCATGAGTTGTAACACTTAACCATATAGTTAGCGCTGCAGTGCTGTGGAGAGTGCTTGAACTTCCACTCTGCGGTAGGGATTTGTTGGCCGACACACGGAATATAAAGCAACACAATTTAACACTAGTCGCTGCGACCCATAGACGTCCCACTGCTGTGCACGGGTCTCCCCCACAGACACTGCTGCGGGAGGTCTAGAGCATACTCCACCATGCTGCTCCAATGCGGATTGGTGGAGGGGTTAGTGGCCAACCTAGTGTCGAATGTTCTCAAGCCACCCGAAGGTCTTCGACAAGGTTTAACGACTGTTTCCACCATTGAAAACAACCGGGACCGACGGCTTTACGTGCCCTCCGAAGCACGGAAGCGTCCATACCCTAGCAGGCACTAATATTTCTCTGTAAAATAAATATCTGCTCCAACCGAGATTTGTACCCGGGATCAGGTTTGTCAGCCAAGACGATACTAGAATGTTCCATCTCTGAGTAACAAACCCCATGGTGAGTGAGCCGGGACTTGGAAAACAAAATCATCCCAATAGCTCATTAATTTTCATTACCCTGTAGCCTCCACAATATTTATTATATCGACCTTGTAGAAACTACAAACAAGTGAAACTTTAAGATTGCGCGCTTTTTTATTTGACGAGGGTCAGTTATCTATGGCTTAAACCACTTGAGGTTGTAACGTAGATGACATTGACTTGCCTCTTTTTCTGGGGGTTGTGGGTTTCTATTCAAGACCAATGACTTTTCTATGTTATGTACGATTTATGAAATAAAATTTCACGGTCATGGAAAATGTCGCGAGGAAGGAGGACTTAGGTTGAGTTCTCTTATTCTCGTTTATAACGTACATCAATGTATACTATACATACTGCCACTTGTACTACATAACAATGTATAATGTATAATACTCCCACATGTACCTACTATATAACAACTCCCACTACACTACTTTAGTAACTCCCACTTGTCCAAATTTACACCAAATAAAATAAAATAAAATGGAAGTGATTTACATGTCCAAAAAATAACAAAAAATCTGTGTTTGTATATATGTACCTCTAATTTAAAACTGAAATTAACTTGCCTGAAGTTAACTTGCCACTAGTAAACTATGCATCACACTTACATTAGGAGCGCCTATGCCAGAGTGCACACAATATTACCTAGCTACCTTCAATTAAATGACAATTAATTCAATTAAAACTTAACCTTAATTTAAACTGGGATAGTCTCAGTTGACATCACCTATCTAATATTTGTAATAGGTGGTGGGCCTATTACCATACACTGGGTGTGTACCGATAGGATGGACAGCTCAGCAGTCGTGGAGTGCCACCGAGTACAGCTAATTACGGCTAATGTGTGGAGGCATACAAGGCAGGCACGATACGATGCGACACGAGTTTTTTTAGGAAGGTGTCGCGAAAACGGCGGAACTTTTTGTGTCTGCCTCTCAATATGCTTTTTTCTTCACAATCCTTAAGATGGCTATCATAATGTCGCATTCTACGAGTGAAATTCCCATCTGAAATGTATATACCTATAGGCGTAGAGCCATCTGTTGCGCAAGATATAAACTAAATAATGACAATATTTGCTTTGTAGTTCAGTCAAGTCAATATTTGCATCAAGTATAGATGTCAGCACTGCTTCTTACATTTATTGATTTTAATAAAATAAATAATGATTAAAATAATTTGTAATAAATCATGTAACCACAGTTATTCGTAAGTAATAATCAAACTATATTATTATAAACTAGCTTTTACCCGCGGCTCCGCCCGCGTGGGAAGAGGGAATTAACAATGCCATCTGTTAACAACATCCGGAACTAAATATCTAGCAAATAACAAAACATCGATATCTTCCCATGGGGATGTTTTACCGCGGTAAAAAGTAGCCTACGTCACTCTCCACCCTCCTCACTATCTCCACACACAAAAACCATACCATATAATAGCTTCGTTGCGACGTGAAAGCCGGACAAACAAACAAACACACTTTCACATTTATAATATTAGTATGGATTGTTTGGTTTTATAATACTATATTATTATAATTTACTAGCTGACACGGCAAACGTTGTTTTGCCATATAAATAAATAAGGGTTGATCGTAGAAGGCTGAAAATTGAGGATTGTATGTTAAAAATTTTGTCTAAAAAATAAAAATAAAAATTTAGGGGTGGACTACCCCTAACATTTAGGGTGATGAAAAATAGATGTTGGCCGATTCTCATAGATACCGGATAAGCAAAAAAAATTTCATCAAAATCGGTCAAGCCGTTTCGGAGGAGTATGGCAACGAAAACTGTGACACGAGAATTTTATATATTAGATTTGTAATGTTTTCACACAAAACTACTGGACCGATTTCAAAAATTCTTTCACCATTAGAAAGCTACATCTTCACTGAGTGACATAGGCTATATAATATTACTAGGTGTAAACGAAACTAATGTTATGTCTAAGCTGCGTAGTGTAATATAAAAAAATATACCTACTGTAAATTTTTTTTTTTTTTTAAACTTTTATAACTTTTTTTTTTTCATGCATTGTCATCGGAACCTAATATGTGCGCCAAATTTCAGCTCGATAGCTTCAGTGGAAGTGGGTGAAATATTGATTGCAAGATTCCAGGACATGGATTCATACGAGTGAAGTTAAATATAAAAGTTTTTAAAATAGGTTTAGTTTACCAGTTTACCATAGAGTGATGGAGGAGGGAAAGAGTCTGTTTTTCAAATTGACTTATGCTGTATGGTCATAAAGACCTACTGCGTCACCGAATGGAAGGAGCCCGTGTTTCGTGGAGTATACCTTACCTTACCTTATTTCGGAATATAAGTCTATGGTAGGTACAGAGAAAAAACAAAATAACACTCCACAAACGTATAGATCTCAGAATACAGAACCAACATAAATACAGAACTAGTAACCTTGAAGAGTTAGGCACTCTTTGACACTTCCATCTTTGGTGGAAGACAATCAATTATAAATTCACCAACACAGGCTGCGGTCATCCCCGCTCTAAAACCTATGGATTAAAGTTGAAATTCGCCCGTTTTTTCCATTCACCCGCTTTATTATTGACAATGTACAAGGTTGAACTTGCGTATATTTTTTCAGTATCGACTCAGAGTTAGAGTCGAAATTTCCGAAACTCAGGGTTTTATGTATGCGGTTATATAAGATTAAATCGAGATGTCAGAAATCTAAAACAATTATCTGGATTTTGTCATCCAGTTCTTCGCGAAATATTTGCGGTGGATGTTTTCAAAGGAATATAAAGGAAATTCAGATTCTCTTTGTTACTCCATTTAAATATTTCGTCTTTCAGCATCCGGAGCGCGTACGTTTAATAAACGAATATTCTGTTACGTTTCTTGAATGCGTTTACGAAGGTTTTGTGGACTTAAACGATGTACACAGCTTGAGTTGAAACATTGAATCACAGCGTTCTGGTTTCAACAATAATAAGCTCAGCAAATATAGGAGTTTTGGCTTGTATTAAAGATACAATCTTTTTAAGAATTTTTATGTACCTACCTACTGGATAGGGCCACTCGCGTAATCGGTAGTAACCCTGCCTGTTACGCCAGGGGTCGTGGGTTCGAATCCCACTCAGGAAATAATTCGTGTGATGAACACTTGTGTTTGTTCTGTGTCTGGATGTTAATAGTATCTATTGGTAGAGCCTATAGGGAACCAAATAGGTTTTATATGAAAACTAATTGGCTTCATATAGAGTTCGCCCGGGGCAGTACCACCGCCCGCCACGGTACCTAGTATCATTTCTGCCGTGTAATAATTGTTTTTAAAGCAATTATGGTCCGGTTGGAAATATATGGTTTCCGGTTACACTTATCTAGAGGCGACCATCTGGTACTATGGGTGTCAAAGACTGATATACATACATAGATATTTTTAAATACATACTCAAATACATAATATTATTAACATCCACACAGAACAAACAAAGTGTTCGTCACACGAATATTTGTCGTGAGTGGCATTCGAACCCTCGACCCCTGGCGCAACAGGCAGGGTCACTACCGATTGCGCCAACGGGCCCGTCAAAATGAAATTATGTTATAACTATTTCAGTGCTAAGCTATGCACATACAGCAGACAGCCTACTCCAGTTTATGCTCGTATACAGAGCTAAGTGCGGTGTCACACGTCGGACATACAAATGGATGTGTCAGTCACGTGGTCGATCGCTCGGACTGTTGCGTGTGTCTGACGGACTAATTGATATTAAGGCGGCATTGTGCGAGCGGTAGGCTTAGATTGGAAAGCATTCGTCTATGAATCACTGCAATCTAGACTCAACCAATCCGCATTGGAGCAGCGTGGTGGAGTATGCTGTAGACCTGCCGCAGCTGTCTGTGAAGGAGACCAGTTTGGCTACTGCTTGAGAAACGACATCGTGATATTCCTAGCGGTGACAGCATAGTGGCTATCGAACTCGCGTCTCACTCGAGCGGTCCGGGTTCAAACCTCGAAAAAAAATAGGGTTGCGCTCAAAATCAGCAGCTTGAGTCTCATGGCAGTAAGCTGAGCGTAACCCTCTTGTCACGTATTACAGGTTAAGTAGTTATAAGTTTACTGTTCTATTGTCTACTTATAGGTATAGTGTTTTGTGTGAAAATAAACATCTTTTTCCTCTTCTTCCTCATAATTCTCTTAATTCTCCATTAACCAATGACTTTTCAAAGTTATGTGCGATTTAAGAAATTAAATGTCACTTGCAACGGTGAACACACCGTGAGGAAACCTGCATGCCTGTGAGTTCTTCATAATGTTCTCGATGGCATGTGAAGTCTGCCAATACGCACTTGGCCAGCGTGGTGGACTAAGGCCTAATCCCTCCCATTTTGAGAGGAGACCCGTGTCCAACAATGGGACAAAGAAAGAATTGCGATGATATTCCTAGAAGGTACAATTTAATAAAACCACAGTTGTATCAACGCACCTGTGACCGAATCTCAAAGAGATTCTGAATATCGTACCAGTTCAATCAGTTCAATCTCAGTCGTCATTCTCGACGGAAGGACGAAGATCGTTTGCTTGTCTTCATGTTCATCCTTCATCATCCTTCATTCCTCATTGACGGGCCCGTTGGCGCAATCGGTAGTGACCCTGCCTGTTGCGCCAGGGGTCGTGGGTTTGAATCCCACTCAGGACAAATATTAGTGTGACGAACACTTGTGTTTGTTCTGTGTCTGGATTTTAATATTATCTATTTAAGTATGTATTTAAAATATCTATGTATGTATATCAGTCTCTGACACCCATATTACAGGCTCCCGCCTACTTTGGGTTCGGATAGCCATGTGTGAGAATGTCCAAAATATTTATGATTATTATTTATTATTACATATTATTATTGTCTTGTTAGTCTATAACGAAATCAACTACAGTTAAATCATTTATAGAGCTTTTTAAGCCCTAATTTTATAGCACAGGCACATTACTTCGTATCATCTACTATCGTAAAATCTATCAGTCTATCATAGACATCCGCTTAAGTTAGATGCAAAAAAACCTACTTTTTATCCCTTCACGCTCGACCGCACGCGCCAGCCATCTGTCTTTTGACCCCACAGTGCCACAGATAAAAATAATCTCCCACAATCTTACAACAAAACTGGCAGTACGCTCAACATTGTCATAGCATATTCCTATACTGTGTCCGGTGACGGTTACCCGCCACCTGTTGTGACGTCACGTCAGGTGCTGTGAACGCAACACATGTGTAGCTGTTTCGCTCTAACGGAGCACCTGTCTCATTTGCGTATTTTGTTCGGTATTTAAAAAGGAACCGGTGCTTAATGTTTTTCAGACGACACAACGCTCGTAGTTATTATATTATGAGTTTTGGATTTTTTAAATTCATGTATCAGCTCAGAGTTTGGAATTGTGTCCGGTGTATGGCAATTGGTAGCGTCCATGGCCCAGTGGCTCGCGTCAATTCAATGTGATCGAAAGAGTTAAGCAACGACGGGCGCGGTCGGTTTGTGGATGGGTGACCGCTAGTGGCAAAATTTCCTGGACGCTACCGTGCTTCGGAGGGCACGTAAAGCCGTCGGTCCCGGTTGTTTTCAATGCTGGAAACAGTAGACTTGTCGGTGACCTTCGGGTGGCTTGAGATTGAGAGATCGGAAAAATATAGGCGTAAAGTTATGTTGTGTTATATTTTTGTTTGACTGTAATGCCGCCATATCCGTGAAATTATATCGACGCGTTTAAAACGCTTACAAACCGTCTGTTGTAAAAAAACGCTACTCGTGTGATGACGACTTTAATTAGGATCAGTCCTCTATTACATCACCTTCTCGCTCGATGATTTTTTTCACTTAAAATAACGTCTTTGTAATATTATAGTTTTTGTAAAAGCATTTTACGATTCAATTTATTTCACAGACCGTATTATCACAGAGCAATGTACGAGTATATCTAAGTATAGCTAAGGTCCAATAGGTTAAGATAATCGCTGCGACCCATATATGTCCCACTGCTGGGCACGGGTCCTCCCCCAGACACTGCTGCGGAAGGTCTAGAGCATACTCCACCACGCTGCTCCAATGCGGATTGGTGGAGGGGTTAGTGGCTAACCCAGTGTCGAATGTTCTCAAGCCACCCGAAGGTCTTCGACAAGGCTTAACGACTGTATCCAGCATTGAAAATAACCGGGACCGACGACTTTACGTGCCCTCCGAAGCACGGTAGCGTCCATGAAATTTTGCAACTAGCGGTCACCAATCCACAAACCGACCGCGCCCGTCGTTGCTTAACTCTTTCGATCACATTGAATCAACGCGAGCCATTGGGCTATGGACGCTACGCTACCAATTGCCATACACCGGACACAATTCCAAACTCTGAGCTAATAAATGGACTTGTAAGAAACTTGAATCAACTTGGATGGATGGGCCTGTTGTAGGTGTGTTCTGGTGGTACCATCCCGAAATAACGGCAGGTATTACCACGTATACCGTTACCGCCATTTATGGCATAATATACCCCTGTTTGAACGAATCCATTTAATAGATTAAACAATAAGTGTAAAAATAACTAAATATAAATAAATAATATAAATATAAATATCTTGGAAATTCTCACACACGACCATCTGACCCCAAAGTAGGCACGAGCCTGCGCTAGCCTTAACTATGGGTGTCAGAGACTGATATACATACATAGATATTTTTCCAGACACAGAACAAAATTAAATACAAGTGTCCGTCACACGAATGTCACACGTCCTGAGTGGGATTCGAACCCACGACCCTTGGCGCAACAGACAGGGTCACTACCAATTGCGCTAACGGGCCTGTCAATAATAATTCTAGTCTCGTCAAAAATTAAATAATAGGATTTAGACAGAAGCCACATACCACACACATCTACATATGATTTTTAGAATTAAACAAACGACTACTTATCAATCTGAGTGAATGTTCATCGTGCGGTAGATTTACGATAGATGGCGTTAACCGTAATGTTTCTCCAAATAGGAGTTTTCAGCTGTATTATAAAATGATCTTTAAAATTAAATCCTGCGGTATAATAAACATAAAATTAAATCTTCAGTGATATTCTGCATGATTCTGTTATGAAACTAGCTACCTTGTCAGGCTTACAGCAGCGTCGAGCTCTTTATAAATATGTTGACACAGTTGGTCAAGAGATGGCGCCTTTTTGACTTGAAGTTAGCAAAATTGAACCCAACCATTTGCAACTAGGTGCGAGCCTGTACTCCTATACCCTGTACACAGATGTACAGATGTCAGATACTGATATACATACTTTTATTTTTTTAAACATGTATTTAAATATATAATAATTATTAACATCCAGACACAGAACAAACACAAGTGTTCGTCACACGAATGTTTGCCCTAAGTGGGATTCGAACCCACGAATCCAACGGGCTCGTTTACTATTTATAATTGTGAATTAATGTGAATAATAATATTTACCTTTCCTATAAGTACCTGAACTTATAATACTTATTATTTATATTGTTTCCAGTTATTTAATTAAGGAAAATTTTATTGTTGGAAACCCTTTTGATATAATTAAGATTTGAACCCAGACCTCTCGTGTAAGTAGCTATGAACACCGCAGATTCTGAGGTATGTAATAATTTAATGTTTACTATGCAATAGCTAAGCATTAACTTAGATATCTGTCCTACTATTGGGCACGGGTCTCTCCCACACAGCTGAGGGAGGTCTCTAGAGAGACTCTAGCTAGAGCATACTCCACCACGCTGCTCCAATGTGGTGGAGAAGTTGGAGGCCAACCCAGTGTCGAATGTTGTCAAACCATCCGAAGGTGTTATATAGAACTATAAGACTATGTATTTTACTTTTTTAAGGTTGGAAACAACCGGAACCAACGGCTTAGCGTGACCTCCGAAGGGCCCATGAAGTTTGACCACTAGCGGCTAATCCACATACCGACCACGCCCGACGGTGCTTAACTCTTACAATCACGTACGATCGACGTGAACGATAGAGGACCGCTAAATTCATTTTAAAGTATTATCTCATAACACTATTGGACCAAAGTTTAAAAAAGGAATATAAATTGGAACGTGAATTCAAAGCCTTGCCGTCTCGACCAATGAGAGACGAGGATTAGCGCTCTTGGCAGTGATTGGTCGACGCGGGAGGCGTGTGCGCAGCGCCGCGCGGATACTGGTTCTGTGAGTATGTTGCTGTCAGATTATTGATGATAGAAGATGCAATATAAAGATCTCATTGCTCTAAGATGGTGCTTCGTTGCTACCCGAATATGACTTGAGCATTCTACAGTACATTTATTAAACCAACACTAGTAACCAAATTTGAAACTTTAAAAACTATTATATACTAGTGGACGTGCATTGTCATCAGAACCTAATATGTGTGCCAAATTTCAGCTTGATAGCTTCAGTGGAAGTGGGTGAAATATTGATTGCAAGATTCAGGACATACATACGTACATAGTACGAGTGAAATTAAATAAAAGCTTTTAAACAGATACTTTTGGTTTCGTAGCGTGTGTGGAGCATTTTTATTTGAATTACATGAATTTAAGGAGGTGACAGCCCAGTGGCTATCGAACTCGCCACTCGAGCGGTCCGGGTTCAAACCCCAGCGGCACGCACCAATGATTTTTCTAAGTTATGTGCGATTTAAGAAATTAAATGTCACTTGCTATAACGGTGAAGGACACATCGTGGGGTAACCTGCATGCCTGAGAGTTCATCATAACGTTCTCGAAGGTACCTATGTGAAGTCTGCCAATCCACACTTGGCCAGCGTGGTGGACTAAGGCCTATTTCATTCTGAGAGTAGACCCGTGCCCAACAGTGGGACAAAGAAAGGGTTGTGGTGGTAAAGGAGTAAAATTAAATAGGTCATTACAGATTTAGAGGCAATTTATTACTAAGCTTAGAATGAGTACATGGCTAACCCGGCGGGCACAAACCGCGGTGCTAGTATTAGTCTAGCGGATGGCGGAAACGTATTCATAACTAGATAGTAAACAAAATAGTGGGAGCCCCGAGTGGTGATAAACGGAGTCCCTCGCCGGCTCGTTATAACCGACCAATAGAGCGTGGAAATAACGAATAAGCTCCTGCGGGGTAAGAGCGGCCACGCTATAGCGCTACTTGCATCCTCACGCTTTTCCCCGAAGGGCTAGGCAGAGATGTGTAGTACCCAATTTTACCAGTTATGTCGCCCGGGGTAGTACCACCGCCCGCCACGGTACCTAGTACCATTTCTGCCGTGTAATAATTGTTTTTAAAGCAACTATGGTCCGGTTGGAAAGGTGTGGTTTCCGGTTACACTTCTTTAGAGGCGACCATCTTAGTCCTCAAGGGTAGCAACACATCTGTGACTGACTTGGAACGAGACTATTACTGACAATTGCTAACTGGACTGTTACTAACACAAACTAACAGGACTAACTATCACGCTATCACTAACAGTCCTCAGTCCTCATACCCACTAAAGAACTGACCAACGATACTAGAGAACTAATGTTCTAATTAAATCTCTCAGCTTGGACTAATCATCCCAGTCCCTAATTGAGTCTTGTTCAAAGTCAGTCACAGTTGTCATGGGCGGCAGCGGATGGGTGGTGCTGCAAGCTCGTTTGCTATCTTATATCCATTAAAAAAAGACAATCTTAAATTGAGCTTCCTGTTATGTTTACCAGTTAATAATAACTTTGTAGCGTCCACAGCCCAATGGCTCGCTTCGATTCAATGTGATCGAAAGTGTTAAGCAACGACGGGCGCGGTCGGTTTGTGGATGGGTGACCGCTAGTGGCAAAATTTCATGGACGCTACCGTGCTTCGGAGGGCACGTAAAGCCGTCGGTCCCGGTTGTTTTCAATTCTGGAAACAGTCGTTAAGCCTCGTCAAAGACCTTCGGGTGGCTTGAGAACATTCGACACTGGGTTGGTCACTAACCCCTCCACCAATCCGCATTGGAGCAGCGTGGTGGAGTATGCTCTAGACCTCCCGCAGAAGTGTTTGTGGGTGTCCCCATGCCCAGCAGTGGGACGTCTATGGGTCGCAGCGAATAACTTTGACCTTTTGCTCATGGCTGTTATATAGTGTGGCAACACTTGGCACTCCGAATGATATCTCTCCGATAAGATTCACTTCAATCCGAGACATTCTTTCACTGTTGACATACTGAGAGGTTCACTTGGGCGTGAATTTAACGAGCGGGTCGGTTCGATCACCCTTTGACTCGCTCCAAACTACTCCAACTGCTTAGTATCATCCCATTGGAAGATTTAATTGAAGAATTTTTATATCAGTCACAATTTCAACTTTAATTTTTGATGCGCTTTAGATCATGTTGGTATCGTGTTTATGGGTAGAACTAGTGGACGCCCGCAGCTTCGCTCGCGTGGAATTAGACGTAATATAACCTAAATACAAAATTTCATTGAAATAATTTAGGTTTATACGAAAAACTTTTATACCTACTAACTTTGCACCCCCCTTAAGAGATTTTTTTTTTTTTTAATTCTTTATTTGTGGGCTTAATCACGAATGATTATGTCGCCCAAATAAAATATGTCCACACTATACAAGCAAAATCACAATAAAACAATAAAAACAAATACATATCAATTTACATATTGTGGTTTTCGACTGCTTCGACCACAACTAACGGCAACTAAAATTACCACAATCTGTGGAGGAAGCAGTGGAAAACAAAAAAATCATTGGGGCTGATCCGAGAATGCAATTAAATAAAGCTTAATTAACAATTTAACGTAATTAGAATGAGGGCTAGACAAAATAATGTTAAGATCACTTATATTTTTTAGGATATTAGTGCCCTCAACAGTGCGGCAGGCCGCGTTTCGGACACACTCCAGCAAGACATGCACTAAGTCCTCGGGTACACCGCAAAGCTGACAGTTCGGTGAGGGGACTTTGCCCATGAGATGTGCAAATTTCTTGGATGGAATGTGTCCGGAACGAAGCCGCATGATAACTACTGCGTCACGTCTTGACGACCTATGTTCATCGAACCATGGAATTCTGGGGGGATGTGGTTGGACAGTTTTGTACCAAATACCTTTTTCTTTCGAACGCTGATCAAAATATTCCTTCCATAATTTAAAACTTTGCTCTTTAATAAAATAATAGGTACTGAATTTCATTCGAATAACATCAAAAACGGCAAAGTTTCATACTAACTTTGCACCCCCGTTTTACCCCCTTAGGGGGTGAATTTTCAAAAATCCTTTCTTAGTGCTCCCCTACGATAAAAAAGGAACCCCAGTTCAAAATTTCAAGTTTCTAACCCTTATAGTTTAGGCCCTGCGTTGATATGTCAGTCAGTCAGTCAGTCAGTCAGTCAGTCACCTTCTCCTTTTATATATATAGATTCTATGCTCTAGCAAAAAATGGAATCCTGGGCCAAAGTTAAGTCTAGATTGGAGTCACTGGGACAAGTAACTAAACAGCTACTGATATACTGTTATCGCCACGCGCTGCCTAAATGCATAAATGCCTAATTGGGTATTTGAAAAAAAAAAAAAATGATTTTTTAAAATTTATTTTAATACTATGTTAATAATAATATTGATATTTAATGGAAAAAACTTAAAGTAAATATTTTCCAATTAATTATAAACAATTAAAAATTGATGAAATTTGAATAAAAATCACGTGACTATAAACGCGCCATGATTGGTCACCATATTTGTGACGTCAAAATGTTATATAAAGGAGGATGACCATTTTGGTACCCCATGTTCAATCAAGATGAATCACGCACCGGTACCAGGTTCCATACATTTTTGTCCATCATCCTTTAAATATTTAATAATGAAAACTAACATTATGACGTCACACGCGCTCGGGTTTGTTCGGGAGTTGTCGGCGTGTCTTCGGTACTGGATTCAAAAATTATTGAATTGAATTTTTATTTTGAAATAACTTTTGAATTATTGCGAGAAAAAAAGAAAAAAAAATAGTTTTGTTATAAAACTTATATATGATCTTTTCATTTATCACATAAAAAAAAAATATTCAAATACCCAATTGCCTAATTGTACCAGTTTGGAGCATCGCCAGAACTTACTCGTAGCTTAAAGACATCACATCTAAGCGCACACTTATTATCTATCTATACATTATTTTACAGACTGCCAAATATCTTTTAGAAGGTACTTGTACGTGGGACGTGTAAGTGGATGTGGAGAGTTGTGGTGGTACCACAACCCTTTATTTGTCCCACTATTGGGCAAGGCTTGGATTGCAAGGGGTTAGTACGGATAGACAGACATAAAATGCCTTCAAAAACAGTATCAAGAAATCTCAGGCCGGTTGGTTTCCTCACGATGTTTTCCTTCATGGTTACAGCTGATGAGATTTAATTTCTTAAATCGCACATAGTCGTAACTTATAAATGTCATTGGTGCATGCCGCGTGAATAAAACCCTTGAATAAGAGTACTTGGCCAGTTCGACAGCCACTGGGCTGTCACCGCTAATTGACATATTTTTGTAATAATTTTGGCTTATTTATCTGTGTATCTGTCTATCTGGGTATGTCACTTTGCGACGCGGCCCGTCTGTTTGTTAAATCTATATATATAAAAGGAGAAGCTGACTGACTGACTGACTGACATATCAACGCAGGGCCTAAACTATAAGGGTTAGAAACTTGAAATTTTGCACAGGGGTTCCTTTTATAATGTAGGGGAGCAATAAGAAAGGATTTTTGGAATTTCATCCCCTAAGGGGGTAAAACTGGGGTGCAAAGTTGGTATGAATCTTTGCCGTTTTTGAAGTCAAGTGGTCAACCCGAACGCGGGCAGTCGTCGTTAATGGGTCTAATTCTACGCGAGCGAAGCTGCGGGCGTCCACTAGTTTGGTTATATAGACGTTCTGTCATTAAGTTTGTCAACGCAGATAAACGGAATCGAATATCGGATAATCTAACAATGTAGCTCGTAGACCCTCCGTAGACATGTCTACGACGCTACGGCGTAGCACTTCGCGTCGCCAATTAATTTGTACAGTATTGTTCCCACAATGGCCTCTAGAGTTCCAGTGCTCATGCTGCTGTTGGGGTGGAAAGGGGGTGGAGAGCGGGGTGGAGAGGGGAGAAAGGGGGGTGGAAAGTGTAAGCCGATAATTAATTCCAGCCGTTGGTGAGTAAAGAGGTTGTTGTGGGTGTCGAAAGATTTGTTTTGGCTTCCGATGACTGGTTTCGGAGTAGATATCGAGCCGCCATCTTTGTTTTGCATTCAATTGCATGGGATTGTTACTGGAACATTTATTTTACTTTATTCTTTACTTGGGTAGGAAATTGTTAACAATTATTAACTGGACTATTACTAAGACCGACAAGCAGACTTGCTCCATCAGAAGATACCATGTGAGCTTCGTTTCACTATTTACAATACTCTGATTATACCACACTTAATATTTGATTGAAGTCTGGGGAAGTGCTACCAAGACAAGATTAGCTCAACTGCAAACTGCTCAAAATAAAACAGTTAAAACTATTTTCCAATATCCTTTCCGAACATCTATCAAAAAACTCTATATTAACACTGAAATTATGAACATTCATCAGTTAATATACAGAACATGCATATAAACTAATATTAAATTAACAAAAATCAAAAATAAAACTCGTCGAGCCAGTTTCCTTGCCCTACCAAAAACTCTAACTTATGGATGGATGGATGGATGGAAAAGACGCCACTCCGACCGGTCCTGTGCCTGCTGAATCCAGCGGTTTCCCGCCGTCTTCTTCAGGCCACCTTGTCGAAGGGCGGCCTTTGCTCCTTTTTCCAAGTCGAGGTCATTTAATGAATTTAAGTCCAAAATAACTGATTATATTATGAGCAATACAGATCATTTTGAAATGCATTAATTGAGTATTCAATCAAATGTATCTAATGGCGAAGTTTGCAAGTTATTTTATATTTAAATTAATTTCTCATGTGCTTATGTGATTGAAGTCTTTAGTGGTAAAAAATCGCATAAACCTAAAAAAAAGCAGCAATAATTCAATTAATTTTCACCAACAACCCCGGCTTCTAACACCAGTTTCCCATTAGAATAGACAGGAACAAACGGCAGGGATAATTTTTTGTCGGCCAGAAACTAAGAAAAGTCATTGGTGCGTGCTGCTTGGGTTTGAACCCGGGCCGCTCGAGTGAGAGGCGAGTTCGATGGCTTAACGTGCCCTCCGAAGCACAATAGCATATACGTAATTTTTGCCACTAACAGGCACCCATCTACAAACGGATCGATCACATTGAATCGACGCGAGCCATTGGGCTATGGACGCTACATATGTTATGGTCAAAGGACGTCGTAATATTAGTGAGCGCCGGTCGCCGGTGAGCGCAGATTGGGTCGTCCTTTGCTCGTCGCTACATCTATACACAGTAATAATATAAGACCACCTGTCTCTCTCCATACTGTGATAAGACCCTGTATGTTCCCTTACGCGGAGCAACTAAGTCTGTTTAATTATGTACAGGCGGGGAGCGCTGCAAGTGGCTCGTGCTTGTTCTATTGATAATGTTTGTTAACGGGAGAGATTGTCAAATTAATGAAATTAGATACTGAATTAGATACTTAATCATATTTGTACCTCAGTAGCGTCCATAGCCCAATGGCTCGGGTCGATTCAATGATATCGAAAGAATAAAGCAACGACGGGCGCGGTCGGTTCGTGGATGGGTGACCGCTACTGGCAACATTTCATGGACGCTACCGTGCTTTGGAGGGCACGTAAAGCCGTCGGTCCCGGTTGTTTTCAATGTTGTTAAAAGTTAAATAGTCGTTAAGCCTTGTCGAAGAACTTCGGGTGGCTTGAGAACTTTCGACACTGGTTTGGCCATTAACCCCTTCACCAATCCGCATTGGAGCAGCGTGGTGGAGTATGCTCTAGACCTCCCGCAGCAGTCTGTGGGGGAGACCCGTGCCCAGCAATGGGACGTCTATGGATCGCTGCGAAAGCGAGCGATTTAGTAGGGATATAATATATAAAACGAGCATGTAGCACCAAATGATTCTACCACCTAAACCTAAAGCCTTTCCGGCATTACGTCTACCGGTAAAGGCGCTAATTCATAAAAGAAAACGTAATTTATTGGCCGGGCCAATTCGGATATCTTGGGATTCGGTCGCAAAGTGAGTTTTGATACATCGCTCTGATACAATGTAAAATATACCTTAAAATGTAGAAAATAAGGTGTGTTTTAAGGTTGAGGATGTATGTGCTGTCAAAGGTTTAGGCCCACATTATGCTAATGGTAATGTGAGTGGGTTACGCTTGCGTTTCCTATTATTATTAATACTGCGTTAGGAGGTGATTCGTATTGTGTTTGTTTACAGAGTTACAGTGTGTGGACAATTAGACGATTAGAATGACGCAACATTATACCACGCCCGTATATCTCCGTCAAAGGTTTCCATTATTTTTCAACCTATAATTTTATGTAAAATTAATAATAATGTTTTTGAATAGTGTATGCGCCGGAAGCCTTCGCTTTTAACGAAATGGTCAATAGTTAGAAAATATGAGTACGTGGTAAATGCAAAGGAAGGTGATTTAAAGGGTAACCGCAACCGCCATTGTAGAACCATAAATCCACTTTTTTGAGGGGCCCACTCAACACACATTCAATGTTCGATTTAAATTGTCAATAATATGAGTTTGGAGAACGTTCTTCACCGGTAATCACACCGAACACCAAGCTTAACACGATATTTCAATATCAGTTAGGCAGCGATGCGTCCGCGCACCGTCCTTCGATCACGTTAATTAATTTCAGATTCAGATTCAGATTCAGATTTTGACATTTGTATGTCATATGCCTTCAAGTCGGCAAGGCCGCGGTGCGCGACATTTTGAAATTATGACACTTGGCCAATCAGCGTGCGATTTAGGAGCAGGGATTATGAAAAAGGAATACATTGAGTTTACCACATTTAAAACTAATAGATTTAATTGGCGTCAAAAAATAGTTTTAATCGCTATACATACTTTGTAGTTTACCTTTGTGGAAAATGAAACTACCGATTTGTACAACTAGTTTTAATTTAAAAGTAATTTACTATTAGGACACGCGGTTTGCAGCACGAGTAGTATCCCTTATTAGTTTGTGAGCACGAGAGCATAGGCGGGAAGGGACGAACCGCAGAGAAAACAAAAGTTCTTTTTTTTTTTACACATGGGTATACAAGGCGAAAATCACATTCAGCCAACAACCTCAAGCAATATTGTACGCTATTTGGGCAGGACATAAACGAATTTTTTTTAATAATTACAACCTGTATTCACAACCACAAAAAATTAATTTGTATTTTGCATAGGTATTTTTTACTTTTGGCCAGTTATGTGCCGGTTCCATGTAATAGGTGAAAGTTAGTCATTTCTATCTGTTTGTCCGGCCGCGCGCGAGCGAACGCCGCAAGGCCGACGGTCGAAGTTCGGCCCTTAGCAAGTTATGTTCAGCCTTCGTTAACAGTTCGCTTCCATTCAAACGTTTGTTCATTGAAATGCATTGTCACCAACTTTGCATAGTTAATTTTACCACCATCCTTTCACTGTCCCACAGCGCTGCAACAGTATAGTCGTTTAATCAAACATTTAAAACACAGCGCTAGATAGTTTCAAGGTATAATTTTCTAGCGGCCATAAACGTCCGCGCAATTTAATTTAGTCTATGAATTTATCAAAACATACAACTTACACAAAATACCATCAAAATACTATACATACCAATGGACATTTTACATTAGATCAATGCGTGAAAAAAAGGTTAGATACGCTCAGCTTATTACCAATTACGCGTGGATTAAATGTGGATATATGAAGTTGCATTTGAAATGTCAAGTCTTGACTTTTGACCTTTAAAAAAAAAGTAGATACACAATCCTATAAGTACAAAAATTTACTTAGCGAGTGGTCTTTGAAGTTCTTCAGTACACATCCAAGAATATTGATGTAGTACTTTAGTTTCCGTAGGAACCGAACTGGAAACAACACGTCGTCGCAAGTACTTGCATATACTAAGGTAGAGCTACTTCGCTGTGACCCATAGACGTCCCACTGCTGGGCAAGGGTCTCCCACAGACACTTATGCGGGAAGTCTAGAGCAGCGTGGTGTGCTCCAATGCGGAATAGTGGGTTATTGGCCAACCCAGTGTCGAATGTTCTCAAGCCACCCGAAGGTCTTCGACAAGGCTTAACGACTGTTTCCTGCATTGAAAACAACCGGGACCGACGGCTTAGCTCTCTCTTATTCCACTACGCTTGGTCTTTACGTCGCTTCTAGTACACTAGTACATATTACTTCAATGATTTTATATGGAAAATTAACTAACCAGAGCTAGAGTGAACATCATTAGTTATGAAATAGGATAAATTACCCCTCTATAGCTATGATTATGTAAACAAATAATATGTACAGCGCATTAGCGGAAATCATTCGCAAGGCAAATAAAACGCGCAATTAATTCGACTTGTTTTGCTAATGCTAGCGAAAAACCGCACAGCGCCATCTGTTATCCTATATTTAAACTACTGCTCAAACAGTTTGGTCGCAAATTGATTACATTAAACTGTTGTTCCCGCGCATTTGCAACGGCGCTGGGTAGAGTTACCACGTGGGTTTTGGATATTTCGGGACAAAGGAATTGGGTGGTAGAACCTTTATAGAGTTTTACCGGGGTAGGGTAAGTAGTAGCGACCTATACATGTATTAGAGGGTATTTAGAGTTCGAGGTAGTAACTACCACTACCCAACGGTACTTAGTACCATTTCTAACAAGTGCAGCCTAGTTTCGTCTATGACAAAACTGTAAGTAACATACAAAATGCTGCACGTAGGTATATATTTTGAATTATTTCTAATAACACACTAACTACCGCCACAACCCTTTCCTTGTCCCACTGTTGGGCAAGGGTCGATATTTCCTATTTATTTATTTTAGTTACGAATCCCTTGTGTCGGTAATTAAACGTTTGGGTACCAATTCTAATATCTCTATTTTTTATTTCCCAGTTAAGTCAATTAAGTATTCTGTGACTTAGCTCAGATTTACCTCATATTTCCTACAAATTGAAACTGACAAAGGGTTGAAAAGGTAATAAAGTTTTTGACTAATGTCAAGAGAAGACGTGTTTGTATAGGCAAAATGTGAAAACAGTTCGTGTTAACATGAAGGAATACTTAGTAAATAAGGAACGTACCATAGAATTTAACTGGGTAGAGTTTGTCCAGTAAAATTCACGAGGAGAATACGTAGCAACAATAAACCGAGATGCCGAAATGTCTACTAATTCCAAGCGAGCGATGCTGGGGGCGTCCCCTAGTCTAATATTATAAAGAGGAAAGATGTGTTTGTAATGTTTTATTTTACCAGTAGAAAGCTACAACTTCACTTTGACATAGGCTATATAATATTACTAGGTGTAAAAAAACCTATTGTTATGTCTAATTCCACGCGAGCGTAGCTGCGGGCGTTCACTAGTCAAAATATAAAGTCCAAAACGTCCTGCATCAACCTGCAAAGCCATGGACAGTCTGGTACAGGACCGATTCAAATATTGTCGCAAATAGGATAAAATCGAAGCGCAGTATAATATTTGCGTTCCCTGATCAGGAGCGAAGAGCCCTTTGTGTCTGGAGCTGGGATTCAACTATTTAAGTATTTAACTCCATCAGAAGCGGCCAGCGTTAATCCCATACTGTTTATTTATAGTTAAAAATAAACTTGCAAATGGAATAAGAGAGAAGGGCTTCCGGTGTCGTTGACAGTGAACTACGAGTAAAATTATTGTGACAGAGGACACAAGGAGATATCTGCAAATGTTAATTATGTTTTTTTGATGTATTTTTGTATACACAATATTTAACATGAATTATAATATATTAACTATATATGTATAATATATGTACAATATTAACATCCAGACACAGAATTAACACAAGCCATTTCTTTGCATTGCGCCAACGTGTCAGTGAGTACATATTGAAGCGAAACTGAGAAAATTTTATAAGGTTTCCGCTTGCAACGCACCTTAAACATAATAACATTCTCTTCATTTTTCACATTTGATATCGCTAAACATGTTAGAGGCGCTCTGAATAGGTACTGCACGTTAAATCTAATACAGTTAGTTAGAAGCCAGAGGAAGGGGGGGGGGGCGGAGGAGGACAGAGGAATACTATTTTATACATCGCCACTCCAACACTGTATTCTATGAACATGTGAGTATTGAATAACATTTAAATAATTATGACGTCACGACTTTATTTTACTAACACCCACTTTTCACTAATTATGTTTAGGTCGCAACTCCCATGTAATAGTTATATTCAATCCAATTTATTAGTTTCTTCGAAGGTTTCTTCTATTTAATTTTAACATAATATTTGTTTTGTTTTGGTTTAATTTACTTTTTTTCTTGCGCTTATCTGCTTGGCCCCAAGGTCGACTGGTATACTAATACGATAATATGATAATACTTTTAGCATTAAGTCCGCCTTTTGTACCGTAAGCATTTTGCTACAATAAAGAATTTAAAAAATGTTAAAAACCCCAGAACCCCAAGCTTAGCAGACGCGCTTGCCACCACTAGACCAACGAGGAAAATATATGATAATCAGGTAATAATATATTTTCATAACCCACCGGTTCATACAGCTTGGTTCATAATCATTTTAATTAACTCATACGCCGCTCTTATGATTCGCACTTAATTAAGCTCCAGAGCTTAAAGAGCTTAACGCTAATCAATTGCTCTGAAGAGCTTTATAGCTGAAATGCGGAAAATATTTTAATGACATTTTGACACTCTTCCATAAAATATTAACGGATTTCGGAGAAAATTAAAACATTTTAGTGACATAACATAAATAAATCGTTTCGAAGGCATGCTCTTTCATTCTTCATATCAAATTTTATCAGAATCTGTGTAAGATTTAAATTTTAATTGATTAAAAATGTACCGATTACTACTCGGATGAAGATGATGATGTGACAGAAGGACTTGATGCTTAGGCCGCCTGAATGCTTGACAAGACATGGCTAAACGACTGTTACTTTCACGATAGCTGGGGCCGCCATTTAACGTGCCCTCCGAGGCACGGAAGTGCTCAAGAAATTTGACAGGATTTTGGCACTGGCGGTAATCCTTCCACTCGACGATCGACTCTCTCGATCACAGAATCGACGCGAGCCAATGGGCTGTGGACAATACAAGGACAAGTTGCGAGGACTACGACAGTTGGGTCTGAGTAAGTATTACGGGAAACCACACCTCACCAACCTAAACACAAATAGGTGTTTTTTATGGATACAAGGTAGCAAACGAGCTTGCAGCACCACCCATCCGCTGCCGCCCATGACAACTGCGACTGACTTTGAACAAGACTCAAGTAGGGACTGCGATAGTTAGTCCAATTAGTTGAGAGAGTTAATTAGAACATTAGTTGGTTAGTTGGTCAGTCCCTGTAGCTCGGGACCAGAATACGAGCTACGGTATCCCCTGCCTGTCGTAAGAGGCGACTAAAAGGGGGTTTCGGGGTTACGGGCGGCTAGAGTGGGAGCTCAAACCGCCCACCCAGTAGCCCCGAGCAGGACGACGGTATGTGTGGCCGCATACCGTCGTAACAAGGGCAGATTAGGGAGAGGGCAGTACCTCCCAAGCAGACCCGCACATGAAGGGCACCGCGCTAAAAGGACTCCGGTTGCGTTCCATTGGAGATCCCGGAGTCCTCCACATAGCGCCGAGGAAGGCCACCGGGGGGGTTTTAGTGCGGTAAATCCCACATAACCCTGTGTTGCTCCCACGGTACCGGGTGCCTTTTGAAGGTTTCCCCCTCGACAACAAAAAAAAAAAAAAGGTTAGTTGGTCAGTTCGTTAGTAGGTATAAGGACTGGGGAGTGTTAGTGAAAGTTAGTCCTGATAGTTGGTGTTAGTAATAGTTCAGTTAGTACTTATTGGTAGGAGTCTTGTTCTAAGTCAGTCACAGATGTGTTGCTACCCTTGAGGACTAAGATGGTCGCCTCTAAAGAAGTGTACCCGGAAACCACACCTTTCCAACCGGACCAATTATTACACGGCAGAAATGGTACTAGTTACCGTGGCGGGCGGTGAAGCGAAGACTCTTTATACTATGGTGGTACTGCCCCGGGCGAACTCGCAATGGAACCAATTAGGTTTCATATAAAATCTATTTGGTTCCCTATAGGCTCTACCACCTACAAAATAATCCGTATTGACTGGTTGTTAGCACCTACTCAGCTCGCCTCCGACGCGCCGCGGAACAACCCTGCCCTAGATACCTGCTCTGAGCTTGTTCTGAACAATGCCAATCGAAGGCAAATGAACACGCGTGTTCGAGCCAATCAGTCGCGATTCATCGCCTCGCTCGGTTTATTTATTTAAGCACTAGCTACAGCCCTACTTCGCTCGTTTTTCGCTCGATTTTTTATTCAATTCCATTCAAATTTTTTAATAACTCGGGCTATGTAGCCCCTAAATGTATTAGTAATAATTCTCTCACTTTGGTAGATAATTTTTACAAACGAGCATTACATTTACGGCGCTTAGTTAGAATGCGCTGGTTAGTCCAGTTAGCCAAAGGTGCATGCAGCACCTATACGCTGCCGCCGATATGTGTGATTTATGATTTAGTTCAGTTGTTGTATGAGGCGCAGGGACTTTTAGTAACATTAAGGCCTGTTAGTTGGCTTGGTATAGTCAAGTTAGTAATTGTTAGTAAGAGCAGGACGGTGCTCTTCAACGATTGTATGAAAGTTTTCTCATTTTCAGAACTAGAAGCATAAAATTTATATTTTAGGCTGTTGATTAGATATAAATAAATATGACATACAATATTTGTAAAAATGTTACGCTTAAGGGTGTAAAATAAACATAAGGGATAACACATTTACGGATTCATTACAAATTTGTGGAGCTTAAGTTAACGCGTTAAGAAGAATCTATTATTATGTCTAATTCCACGCGAGCGAAGCTGCGGGCCGTCCACTAGTTTCTTATAAAAATAAAAAGTCTATGTCACTGCCACACAATATTTATTAATAGGTGTTCCGTGGTGCAGGCCCTACACTACATCTATGCAAATAATTCCGTTGAGGCGGAGAAGAACAAATCAAAAAACAAATTCTCCCAAATATAAAAGGATAACTGCATTTAATTCTAGCATCAAAAACACAAAATAAGTGCGCAACTTCAGCTCAAACCCAATTAGCAACACGTTAGCGGACCCCTAAAAAGTCAACACACCCAATCAACCCGAATGACTCTCCTAACACACTTCTAATTGGTTAACAACAGCAGAACACTAATTAATGGTGCAATAATGAACTTACGCCGCGCCGCGCGAGCGCACTCCGTTTAATTGGATTGCAGCTGATCATTGATCAATTATTGCGATCTGATGGTGGCTGCACATCGCGAGCAAAATTGACTAGGAAAACTACGTGGACGGAGGTGTATGAAATTTGGCAGTTAAAGCTTTTATGTTGAAGGAGTGCAGTTAACATTTTTATATAATACCTACTAGTGGACGCCCGCAGCTTCGCTCGCGTTGAATTAGACTTTGTTCCGCCTAAGAGATAATGTCGATTGTATGTAAATTAAGCAACGTCGGGTGCGGTCGGTTTGTGGATTGGTGGCAAAATACCATGAACGATACCGTGCTTCGGGGGCATGTTACGAGATCGCTCCCAGTTGTTTTCAATGGTGATAATAATCGCTTGGCCTTGTCGAATACCTTCGGTTAGCTTGAGAACATTCGATACTAAATTGGCCACTAACCCCTCCACCAGCGTAACCTAACGTATAGGAGCAGCGTGGTGGAGTATGCTCTAGACCTCCCGCAGATAATGTCTGTGGAGGAGACCCGTGCCCAGCAGTGGGACTTTTATGGGATTTTAAATCATTTTCATTTTGTTCTTATTTTAAAAAAAACCTCTTAGATCGTCCCTCTCCAAAAGATCCGGGTTCAAATCCAGGCTTCCAAGTTGTGTCCGTGTTGTGTCCGTGTTGTCTTCAAGCCAATAAATGTCGCTCTATGCCTAATAATTCTCCATAATGCTATCGAAAGCTTGTAAAGGCTGCCAATCCGCACTTGGCCAGCGTGGTGGACGCCCATGCCCTACTATCCATAGACGAGACCCGAGCCCAATAGTGGGACAGTAAGCTTTTGTGGTGATATTGGTTTCTGGTGATACAACCTGCATAACTGATCACTCTACTACCTCATTAACCAATAGCAATGTAACGCTAGCCCATAACAAATGCTGCCATTCTAAAATCCAGTGACGTCACACGCGCTTAATTTACTTGACGTCATTACTACCGGGATTGATGACGTCACGCCGCAGCCGGTCGCGAAGCACAGGCCACACCACGAACTCAAACGGAAGTGTGAACTAAATATGTTATGATTCCAGCGAATATTCGTTCTCCTCGTACAAGTCGCTAGCGTTGCTTCTAGTTCGCGTCGTGAACCAAAGCATCAAATGAGATAGATGCTAAACTGACCCTCACCCACTCGCTCTCACCCCGCTCAATCGTCAGAATAGACAAAGGCTCTAAAGCTCTAGTCAACCTTGAAGAAGAAGTCGCAGAAATCGTAAGGTATCGTCTGGCGCGGGGAAAGCAACTTGTCTGTCCTAAGTGGTGATTGGTTCGCCAGCCGTATTGTCCCCCGCACTGTCCCACGCGCATCTATCCCCTCCAGATTTCGTTCAGCCCTAGACTTTTGCTGTATCACGTATAAACCCACGATGTTCAGTTTGCCAAAGATTCGCCTATTTCGTAATTATTTTTGATTATCATTAAAAATGATTGAAAAATAGCAAACTTAACAGGAGCAATCGCGGTGGAAAGTTGAATAATGGCCGCTTTAGTAGAGAGGACTTAACATCCGTGGACCCTCCAGCCGTGGGCCTTCAGAAGGGGGCCTGCAGAAGGGGGCCCGCAGAAGGCCGCTGCGACCCATTGAAGTCCACACTACAAGCCACCCGAAGGTCTTCAACAAGGCTTAACGACTGTTTCCACCATTGAAAGCAACCGGGACCGACGGCTTTACGTGCCCTCCGAAGCACGGCAGGTCCATGAAATTTTGCCACTAGTGGTCACCCATCCACAAACCGACCGCGCCCGTCATTGCTTAACTCTTTCGATCACATTGAATCGACGAAAGCCATTTGGGCTATGGACGCTACAAGGCCGCATTAGAGGGAGTGAAGGTAGCTCGTATAGATTCCTCGCGTCGCTTCGCCCGCCACTGCTCGGTGCGGCCCGCGCTCAATGAACGCGTGACGTGGTAATGTATGCGCGGTGGGTGGTCGCGCCTGATGGCGGCCACTTCGATTAATTGCTAAACAAAATGTCTGTCAATTTGACTAAGAGCTCATAGCACGACTAATTGGTGCAATGTCACGTTAGTTACTGTGTTTAAATGGATCCAGCTTTGATTTATGTCCTGTAAGGTTGAATGTATCGTGTCAATCCATCTATCCATCAGACTTTTCAGGTCCACTGTTGGACATAGGCTGCTCATAAACGATACCACATTAAACGTTTCTATGGCATCTTTATATATAATTGAGCGGTTTCCCGCCGTCTTCTTCAGGTCGTCTGTACACCTTGTCGCCTTCGCTCCTTTTTCCGAGTCGAAGTCTCCATTCGAGTACTTTTCTTATTTGTACTTGTCAATCTGCAAATTAACTGTCCAAATTTATATTTCTAAGCGTTTTATTGACTCAACAGAGTATTTTGACTAAATCTTTAAAAATAACTATTTTTCTTTTTATCGTATAGAGAATTCTTGCTATAAATTAAGCCACCACGAATTGTAGGCTATAATAAAGATTATAGTCAGCGTTAAACAGTGCGAACAGCTCTTTGATAAATGTATGTGTTTATTGTGGGCTCCAAATCGCCGCCCATCAAGCGAAGTAGCGATCAAACGCCAACTAATGTGGCCGTACATCGTCTCACTCACCCTAACGCGCGATTTCTTCTGTTGTCTTACGTATTAGACTTAATGCTAGTCATACAGCTTAGGGCAAACTGTGATGGTAACTACGATAGCATAATATACGTCTGTATTTACCCGAGAGTTAACACGGTTCGTGTCGTGAAATGCTCCGCTAATATGTATCATACAATCAAATCTTCGTATTGTGTTGTCAAACGTCTAACTAATAACTATCATAAAAAATAGTAAAGTGTTATGACTTCCGTGTTACCAAAATTCTTTAATCTCGGCTTCGATCAATAATGTACAAGATTCCCGGTCGACGCTTCAAAAACGGCCACACAATTAAGACCACGAAAAATTTTGTGGTCATGATTCAAATTAGTACGGTCCAACCATAGCCAACGTTAAGACGTCAAAATGCCGCAGTGCGTGTTCAAATATTGTAAAAATAACCACCGGAATATGAAGATTTCTGATGGAATATCCTTCTTTCGGTAAAATTATGCTAACACGTGTTTTATTATAAAGTATAAATAGAATTAAACAACAAAAAATGAAATATTAAGAGATCAATTTAAGAGTAAAATGAATGATTGTTTTACCAACGTTGCCATAGCGACAATAGCAGAACATTGGCTGTTTTGGAACAGAGAATGCATGGAGTAGTATTGTTAAATTATATTACGCTATATTTTTATTTATAGATTTCCGAATGATCCATTTCGCTTTGCAAAATGGGTATCTATTGTCGCGAATGAAAGAGGAGAAGAATTTTACGCCCCGTGTAAAAATTCTAAAATATGTTCGATACATTTTGATAAATTGGACATAACCGGAAACACGCAAAGGCGTAGATTACTAAAATCAGCAATTCCCAAATTGCAGGTAGGTCAATAGGTCATGTCACGCGTCACTGTCTCTCAACGCTTGCGAGAGAGTAGAGATGAATAAAACACCGTTTAGGTGTCTGTCTCAAGGAAAGGGTTATGATAGGTATTAATTCAGAAAGGCGGCGCGTCCAATTACTTATATTCATACATCCGGGAAGTTATTATGTCAGCATTATTTGAAATACATTGGTAACAATAATATGTACATAAAATTGTAATAATATTTTTGAATTGTCAATAAATCACTTTTTGATGCGTATTTAATAATATTGAACTATCAATAAATATGATACGATTAATGGATCTATTTTATTTTAAATCAATAAATTAATAGCTTAATTTTAAGTTAATCATAATATATAACCTCCTCCTTTTTGAAGTCAGTTAATAAATACAATTAGATAGTCAGTCACGGTTGATTTATAATACTTTATTTTAAATTTTACCATACATAGTCATAATAACTAGTTACCTATTTTTATTACACAATTTTTAAAATATATTAAAAACGGCTCCCAGCAAATTTCCTAAGCCCACACTATGAGGGTTTATATAAGTAACAAGTTATTACAATAAAATAATGCTAATAATTTAAAACGACAAACTTAAACCTATTAAAAAAATATATTCTGCAACTCTATGCCTTTCCGTGTTACTCTGTTCTAGGCGTTGACATGCGATGCCAAATAATGCCAAATGTGTGTAACCGTGGCCACTTTAATGACGTGAATTTGTTCATGATCCTTTATCTAGTACATTATTGATCGAAGAATCTCGGGTAAAAGATACCACACGAGCATACAGACATGACACTCGCGATCAAGAAAGAGAGAGATCCAGAACAAGACTTACAAGAGTTATGCCAAGCACTAAAAATAATACTTAATTAAAATGTTAAAAATCTGTTTTTTTTAGTGCATTGTCATCGGAACCAAATAATGTGTGCCGAATTTCAGCTCAATAGCGTCAGTGGAAGTGGGTGAAATATTGATTGCAAGATTCCTCGACATACATACATACATACATACGAGTGAAGTTAAATAAAAGCATTCAAAAAAACAATAAAAAAACTTTTACACGGTAAACAATTTTTGCATAAGACAGAGCTGGTAGAACTAAACAGAACCTATACACAATTTATATGTTTAATTCTATCAACTAAAAGCTACTACCATGAATTCCCCATCAAAATATAATCGATGGCACACCGTGTTCTGCTAGGAGCTCATAAATTTCTCATCATTCAACAGTTTATAGAGTCGGCGGTTGTTGCGGCTGCTTGACAGCGTGCGGTGCGACGCTCGAGCGGTGGTCTTGAGCGGTTGGAGCGTTTTCAATCAAATTAGGAAGTGTAAAAAGTAACACAATTATATGTACGCCTGTAGCTTCGCTTGCAAGGATTAGATATAACGAAATTATCGTTTATAATTCTAGTCCTTGTCAAGGAAATATCCGGAAAAACTCTACCCATTAATTCATCATCACAACCCTTTATTTGTCCCACTGTTGGGTACGGGTCTCTCTGAATGGGAGAGATTAGGCCGGAGTCCACCACGCTGGCCAAGTGCGGATTGGCAGACTTCACATGCCTTCTAGAACATTATGATGAACTCTCAGGCATGCAGTTTTCCTCACGATGTGTCCTTCACCGTTACATCAAGTGATATTTAATTTCTTAAATCACACATAACTTAGAAAAGTCATTGGCGCGTGCCACTGGGGTTTGAACCCGGACCGCTCGAGCGAGAGGCGAGTTCGATAGCCACTGGGCTGTCACCGCTACCCATTAATTACTTACCTGATCATTATTAACACTAACGGGATTATTTGTCACTAACCTGCTCCTACACTTTCACTACCTACAAACGAACTAATGTTTATATTAACCTTTAATAATATAATAATAATAATAATAATAATCTTTTATTTCAGGCACGAGGCCCATAAAACAAATACCTTATAGACTAACATACATAATTATAACTTAATTCTAAGTCGCGCCAGCAGGCGCGGGTCCGGTGACACTCGGAGGCCGCCGACGTCCGCGATATTTGCGGAACACGACACCCCTCGGCCACAGCTCTGCGTCCAGGAAGGTCGACAGATGTTCAGTTGGAACGCGGACAACAAACGAGTTAAAATCGACTGCTTTCCGCGCTTCCAGCTTTTCGACCCTCAGCCGGAACTTCGTCTTCACCACCAAGTACTCACTGGATAATCACTCCCAGACCCATTGTCAGTCTAGATCGACGTGTCTGTAATGTTTAAATTACTAGTAAATTACCAGTAACTAAACTGTGGACAATTTACTGAGTTGATATAATCTATGTCGCTCGCTTGTAAATCCGCTGCCTCCTATCACCAAAACCACACCCAATCACTTAACAACCAGGACGTCCAATCTCTCCCGTTTAATGACCAGATATATCGCGCACGATGCCGCGGGGAAATCATAGCGCATCCAGACTCATATGCAAATCTTGAGCACACACGACTTGGCCAAATACGGCTTGTACCGCCATTCGCTGTTCGTTAAAGTTGTAATTAAGTTAATGAACAAACATCATTCGAGTAAATTGCAAATCCTTTATCACTTAACCCAGTGGTGGAACCTTTATACGTATTCGTCCTCATCCGGGGAAATACCATGGTGGCAAAAACACATCTATATATATAAAAGGAGAAGCTGACTGACTGACTGTCTGACTGACATATCAACGCAGGGCCTAAACTATAAGGGTTAGAAACTTGAAATTTTGCACAGGGGTTTCTTTTATAACGTAGAGGAGCACTAAGAAAGGATTTTTGAAAATTAACCCCCTAAGGGGGTAAGACGGGGGTGCAAGGTTAGTATGGAACATTGCCGTTTTTGAAGTTAGTGAATGTCTAATTCCACGCGGGCATCCACTAGTTTTAATTATTAGCAACAAATTAACATGGTAACTGTTTCACATATCATAACAAAACATTACGCCTGTATTTCCTCGTAGAGGTCGGCATAGGCGTGTTCTTACATAATAAATCCACTTTTCACCAGTTATATAGGTCCCATGTAATAGATGATGAGCCTATTTTCATAGACGTATGCTGGGCACGAGTCGAGAGCATACTCCACCACGCTGCTCCAATGCTGAGGGGAATAGTGGCCAACCCAGTGTCGAATGTTCTCAAGCCACCCGAAGGTCTACGACAAGGCTTAACGATTGTTTTCACTATTGAAAACAACCGGCACCGGCTTAACGTGCCCACCGAAGCACGGTAGTGCGCATAAATTTTTTGCTAATAGCCCAGTTAAAAACCGACCGCGCCCGTTGTTACTTGACTCTGTCGATCACACAAATCCACGCGAGCCATTGGGCTATGGACGCTACAATATACACGATACATACGATATAAAGCTTTGTCCACTTGTGGGCTAACGCTGCAAGCAGAGCTTAAGTCCTCTCCAACGTGGGAAGGGCACGTTCCCGAGATCACAGTAATGGCGACGTAAGCTCCTGAGCTTTACACTTTAGCTTTCGCCAGCTAAAGCTCGTTAAAGCGTGTTCAATTCTAGCTTTACCGCAACTTCGCTCGCTCGAGAGCTAGTTTGTTAATGATTGGAATAGCGGTGACGATACACAATAACAGGATTATCTACTGAAGAGAACAGCGTGGTTGTGTGCTTCGTAGGGCACGTTAAGCTGTATGTCGCGGTTGTTATGGCGAGATATCTTTATATATATATATTTCTTGTGTATGGATGGGTGGATGGAAGTTTTATTCGAAGATGAAACTTGCAGCACCACCCATCAGCTGCCGCCCACGACAACTGTGACTGTCTTTGAACAATCAAGGATGATTTGGTGTAGCTTACCGTTGATAAAGGCTATACTTATTATATTTAAAAAAAAAATGTTTTATTGCCACACAAGTTACACAATCACAAATAGTAGAGGAACAGTAAATAAAACCTAAAGTGGGCAAAAGGAGTGCCTCAGCCACTGCTGCCCCGGAGCCGCATCACGACTCCGTGCAGCGCTGTTTTTCAGGCACTCCCTCTCCCTAAGGTGTAGAGCGGGAGTGGAAGTATGTCCCCCGAGTGCCGCTATTAAAAATTTATGAAAATAAAAACATTGACAAAATAAAACACATAACTGACTAATTTAACACTAATTTAAATTCCTTATACATAAAAACATATACTTTTTTTAACCATCCCTTGATGCTAGAGGTAATTTTGCATGCTCAACGATTAACGCGGGCGAAGCCACGGGGATATTTAGTAGTTACGTAGGTATTATGTAAGTCCATCGGCGTAAAACCCACTTAGTTTTTAGACATATTTCGTTCCATTTGTTCAAGGTGGATGTTTAAGGATTTTTAAAATATCTCGGACTCCAGGATATACGAGTAGGAACCAATTCCAGTAACGCACAGAATCGTTTACAGTCACTTATTCCCCGAAATCGAAAGACCTCGAATATATCACAGTTTCATTTGACAGTCCATTATTGACTATCGATATACTGTATTTGATAAATCCTTATTTGTTTTCGATCGCGTGAACATAAATGTAATGGAAATTTCCATTTCAGCCAAATAACTATGAGATATTTAAATAATCATATATTTAAACCTTTTAATAATTTCAAAGTCAAAGTCAAAGTCAAATAATTTATTTCGCTATGAGGTGATTAGACACGCTTAACGAAAGTCTAGGTACCTAACTAAAAACTACTTAAACTACTAACTGATGTATATAAGGCAAAGGATTAGCTATTGATTATTGAATGAATAGCCAATCCTACACAGGTGTCTAACTTGCCTTAAGATAAATTTACAATAATTACCTACCACTAAGCTAAGCTCTAAGTCACGATAGACTATCTATATGGTCATCGGCTTTAGGAAGAATTTACAATATTCTTATCCTATGCCCTAGTGTAGGCCGAGAGAGAAAAAAAGCCGGAGGAAAAAACTCTCGGTACTCTTTTAAAATTCAAATTAATTTTTACAGAAAAAATGTACAGTATGACCATGACATGATTAAGTCAGACACGAGACAGCCAATCGTGTATGCCAAGAATCACCCCATATGCCACCTGCTTACAATTTTTAGTATAATTAATACAGAAGCATAGTGATAGCCTGTCAGAGTTTAATTCAGTCCCATGCCTTTATATCATCCAAATACTCCTGAATATTATAATAAGCTTTTCGACATAATGTTTGTTTGATGGTTTTTTTAAACCTTTGTAAAGGCAGAGACTGAACCGCAGCCGGGACTTTATTGAATATTAGAATAGACATTCCTATGAAGGAACGACTTTTCTTACTAAGCCGGCATTTAGGAAACGCTAATTTGTGGCCGTTCCTTAGTGTTACATTGCGTAAGGCATTTAGGTCACTACGACTTACAAACTGATGCCTATTTTTACGAATATACATAATATTCTCATAGATGTACTGCGATGCAAGGGTTAGGATGTTTATTTCCTTAAATTTTTCTCTAAGGGAGTCTCTACTTTTCATTTTGTATACAGGGTTATTGGTAATTCGACGTATTCCCGTTAGGAGGTGATAGGGGTGACTATTTGTGATAATTTTAACCCCCATATGCATTATGCAAAAGTGAACCATTTTCGAGTTATCAAGCTTTTCAGATTTTTTCAAAATAGGTCAGAAATGCAACATCAAAAATTTATTAAAAAAAAAGTATCAATTAAAATCTATTTTTTTCTTCTGATTTATAAAAACGATTAAACAATGGTTATTTATCAACATTAAAACTACAATTATCGGTCCAACTTTAAAAATGCGAGACGATTAACGATATTACTTCAATATTTTTTGAAATTTTTGTCCACTAAAATGCCTTAAAAACAAAAAAAACTTATATCAAACTTGGCTTGCAGATTATTTTAAAAACATAACCGTTTTCTTAGCTTTCCAACAAGGCATAATAACTATGAACTTATTTTAAAAAAACTGAGAAAAACCGAGCACAAAGCAAGCAGGCGGAAATTTATATTCGAACTAAACTTATGGTCTTTCTTTAAAATTTCAAAAAAGTAATTAAAAACAATGCCCAATGTCAATAAAACAATAAATATAAATATAAAATTAAATTGAGAACCAGTAAAAGTTTAGTAATAAGAACAATTAATAAAAAGTAACAATTACGACATTTTGTAATTTAGCCTAATTAAAGTTCTTGCTCGAAGCGACTTCCCCTATTGATTCGTGATTCGGAATAATTTTAACACATCGGTAGTTAAGATACACCTCAGAAAAAGAATGAGACTGCGTACGCAATAGGGGAAGTCCCTTCGAGCAAGTACTTTAATTAGGCTAAATTACAAAATGTCTTAATTGTTACTTATTATTAATTGTTATTATTACAGAACTTTTACTGGTTCTAAATTTAATTTTGAATTTATATTTTTTGTTTTATTTACATTGGGCATTGTTTTTAATTACTTTTTTTGAAATTTTAAAGAAAGACCATAAGTTAAGATCGAATACAAATTTCCGCCTGCTTGCTTTGTGATCGGTTTTTCTCAGTTTTTTTAAAATAAGATCATAGTTATTATGCCTTTTTGGAAAGCTAAGAAAACGGTTATGTTTTTAAAATAATCTGCAAGCCAAGTTTGATATAAGTTTTTTTTGTTTTTAAGGCATTTTAGTGGACAAAAATTTCAAAAAATATTGAAGTAATATCGTTAATCGTCTCGCATTTTTAAAGTTGGACCGATAATTGTAGTTTTAATGTTGATAAATAACCATTGTTTAATCGTTTTTATAAATCAGAAGAAAAAAATAGATTTTAATTGATACTTTTTTTTTAATAAATTTTTGATGTTGCATTTCTGACTTATTTTGAAAAAAGCTGAAAAGCTTGATAACTCAAAAATGGTTCACTTTTGCATAATGCATATGGGGGTTAAAATTATCACAAATAGTCACCCCTATCACCTCCTAACGGGAATACGTCGAATTACCAATAACCCTGTATATAACGGATAGCCCTCTTCTGCAAAATAAAAATAATATTAGTATCAGCTGCATTACCCCAGAGTAAAATGCCATAGGACATTACACTGTGAAAGTAACTAAAATATACCAATCTAGCGGTATCGACATCCGCCAAACAGCGTATCCTTTTAACCGCGTAAGCTGCAGAACTTAGTCTATCCGCCAGTCGACAGATATGGGGTCCCCACTGCAACTTCGCATCAATGGTGATTCCAAGGAAAACAGTCGAGCTAACTAAGTTCAGTTTTTCACCATTTAGTTCCGGTTGCTTATCTACTTGTTTCACATTAGGTGCTGAAAATTTTATGCAATTGGTTTTATTGCTATTTAAGAGTAGGTTATTTACGCTAAACCAATGCACTAGTTCAGAAAGAGCATTGTTTACATCGTCATAGTTAGTTTGTTGCCTGTTTAATTTGAAAATTAATGAGGTGTCATCTGCAAACAATACAATCTCGTTATTATTCTCTACCATATAAGGTAGATCGTTAATATATATTAAAAACAGGAACGGACCCAGAATCGATCCTTGTGGGACCCCCATCTGTACTAAAGACCCAGACGATCTTGTACCGCTTACTTCGACTTTCTGAGTTCTTTCGCTGAGATAAGAAATCAGAAGATTCAGTGCGGTATTTTTAATGCCATAGTGATTGAGTTTCCTGATTAAGGTTTCATGCTGTACACAATCAAATGCCTTGGACAAATCACAGAATATGCCCAGAGCATCCAATGAATTCTCCCAAGCATTGATAATATCAGTAAATAATTCAACTCCCGCATCAGTTGTTGAACGGCCTTTTGTGAAGCCAAACTGTTTGTTATGTAGGAGTTTATTACTTGTAAAGTAGCTAAGAAGTTGCTGGAGAATTATTTTCTCAAATATCTTACTACAAGCCGGTAAAATGGAAATCGGCCTATAGTTAGTTGGATCTGTGCTATTTCCGGACTTGAATAAAGGTATTACTTTGCTTTGCTTCATTAGGTCAGGAAACTCTCCACTTTTAATACAGTTGTTAAATATTAAAGCTAGGTGGGGTGCTATTACATCTATAATTGTACTTATAAGTTTAACCGATATACCCCAAAGATCTGTGGTGTTCTTAATTTCTAATGACTTAAACATTTTGATAATCTCATTGGCGTCTGTGGGTCGGAAAGAAAAATTACCCTTGCATGCATTTACATTTTTCTTGAGCAACGATTCGGCGACGTCGGGAGAAGACCTCAGTGATTTAGTGGTTAAAACTGGAACGTCAGCAAAGTACTTTTCAAATGCTGATGCTATCTGTTTATCGGTTTTAATATAAGAATTGTCAATGAAAAGCTCACTGACACCATCGCGTTTTCTGACTCTTCCAGTTTCCGCATTAATAATATTCCAAGTCATTTTAATTTTATTACAGCTATTTCTAATCTTGTTTCTTATGTGAATCGACTTGGCCGTGGAACATACTACCTTAAATATTTTAGAGTAATTTCTTACATAGTCGCTAAAAGCTTTACTTGTATTATATGACTTCTCATGTAAAAGGTCATATAACTTTTGCCTACTTCTAAAGATTCCCGTAGTCGCCCAATCATTGAACGATTTACAATTCTTTGGAGAGATTTTTTTTGCAGTAAATACAGATTTATAGGCGTTATTTATATGAAAACATAATAAGCTATATTGCTCATTTACAGTTTCATTCAATGGTATTGTAATCCAGTCCGTAATCATGTTTCTAAACCTCTCCATTCGTTTTTTAGTCACAGGAACGACCACACTGCTCTTACTAACCTGTTTATCCTTATTATACTTAAAAGAAACCAACTGACCACTGTGATCAGAACTGAGTTTATGGATAATACCCGAGTAGACAGGTGTTCCATCTGTGAAAATGTTATCAATACATGTTGCTGTGGTATCTGTTATTCGAGTTGGTTCTAAGAACTGGTTAATAAGATTATTACATTTGAATAAAGATAGAAATTTAACACTTAAAGATGTATTGTCCAATAAATTAATATTAAAATCTCCACACACTATTATGTCCTTGTCTTTTTTTCCTGATACTTTTAATAATAATTGTTCCAAAACTAATTCAAATTCTTCATAACATGCACTAGGTGGTCTATAGATACTTACTATAATACAATGCGTTAACTCTACACAGGCTATCTCTATAGTTCGTTCAATGGAAAGGCTCACAATATCTTTACGGACCTTAAATGTCAGGTCCTTTTTTAAAATGATTAAAGAGCCACCGTGTATCGCTGTCTTCCTACTGAACGAACTCGCAACTTGGTGCTTGGCAAAATTGAAAACAATTTGGCAATCTTTCAGCCAATGCTCTGTAATGCAAATTACATCAATATTATAATTTCCTAAAAAAAGTTCTAACTCGTGTTCTTTGCCTAGTAAGCCTTGCATGTTTTGATGCACCAAGTTTAAACAATTTTTATCTTTTAATACTAAGCTTGACAGGTGGTTGTTACTACATCAATGATCGCGAGAGACCGATGCCTCGGTTGTCGTATTTTTTAATTTAAATTGCTTTGGGTAGCGCCCAAACTTGTCATAAGATTTGTAGTAGTACTACATGTATTACTACATAATGTCAGTATATTATGCTGCTCAATAGAAGCAGTGGTCAAATTACATAAATAATTTTTTATGTCAAATTGTAAATAATAAGATAGCAATTTTGCTAACTGTGTAAAAAATATATTTGATAGATGCAATCTATCATGTCTAGTCAAAAAAAAGTCATTTTTAAATATACTATTAATATCAATTAAATTAAATAAAATGTCAGTATTATTAAGACATGTCACATTATTATTTCCTATATTATTATAAAGCAGTAGATTTAATTTATTTCTTATTCTATTCTCATGGTAGTCACCCTTAATATATGGTAGTGTGAACATGATAATTTGCTTTACCTTAAGGGCTTGTAATTTTTCTAAATAATATGCCAGCTGGCGTTGCTTAACGTTGCCCCTACTACCAAAGAGCAATATTAAGACTGTGGTGGGGTCATATGTACAGTTTAGTACCTTATCCATTATTTCTCTTACAGTAGCACCTGGCATACAATAGTTGCAGATTGGGTATCCTTATTTACTTTAGTAATTGCTTTTTAAAAGCTTTTATTTAACTTCACTCGTATGTAAGTATGTAAGTATGTCCTGGAATCTTGCAATCAATATTTCACAGACTTCCACTGAAGCTATCGAGCTGAAATTTGGCACACATATTTGGTTCCGATGACAATGCATGAAAATAAAAATAAAGTTTTAAAAAGCTTTTTTAAAAAAAAAAATTTTTTACGGTATAATTATAAAATTAAATGTGACCAGCACCATTGAAGAAAGACATCGTAAGGAAACCTGTGATGCCTGATTCTCCATAATGTTCTGGAAGTCGTGACGTCTACCGCACGTGCCCAATGTGTTGGATCCAACCCGACCCATTCGAGGAGACCTGAGCCCAACGGTGGGACAAAGAGAGGCCTGTGGTGGTGGTCCAAGGTGATTGATGACTTACGATTGGCACTCGCGGGGCGGCTCTGCCTCGGAGCCGTATTAAGCTAAGCAAGATGGGGTGCTTGTCCGACTTAGGTCGTCTTATCTGGGTCTTAGCGTGATTGATAGGGGCGGATCCGACTCAATCGCTCCTGTTTAAATTTGGATAATTTTTCTTCAATAAATAATTTACTGTGGTTTATGTATAAGAGTTATATTTTGAATTTTTTTTTTTTATGTATATAAACATTGTCTCTTATAGCGTGTCAATTGGACCTACAGTTTATAGTGGATAGTTAAAAATACATACGAGTGTGCATACAATGCGCGTGAACAGCGGCACGGAGTTTGAATTTTACTTTTTGGTAATTCACTAGGTACGTAAACAATAAATTAATTTCGTTAAGAAGGTTCATTAGTAAATGATCATGCATACCTACATACATACCATATAAGCTTGGTATGTATGTATGTGTGTATGTAGGTATCATGTATGTATGTACCGGAATCTTTGAACGTGATTTACGCAGTTTTTGTAACGATGTTGTTAACATGCTTTTATTAGGTCCACTTGTATGTAACTCACAATGTAAGGGAATCTTAGAGAGCTAATTTAACCATCTTCCAAGGATCGTGCGTAATGAAAATTGGCAGCTGTATGTACTTCTGAGACACATTCAATAATATGGTACTGTCGAGCTGATCTGATGATGGAGCCGGAAGATATTAACTGGAACTTCATGATGGAATATCGTATCATAGTCGTGTTTGCACTTGTGGTAAGGTCTTGTAATGAACTTTGACCACGATTAGGTTTCAAGGTCTGACGATGAAGCCGGAAGATAGGCACTGGCATTCCATGATGGAATATCGTATCATAGTCGTGTTTGCACTTGTGGTAAAGTCTTCTAATGAACTTTGACCACGATTAGGTTTCAAGGTCTCATGACTTCTTTTTTAGTTGGATTTTTTATAAAAGCGTGTTTTTTTAGTTTTTTTAAACTATTAATTTATTATTATTTACTATTTTTGGTTAGTCCTAAGGTTATTAATATTAGTAATTGCTACTGGTTGGGATTTTGGTAGAAGGTACTGGTTGATGGCTTCATGATCGATTTGTTTGTAATTCAATTTAATCATAACATAACACTTTTACCAGTTATGTCTAGGTCCCGTGTAATAGGTGGTGAGTCTATTGCCGTACACCGGGCACATCCAGACTCTGAGCTGCTACCGGGCATTTCAAGTTAGTAGAAATGATTGTTGCCCGACCCGGGGACCGAACCCAGGACTTCTAACTTACCAATCGTACTTGCAACCACTAGATCACAAGACCAACGAGGCAGTCAATGGATAGAGATTTTCCGGTTATTTCCTTGAGAAGGACAGGAACTATAAATTAATTTTTTGGTATATATAATCCACGCAAGCGAAGCTGCGGGCGTTCACAAGTAGAGGAAGAAGAATAAGAAGATATTTATTTTCACACAAAACACAAAACACTACAGACATTTTAACAGTTTTAGAACTTAACCTATGTGAAGTGCAATGCGTGAAAAAAGGGTTATGCTCAGCTTACTGCCATGATACTCAAGGCTGCTGATTTTCAGCGCAACCCCTTTTTTCCGAGTATTTCCTCATAAAGTAGACAGATATGATACCTTGCAGTTCTGTATATCTGACACAGTCAATATACCTCAGCAAAATAAATGTGTCCATTCATTCATCGATCGGCCGCTCACTCTCCCGCGCCCGGTCGCCGGTCTCCGGTCTCCGGTCGCGAGGCGTTCATTACGCTAATGTCCTCTGATAAGGACGCCACTATATTATTGCGATATCTCGCTATTTCATCTCCTGCCAGATACATTGGCCTACCAATAGACACACTTATCACTTCACTTTATCTCGGGATGAGGATGACCATACAATTTCAGGTGCAGAGTTCCGTAGGGTGCAAACGGAACCCTATTAATATGCCTCCGCTGTCTGTCTGTTACAGGTTCCTCTTGAACGGAATCAGGAGTAACACCTGTAGTTTCTCAAAATTCGTGTTAAAGTAGCGGCTATCACATCAATAATTAGAACCCAAAGACAGGTTTCAGGTTACCCCGTACAGGTAACCTGAAAAATAGTTCAGTTGTAACCCGTACACCGAACCCGGTTGGATTTGAACCCTAGAGCGGCTGAAATTCTTAGCCACCGCCCCACCATACTGCCAGCTCCTACGACGTTAAATGAAAATGTAATAAAAACATGCCGACTCAGCCAGTACCGCTATGTGTACAATTAACTGAATTACGTCTGTAAATATTTGATGAAGATCTACGACCCGGTTATTTAAGACGTTACACACAGCCGCCTTGTTTTTGTAGAAGGCACGGAACGTTTTTATCGTGGACGGCAACGTTTTTGAAGTCTAGGAAACAGGAGGGGTGACGATTCTGAAAGGCCCAGAAGGCATGGAACCGAGCGACTACAGGTAGCCCTGCTATGTACTCCAGTCAAGGTGTTTGAGTCGGCCATTCACCATTTCATCTTTGTCCTTACAAGCACAAGTAAAGTCCCAAATGTCGCTCGCAACATGATTTCCGCCCTGGGCGAGGGACAGCGGGAAACAAGCTGTATCTAATGAAGAAGGCGCAGGTCGATGTTGTCTACTTCAACTTCTTGAAGGCGTTCGACACAGTCGACAATAAAGCTCTGCTCGAGGAGCTAGCCGGGATGGGCTGTACTCCGCACTCTGTCCTTCTTCGCTAGCCACCTGCGGGACAAGCGTCATTATGTCGACTGTGGAGGATGCCATTCGGAATACTCAACTAGACCAGGCGTTAGCCAGGGAAGAAATCTAGGAGCCCTCCAATTTTAATGGTAAATTATTCTTTTTGCTGAAGACCTGAAACTGGTTCGAGAAGTAGGTGACATCTTAGACCACGCCGGGTAACGGGTACGGGGCCACTGTATTTCAGTATTGTATATTTGCTGTATTTCAACATGTTTTGTGCTCATTAGTTGCGCACGTTCCCCCTGGTATCACACCTACTGCGTCGTAAATTACGCTGTTTACGTGAAAAATATATAAAGGCTCACTACAGCAGTTTCTTATATAGAGTTATACCAGACGAACTCTACCCAGTGAAAGTAATTTCTTTCAAATTCTGTGCTGAAAGTCCCAAAATGCTTTCGTACTGAGCTACATTCAAATTATTTTGTTAATATACAATATACGACGCCATTTTCAATTCGTTCCCGAATTATCCAATCTGTTGCCTCACCTGTATTGTACTTTGAACTGTCTACGTCATTTGACGGTAAAGTCAACCGCAACGACCAGTGTGTCACGAAGAATGATCTTTTAAGATTAAATACAAATTATACCATAGAAAATATTTTTATAAGCGTATTATCCTGCGAATGATGTTAAATAATAAATTACTTTTCTGATTAATTGGCTCCTTTGCTGATGTGAAGTGGTAGAACCGGTATTCCGATACAGGTATCGTCACTAAAGTTTAGCTCTGAATAAAAACCGGATAGGCAGGGATAGATGCGTATTAGTCGCTGCGACCCATAGACGTCCCACTGCTGGGCACGGGTCTCCCCCACAGACACTGCTGCGGGAGGTCTAGAGCATACTCTACCACGCTGCTCCAATGCAGATTGGTGGAGGGTGCGCATCAGTACGGGAGACATATTACGTATTAATATGGCGGACCAATCAGCACTTACGACTGAACTCACTCGCCCCAGACGATACCTTAATTTCAACTTCTACTCATTTGAGTTCAGAGCTAGACTTTGATGCCGCTATGTATACCATACATCACAATCAGCATAAGTAAGTACCGTGCTTCGGAGGGCACGTCGAAGACCTTCGGGTGGCTTGGGAACATGCGACACTGGGTTGGCCACTAACCCCACCACCAATCCGCATTGGAGCAGCGTGGAATGCTCTAGACCTGCCGCACATCTGTCTGTGGGGAAGACTCGTGCCCAGCAATGGGATGCGATGGATTACGGATATTTATTTTACGTTGTAATCGGTAAACCGCATTAATTGCTCGGAGTCCGTTTCGTATGTTTCAACAATCCGATGAAAATACTAAAATAATATTAATTCGATACATATTTCTGAAATACCCGCAGCCAATAAAATGAAGGTACATTTTATATTTGTATCTGAATGTCCCGCTGTTATTCCGCCATCAATCTCCGCTTCACCTGGGAATTGAACCCGCAACTCTGTTTTCTAAAAAAGATGTTTTATAACTTTATTTTTGGGGATACAAAATAGCAAACGAGCTTGCAGCACCACCCATCCGCTGCCGCCCATGACAACTGTGACTGACTTTGAACAAGACTCAATTAGGGAGTGGTTAGTCCAATTAGTTGAGAGAGTTAATTAGAACATTAGTTGGTCAGTTCGTTAGTAGGTATGAGGACTGGGGACTGTTAGTGATAGTTCTGTTAGTTGGTGCTAGTGATAGTCCAGTTAGTACTTGTTAGTAGGAGTCTCGTTCCAAGTCAGTCACAGATGTGTTGCTACCGTTGAGGACTAAGATGGTCGCCTCTAAAGAAGTGTAACCGGAAACAACAGAAGTGTGTACAATTACTGAAATGAATCTCCGCTCAATACTTTGTCCGTCGCCCTGTCTAACATAATGCTCGGATGCGATTAGCGGCCGTCCACGGACACAACGTAATCCGATCGGTAACCGAGCCGGCGCCCGCACAAGTGTGCGACCGGCTTAATGTATGTCACGGATGTCACGGATGTCACGATCACCGGACTGATGGTTTTTTAATTAGAGGTAAGCGCCGATTTTGCTGGGGTAATCTAATAGACGCGAAGCCCGTAAAATAAGCATGGAAGCTAACAGTCCTACTCGCGTTGGTCGTATGTGATTGGCCGAGTTAAGCAACGTCGGGCATGGTCGGTATGAAGATCATCACAACCCTATCTTTGTTACACTGTTGGACACAGGTTTCCTATCAGAGTGCGAGGGATCAGACTTTAGTCCACCACGCTGGCCAAGTGCGAATTGGCAGACTTCACATGCCTTCGAAAATATTATGAAGAACTTTCAGGCATGCAAGTTTCCTCAGATGTGTCCTTCACCGTTACAGCAAGTGACATTTAATTTCTTAAATCGCACATAACAGAAAAGTCATTGGTGCGTGCCGCTGGGGTTTGAACCCGGACCGCTCGAGTGAGAGGCGAGTGCGATAGCCACTGGGCTGTCACAGCGTGCCTACGGAAGCATGGAAGTACCCATGAAATATGTCCACTAGCGGTCACCTATGCACAAACCGACCGCGCCCGATGTCCTTTAAAAATAGCACAGCCTATTAAATATCATTTCCTAGACTAACTACCGAGTTTATTGCCGTGTTCTTCTCGGTAGCATCAATTTAGTAAGCCGGCGGTAGATAAAATATGTAATGATTAATGACGTTCATTAAACGTATACAATACTATTATAATGAATATACAATGAATACAGTATAAAATGAAACGAAAAATAAATGAATCTGAATCCGAATTATCATGAGCTTGAATGTATGTAGGTACTGTAAAATGAGTTGCTAATGTAATTAGTGAGTAAAATGAAAATTTTGTAGTCTTATGCAACAGCGCCATCTACGTATTGCGTGGTGAACCAGTTACACGATCGATAGACGATCGATAGTGTAGGGTCGAACGAAATTGACTGTCTTACAGGCCTTGCACTAGATGGCGCTGCTAAGCTTATCTGATCACAAATAAATATTTATGAGCCGAATGCAAAAGTAAAAGACTGTAGACAGCTAAAGTTTATTACAAGCAGCCCAGGTATGACTTCTTGCAGCACTTTCTGCAGCATGGATAAGCGTGTCTGACTTTATGCTTCGGCTTGATGCTCTTCTCTGAGCCGCTGCTATCTTCGTCGTCCGAGCAGTTCGGCCTGTGTTTCTTTCCCTTGTGATGTCCGGACCGTCTATGTTTCCTCTTCCTACGTTTCCTGTCCCTAAACCCATGCCTCGGACACTTCTCGTACAAACCTGCCTCTACTAATTTCTTGTTCACTAAATACCGATCTCGTATTTTCTGCTTCTCTAATTCTCTTTGCAAAATCCAATCATCCAATTTCTTCTGCATAGCCAATCGACTCTGTATCAACTGCTTTAATCTCTCGCCGGTTATTCTTTTGTTTATAACTTTATTGATGTCGAACAATTTACCCAACGTCGGATGAAACATGTTCGTTGTAAGAATTCCAGCTTTCAAGTCAATCATTTTTCTTCTGTTCTCTAGTTCTGAACGCGAATCTTCTTCCATTAAAGTCGATTTGGCAGTATCAGATTCATTAGGCGTTTGCATCTGTTGTTTAAGTTCTAACATGTATTTAATTCCTTCAACATTTTGTGTACTGTTATTCGCTTGAAGTAAACTTACGCTCTCGTCTATAGCAGTATGTATTTGTTTTAATAAAACATTCTTCTCTTTCTCTAATGCTTGAATATCTTTCTGTTTCGTTTCACTCGTTTCTAAATTTATAGCGTCGTTTATTAATAAGCAAATAATAATAATGTAACACTTTACTATCATCTTCGCATTTCTATCGCTTCTCTGCTTCAGGACAAGCGATTATTTCTTTCATCGAAACTGCTATTGTATTTGATACTTCGACACAAACTTTATTGCTCCATTTCTATAACTCGTAAAGTTTTACGACTTCAGAACGTTTTCGACGCAAATTCAGCAAATCAACTACATAAAGGTTCTGCTTAACAACAAATCTCTTTACATCCAATTTCAAAGGGCGCAGTGAGTTTTCATAATATTTACAATTTGCGAGAGGTCCTTATCGCAGAGTTCCGTAAAGGGAAGGTTGGCAAAATGTAAAAAGAAAGAAAGAAAGGTACAAAAGAACGCGAATGTAAGGACATTACACTAATTACGCCAAAATCACTTCGTCCGCGCGCATTTTTTATATTTTTATCTTTTACAATACCCCGCCCTTGGGACTCATCACCCCTACAATTGCATCCTGTTTGTTCAGTGTTTTGGTTTTTCAGTAGGCTTTGACATATTCTTAGGTCTCAAAAATCTGAATAAGGAGGTCTTCTAATGTGACGCTTTGGCAATCCTTCTGGAGTACAGTCGCCGTGGTCTTATGCCAACTCGATATTACTATTTTTACAGTCCAAAATTAGCTGTCCTGCTGGTTTAGCAGTCAAGGTCACTCACCACAGCGCCACGTGGTATGCTCTTAGGGACTGTATAACGCAACGATCAAAGAATAATGAGAAACTTGATTCTGAACGCACAGGCCGGTCGGAGTTGCGTCGTTTAGGAGAGGCCTATGTCCAGCAGTGGACCTCGAAAGGCTGATGGATGGATAAACGGCTTATTCGGTGCTATGCACGAAAGCGCTGAAATTCTTTTACAACAAAGTAATAATCTGGATTATGATGATGAAAACATTTTAAACAATGAAAAATTCGTGTCTGTGTTGAATGGAAATTCCCTTTTAAAAATTCAACATTAAAATCACTCGTGTAATATAAAAATACTTATACGTGCTTATACTAAAAATACACGAAACACGCGCCGAGCGCAAAACGGCAAATGAAATCAATTAAAATTTCACTACATATTTTATTCTCCGCTTGCCAATTTTAAAGAGAATTTTGTATCGGCTCCAATCCATTATGGCTTGGGGGCCCACGAAGGGAATAATTTGCGTGTGCTCCAGACTTCACGTGCCTTCGAGAACATTATGAAGAACCCTCAGGCTTACCATACATGTTTCCTCAAAACAACCGGGACCGACGGCTTTACGTACCCTCCGAAGCACGGTGAGCACGGTAACGTCCATGAAATTTAGCCACTAGCGGTCACCCATCCACAAACCGACCGCGCCCGTCGTTGCTTAACTCATTCGATCACATTGAATCGACGCGAGCCATTGGGCTATGGACGCTACACATACTAAACGGGTCTTAAATGACTGCAGCAGTGTGTCTACACAGCTACCTGTCCGGGGAATTTCGTTACAAACATTATTTTATCAAAGGAAAAATTTAAATTGATTAGATTACTATAATTAGGGGCACTTACGGCGCAATTTCCATCAAAGTGGGTCCGGGTGACGCCGAGTGACGCCGAGTGACGTCAGGTCTTACTTAATCGAATCTCGGAAATCCCTTGAAAGCTTTTAATTATGTAATCGAGTTTTTGAAACGAATATCGATTATGCATAAAAATATGAAGAGCTGTAAGGAATTGGTGGAAATGCTAGGTTTTCCTATTTATTTATATTCATGTGCCACTGGGGTCTGAATCTAAACCTGTTCTACGTTATGAGGTTGACCAGTCTTTTAGGAGTTGATAACATTTGTTAAGGCGCTGCCGATCCTGAATTTCGAGGTGGTGAGAACCGACCGCAGGTCGCTCCTAGTCACTTTTAAAATACCACTGATTTGTATCGTATTGGTATTTATAGTTTATTTATTTATAGCGTCTACAAAATAATGGTAATAAATAAAATACCTAAGTAACAGTTGCAGCTGCTGGCACGCGCACGGTGCCCACAGTCTCCACCACACTGCTCCAATGCGGGTTGTTGGAGGGTTAGTGAACAACTCAGTGTCGAATGATGTTCGAATTTTGACTTGATACAGTATTTTTATTATGTAGTTTGGAGGGAGGGGATGTGAGTTAAGCCAATTAGCCACTGCGACCTAAAAGATCTATTGTATTTAGCATAGATATTTAGTAATGGATTCATTGATGTGTCTAAGAGGACAAATTGTAACTTGTTTTGTATCTACCTAATTACCTTATCTTGCAAATAAAGATGATTTGATTTGATTTGATTGATCCAATAGTGATTGAGAAACTGGACATACGGGAGAAATACGAACCAGGGCCGCCTTAATGAAAAAAGTGTAATAAAACTGTTTGATGTACTTTATTATACTTAGTTAGGGGAGACTGGGGCTGGTCGTGACAGGGGTAGGTAGTTACAGCGGCAACAGTGGCTAAACAGGGAATGCTATATTGACGTGAGAAAGCGACAAATCATCACGCCACCACCGGCTAGCACGCCGCGCGAGCCAGTGGCGCCAGCGCTTTTGTGAGAGGAGCCCTTACACGTTGCCGTCAAAACAATAGGTTAGTAACATTTTAGTTTTTTCTTAATATTGGTTTACAAACTATTTTTCGTTTAAAGCAGATATGTGTGTGTTGTGATATTTGTGCCCTAATCCTTTCTTTTTGCAATGAATCTACGTTTATACAGTTATACTTATTTTTGTTTTTACTACTTAATCTTGAAAGGTCAGTTTTGGCGTTGGGGCTAAAAGTGACATTTGTTCGGGGCAGGTTGTTACATATTACTACCTATAATATTATAATTGGAGTTTCATATTTTTTTATTTTTTTGTAGGATGAGGACGTATAAAAGAAAAACTGAGCGTGGAAAAATATCTAAAGAGATTTACGAAAAAGCAGCTATTTTGGAAGAGGATAAAACTAAAAAAAATCGTGACGTCGCAAAAGATCTTGAATTATGTCATATGTCGCTAACAAGATATTTGAAAATACGGAAAGAAGCAAAAGAGAAGGGCCCACCTATAGAATCAATTACAGTTGGCTACCAGAAGAACAGATAAGTTTTCAGCGATGAGCAAGAGGGCATTTTGGTGAGTTACTTCATTAAAATCAGCCAAATTTACTACGGATTGACGCCAAAAGATGTCAGGCAGGTCAACAACTATGTTTTTGTTTTAATGAGGAAAAATACTGCTATAAAGATATTGTAGTTTGTCATTGTAGACAATAATTGTATTAAACTGTGATTGTACTTAATAAAAAAGTGTTATATTACGTTTGGTTTTTATTGTAACATTTTGCCCCTTATAGTGTAACAACCAGCCCCTGGCGCGGGGCTAAAAGTTACACGCCACTTTTCCCAGAATTCATTCATTTATGCCACTTCTGATAGTCTGGTATCTAAAATTGATTTTGAATTAATAACCCGAATAGTTGCATAATACAATAAACCTAGATTCCGGTAAAACAATCAAACAAGAAAAAAATTGCGACACTTTATAAAAAAAATGTCACGACCAGCCCCAGTCTCCCCTACTCGTACTGGAACAAACAATGAATGTCCGTTACTGCGTTTCGTCCGAAACTTTCATTACACTGGAGCTCCGTAAATGCACGGCGGGACAAAAGGTAAGTCAGTGCTGTTCAACTTTTGAATGGAAACATTACTTGAATGTCTCCGTGCTGGTAGCGTCGAGACAAGGAGTAAGTTATGTTACTACCAAACTGTACGGGACGAGAGCTCGGCTACAGCGCGCCGCGATCCGCCCGCGCGCTACGAATTGGCCGGGATTATGGGTGACCGCTAGTGGAAAAAATTCATGGACGCTACTGTGCTTCGAGAGCACGTAAAGCCGTCGGTCCCGGTTGTTTTCAATGCTGGAAACAATCGTTAAGCCTCGTCGAAGACCTTCGGGTGGCTTGAGAACATTCGACACTGGGTTAGCCACTAACCCCTCCACCAATCCGCATTGGAGCAGCGTGGTGGAGTATGCTCTAGACCTCCCGCAGCTGTGTCTGTGGGGGAGACCCGTGCCCAGCAGTGGGACGTCTATGGGTCGCAGCGACGAAGACATGACAAGGCAGGGAAGGGTTGCTTGGAATGAAAGCACGAAGTTCTTCTTATTCGCCAGAGGAGGTCTTGCTTGTCCGCCGGTCGCCGTGAGAATGTCGGAGGCCCCGACTCATCTTCTATTTATATTTCTGGAGACAGACAGAAGCCTCCTTGTATTAAACGATTTATTAAAACATAAATCGACACAATGTCTTAAAGGGTAAGTACATCATATTACTATCCCTGTCTAGTAGTTGAAGCCGTCAGTCCCTGTCGTTTTCAATGGTGAAAACCATCGTTAAGCCCTGTCGAAGACCTTCTGACAATCTGAGGTCTAGAGCATACTCCACCACGCTGCTCTAAAGCGGATTAGCAGAGGAGTTAGTGGCCAACTCAGTGTCGAATGTTCTCAAGCCACCCGAAGGTCTTCAGTCCTGGACTATGGAACCTGATTCTCAGCAATCATTGCAAAATGTAATCTCCCCAACAAAATGCCCATTGTATTGCCGAAACAATATATCTCGTTCATTTACTCGTCATTTAATGACACGGCATTTATGTTCGCGATACGGACGCAGTAGCGATTAAGTCTTCGTGACGATATGGCGCGGCAATCGTAGCAATATGAAGCAAAATTATTGCAATAAGCCAGCGGCCCAATAGCTCGCGTTTGTCGTATTATTGACCGAGTCAAGCGACGACGAGTGCGAACGGTTGATGATGGGTGACCGCTAGTGGCATAGCTAGCTGGCTTTCGTGCTTCGGCCACAGCCAGAGGGGAGGGGGGAGGCTTAGAGCATGCTCCACCACGCTCCAATGAGGATTGGTAGAGGATTTAGTTACCAACCAAGTGTCGAATTTTCTCAAGCTACCTGAAGGTCTTGGACAAAGCTTGACGATTGGTTTTTACTATTGAATACAATCGGGGCTGACGGCTTAACGTGGCCTCCGAAGCAATAATTCGCATAATATTTAATTTCACCAGCAGATTCAGATTCCAATCGTCACGCACCAAGAGTTTTCTAAATTGCCTGCGATTAAAGAATTTAAATGGTGGGCCGACGAAGGAAACATATGAGGAAAACTATATGCCTGAGTGTTCTGTTCATAAAGGCTTGTGAAGTCTACCAATCCGCACTTGGTGGACTACGGCACAGCGTGGTTGACTGACGTCTTACGTATCCCATTCCGAGAAGAGACCAGGCTCGACAGTGGGGGTTACTGCACCCCACGAAAGAAAAGATGTGTGTGACAAAGAATGGGTTGTGGTGTTGGTTCACCCACTCAACAGTATGCAGAGATTGGTTGGCGACAGACGAACATCAAATTGTTTATATAGGTATTTACGCCACAGCCGGTGACCTCTGCAGAGTTAATTAATATTCCGATATAATAACGGGGCGGGCTTACTTGCGGGAATGGGGCGTGGAATTATTTACGAGTATATTAGTTCCGGATAAAAGGCATGCTCTTGCATTGATATGTCCATCGTAGCAGGTCACGGCAGACTCAGAGCGATGAAGTGGCGATGGAGACCACGACTGATAACTGTCGAAGAGATGAGAGAAGAAAAGAAATACTCGGCAACAAGAGGAGTTGAATAATTGGATAATATGTTTTCTATGGCCTTCCAATAAGGTTCGTTGCTCGGGCGGCTGCTAAGAGGTCCTGGGTTCAAAACCCGAGAGTTTTTCTTACTTAATGCCTAGTACAGAGTTTGGATTTTGCGCCCATTGTATTACAAAATGCTCACCTCCTGTATTGGACCTAAACTGGTGAAAATGTTACCTAACACACCTCTGTCTACTCCTTCAAGGAATGAAGAAACTTGAGATGAGTAAAGCCTTGTCTAAGACCTTCGGGTGGCTTGAGATTATTCGACACTGGGCACTAAACCTCTACCAATCCGCATTCGAACAGCATGGTGGTGTATGATCTGGACCTCCCGCAGCTGTTTCTGTGCAGAAGACCCGTGCTCAATAGTGGCAAGGCTCAGGGTTGTAGCTAGATGTGGAAACATCCCAATGATCTTCGGACTGCTCCCTTCGCTCGTAGTAAGACCCTTCGCGCCGCAGCGCCGTGGACGCTTCCGAGCCTCTAACCGTCTCACTATTTCCAATTGAAATAAAAGCTTTAAATTAAACTACCACACCCGTTACTCCCCGTCGCAGTACGTAGATTCAGCTTCCAATATTATCAGTTAATTTCCAAACGATTTTCAACCTTAGGCCTTTAAAAATAAGGTTGTTGCGACGCGCCTTCCTGAGTTGCCACGATACCACCGCCCGATCGATTCTGTATTACAGACATATGGAGGCTAGTTTATTAAGAACAGTTTTAATTGCTTTGTTTCTGTTTCCGAGATAAATTGCAGCGCCCGCTATTCAAACTAAGCTGGCTGTACTCTCGGGCTGTGTAATGGCGCCTTTACATTATACCTAATGCCATGTATTGGACGGTGAAGTAGTTTACACAGCATCGTAACTTACGTAACACAGAGCTGCTACCCATCGCGTCCCACTGTTGGGCACGGGTCTCACCCACAGACACATCTGCTGGAGGTGGTTTCCGGTTACACTTCTTTAGAGGCAACCATCCTAGCGCTCAATCTTTGAACCAACCAACAACTTTGACTGACTTGGAATTATACTCTTTCTAACAAGATTGTTACTAACACCAACTAACAGGAATAAATATCACTAACAGTCCCGTCTTCGTGCCCATTAACGAACCTACCAACTAATTAAAGTATTTATCAGAGCCAGTCACAGTTGTCATGGGCGGCAACGGATGGGTGGTGCTGCAAGCTCGTTTGCTATCTTACGAGTACATCTATACTAATATTATAAAGAGGAAAGATTTGTTTGTAATGTTTTCACACAAAAACTACTGGACCGATTTCAAAAATTCTTTCACCATTAGAAAGCTGCATCTTCACTGAGTAACATAGGCTATATAATATTACTAGGTGTAAACGAAGCTATTGTTATATCTAATTCCACGCGAGCGAAGCTGCGGGCGTTCACTAGTGCATAAATAAAATTAGGTAAGACTTAAGTACAGTCTCACATAAGTACCTTCTTCTGAGAAAAGTACTTTTCATCTCGCTTTCATCTATATTTATAACTCATTGTTAACTAGATGGTGAGTACTGAACAAGTTTAAGATATTTTTGAAGTTTCATTGTGAACGCCAGCGCTGTACCAAGTTTAATTCGTAGTTTTTGAACAGCTTCTTAACTATTGACTGTTGTCGTCTGCGGCGTGGACTAACCGCTAGCTGACCTCATATATAGTTCGCCCGGGGCAGTACCACCGCCCGCCCCGGTACCTAGTACCATTTCTGCCGTGTAATAATTGTTTTAAAGCAATTATGGTCAAGTTGGAAAGGTGTGGTTTCCGGTTACACTTCTTTAGAGGCGACCATCTTAGTCCTCAAGGGTAGCAACACATCTGTGACTGACTTAGAACGAGACTTCTACTAACAAGTACTAACTGGACTATTACTAACACCAACTGACAGGACTAACTATCACTAACAACTAATTGGACTAACCATTCCAGTCCCTAATTGAGTCTTGTTCAAAGTCAGTCACTGTTGTCATGGGCGGCAGCGGGTGGGTGATGCTGTTAGCTCGTCTGATATCTAGTATCCATAAAAAAAACGTCACGCTTTAATTTCTCCGAAGGGTTTGGCAGCGATGTGTGCAATCGTGATCACCCGCTGGTATTTCTGAAAGCTAGATAGCGCAATAACTGCGGTGACAGCCCGCGGTCCGGGTCCAAACCCAAGCGGCACGCACCAATGACTTTTCAAAGATATGTGTGATTTAAAAAATTAAATGTGACTTGCTGTAGCGGTGAAGAACATCGTGAGGAAACCTGCATGCCTGAGATTTCTTCATAATGTTCTCGAAGGCACGTGAAGTCGGCCAATCCGCACTTGGCCAGCGTGGTGGACTAAGGCCTAATCCCTCCCGTTCTAATTAAAAATTAAAAAAATGTTTAGTTTACTTTTCAGACTCTACTGATGTACTGTGCAAAAAATCATTGATCAATCACCCGTTGAGGAAGACACACCAACAAACACACTTCACCATTTATATATTTATATTAGTTATGATAAGAATTACCAAAACAATCCACCATTGATTCATAAATCACATCAGACTCATTCGCGCCAGCGCCCGCGGAACATAAGTCAACCTGCGCTTCCAAATCCGCTAAAAATCAAATCTACCGAAACATCAGACATCAATCATACGGCACAATTGAATCTCCCCTTCTCTCCCCCCTCTCCCCCCTCCATTGTAAACTCGTTGTGTCAATTACATTCGCCACAAATTTATCTAACAAAGCGTTCTACGAGAAACAATTATTACTCTCGACGTCGACGGTTCCGGCGCGCGGGGCGCTTACACCTCACGACACGATACGACACGATATCGTTACGATCGCATTTTGCACATGATATGACAACATGACATCTTTGCACATGATATGACAATGACAACATGACATCTTTGTCTTAATGGGCAAGGCACGGGTCTCCTCTGACTACTGATAAATTGGCCATAAACCCATTGGCGTAATCGGTAGTGATCGTAATCTGTTGCGCCAAGGGTCATGGGTTCGAATCCCACACAGGACAAATATTCGTGTGACGAACACTTGTATTTGTTCTGTGTCTGGATGTTAAAATTATCTATTTAAGTATGTATTTAAAATATCTATGTATGTATATCAGTTTCTGACACTCATAGTACAGGCTTGCGCCTGCTTTGGGGTCAGATGGCCGTGTGTGAGAATGTGCAAAATATTTATTTATTTATTTATTTATTATTCTAAACTCCAGCGTTTAGACCAGAGGCTCGCGTCTATTGAATGTGATCGACAAAGTTAAACAACGAAAGGCGCGGTCGGTTTGTGGATGGGTGACCGCTAGTAGCAAATTTCATGGACGCTACCGTGCTTCGGAGGGCACGTAAATTGGTAATCGTTTTATGAAACAAAACTAGGTCACTTTCAAAAGTACGTCCTTAGGATAAAACCAAAAAATCTACATCAAAACCAAAAAAATTTAACATAAATAGATCATTTGATAACGCGACTAACCACGTAACTGTGAATGCTTCTAGATATCGCCCACTGCTGGGATGTCAGCCGGAGCCTTCGAAACAAAAGCGCACCGGAAGTAGCGACGATTGTTAGGTTTCCGTCGCTGTTAGAGCGGGTGGCTCTAGTGATGTGCATCCCGCGTGTCGGTAAACATCGATATTTTTAATGAAGTAACAGCACGGTTGTATTTTCTTGAAGAGGTAGGCAGGGGGAGTGCACCCAATTTTACTAGTTTTTTTCGCTGCGACCCATAGGCGTCCCATTGCTGGGTACGGGTCTGCCCGACAGACACTGCTGCGGGAGGTCTATAGAGTATACTCCACCACGCTGCTCCAATGCGGATTGGTCTCCACCAATAACCCCTCCGGGTTAGTGGCCAACCCAGTGTCGAATGTTCTCAAGACACCCGAATCGATCGGTTTGTGGATGGGTGACCGCTAGTGGCAACATTTTATGGACGCTACCGTGCTTCGGAGGGCACGTAAAGCCGTCGGTCCCGGTTGTTTTCAATGGTGGAAACAGTCGTTAAGCCTTGTCGAAGACCTTAGGGTGGCTTGAGAACATTCGACACCGGGTTGGCCACTAACCTCTCTACCAGTCCGCATCAGAGCAGCGTGGTGGAGTATGCTTTCGACCTCTCCCAGCTGTGGCTATGGGAGAGTGTGCCCAACAGTGGGATCTATGGGTTGTAGCTTAGCTATAATTTATTCATTTTTTATTCATATTTACACTGAGACTGTTTTAAGCCTTCCTTAAAGGTTGTTGTTTTTTATTTCATATTGTATCGACAAATCGTCACAACCCTACGCGTTATGTCGGCCCATTTCCGGCGCGATATCGAGTTCTCTTTATATTCCAATTTGCGCACATCCCTGCGTCGATAACCTGCGAGATTCAATTATTATCGCCCTTCTAAATTATTTATACACAACTTCTCGTCATTTGTATCTGTTTATGAAGTCTTAATCGGAGCTTTGTGAGAATTAACATATGGGTTGGAATTTGAATAGAATTTGAATGGAACGATATTTTTTTTAAAGATTATTTTTATTGAATAGATTACATATCAAACGAGCATGTATCACCTATCATGATATCTGTGGCAATCGTACAAAATACTAGTAAGAATAGGATGTAAGAATAAATTAATTAATTGGTGACTTCGTCAGTATGAGTAAGGACTTGTATAGGTATTTTTTTTTATAATATGCCTATATTATTTAAAAAAAAGTCAAACTGACATACGGGTCCACCTGATGGTAAGTGGTAACCGTCGTCTATGGACACGTGCGACACCAGGGTGCAATATAAGTGGTACCACCTGTGATGCAGGTGGTATCACTCATATTGTAACGGATTCTGAACTGAACTGCTGGGCATAGGCCCTGTCCTAATCAGCACTCCTACATCTGGCCCTCTGCCCTTGAATCCAGCGATTTCCAGCCGTCTTTAAAGTTAACTTGACTAGACTTGAGTGGTGACAGCCCAGTGGCTCTCGACCTCGCCTCTACCTCGCGGGGTGTGGATTCAACTCTCCGCCTCGCTAAGTGTTTCTGCCCTGCGAAGTCCGCACAAGCTCACTTCAAATGCTTTATTCACGCAAGACTCATAATCATCATCATCATCATCATCACAACCCTTTCTTTGTCCCACTGTTGGGTTCGGGTCTCCTCTCAGAATGGGAGGGATTAGGCCTTAGTCCACCACGCTGGCCAAGTGCGGATTGGCAGACTTCGCATACCTTCGAGAACGTTATGATGAACTCTCAGGCATGCAGGTTTCCTCACGATGTGTCCTTCACCGTTATAGCAAGTGACATTTAATTTCTTAAATCGCACATAACTTAGAAAAGTCATTGGTGCGTGCCGCTGGGGTTTGAACCCGGACCGCTCGAGTGAGAGGCGAGTTCGTTAGCCACTGGGCTGTCACTGCTTGACTCTTGACTCAGACTCATAATACTTGTTTTCAATTATGTTCAGGTTTTATTATGAAACCTAATTGGTTCCATATAGAGTTCGCCCGGGGCAGTACCACCGCCCGCCACGGTACCTAGTACCATTTCTGCCGTGTAATAATTGTTTTTAAAGCAATTATGGTCCGGTTGGAAAGGTGTGGTTTCAGGTTACACTTCTTTAGAGGCGACCATCTTAGTCCTCAAAGTAGCAACATATCTGTGACTGATTTAGAACGAGACTCCTACCAACAAGTACTAACTGGACTATTACTAACACCAACTAACAGGACTAACTATCACTAACAGTCTCAGTCTTCATACCTACTAGCGAATTAACTCTCTCAACTAATTGGACTAACCATTCCAGTCCCTATTAGAGTCTTGTTCAAAGTCAGTCACAGTTGTCATGGGCGGCAGCGGATGGGTGGTGCTGCAAGCTCGTTTGCTATCTTGTATCCATAAAAAAAAGGGTACTAACTCGTCGCCATTCGCTTTTATTTTCAAACCCCTCTAGCAATAAAATAACGGGAATATCTCAGGAGCTCAGAAACTGAAAGGACACGCGGTAAAAGTAAATATGAGGACGTTTCTAGGAGTCTCCTATCGTCTAATAAATGAACCCCCACCAACTCGGTCTAATGCATTAAATTTATTCACACCCACCACTCGACGCACGCCCGCGGTTACAGTGATAAGCGGCAGCGGAAAGTTGAAGAATAAGAAGAATATAATTTATTTTGCTTAAAACACAGTATGGTATAGAATATTATTAAGTAACAGTAGGTGTAGGTTATACGATACCTGTTCTCTTTATTGGTCTTTATGAACAAGCGAAAGGTTGACTTGTTTTATTTTAAAACTGAATAAAACGCTAGTATGTCATTTTGCTGTCTATTGAAGTGCGTAACCCAGACAGTTTTTGAAGTGCGTTGTCGCGAGTGCGATCGGAACGGGCGTTTTCATTAGACGATGTAAGCTGAATCGCCATGTCATATGCCAAAAACGCTTCGTCCCTTAGATCTGCATCTCTGAAAACCCCCCCTTAATTAATGCACAGAGACAATGCGCATTTGCACCCCCACATTCATGGAAATTCTTAAAATAAAACAGCAGTTTACTAAAATTCCAAATCGTTACACCCGAGCCCAGTCAATTGAAAGCATTTTAAAATGTAGCGCATTGGGAAAGAGGGACATGTATCGTAAAGGTTCTGTACCCATAGTTTTTAGGATTGCCCTAAAAAACTTGCGCTATTTTTAACAAAAAAACCGCATAAAGTGTTCATCCAGTTTCAAGTGCAGCTTTATGTGATTATTTTTTTTAAATCAATTGTGTTCCTCAAGGGTAGCAACGCCTCTGTGAGCGACTGGAACGGGATGCTTAGTAACAATAAATAACTAAATCGTCGTAAACTGACTAACAGGACAAACATTAATCGTCACCAATAGTCCCGGTACTATCATAGTAGTCATCATACTCGTTTATACTAACAAACTGAGTGATGTTTGTGTCAAAATCTTTTACTAACTCCAGTCTCTTTCCGAGTCCTTTTCAACTCTTGTCATGGGCAGCGGATTATAGAGCTTTATTGTAGTTTACTATTTCACTATGCATAAAAAGCTAACAAATACAGTTTACCGACATTTTACTGTATATATTGCGACACGCACGTGTGTACTTTTGTAATGGCGAACCCTGCGGCTTTCCCGGATAAAACTAAGCCGCCATTTTTGTTCTATTTCCGCGCGCAAAGCAAATTGACTCTAAACGGTCCAAATAAATTTTACAGCGGCGCAAAATGGATTTGGTTTTTTAGAAAAATAGTCACTCAATGAAACGTGTATGTAAAAATAGTGAAAACGACATATTTTTGAAATTATACTTTCAAAGGGATTGTTAGCGTTATTGGTGTTTTATTCTGCGTTACACGGTGAATAATTTTAGCTGTACTAGGGTAACATTGTGGAAGTAGAGTTTTCCTTAAGTGGAATTCAATAAATCGACACAAAATGTGATTTTTGGTTTCTTGTTTCTTCCAGTGATACTTGAAAGTATCTAATTATTTTTTTTAAATAGCACAATAAAGACAATTTTAACATGCTAAAATTTTAAGTCGGTACCTAAGTTGTTACCGCAAAATTACTTGAAATGATTGATCGGTTCTACCCAACAGGTTTCACTGATAATCAGCACTGCTGGCTCATCGCTGAGTTCAGACCCTGCTAGTCCCTAGTTTTATTGATCCTTATCTTTAAAACTGTTTGTTTGTTATTTGTAGTTCTAGAATTTTCGTTTTAAAATATTTATTTATATTCATTTCTCCTTTATTCATAACAAATTATTCTTATTAAAATTATTATAGCTATAAAATGTTTTGTCACTTTCTTACGACTCTCAATTGTGTTTGAATAAAGCAGACAAAATACTTTATTACTGAACGATTCGTGAATGTCTATATTCATAGTTGAAGTTACCGGCTTACTCACGTGTGACTTAAGTCGGAAATAGGCTGACTAGTTTCGATCTATTACGATGATCACACGTGAGTAAGCGGGTAACTTCAACTATGAAAATACTTTAAGGTCAAAATAGGTCTTTTAATGATTGTATGTAATTGCATGATGATGATTGGTTCAGCTTTACAAGATACCTATAAATAATGGAAGTGAACGACCCACTCCCCGCTTCCCGCTCCGCCTGTCACCAAGCGCACGCGCCAACGTGTCTTTAGGACAAGTCGTCCGATTTCCGGGTTCTTTCAGAAGATCCTTTCAAATCTCCCGACGGTTTCCGCCGTCAAGCCAAATTATACTTTACTCCGCTGCCACGAAAGCTATTTCGTATTGAAAGGGAAATATCATTTTGAAAGGAAAATTGGAAAGGCCGTGTATTTAGGTTTTCTGATAAGAATTTAGTGTTATTTTTGACACGAGATTATGTTTGGTCGAGGAATCGTTATGGTAATGTGGATTGTGGATTGCGGGGTTCTGCCGCCGGCGGCGCCGCGCGCGTTGCGACAAGCGTTACACTACGAGCCTTAGTTTATTACTTACAACGAGTATATTACTCAATACAAATCACTCACGTGCCTCATGATCGGAAACAATATGGATATACTTACTAACTGGACTAATACTACCAACTTAACAAGTGTTCATAATGTAGTTAATATCATTGCTGACCGACTTCGACAAAAGGAGGAGGTTTTATGTTCGACTGTCTTAATTTTATTTATTTATTTATTCTTTATTATACCAAAAAACTTGTGGTACAAAAGGCGGACTTAATGCTAAAAGCATTAAGTCCGCCTTAATATTTTTTGTATGTACAGCGATAACTTTGTAGTTTATAAACCGATTTTGATAATACTTTTTGTTTGGTAGAAACAAACAGGGCAAGCTAATTAAAACCGTTTGAAAACACCGAAGGTGGTCCCATAAAAATTGATGCACTACTATTTTGACAGCTGACATTAGTCAAAATAGTAGTGAGCAAGTAAGTGACATTCAGTTTCTTAAATTACACATAACTAACAAACCGTCACCGGTGCGTGCCGCTTGGATTTGAACCATGGTGAAAAAGTGAGTGTACTACGCAACTCTGCCTACCCCTTCGAGAATATAAAAGCGTGATATTACGTTATGTTCATTTAGAACAGAATAGAATAGAATAGATTTTTATTTGACTTTTAATTTTAACCGGTACAATTTTAAAACTACATACATACTAATTATTACAAAGCGAAATATGACCGCACTCAGCTGTTGCCGTAATCCTTAGGATAGGGAAAATGGCGCTGATTTTCAGTACGGCCCTATGTCGAATTGTAAATTTTGTACATTTACATTACATTACATTTTTTGTACATTTGTACATTTCCCTTTCAAACGTAACTCGCACTACAATAGTACAGCCAGTGGCCCGGCATCTGAATAATTCCGCTGCGCTCGCCATAAATATCTTGGCAAAGATAGGATTGCCCCATAAATACGTGTGAAGATAGCCCGCGGTAATCCCCGGACAGATGTGGGGCAGCGGTATCTTGGGGCGCGGGAGCGGGGCGGCCCCGATATCTGTGACAAACGGTTCAGTGGATGCGTCCACAGAACATGCATTAGGAAAGAAAGTTATTAATGTGCTAGGAGGAATTCCTACTGCACTTCAGTGACTACTGCACTTCGGTGACTAAATTACTATATGTATGTATAATTAAAATTCTACGAAGTGCCCCACGCGTGGAGTAGTCGGGCACGGGCCCACTGCACTGGCTAGGTGCGGCACTACACGTGCCTTTGGAAACATTATTGAAAACTCATAAGCATGCAGGTTTCCTCAAGATATTAAATTTCTTAAAACGCACGTAACTCAAGAATTAATACGTTCCACGCAGTTTTATACACTAGATGGTCGGCTCCTCTCGCTGAAGATTTAAGAACCGTACGATAAACAAAGTTAAGCAACACAATTTTGTTATCACTCTTTGTTTATTTATATACTCGTGTTAGGTGTCCAATATCAAGAAAATCCGCTACTGAGGACAACCGCTATCTGTAACGACGTGGTCCTTACCACCGGGAAATCTTTCAACTACTCCCGTCCCTTTCTCTCTAAACGAAATTCGAATAAGTGTGAGCGAGACGGAGCATCACGTAATCGGGTTAGGGATAATTTGCGCCCACTTCTACCCTTATTACGGTCCGTAATGAACCGACTTTATCTAAATGAACGACGAAAAAATGTAATAGCGAGTTGTTTTGTGAGATAAAGGTAGTGCTTAGTGTGCGCCGGCCTTTATGGCGGGGAGAGGGACGCGAGGAACTGATGAAAAAGTTGAGTTGCTCAGTACTCACCCAGTTGTTTATGTAATTAGAATGGCTAACGAGCATGTCTTTCGTTGAAGCTTTGTCTTCATGATGAACTTCGAAGACATTTAAAAGAAGAAAGAGGTAAGAGCCTAAGGCGAAAGAAGAGAGAGTTAAGTATTCTTTAGGATAAGGTCATTTTAAAATACTGGCTAAATACCTACTGTTGGTGTTAGGGTACGTTTAATAGAGGGTAGAAATAATTTAGCTTGAGGATGGTATGGTGGTATGGTCGTACGGGTTCATAGCTACTTCTTTTCAGGCGTTTGATAATCATCAGCTCCTTTGCTACTTGAAAAGAGAACTACCTTTCACAGATTGATTTTAAATTTGGTGTATCACTTCGGTGGTATTTCCATGTTCTGTTGCCCCATCCACACTCTCGCCGAACGCGAGCGCCGAACATCGCTTTCAGCAGCACCAGCGCTGAATTAATAGCTCTGTGCAGCGGAGCGCTGCAAATGTTTCATGTTCATTTGATATGAATGGAGCGTTATTAGCTGCAGCGAGTGCGATACGGGCGCAGCGCGAATAGCGATGCATGCATAATATCTTTTTGGTATTGATGTCGTATCATTGAGCGGAGTTCGCTAGGTGGAAACAACGTCATACATTCCATAGCTGAGACGTTACAGGATCATATTCGAATCATTTGAAGTGTTCTGTGCGTGGTAGAATCTGTTCACGCTTGTACAAGAAAAAAACTTTCAACATAGCAGTGTTGCCTTGTTATAAATGACTACTTTTTTTTTTCGAAAACTAAAAGATATGGAAAACGTGACAAACGTTAAATTGGTAAAGAAGGAAGGTTTTTCCAACCCTCAATGTGTGTCAATGTGTAGATATACGAGTAGGTAATAATAGAAAAAGATGATCTAACTAATCTGCATTTCATTCGACGAGCTTGCGGCAACCCTGTAGGTGGTAGAGCCATATAGAGTTCGCCCGAGGCAGTACCCTAACTGAGTCTTGTTCAAAGTCAGTCACAGTTGTTATGGGCGGCAGCGGATGGGTGGTGCAGCAAGCTCGTTTGCTATATTTATCCATTAAAAAAAAACTATTAGAATTCGTCCATCCAATGCGGATTGGCGGAGGGGTCAGCGGTCAACCTCAATGAAGGAAGTTTTTGGGCCACCCGAAGACATTCCCTTGGCTTAACGACTGTTTTCTTACAGACGGAAGCATTGCGTTCACTCAAGAGAATTTTGATTGGAGAGGTAGAGCTCTCAAGTGTTCTACATTAAACCTAAAAAATGATGCAAGAAATGCTTCCATTATAGACCGCCCTTCACGGCGTCTGCGTTTGCCGAGCTCTCGGCCTCTCGGGCTTCGTGTGGGAGCTCGTTACCGCATCTAATATTTAATTAATTATCTACCTACGACCCTGAGCCAGTAATATTTACTCTATGAATGGAGAAAATAACGCCTACGTAGAAACGCATACAAACTCACACACACGCGGACACACGGAGATAACAAGACAATTTGATTGACGGGCCCGTTGGCGCAATCGGTAGTGACCCTGCCTGTTGCGCCAGGGGTCGTGGGTTCGAATCCCACTCAGGACAACAGTTTGTGTGACGAATACTTGTATTTGTTCTGTGTCTGGATGTTAATATTATCTATTTATTTAAAAATATCAATATATTTATTTTAAAATTATATTATATTTATAAGCTGTCCACTAATAAAAAAAGCTGTCCACTAGTAAAAAATAAAATTAAAAGGATGGAATGCAACCAAGTGCAAGTAGTGGAAGAAGTGTCGTTGATCTGAGACCATCATGGCGGTCGAAACAGACACACTATTATCCGTTTTCCCGCTACTTCCTTCTTCCCTGAGTCTTCGGTAAGTGTTTCCGTTTAATTTTAAATTCTTTACAAACAAAATTAAAATAAAAGAATAGTGGTATTATAGACTACCACTATGGATGACACCTGTTTCTGGGGCGACATAGTGCGTAATTTTCCTATGCGGTTCCCTAGGCAACCCACACACTCGAGCGGTTCCTGCGGTCGCCTTGGGAGTTGTTTTATTTATAAGGGCCAAGGGTAAGCACGGATTGGCTACATACTTACTTAAAAAAGATTTATTTACATTGTAGCGTCCGTAGGTACATCCATACATGATGATGGGCCATAGCATGAAATTTGACTTCAAGAATAGAAAAGAGAATAGAATAGAGAAACTTTATTTAAAACAGTAAATATACAGCAATCAGTCATATATAATTACTAAATAAAATGTAACTTCTCACTCGAAAGGATCTAGGTTTAAATGATTTTATAAGCTATGTGCGTTTTAAGAAATTAAAAGTTACTTGTAGTAATCGAGTAGGATAATATCGCGAGAAAACCTGCATGTCTAGTTCTCTGGATATTCTCTTTCTTAGGCATGTGAAGTGTGGTAGATTCTTATCAGAGTGGAGACCCATGCCCAACAGTGGGGGAAGGAACGGGGCGGTGATGAGTATTCAATTTAATTGCTTTTTGAAATGTCTTGTATAATTATTTGATTCTTATTTTTGATGGTTGTGTTTTAATGTAATTTCAATTTTATATGATTACATCATCTGTAACTTTTCTAGCGAATTAGGGACATCTCTGTAATGTTAGATGTAAGTTAGAGTTATTAAATAAATAAATGATCAATATTCTGTTTCGCTTGTATCGTCCATAGCCCAATGGCTCGGGTCGATTCAATGTGATCGAAAGAGTTAAGCAACGACGGGCGGGTCGGTTTGTGGATGGGTGACCGCTAGTGGAAAAAATTTCATGGACGCTAACGTGCTTCGGAGGGCACGTAAAGCCGTCAGTTCCGGTTGTTTTCAATGTTGGAAACAGTCGTTAAGCCTTGTCGAAGACCTTCGGGTGGCTTGAGAACATTCGACACTGGGTTGGCCAAAAACCCCTCCACCAATCCGCATTGGAGCAGCGTGGTGGAGTATGATCTAGACCTCCCGCAGCTGCGTCAGTGGGCGAGACCCGTGCCCAGCAGTGGGGCGTCTATGGGTCGCAGCGAGCGAGCGATTCCGTTTCACTTACGATCGACGCGAGCAACAGAGCTGCGAGCCCTTTCGTGTAACACCTAGATAAAGTTCAGCTTTCTTGTTTAGAGAAAAACAAACCGCAAACTACGAGTAGCAACGAGAGGTGCGGACGTGCGCCGCATGCGGCCGCGCTCACACCGCGCGCCGCGACGAGAACCGCCGGAATTTGTTCATTAACGGTAGAACGTTTTGCTTACGGCCATTTTGTTTTTCTTATGTACTTGTGTAACAGGGATACTTCCTAACGAGCGCACTCGGATCATTCACTTTTTAGAAGTTTCAAGAGAAAGCTCTTTAGACTTTGGAGGATCTTTGGATGGGAGATCTCGAGAGTTCGCGTTCCTTCAAATAATAAAAGGTTAGGTTAAGGTCAGGTTAAGATTAGGTAAAGGTTAGGTTATGGTTAGCTTAAGGTTAGGTAGTACGTCGGGCGAAAGTAATATACAGATATTTTATGTCCACCTTTCATAACTTTACGATTAGGAAACCTTCTCAAGGTACACGGACATCATAGAATCGATGGGGTTAGTCTGTTAGTCTGCCTCGTAAGGGCTCAATGTGTGAATAACTTGCAGAACCGATACGGCGTGCCCGCGTGGAATTCCATTAACAGAGGCGGGCAGTTTCAGCATCACTGTATTCATGGAATATGCGTTCGGATGCATTTACATTCAGTTACATTACTCACGTGCCGGTCCGTCCGCCCGCGTCCGATCTATTGCTGCCGTTTCACCGGGGATTAATATGGAGGGTAACTGTCTCTTTTCAGAAAAGTAACTCGACCTAGCGTCCATAGCCAAATGACTCGGGTCGATTCAATGTGAGCAACGACGAGCGAGGTTGGTTTGTGGATGGGTGACCGCTAGTGGCAAAATTTTCATGGGCGTTCCCGTGCACGCACACCGTCGGTTCCGGTTGCTTTCAACTCTATAAATCATCATTAAGCCTTATCGAAGACCTTCGGTGGCTTGAGAAAACACGGATTGGCCACTTGCTCCAATGCCCATTGATTGTGGGTAAGCTGTAGCGTAGCTGAGTATACTCTAGACCTCCCGCAGCTGTGTCTGTGGGAGACCCATGCCCAGCAGTCCCGATTACACTAGGTACCTTACAGACTTGTAGTCTTACTGAGGCCGGTCAGTTGGTGCTGGAATGTTAATCAGTGTGAATTTCAATCGACAGACGCACAGGCGCGTCGCGGGAATTTCATTTGGCATTGGCTATTGAGCCAATAGTTTAGATACAAGCGCGATGCAATTAGCTGTAATAGCTCGGAATTCGGAGGCTACTCCAGGGAATCCAGGCTCTGGCCCAGCGGAGCGGTCTACTTGACAAGTCATTTACTCTTCAGTGAGTGTAACTGGCCACCATGGTGGATGACTTCAATGGTAAAGCTCTTCCAGATATTTCGTTGAGAAGGACAGGAATTAAAAACGAACCTTTTTTTACGTAACTAACGCACGCAAGTGAAGCTGCGCTTCCACTAGTAGATAAATAAATTCGTATGAATTACGAATAGACTAAAGAATAATATTGGGTTTTTCTAAATTCAAACTAACTCAAAACAGGGCTGCACTGAAAATCAGCGTCATGATTCATTAGGATCATGGCAAATGCTGAGTGCAGTCCTATTTTGCTTTTGTACTTATATTATAATATGAACTGTATTTTTTGTATAAATTCTTGTGTGTGCAAGCAAAATAAATATTTATTCTATTCTATTCTATTCTATTCTATTCTAAATTGATATGCCCTGTTTCCGAAGTCCGGCGCGGAGGTTGTAATTCTTGTACGGCACTATGGCAATAGGCGCACCACCTTTCACAGGGGATCTAAACATAACTTCCACCAACCAGTTAGATAATCCTTTGTCTACTTCGAAATACAGGCGTTGTGCAATGCCTAAATAGTTCCCAGGCCGATGTGCGTCGCTCTTCCTAACCTGTACACTGCCGCTAAATTCGATGTGACTTACACATCCCCGGACTAATCCAGGATAGCTGGAACGGACGAGGAATCTAAACAAGATTTCCTCCGAATCATTCCCAACTGAAGAGCAGTTGTCTGTTCCTGTTTCGTCTGGCGAGATAAAAGTCTATCTGTTCCAGAATAAGTTTCTAGTGCGATCTTAAGGCGCGCCCACACTGAGCGTGTCGTGTTATTCTGTGGCCACAGAGATACAAGCAAACGAACGTGTCCCGGATACAGGAAACATGTATTTATCATGAAATAATATCTGCCTAGGCCGGATTTAAATCTAGGACAGTAGTATGATAAATCTATGAGGACAGTAGACTACATACCACATACTACATACCATCAGATAATCTAGGTCACTCATCACCACTACGCTAAAGTTGTCAATTACTACTGCAATCGCTGCGACCCATAGACGTCCCACTGCTGTGCACGAGTCTCCCCCACAGACACTGCTGCGGGAGGTCTAGAGCATCCACCACGCTGCTCCAATGCGGATTGGTGGATGGCAATACGATCGCAATAATTAATTAATACTATTCATGGTGTGAATTCAAAACTTCTAGCGCTTGTGATCACGCCATCCTCTCAGTTCCGTTTAACATTTTCAATAATATTTTACACGGTCGTTCACATACGATCGACGCGAGCCACTTGGCTATGGACACTAACGTAAATTTTTATAAGCGACCAAATTTGGCTAAACATAAAAATGTGGAGCCACCCTTACATCTATAATCAGAACTGACTTTATGGTCAGCGCCGCTGTCTCTGGCGGCTGCGATATGGATCTGTGGTCCGACTCGAGATGACTCGTGTCCAGGAATTACTCGCCACTGTTACATTTTGAGATTAAGGCCAGTTCTGCATAATAAAAAGGTATAAAATACGGTGTACATAATTATAATCACAGACATTTATTTTGACATATTTTGGCGTGAAAGCGAGACGAACAGACAGAGTTACTTTCGCATTTATAATATTAGTATGAATTAGGTCACAAAAAATATGCAGTAAAAATAGTGAGAATTGTTGTAATGATCTTATCAGCAGCACTACCTCGGGATACATAAAAGTGAATTTACTTACTTAGTTAAGCGTATTATAATTACACTGAAATAAATTCAAAATAAACTAAATCTCACTCCGACATAATTGATAAGTTACGTTCAAAGTCTTCCAATACGATTATTACACTACACAAATGCCGCAGAGGTCACTCACATAAACTCGATTTGCATGCCCTTTTGCTACTGACATAAATCCTTGCAGCACAGCGTATCGGTGCAGCGGGACAGAACAGAGTAATTAAATCATTTCTATCCGCCGCGCGCGTAATTGAATTCACGTTTAGGGCCTTCACTACAGAATTTGAACGAAGAACGAAACCGAACGAAAAACGTCACTTAATTTCTGAAACAATCGATGTCAGCTGCTGAAAATGTCATCGCATCTATTTTGACAGAGAAATTATTAAGCTTCACCAGCTTTAACGAAAATATGAACTTTAAAAATATGGTAAACTCGATGTTAGAAGAGCATGTAAATAGGCTCAACTTTCCATTCGTTAACTACTAATTTTGTAAAGAACTCATTAATAGTAGCCACTATACGAAATTTCGTTGCTCGGAAATTAATAGAAATCCTTAAAAAAGAAAATTGAACATTTTAAATTTTTAGGTTACATACATTACATACGTATGATTATTTTTCGAGAAAAATTAATTTTATAACTTTGTCACCACCCACAGGGCTGGAATTTAATAAAATCCGTCCTTATTGTATGCAGTTACAATACAATTTCATAATTCAAACACCGGCAGTGCAGGGGCGGGGAATCGATACAAATATTGAATCAGCAATTATGAAATCACTTACTTAAAATAAGTGATATTCAATTTCATTCAGGCGCAATGCCAATTTAGGCACCAATATCAATTTATCGTTGTAAAATTTAGCAGAATACTTACCTTTCCGGTTAGATTTCATTCATGAAAATACACGTGTACACGTGATATATTATTTTTCACTTATACTTGTACTATTATTCTGTGCTTATACTCTGAATTGTTTTGGCATAGCTTTTAGATGTCTTGTAAAAAAGTCTGATTACGATATATACAAGGTGTCCCAAAATTCAACGATAATCCTGAACCAGAGGATGGCCCAGCTAATGACTACTCCAGGAAAAAAAAGAAAAAAAATATATCTCGATTTTTTTTCAAATTACATAATAAAAAGGAAATTCTTAGAAAATTTACACCCCTCATGATATTTTTAACTACCATGACCACAATTTTTGAGATATTTCTGATATTTTTTTTGTATCCGTGACCTAAGTAGTACTGCTATCTACCACAAATCTTAAAATTCCTATAATGTATGTAGTTTTCACACAATAAACAATTAAAATTAATGTTTTCCCAAAAAATTTTGATCAAATTTACTTTCAGTCCACTTTCACTCATTGTGGTGTAAAAAAAAAGTATGGACACCACTATGGCAAGTTTTTTTAAAAGTTGACGCAACTAATCAAGATTCCAAAATGGTATAATACTCTTGGAAAACTAGTCACAAAAAAAAAGTGTAATATTTCTAAACAAGAACCAAATTTCATAAATTGTACTTGTTGATAGTTATCATGTGCCCAAAATATGATTTTTGTTGTAAATTTCTTGGATTTAAATGGGACATGTGCGTAGTCAAACAAATTTAGAAGAGAGAGATAGATAGAGAGAGATTACATGTTAGTCAGAGGTAGATGTAGATGTCGTTATCAAATAACAATAGGGCAGGTAGAGAAGTTGCTGTTCTCAGCAGTCAGTACGCTCTGCTTCTTTCTTTACTGTACACCGTTAAGTATTCAATTGACGTGTGAATCAAGTAATTTGCAAATTGAACTGACTTTGCATTATTTTGGACTGTTTAACTTTAACTGGGCCCTTTGAGTTACAAGGAAACTTAGATGGAAATAATTATTTGAACTTTTTACAAAATAACTTGCCAGACTTATTAGAAGACGTGCCTTTAAGTGATTTACAAAACATGTGGTTTTAAAATGATGGTCGCCCAGCTCACTATGCCCGTCCTGTGCGAGACTACTTAAACCAAGAGTATCCAGGGCGTTAGATCGGGCGACTTGGTCCTATCTTATGACTACCCCTTTCACCCGATCTAAACCCCCAAGACTTCTTTTATTGGGGTTGTCTCAAAGACAGGATCTACTCAAACATTTTTCACCACCAAAAAACCTATTTTGGGCACATAGTAAAAGTTATTACTAATCGACAAGAACAATTTTTGAAATATGGTTCTTGTTTAGAAATATTATACTTTTTTTTGTGACTAGTTTTCCAAGAGTATTATACCATTTTGGAATCTTGATTAGTTGCGTCAACTTTTAAAAAAACTTGCCATAGTAGTGTCCATACTTTTTTTTTACACCACAATGAGTGAAAGTGGACTGAAAGTAAATTTAATCAAATTTTTTTGGGAAAACAATGATTTGAATTGTTTATTGTGTGAAAACTACAGACATTATAGGAATTTTAAGATTTGTGGTAGATAGCAGTACTACTTAGGTCACGGATACAAAAAAAATATCAGAAATATCTCAAAAATTGTGGACATGGTAGTTAAAAATATCATGAGGGGTGTAAATTTTCTAAGAATTTCCTTTTTATTATGTAATTTGAAAAAAAATCGAGATATATTTTTTTTCTTTTTTTTCCTGGAGTAGTCATTAGCAGGGCCATCCTCTGGTTCAGGATTATCGTTGAATTTTGGGACACCTTGTATATGTAATACAATTACACTGCTGGGCACCACAGACACTGCGGGAGGTCTAAAGCATACTCCACCGCGCTGCTCCAATACGGATTGGTGGAGGGGTTAGTGGCCAACCCAGTGTCGAATGTTCTCAAGTAGGCCGTACTGCATGCTATATTACTTGTAGGCGTAGTTGGGTGACTAATTAACATTTGGAAGGTCGTCGGACGTCGAGCTTCCAAGTGATTCCGTTTCGAATGAGCCCCTGTCGCGGGCCTGGAGTTATTGAACTGAACAAGTTTACGGACAGGTATATGGTTCACTTTAAATTATGGGTTTTGTTTGAAACTGTTCGTATTGTGTTATAATTTATAGATGTAGTTGGACAAGGGGAGGGTAGCTTTGTGTCCGGCTACCCGCAGTTACTTAATCGGCGGTGATAGAACAGTGGTGGTGTAGCGTCCATAGCCCAATGGCTCGGGTCGATTCAATGTGATCCAAAGAGTTTGTGGATGGGTAACCGCTAGTGGCAAAAACTTCATGGACCGTGCTTCGGAGGGCACGTAAAGCCGTCGGTCCCGGTTGTTTTCAATGTTGGAAACAGTCGTTAAGCCTTGTTGAAGACCTTCGGGTGGCTTGAAAACATTCGACACTGGGTTGGCCACTAACCTCACCACCAATCCGCATTGGAGCAGCGTGGTGGAGTATGCTCTAGACCTCCCTCAGAAGTGTTTGTGGGGGAGGCCCCGCCCAGCAGTGGGACGTATATGGGTCGTAGCGAAATAGGTAGCATGTTCTATGGGTACCTTCGAAGTATGTTCTACCAAACACAGAAAAAAACATCATAATCGGTTCATGACCGACGAAATATCTCTTCCTTTTTTCGAAGTCGGTTAAAAACAACCGGGATTGACGGCTTAACGTGCCCTCCGAAGCACGGTAGCGTCCATGAAATTTTGCCACTAGGCGGTCACCCATCCACACACTGACCGCGCCCGCCGCGCCACTGGACTATGGACGCTTTATAAGGATTTCGAAGTAGTTCAATAATATCTTAGCTACCTTCTATAAGCGAAGCTATGAAACACTCTATTAGAAACACAGTAAGTACTCGCAGAGCTCGCCGCTATCGAAACTCGGAATTATTATGTAAAGCAATTATCCAGATTCCTGATATTGAATATCGCTCGAGTGCCCAACTTCGGGCCGGGTGGGGCCGAGCTCCAACTCAACTGTCTCAACTATTTAATAACACAATAGTGATGGCCCGGTGGTTGAGATCAGTTAGTCACGTAAAAGATCCAAGTTCAAATATTTCGAGGAACCTGTTTATTGAATTTCTGTATGTACCTATCAGAAAGGAAGGTAGTAGAGAAACCTTCTTTTTTTTTATTGCTGGGAAATGCATTTACGCATCCCGCCTGGCTGCAGACGGGTATGTGGAACTCACCAAACAATTTGGAATACCCACTATAACCCAGCACCACCTCCGACGTCTATTGAGGCGCCACGGGATCGCTGACGCATTCTGCCCGTGACGTAGTAGAGAAACCTGCATGCCTTGAAGTTTATTTGATATTTTCCATTTACGACTGAACTTTAGTTGTGTGACATGAAATAGTTCAGAGCTTGAGAGTAGGTTTCTATGCGACATTCATGATCGTTTACTACCTAGTAAAATTTTGTCTGAATCTAATCCTTTTTTAAAAGGTTTTTACTGAAAAAAATTAAACATTTAAGCGGTTGATCGCAATGTTACCACAAATAACATGGAGCATACTCCACCACGCTGCTCCAGCGCGGAGAGGTTGGCCCGACTGTCGGGATTTCGTAGGTCGTCCAGAGGCTTGCTGTGCCTAACTAACTAACTTAACTAACTAACTTCTGTTATCTAACCTGCCCGAAGCAAGTATCATAGCAGCTGGGATGTAGAGAGCCTGCTCAATTTATTATTACTGAATCTGTTCATCCAACGATCGATAGCTAATCGTTTATAACATTTAACGTTACGCATTTATAACTAACCAAATTATTTGTTACCTACTATTAGTCAATTAATATTTTGAATTTGAATGAATTTGAATTTAGAATAGCATTATAATATCTCCGGTTTTTAGTAGTTAATTAGACATCCGTTAAGCGTGCCCAATCACGTCATAGCGAAATAAATGATTTGACATTTTTTTGCGGAAATTTTAGCTTGCATAGCCCAATCGCTCGTGTCGATTCAATGTGATTGACAGAATTTAGAAACGACTGGTTCAGTCGGCTTGTGGATGGGTGACCGCGAGTGGCAAAAATTTAATGGCGCTACCGTGCTTCGGAGGGCACGTTATGGTGAAAACAATAGTTAAGCCTTGTCACGACAACCTGGCTCGAAAACATTCGACACTGGGTTGGCTACCCCTAAACCACTCCGCATTGGAGCAGCGTGGTGGAGTATGCTTCAGACCTCCCGCTGATTTGATTGTGGGGGAGACCCTTGCCCAGCAGTGGGACGTCTATGGGTTGCAGCAGGTACATTGTCTGCCCGTTGGCTACGTTCGTAGAAATGAATTGAAATGGAGGGTTATAAACTCCGTTCCATAGTCATAAGTCCGCCCCGCGGGAGGTTAAGCAACGGTATGATGTAGCGGGAGTGTAGTTATAAACGAATTAGTATGTAGATTATTACGGCGACAGTACCTACCTACCTGCTCGACTGAAGTTAGATTGGTGTTACGATCTCAGTTAGAGCTTATTTCTACCAACGAAAAACAGTCTGGAAATACAAGCGAGAGAATATCTTGGCGGTAATGTGGGCAGACCCACTTAAATGTTATAGGGAGTAGAAGAACCGGCCAAGTGCGAGTTGGACTCGCACATGTAGGTAGGGTTCCGTACCACAGAACTATTTTTTACGTTATAATATAATAACCATTTTAAACCTGTAATGTTTAGGCATCTACCACGCAATAGGTATTGTATTTGCCATTCCCCGGGCACATTTTTTTTATGGATACAAGATAGCAAACGAGCTTGCAGCACCACCCATCCGCTGCCGCCCATGACAACTCCAACCTAAACTCCGAACTACTACTGTAAAGTTCAAGTTTTGAAAACCCGAATAATTCATTTCCTGGTCGGGAAATCGAACCCAGATACCTTAGCTCAGCTGTGGCGCTCGCGGCCTACATCAGCCAGCTAAGCTAACATTTAACCATGTGAACGCTCGCGGTGCGTCCCGCGCCTTACCGTGCTTGCCCTTTTTTAATTCAACGAACAAACCAATTACGTTACCCTTCACTCTCGAATAGAAACGGATAGACGCATACTATAGCACTCAGACCCATTATTCCTTCACTTAATTGCACTCAAACTGAGGTATAAAACCTGTGAATAAGATTGAATCGCAAAACTATTCACAACTCTTATCGTGGTTTATTAAAAATTAATTGCATTATTGGCATCGGGAGCCCCGACTAATCCCGGGGCGCCGCCCGTCATTACCGTGCCGCATAATCCGGAGACTTAAACGAAATTAATTGGGCGTAGTGCCATTTGTGCTCGAAGCATGATTTGCTTATAGGCCGAGCGCCTGTGAGGAAGTTCATTGGGTTTATAAGAAGAGCTCATTTACATCAGGCAATGTCGCTTGCTCACTGAAAAGTACGTCAGTCTCTAACCAGGTGGAATTGCCTCACGGGAACGTAACGTATTTCTAAGTTCACCGCTGCAGGTCAATCATATCGTCGTCTAGTTTGTAATTTTTTGACATTGTAAGTTTGACTTTATAAATTGACATGCCTAAAAATTTGACATACCTACCTATTGACATTATAAAATATTTGGATTGTTTGTAGCTGTATTTGAGTGCGCAGTGGTAACCTAGTTGTCAACACGGGCCGGAGCATCGCTCTCGTGGTTCGTGCCTTGCGATGCACGTGCTCCACCATGGCAATCATCGTGAGTTTACCCAGATGAGTCCGTGCAGGAGACCCTTGCCCAACAGAGGGACGACTCACTAGGCTCTACCACCTAATAGTCTACCACCTAACTTTTATGCGAATGTAATAAAGCGAATCTATACAAGCTGACCATTCTAATGCAAACCATCGCCCTTATACATCTCCGTGACGTTGACAAGTTGATTAAACATCCTTCACCGGCGCCCGGACTACAACCATCCAATTTACCGGAACAACCATCCCAATTATAAACACAACAAAAAGTCCGCCATTTTTCAAGCCTTACAGCGGAATGAAGTCGGTTTTCCTCGTTAATTAACCCACCTTACGACGCCATGCTTGTTATCAATTCGTAAATGAAAACCATGAACATCTCTCAGAGTGTAATCAAATGATATTCCTATCTAGTACCCTTTCAAGTTATTAGTTTTCTTTAGTGCTACGGGCTTCTATTCGCAACGAGCATAATGTTAGAAGAAAACAGGACTTTGTAATAAAGAGTTAGTAAGTTCAAAATTTTTTTTTTTTTTTTATTCATTTATTCTTATGTTAAAAACATTGGTACAATTATCTCATCTGCCAAACTGCAGAACAGTTTGTCGGCAGCAGTTCTCGTGGACTTTAACATTAACATTATCATTAACATTAACATTAGCTTGCGGTTGTCGTTGTGTCCGTAGTCCGGCCGGTCCCGGGACCAGTCGGACTACGGACACAGGGACAAGTAGTGCTTCCGCAACATAGTTTTAAGTTTAATCCTACTAATAACTTTATTTTGTATATCAAAAATATCCTGCGGCAGCTCGTTTAAAAATATTGGCGTTACACATCTCCTTTCTCTCTTTCCATAGTAGTTACTGACTTTCGGAACTATTAATCTTGGTCTATTTAAATTTAAATTACGGGCTGGGTTTGTATACTCTCTTTTCTGTTTGTATATAGTCTGGTGCTGCTGCTCTAATAGTATGTTAATTTTAACTTTATACTCTATTGGTAGAATTCTACAAATTTTGAATAATTTTTCATAGTTTTTGTCAAGTGATTTTTTACTATTTTTATCAAAAGTTTTAGCAATCTAATTTGTAAGTTTTTTATTTTATTTAGGTGAACTGGAAAAGTTAGACCATACGCTCCCAATCCGTATGATATCACTGCTTCAGCTAGTGCATAATACAATAAATACATTAGGCTCCTGTTGACCATAAACTCCAAGTTCTTTCACCATTAGAAAGCTGCATCTTCACTGGGTGACATAGGCTATATAATATTACTAGGTGTAAACGAAACCATTATTATGTCTAATTCCACGCGAGCGAAGCTGCGGGCGTCCACTAGTCATGAATAAAAGTGAGTTATGTACGATGATAATGTACCTCTTCTTCAATAAAATAAAACAATAAAAATTTTTTTTTCCAAAACTTTTTTTTTATTTCTATTTATTTTCGTACATTGTCATCGGAACCAAATATGTGTGCCGAATTTCAGCTCGATAACTTCAGTGGAAGTGGGAAATATTGATTGCAAGATTCCAGGATATACATACATACATACATACGAGTGAAGCAAAAGGCTTTTAATAATAATCAAGCTGTAACACCATCAGCATATATCAAGTTCGCCTGTGTACGTTTACACTTAACCTCAAGAGATGGCGCTGTACCGGAACCTGAATCACGCTATCGATTGAACTACGTGCTTACTTAAGTAGACGTGAGGACCGTTGTTTTATATCGACTACTTACTTACTAGGAAGGAACTCGTACCTTGCACGCCAGGCGCTTTCACCACCGTTGAGACTAGGGATGTTCGATATACATCGATGTATCGAAAACATCGATGTTTACCATTCGATACATCGAATCGATTCAATACATCGCTACTAGTCGATGTTTAACGATATATCGATGTATTTTATTCGATGCATCGAATAACCACCTCATAATATTTATAAGTTTTCTCTAATAGTAATTTACAATTTCAATAAACTTACACGGATAATAAAGAGCTTGTCATTAATAAGATCCACACAGCGTTTTTAAAACTGAAAACGTTATACAGGATAAGGTTTTACGTTGGCTGAATACATCACCCCATACTTATATAAAAAAGGTTTAATTAATATGAGCGCGAAAAGAGAACTTCCACTATGCCTGCACGGTGCATAGAATAATTTGTAATAAGAATCCGGAGTACCTTTTTGAAAAACTCCACTGGGTTAAAGATCATTCTTTTAGAACTCGTCGCCCGAACATACAAAGGTTACTCAAAACGCCAAGACATAGAACTGCCAGATTCAGGGGCTGTTTCAAATTTGCTGCAACAAGAATATGGAACGACTTGCCTCCTCCGTTAAGAACTAAACAAAGCACAGAAACATTAAAAGCCAAATATAAATCGGCACTATTAAGAAAACCCTGCCACCAATCCGCATTGGAGCAGCATGCTGGAGTATGCTCTAGAAGTCTAGACCTCCCGCAGCATAGTCTGTGGGGGAGACCCATGCCCAACAGTGGGACGTCTTTGAGTCGCAGCGATTAAGAAAACAGCTTGCTGTAGAAAATTTGTAACACGCGCACTGGAACTGTCTACAACTAAAAAAAATATTTTCTTCCACTGGCACCTAAAAACTAACCCTTCCTTTAATAATTAGTTCGGACTTGCACATACACATATACATATCACACACACACACGCACGCAATGCAAGAGTAGAAATAAAATAAATTAGGCTACATTTTAATAGGTTAGTAATTTTAGTTCTACTGTTTATCAGCTGGTATGGGGGAACAACGGACACATACCCGCCTTCCACCTCAGGGTATAGGGGCTGTCTGAAAACCAGCGCTACACGGGTCTCCTAGCCCCGCAGTAGCAACAGCTGAGATAGCTCCGTTGTCATCTTTTTTTTGTTATTTTGTAATTCCTACCACTATGGCAAACCTATACCTAATTACAAATTAAACATTTGAATTTGAAAATTTTAATTTGAATAATCCATAGACCCGTCCAAATAACGAAGGTCGCTTGTGCGTATACCTATATAATGCTGTATAGCGGTGACAGCCAGTGGCTATCGAACTCGCATCTCACTCGAGCGATCCGGGTTCAAACCCAAGCGGCACGCGCCAATAATTTTTCATTCAAGTCTTCTTTGGCAAGTTATGTGCGATTTAAGAAATTAAATGTCACTTGCTATAACGGTGAAAGACACATCGCGAGGAAACCTGCATGCCCAAGAGTTATGTTCTCGAAGGCATGTGAAGTCTGCCAATCCGCACTTGGCCAGCGTGGTGGACTAAGGCCTAATCCCTCCCAATCTGAGAGGAGAGGAGAGTTATATCAGAATCTATACTCATTTTTATAGAAATATATAATTTTAGCGATGTATCGATACATCGATGTATCAATTCGATATATCGAAAAACATCGATGCAAACTTTCCGATCGATGCATCGAAAAAAACATCGATGTATATTTTAAATGGACATCCCTAGTTGAGACGCCAGGTGTCTATGTACTAGTAAGCCACTGCTGGTTCCAATATACTTCCACCCCACGCTGGGATATACTGGCCCAGTAGTGTATCAAGTCTAATTGTCAGTACATACTTTAGTTATCTAAAATAAACATAATCTACGTTTGTACGTAAAGGCGTTTGTTTTCGTCGCATCAACCCTCTCCATGCCACAAAGCGTATTTCAGTAATGTGTATTATCTTCCGCTTGCGCTTGCGCGGTGCCGGCGCCCTGCCGGTACACGTAGGGCGCGTACAGCGAGTCCCCCGCGCGCTGTGCGTAGTCGGCCATGCGCCGCTTGAGCAGGTGGTAGAACAGCCGGATGCGCGGGTGCACCGCCACCTTGAACGTCTTCAGCCGCTGCAGCACCTCCTCCGCCTGACACACACATTATAACACATTATAACACGCATTACCCTTTTCGCTGCGACCCACAGACGTCCCACTGCTGGGCACGGGTCTCCCCCACAGACACTGCTGCGGGAGGTCTAGAGCATACCCCCCACGATGCTACGATGCGGATTAGTGGAGGGGTTAGTGGCCAACCCCGTGTCGAATGTTCTCAAGCCACCCGAAGGTCTTCGACAAGGCTTAACGACTGTTTCCACCATTCAAAACAACCAGGACCGACGGCTTTACGTTGCTTAACTCTTTCGATCACATTGAATCGACGAAAACCATTGGGCTATGGACGCTAGGACGCATTACCCCTTTTAACGAGTTCTAAATGAAAGAAATAAAAAAATGCTTACACACTCTTTCCCCCGCGGTATTCAACCATAGACACAGGTCTGTATATTGGTTCAGTAGTTTTGGAGTGAAAGCGAGACAGACATAGTTACTTTCGCATTTATAATATTAGTATAGATAAGTATCTTTTTTCATTGGCAAGGCTAAGCAGTATCTACCTAAAGTTTAAAAGATAATGGAAAGTTAAAGAACATAATATATAAGAAGCAGCGCGGAGTTTGAATTTAACTTTTTGGTAAAAGCGGAACTAAGTACCGTGCCACTTGAAGCGCGGGGGTTTCCATGTGTTCCATGTGTTTTCCACTAATAATTATTTATTTCAATTCTTAATTGTTACAACAAAAGAAAAGAGGTTACAATAAATAACATTAGATTGAAGCGTCCATAGCCTGGCTGGCGCCGATCGTATGTGATCAACCGAGATAAGCAACGTCGGACGCGGTCGGTTTGTGGATGCGTGACCTTTTCGTTAAGCCAGTGGCGGTTGTTTTCAATCGTTAAAACAATCGCTCAGCCCTTTCGGTGACCTTCGAGGGGCAGAACATTTGACACGAGATCAGTTTCTAACCGCTCTCCACCAATCAGGATTAGCAGCGTGGTGAAGTATGCTCTGGCCGTGTGCCATGGATGAGGCTGTGGGGGAGGGGAGGGGGGAACACGTCTATGCCTGCAGCCCTGCAGCCCTGCAGCCCTGTAGCCACAGAGCATACAGTGATGCCTGTACCCCTGAAGGGGTACCGTGAAGGAGTAGCAGAGTACATGCAAAGCAGGTCACGTGTGCCTGCTGTCAGGGCAGCAGCCGAGAGATACTATATGCTCGTTTGCTATACATATATTAAAACCACTAGTGGATGCCCGCATGCTCGCGTGTAATTAGACATAACAATAGTTTCGTTTACGCCTAGTAATATTATATAGCGAAAGTCACTCGGTGAAGATGCAGCTTTCAAATGGTGAAAGAATTTTCAAAATAGGTCCAGTAGTTTTTGTGTGAAAACATTACAAACAAATGTTTTCTCTTTATAATGTTAGTATAGATAAACAATACGAGTACTAACATACTTAGCCAGTTTCGGGTCAGTCTTCAGCCGGCTGAAGTCTTCGTCCAGCGTGAATATGTGCGTGCTCTCCTGGAAATGCAGGTCAAATCATGCATGCTTAATATGAAACGTTCCTTCAGTATTAGGATATCATGACACTGTGGTAATTATTTTATCCTGCGGAGTTGAAATTGGATAGGTAAAGTCATTCCAGGTCACTTACAATGCATTTTTATAGGAAACCGCGAACTGAACATTTACGCTGACAAAAACTACCACTTTTATTTATCCGTATTAAGTTGGTTATTGGGCACAATTTATACAAAATCTAGTTTTTTCGTCCATTTCACGGGAACCTAGCAACTATTTCGGGATATAGAAGTAGTCTATGCCCCTCTATGTATTAGGTACATCTAGACAAAAAATCACATCCATTCGATGAGGAGCAGAAGAGGCCAAGATACACCTTTCCCATTTTTATATATTAGTAATGATAGGGATAAAAAAAGACACATGTATGTCAGAAGTGAAACTTCTTTGGCGAAATATTCAAATATACACAAAAAAAATATATAAATATTCATTTGAAAGTCTTGTCCTCTCGCACTATGTAACTGTGCGACGTTCGCTCTATCTCACTTTCTCTCTATCGCCCATCCTCTTCTTCGTCACGAACGTTGCATGCTGCGTGACGCATTTCCGTTTCATCCGTAAAAAAATTTACCCACATGCGCCAAAAGAAGTTTCACTTCAAATAAACCGTAAATAACTCACAGCCAGTCCCAGCCACGCCGCCAGCAACGCGAGCCACGCGAGCCACAGCGCCATTCCAGAACGAACTGAACAATTTCATGCGCATTAACTCCGCCAGCACCGTGACGAGATCGCATTACAGCCGCCCGTGGAAACGGACTCCATGCTAACAAACAAACATTTAAACAACACACGGCAGGTCGCTGAACACGCTGTGGCATAACTTACACAACATCACGCTTAAGACGTGAGGTGTGTTATACTTTACACCAGCTATGACCATCTTAGTCCTTAAGGGTAGCAACACATCTGTGACTGACTTATTATTATATCATAGACTATCATATCATATACTGGATTATTGTGCGTTTGTACCTTCTCCTCCGCTGCGGTGTAAATGTGAAATAAAGTTTTCTATTTCTATTTATTTGTATAAGTCAGAGATTAAATAACGTGTGCTAAGGAATCATCGTTCTCCACTGAACGCTGGCGGCGTGTGGCGCCCCCTGCAGGCCGGTATTCGATACCTGCAATTACTGAACACACCCTTTCGCTGCGTGAGGCGCGCCGCAGACAACGGCCGGGGATAGCACAGTGGTTAAGAATTTTATTCATTCGGAAGGTCCAGGTTGAAATCCCGGCACCAATGTCATAGAATAAAGAGTCGCTCCGTGTAGAGCGGAGCGACTCTTTATACTATGCCAATGTGTTGTATTTTGTGCGGTTTAAATTATTATGATGTCACCTCACGACGATAACGTGAGTCGCTGCGACCCATAGACGTCCCACTGCTGGGCACGGGTATCCCCACAGACTATGCTGCGGGAATTCTAGAGCATACTCCACCACGCTGCTCCAATGCAGATTGGTGGAGGGGTTAGTGGAATTAGTGAGTACTAAGGATCATTTCTATCGTGTATTGCTTTTTAAACAGTTGTGTTTAGAATAGACTCCGGTGTGGTTTCGGTCCCAGTCCCTCCAGAGGGGACCGTCGAAGGTCTCAACGCGTTTGTGACCGGCTTTCGACAAATCATCCGCTGTCTGCGCAGCGCCTCCTGCCGCTCCTGTCGCATTACCATAACGTTATGGTATCTCAGTTCATACTAGTAGAGAAGGTAGCACTCATTTTTTGCACAGGAGTTCCTTTTATAGCGTAGGGGAGCACTAAAAAAGGATTTTTGAAAATTTACCCCCTAAGGGGGTAAAACGGGGGTGCAAATTTAGTATGAAATTTTGCCGTTTTTGAAGTTAGTGAATGTCTAATTCCACGTGAGCGAAGCTGCGGGCGTCTACTAGTTTTAGATATAAATATGAGGGATACATACAAATAAAACCAACTCAAAATATAACAATGAAACAACGCACAGGTAAGGCGATAGGGACGGTCCGTTCTCCCCGTAGACCGCTTCAGAGCCTTCAGATAAGGCTAATAAAAATTTCGCATACGAACCGATACACGGCACTCATCTGCTGGGGTCTGTATCGTGAGGGCTCTTATCTGCAGACGGGGGTCGCCGGAGACCCCGGCCGGCGACAATCTAAACACGCTTAGGCTGCCTGTCCGCTTGGGTGGCTTGATAATTTTAAGCAAAGTTCGCACGGAGCTCAGAACATGGGCAAAATCAGCAAGAAATGAGAATGAGAATGAGAAACAGAGCTGTAACATGCTGATGCAAAACATATTTATGGCATTTGTTATCGGGAATTTCATATTGAATTGTAAGCATCATCATCATAACACTTTCTTTGTCCCACTGCTGGGCACGGGTCTCCCCCACAGACACTGCTGCGGGAGGTCTTAGAGGAGGCGTTAGTGGCCAACCCAGGGTCGAATGTTCTCAAGCCACCTAAAAGTCTTCGACAAGGCTTAGCGACTGTTTCAAGCATTGAAAATAACCGGGACCGACGGCTTTACGTGCCCTCCGAAGCACGGTAGCGTCCATGAAATTTTGCGACTAGCGGTCACCCATCCACAAACCGACCGCGCCCGTCGTCTCTAACTCTTTCGATCACATTGAATCGACGCGAGCCATTGGGCTATGGACACTACATGTGGGGTGGGACCTATAGATGTAGGATGTCAACTCTTGCATAGTGCTCTTGTCGCTCGCGAGCACCGCTCTGGTCGCTCGCGAGCAACGCTCCGGTCTCTCGCGAGCTTGGCTTCGGTTGCTCGCGAGCACCGCTCTGGTCGACGGGGGCCCTACACCCCAATCGGAACGTCGAGAATCGGGTACCGTATCGGCTGCCTTGTTTCCCAATCGTACTCGTATAATAAAATGATCCTTTTACGATGCCATACAAAATTGCAGCGCAGCGCAGTAGCAAGGGGAACACGGTATGCATCGAGCATCAGGAGGCAATAGCTGATCGAACTGCACGGCCTGCAATTGATCATGCCTCCCGTCACCCCTCTGTGCCAGAGCCCTCAACTGAATAAAGGGCTATTTGGGATTATATGTAACGGTGACATTCTACCAACGAGCGAGTGTGGTTAGAAATACGAGTACAAGCGCCACTACCAATTATTTTGAACCGATTTAAGAATTAATTTCTTGACCTGCTGTTACGGTAAAGGAAAACATCCTGACGAAACCCGCATGCCTGTGAGTTCTCCATAATGTTCTCGAAGGCGCGTGTAGTCTGCCAATTCATACTTGGCCAGCGTGGTGAACTATGTCCTAGCCCCTCCCATTACGAGAGGAGGATTGAGCTCATTGAGCTCATCAGTGGGATAAAGAATGGGTTGTGGTGGTGGAAGATTCATACATATTAGCTCCGCGGGTATTTTATAAGATACTATTTTCTAAATTGAAAGTAACCTTCTTTTATGTAACGTCGTTAATCAAAGGAAATTCATGGAAATGTAGGATAAAACCTTTCTCAGCTCTACTTTGAACAATACTAAGTGCATCTCATCGATTTTACATAAAATGGGACATTTTTTGGAACAATAAAATTCCTTTCGTTCTCCGTACCACCGCTACCTATCACATACTAATTGTAACGTGTACAATTTTAAAATCATCAACAGTAATTTTTGACGTGACAACGTCTTATAAATCGATGAACGCCAACACACACAAAAAAGTGTGGCGTCATCCCGGTACGCCATTCGAAGCTATAGTTCCTGAAATTTGCAAAACAAAAACCAACAAAAAAATGTCGCCTAAAATCGCTAAAAACACTACACTGTCTCTAATTTGGTATATGCGTCTTATTCCTTCCCGACCACAAAGCTTCAGCCTAACTTCTTCAAGCATTCATTTCGTTACATGCCAGCGAACCGCCCGCTCTCCACAGCTGGGTCGGAGGGAACAAACAATGAAATAATTTTTTGAGTGTCATTAAACCCGAGCGCGAACAAGGGAAAGGCGGCCTCCGGCCGTTTGGAATTCGAATGTCGAACAAAAACGTTCGATTCCGCTCATTTGAATTCGCTGATTTACCAAATGTTTGTTCCCAAACCTATGATGTGTTTCTTTTCCGTTGAGTGCGCTCGAATTGAACCTCGCCACATTCTCAAGGCGGTGTTGTATACGGAAGCTAGGTATAAGGCCGCGTGTGTGGGGGGCCTTAATTTAAACCGAGATAAGAACCAGCATTTCGTTTTAATATAACTGTAATGCCTCCTCTAATGTTATATTAGTGAAATTTCTGGATTTGTGCCCGGTGTATGGCAACGTAGCAAGAGTAGCGTCCATAGCCCAATGGCTCGCGTCGATTCAATGTGATCGAAAGAGTTAGAGACGACGGGCGCGGTCGGTTTGTGGATGGGTGACCGCTAGTGGCATTTCATGGACGCTACCGTGCTTCGGAGGGCACGTAAAGCCGTGTTCCCGGTTGTTTTCAATGGTGAACAATCGTTAAGCCATGTCGAAGACCTTCGGTTGGCTTGAGAACATTCGGCACTGGGTTGGCCACTAACCCCTCCACTAATCCGCATTGGAGAAGCGTGGTGGAGTATGCTCTAGACCTCCCGCAGCTACTGTGGGGGAGACCTGTGCCCAACAGTGGGACGTCTATGGGGTCGCAGCGTATGGCAACAGGCTCATCCCCCCCCCCCCACACACATGGGACCTAACATTTACCCTATCTCTTCGGGGAAAGATAGCCGTGATGTTATGTAGAGTCATGTTGTTTATGACAATTATTACTATCGTGTCCCAAACTGCGGCCTGTAATAGAATATTGTATGATTATCAATCGAGCATGAATTTATAACATCGTTTGGTGATCAGACGGCGCGAGTTATCTGCCGGCTACCGAGCGGCACACACGCTGGATACATTTCTAATTAAAACTGTAATTACCAGTAATAATTAACTAGCCTTATCAGCACTATGTTTCATGTGCACTCATATTTATTACATGGCGAATAAAGGTCGATTCACACATATCAGTGAACCCACAGTTCCGGCACAGTACCGTATCAGTGATAATTATTCTTTCAAACATTCTCTATGGATGTATTCACACTTGTCAGTCTCGGTGTCGTCTCAGTACCGTCAGTGTCATCCATAGAGAATGTTTGAAAGAATAATTATCACTGATACGGTACTGTGCCGGAACTGTGGGTTCACTGATATGTGTGAATCGACCTTAAGGCTCTGGTAACACGGTTGACGCTTGTCACCGTTACACCTACCCACAACCCATGCGTCCCACTGTTGGGCACGGCCACAGCTGCGGGAGGTCTAGAGCATACTTCACCACGCTGCTCCAATTCGTATTGCTGGACCCCACCAGCAATCCGCATTGGTGCTAATTAGTGGCTAACCCAATATCGAATTTTCTTATGGCACCCTAAGATTTTACATTACCGGTATCGGAAATGGGAGGGGTAACCCTTACCCCGCCCCTGGCCGAGTGCGGGTTGGGAGACATCACATTCACATTTACAAAACATGGCACTAAACTTGTCAGTACGTAAATAGCAATAAAATCTACGGTACAGCGTCATAACATCAGCTTTACCCTTTTTATAGCGTAAAATGTCGAATGGAATTTGCAACAAACATTCTAAATCTAATCTGTTGCGGGATTTATCACTGCGAGTCTGTGTCTCGTGATCTGTGCTGCTTTGATAAATTAGTGATGCGATTTGAGAGTCAGGGATTTACTAATTAGCTGCAGTATCACCGCGTGGGTGTGAATCTAATAAGTACAGCGAAATGAGAGATCTAGAAGATCAGTGTGTCTACCAATCATAATCCATCCATCCATCAGCTTTCCGAGGTCTACCGCTGGACATTCTTGGCGACACCACTCCAACTGATTCTGGGCCTTCTGAATCCAGCAGTTTCCCGCCAATAAAGACCAAGCTGAAACGATAAAATCATAATGATAACTAATAATTATCATTTATTAATTAGCTTTAAATGAGATTACAATAATAGTAGGAATAATAAAACTCAATAATATTTCTATCCCAAAATAATTAAGAATGTTTTATTTCTTTCGAGTCGATTGTCGCACTTTCTCAAACATGTGTAACACACGAGGACCGGCCGGTGGTCTCTGACGTGCCCTCACGTTCGTCCCTCGCGGTGCCCACTGCCGCGGCCTCGTGAATAATGAATGAGCCACATTCGGGCGCAGGTGTACCGCCGGGCCCTAACCGTACAGCTCGCTCGATCACCCAGCTCACATTACATTGGTATGTCGATTTTAATTGCTTGTATAAATAGTCATTTATAACTTTGGAGCTCTCGATTAAATATGAAACATGTTTATTAGTCATTGAAACACACACGACACGCGACACGCGACACGGGCCCGCGCTTCCAATTTACCGCCTGTTTAAAATACTTCATAACTCTTAGCCACAGCCAATACCTACGTCGCAATTGAAAATGTAGTAGCAGCCGACGACATCATGTTCGATGTGTGTGTGTGTATCGATAAGTAGCGTCCATAGCCCAATGGCTCGGGTCGATTCTGGATTCACTGTGATCCAAAGAGTTAAGCAACGACGGGCGCGGTCGGTTTGTGGATGGGTGACCGCTAGTGGCAAAATTTCATGGACGCTACCGTGCTTCGGTTTAAGGGTAAAAAACGGTTTATCTCAATTTCCGGAAAAACTAAATATACATCTGGCTGTGGTATAATGTGGGTGCACAGCGTTGTGTAAACCGGGAAGAGCCCGTCTCGGGCGCAGCGCTCCCGGAGCCCTCCTGTAGCGCCGGAGTAAGCCACCGAGTGGGTTTTAGTGGGTGAAAATCCCAAATAACCCGGCGTCGCTCCCAAGACGTTCGGGTACCTTTTCAAGGTTTCCTACTCGTTAAAAAAAGGTACTTTATTAGTATTATAACATAGTTCTCAGTAAGTGATTTTGTAAGTCTTTCTGCCTATAGGGAACCAAATAGGTTTTATATGAAAGCTAATTGGTTCCATATAGAGTTCGCCCGGGGCAGTACCACCGCCCGCCACGGTACCTAGTACCATTTCTGCCGTGTAATAATTGTTTTTAAAGCAATTGTGGTCCGGTTGGAAAGGTGTGGATTCCGGTTACACTTCTTTAGAGGCGACCATCTTAGTCCTCAAGGGTAGCAACACATCTGTGACTGACTTAGAACGAGACTCCTACTAACAAGTACTAACTGGACTATTACTAACATCAACTAACAGGACTAATGAACAGTCCCCAGTCCTCATACCTACTAACGAACTGACCAACTAATGTTCTAATTAACTCTCTGAACTAATTGGACTAACCATCCCAGTCCCTAATTGAGTCTTGTTCAAAGTCAGTCACAGTTGTCATGGGCGGCAGCGGATGGGTGGTGCTGCAAGCTCGTTTGCTATCTTTATTCCATAAAAAAAAAAAAAAGAGAAATAACTAAGCTTTAAACGTATCCTGACCACACTTTCCCACGGGCAAAGCTAGGTTATTCATAAACACTGAAATTCCTTTGAAAACACTGAATATTAAGCTAACAGCCAACCGCTTAGTAATAATTTTGTCATTCCACGATTAATGTTTGATTAGGTACTTAACAAACAGGGCATCAGTCACCGCTATCCCGCTATCCTTTTCATAAATAAACATTTGATACGTCCGCGCCGCGCAAACACTGCGGCGGGTAATGAATGAGCCGCAATCAGGGCGCAGGTGGGCAGGCGCCAGCAGCCGGCCGAGCACTGTTTACTGTGTGTTTACTGTGTGTTTACTGTGTGTTTACTGTGTTGTATTTCAGGGGCGGCCGGGCGGCTACGCTGAACGAACACGCAGGGCTGCCACGGCGCGTGCTTTTGCAGATGAACGAGCTCCACGCGCTGCGCACAGCGGGAAGATGTGACGTCTGTAAGAGCACTCGAGGCGGTGCGTCCTTTCCCACGGGCCGCAGGAGTCGTTAAGATTCAGTGCTAGCTTTCCCCGCAAATTATCGGTACTAGCTTCGAATCGTTTTACGTGGAGGCTTACCTCTGCCATTCAGGGATGGTTTAAAATATAATAAATGGCAAAATATCAACGGCAAGCTCCACCAAAGATTATCTCTAATCAAAATCTAGCTTCACTCGCAGTTTGGCCGATCGTAATTCGAGATAGCCAACCATCGATTATGATCGGCCGAACTGCGAGTGCAATTGAACGATTTTTAATAATTAATTATATTATATCATAGATATCGCACCCACGGCCACGATCCCAAACTAGGCGCGAGCCTGTACTATGGGTGTCAGAGACTGATAATTATTAACATCCAGACACAAAACAACACAAGTGGTCGTCACGCGCATACAGCCTGCATACATACATACCTGAATACACTTGAACGGTGTGATTTTACTAAAATAAACGTAAATTAAAACTAAACTAAGGGCGACATCAAAACACATTCCGACCTTTTTAACACGAGCGGCTGGTTTTCATTAAAATGTAAACAAGTCGCGACGAGTTGTAACGGTAACGGCGTCGGCTGAGGGCCATTGGTGGCGCACTCGTTAACGGCCCCTCGCGAGCCCAGTCGCATACGGCTTTATGTTTACTAGGTCATGCGTGCTGAGGTCTGAGCCCATATTAGAAAGCCCTAGAATAACGCGCGAGCATTAACTGAGAGCTGGCGGCTCCAGAAGCAAAAGGACAGATGTAAAAGTTAAAGCAACATATTTAGGTAGAGACCGTAGAGAGAACTCTTTCAAACTTGTCTGTAATGTATGTAGAATTTTTTGGTAATTGGATAATAGAGACTATTATATACATACTTACATAAATTCACGCCTGTTTCCCATTAGGGTAGGCAGAGAATTTCCACTTACCACGATCCTTACACACCTGTTTCGCTATCTAATTTCCACTTACCACGATCCTTACACACCTGTTTCGCTTCATCTAATTTCCACTTACCACGATCCTTACACACCTGTTTCGCTTCATCTAATTTCCACTTACCACGATCCTTACACACCTGTTTCGCTTCATCTAATTTCCACTTACCACGATCCTTACACACCTGTTTCGCTTCATCTACTTTCATTTGCCTTCATAACTTGCTCGGCGAGTCATGGTACTGACCGGTCCATGTATAAGAAAATATTCGACTTTGACAATTTACAAGTAAATTGAGAAGTTTACCGGCTTACTCACGTGTGATTTAAGTCGGAAATGGGCCGACTAGTTTCGATCGATTACGTTGATCATCTGCAGGAGTGTACGCCGTGCCCGCCGCGAGCGCGAGCTAAGTTAACCATCATACCCACGAAACACACACATACACACCACAACTGTCGAATGCTAAACAGAAGCCTCCCGCCGCTCGCCCGCAGCGCCCCCTATCCGTGCCTCGCTTTAAATAATCATCTCATCTCAATTTAAACCGTTTAACTTGAGCAATTGCAATTTTTAACACGCGCTGGGGTTTATTTGATGCAAAAAGTATAACCCATTAGCGTGGGGGCGCCCCGCACTAAATACACAAAAAAAGAAACTAACATGTAACAGGCAGGTTGCATGTCGTATGTCATTATGTAAGCCCTTTTTAAACTAAGGTACATAAACTTAAATAAATAAAATAATAAAATTAGAGCTAGACCAAATTTATATTTCAACCAGGTCACTTACAAAACAAGTTTTTTTAAAACAGCAGGTCGTACTTGCTACCGAATATAGTGTAAGTAACGGCCACATTAATCTTATCGCGAAAGCCAGTTTGTTTTCCCACCGGCCACATTCCCACGCGTGGGCAATATCATTGAGTGCCCGTCAATATGTAACTCAGTCAATGCCCGAGGGGAACCTACTCTCATCGTATACGCCACCAGCCACTATTCCGTGGAGGTTCCTTTATAAGCAGGCGACATAGAATGACTTGTTTATTCAAATTATTTTGTACTAGTGGAAGCCCGCAGCTTCGCTCGCGTGGAATTAGTAGTTTCGTTTACACCTAGTAATATTATATAGCCTATGTCACTCAGTGAAGATGCAGCTTTCTAATGGTGAAAGAATTTTTGAAATCGGTCCAGTAGTTTTTGCGTAAAAACATTACAAGAAAGTGTTTTTTTTTTTTTAAAGTTTCCTCTTTATAATATTTGTATAGATTCCGACCCATCCATCCATCAGCCTTCCGAAGTCCAAAACTGGACATAGGCTTTAATCAGAGTCACTCCTGTCGATCCTTTGCCCTTTGAATCCAGTGGCTAGTCCGCTGAGTTCCTCAGGTCATCAGTCCACATGGGAAGGCTAGAGCTCCGTTTTCTTCGTGGTCTCCGCTCAAGGACCCTGATACATGTTTTCGAATTAACTACGCCTGTCAACAAAAATGCCAATACATTTTTGTTGACAGGCAGACAAAAGTATTTGACTGACTTACCAAATAATACCCATATTCAACTCATATGGATTGCTCTACGCTAACTGGACAAACTATCGCAATCCCTATTGTCGTGTCCAAAGTTACTGTTGTCATGGGCGGTGCTGCATGCCCGTTTGCTATATTATATCCTTACTCCTTACCTATATATATATATTTATTATAATAGCTCAGCATCAGTATAAACGCCCCGCCGCCGCCCGCCACGCGACGCGCACGTGACGGATCCCTTCCCTCCAATTCTCGTTCCATCTTCAAAACATATCGTTATCTGTGGCATACTTATTTTGTAAAGAGTTTACAGACACACTACGCGTGAACTACCACCGAGATAAAAATACCGTAGAATATGTTACAAGCTCCATTGAGTTCAGTCAATTCAGTTTGTAATCAACTGAGTGGCCGAATGAATCCTATCAAAAGAATTTTATTAAAAGGTAAAATGACAAAATATTTCAATTATAATAACACTGTGACTGGGATTCAGTACGCGTATGTGTTATAATACTACTCGATCCTTTCTGTATGAAAGGCTTGTTGTAGTACCTACAGCCTTCGTTCGGTTTAGAGAGTAATACTAACGAAGGGCTAACTAAGGTTAAGCCTTGAACAATTTTACCGCTGGCGGCACGAACCGCGGTGGCTTAGCGTTTAGCGTTAGATGAGCAGGGCGTCCCTTTCATTGTTCAAAAAATCAAGCACAGTCAAGTGAACAACTGGTAGATTTCTATATTTCAGCATCTCGAACTTTAGTTGTTAGACCCAGAAAAATGTCTGAAAGAAACTGTATAACTACAGCCACACAATCGGCTTACGCTGTCCGGTCGGCCGATGTTCATTAGAATCATAAGAGGCGGTCGGATGAATTCTATTCACCAGTATTCTGTAGGACAGACAGACAGACAGTTCCACTTCTCTATGTTGTTGTGTTTAAATAGCACGCGTCAAATGAGACGGATTGCATTTCCATATCCTATGAGCAATGTGCTTTTACATTTTAACGGGGTTGGATTAAATCCGTCAAAAGGTTTTCATGTTATGTCTAAACAATAATTACTTGACTTCGCTGCTACCCATAGACGTCCTACTACTGGGCACGGGTCTCCACAGACACAGCTGCGGGAGGTCTAGAGCATACTCCACCAAGCTGCTCCAATGCGGATTGGTGGAGGGGTTACTGGCCCACCCGAAGGTCTTCGACAAGGCATAACTACTGTTTCTTGATTACTTGACTTCACATCTTTCCTCCCATTTTTAACCCTTTGTGGATTGAATATACGAAAACGCTGTGTATCTATGTACCGGGGACACATTGACAGCTTTTTCAAGATTAATTCAATGTACAGATATACGCCCTGGTTAGTTTTATTAAGTCCGCCCTTTGTGATTTATTTTTTTACTTATTTCTTTTTTAATATTTATTTTCTTTATAAGAACATAAATAAGTAAAAAAGAAATATAGATAACCTTTACAGTCAAGAGAAGATTCATAAAAGTCTCTTTAGAGTCTTGAATAATACCACTCGTTGCATTCACGTGAATGCAACGAGTGGAAATTACAGAATTTTCAACGTCTATCGTGATAATTATGATTAGTATTTACGTATTACACGCGAGCTGGCGCTTCTGTACATAATTAAACTCCCCGCTAAGTAGTACTACTTGTACTATTATGTATTCTGTGGTAGTACTGAGTCCGGTCCGCTGCGGTACGGTACTGACGTTGACAGATGTGTGATTAGCTTATCGCTATCGTGCTCCAATTAGCGCGCTCCGATTAGGTAAACACTGGACTGCGGCTGCGTTTGGTCCTCATAGCCCACTTGTCATCCCACTTGTGGGCACAGGTGCCTACCACCTGACGAGCTGACTAGTGTAAACATTGACATCTACCTGCCACAGTTGTCATGGATGTTAGCTGATGGATGGTGCATGTTCGTTTGCATCTAGATCAATGTCAATAAATTGAATGCACGTCACTGTGATTTGTATCCGGACCTCTGGAATACTAGCTCCGTCCACTAGACCGCCGCCGCGTCTCCGCATTATAAATAAATAAATAAATAAATATCTTGGACATTTTTCACACACGGCCATCTGACCCCAAAGTAGGCGCGAGCCTGTGTTATGGGTGTCAGAGACTGATATACATACATAGATATTTTTAAATACATACTTAAATAGATAATATTGACATCCAGACACAGAACAAATACAAGTGTTCGTCACACGAATATTTGTCCTGAGTGGGATTCGAACCCACGACCTTTGGCGCAACAGACAGGGTCACTACCGATTGCGCCAACGGGCCTGTCATTATTTCCTTGTACTGTACCACATTCACGAGTATCTGCGTAAGTGATGTGTCCGCCCACGGGTGGGAAGTGGGCCGTGAAGGTGCTGTCGATCCCGGCACACGCCGCGACACCACAAAAGAGTAATTTTGCACCCCATTGAGCGCTGAGGGAAATATGAGTCGGCGTCTATTTATATTGGAGCTATTGGTAAGCAGAAATGATTTCGTCACCGTTCGGGGGCGAAGGCCATTTCTCCGTTATAGGAATATGCTTACCTTGGAGGGTATTTCTTGAGGGCAATTGCTCGTACAATACGCTTAATTTGCACATCAAATTAGAAGACATAGTACTGAGAAAGTGTAATCCCTTGTAATAAGTACTTACTAAAAGGTAAATGGAAAAGTGTGTTTGTTTGTCTTTCTTCTCATCCTCAACGGAATGATGGATCGAAGTGATTTCTTATTTGGATGTAGTATACGGCCTGGAGAGCGCCTAATGCGCCAAGTGTCACTTATTATCGTATGATTTTTAATCAATTTAATTTGACAGGCCTGTCGGCGCAATCGGTAGTGACCCCCTTCCGCAGCCCTGTCTGTTGCGCCAGGGGTCGTGGGTTCGAATCCCAAATATTCGTGTGACGAACACTTTATTTGTTCTGTGTCTGGATGTTAATATTATCTATTTAAGTATGTATTTAAAAATATATATGTATGTATATCAGTCTCTGACACCCATATTACAGGCTCGCGCCTACTTTGGGGTCAGATGTTATAGATCTATATAGATCTATAGAGATAGATAGATAGATATATAGATCCATTATAATTTATTTATTTATTTATTTAATTCTTAAGTATCGATCATTTTTTTATAGATTGATCGATAGAATCTGAAACGTGATGGGTGGAACTGTGTTAGATTTTGATTTGTGGTAATCTTTAGTGTAGCTTGTCGTCTAAAGAGGCTATAATTAATCCCGTAATGGCAGCATCAGAGTTCTGCACGGGAAACGATTGAAACGATTGAACGCGGGCAGAGCCGCGGGTAGAGCTAGTAATAACCACCAGAAAATTGCTCTTATAAAATTGTGGATGTTTTGAGTTGGAACTCAAGGGCAGAGCTCGCCCCATGGTATTATTTATGTTGCTTACGTCATGTGAATTATCTCCTCGTAACGATGTTTGTCATTGGAAGATGAACAATCATAGTAATTGTGTGGTAGACCCTGTTTGAGGCACTCGGACCAAACCATTGATATACCACTTTCTGCTTGTTGTATATTGATCCGGCTCTGATGAAGAGTGTTCCTTACTACACTTAGGGAAGTAGGTATGTGCGGATAGCGAAAGCACACTTCACAACTATATTTTTTAATTACAATGACGGACAAACAGGCATGTAGGCCTGATGGTACCTGACGGTAGTGGCCTCGCTCGCATAAGGATACGTGTGACGCCAGGGGCACCACATGTGAGTTGAGCCGGCTTGGCGTCGCGATCAACACTCTTCTTGCCGCTGCAAGTCGTAGCCAGGAAGAGCTCGTAGTGGCAGCATGGTCTGAGGCCTGACTCCTCCCATTCCGAGAGGAGGCCCGTACCCACCAGTGAGATAAGAGTGGGAAGGAATAGTAATGGTAATGGTGGTCGATTGTCCTCAAGCCACCCGAAAGATTTCGATTAGGCTGAATTGTCTTGCGTTTATAGAACGGGACCGACGGCTTGCCGTGCCCTCAACATTAAATGATGCCAGTAGCCGCCGTTACCTAACCCAACCGATACAGCCGTAGGGATATGAGCGCTTTAATTAAATAAGTATCGTAAGAAGACCAAGCCGAAAGGCTGAAAGTTCAAAAAAGTATTTAATAAAAGGTGTTCGCCGCGAAAGTAGCGCGACGTGCGGCGTGGCGAGCGGAGTCAGAAACTCATGTTAACATGGAGTTGCTACAAAACATAATTAATTGTTGGCTGAAGGGTAATTACGCTATTCAGACAAGCAAATTCTAAGCGAAAGTTCGTGTAACGGTAAATTATTGTAATTATATGAATTAACTGTATCGTTGTGTTGTACCAATAGCTGAGACGTCCACCGCATCGAGACAGCAGTACCGACTGACGTACAGGACAGGAAGATCTCCTGCAGCGCCGGATGAGACCCATGCCCAACAGAAAGAAAAAAAGAAAGAAAGAAAAAGCTTTTATTTCGTTTTTTTCTGACACATGTGTAGCGGTAAATGTTTGAACAGTGGGACGTCTACGAGTAACAGCAGCTCCCATCTAAAGATTTATTTTAATTTTGATTATAATGAATCTCATTAGTCGACCTGTAGACGGGGTCTGCCAGCGCCGCGACACCCGATACCGTCCATTAGGCGGTCAATGTTTGGCCAGCCCACTTCTTGGCTTCGGGCCTGTAACCAAATATTCCACAATTTTTTCCATTTCACCCTACTTTTGACCTTTGCGATGTGCGCTTGCGTATTTCCCAAATGATTCGCACATTTTGCTGGATAAACAGTTGTATTGAGACACTCACGCCTGTTGCCCATTGGGGCTGGCAGGGACCGAAGACCGCCAAGCACTACGGTTCACACTCACTTAATGATCGCTTGCGCCCAGCGGTTAATACCTACCTTATCTTTAAGAGACTTTAATAGATTTGATTCCCGACCTTCCATCCATCCTGCGCCCTCTGAATCTGCATTATCTTACCTTCATATTATTCAGAGTCAACTACTATATAAATGGGAAAATGTCTTTGTTGGTTTGTCCTTCTTCAAAGTCAAAGTCAAAGTCAAAGTCAAATAATTTATTTCGCTATGAGGTGATTAGACACGCTTAACGAAAGTCTAGGTACCTAACTAAAAACTACTTAAACTACTAACTGATCTATATAAGGCAAAGGATTAGCTATTGATTATTGAATGAATAGCTAATCCTACACAGGTGTCTAACTTGCCTTAAGATAAATTTACAATAATTACCTACCACTAAGCTAAGCTCTAAGTCACGATAGACTATCTATATGGTCATCGGCTTTAGGAAGAATTTACAATATTCTTATCCTATGCCCTAGTGTAGGCCGAGAGAGAAAAAAGCCGGAGGAAAAAACTCTCGGTACTCTTTTAAAATTCAAATTAATTTTTACAGAAAAATGCACAGTATGACCATGACATGATTAAGTCAGACACGAGACAGCCAATCGTGTATGCCAAGAATCACCCCATATGCCACCTGCTTACAATTTTTAGTATAATTAATACAGAAGCATAGTGATAGCCTGTCAGAGTTTAATTCAGTCCCATGCCTTTATATCATCCAAATACTCCTGAATAATAAGCTTTAAGCTTTTCGACATAATGTTTGTTTGATGGTTTTTTTAAACCTTTGTAAAGGCAGAGACTGAACCGCAGCCGGGACTTTATTGAATATTAGAATAGACATTCCTATGAAGGAACGACTTTTCTTACTAAGCCGGCATTTAGGAAACGCTAATTTGTGGCCGTTCCTTAGTGTTACATTGCGTAAGGCATTTAGGTCACTACGACTTACAAACTGATGCCTATTTTTACGAATATACATAATATTCTCATAGATGTACTGCGATGCAAGGGTTAGGATGTTTATTTCCTTAAATTTTTCTCTAAGGGAGTCTCTACTTTTCATTTTGTATATATAACGGATAGCCCTCTTCTGCAAAATAAAAATAATATTAGCATCAGCTGCATTACCCCAGAGTAAAATGCCATAGGACATTACACTGTGAAAGTAACTAAAATATACCAATCTAGCGGTATCGACATCCGCCAAACAGCGTATCCTTTTAACCGCGTAAGCTGCAGAACTTAGTCTATCCGCCAGTCGACAGATATGGGGTCCCCACTGCAACTTCGCATCAATGGTGATTCCAAGGAAAACAGTCGAGCTAACTAAGTTCAGTTTTTCACCATTTAGTTCCGGTTGCTTATCTACTTGTTTCACATTAGGTGCTGAAAATTTTATGCAATTGCTATTTAAGAGTAGGTTATTTACGCTAAACCAATGCACAACTTCAGAGAGAGCATTGTTTACATCGTCATAGTTAGTTTGTTGCCTGTTTAATTTGAAAATTAATGAGGTGTCATCTGCAAACAATACAATCTCGTTATTATTCTCTACCATATAAGGTAGATCGTTAATATATATTAAAAACAGGAACGGACCCAGAATCGATCCTTGTGGGACCCCCATCTGTACTAAAGACCCAGACGATCTTGTACCGCTTACTTCGACTTTCTGAGTTCTTTCGCTGAGATAAGAAATCAGAAGATTCAGCGCGGTATTTTTAATGCCATAGTGATTGAGTTTCATGCTGTACACAATCAAATGCCTTGGACAAATCACAGAATATGCCCGGAGCATCCAATGAATTCTCCCAAGCATTGATAATATCAGTAAATAATTCAACTCCCGCATCAGTTGTTGAACGGCCTTTTGTGAAGCCAAACTGTTTGTTATGTAGGAGTTTATTACTTGTAAAGTAGCTAAGAAGGTGCTGGAGAATTATTTTCTCAAATATCTTACTACAAGCCGGTAAAATGGAAATCGGCCTATAGTTAGTTGGATCTGTGCTATTTCCGGACTTGAATAAAGGTATTACTTGCTTCATTAGGTCAGGAAACTCTCCACTTTTAATACAGTTGTTAAATATTAAAGCTAGGTGGGGTGCTATTACATCTATAATTGTACTTATAAGTTTAACCGATATACCCCAAAGATCTGTGGTGTTCTTAATTTCTAATGATTTAAACATTTTGATAATTTCATTAGCGTCTGTGGGTCGGAAAGAAAAAATACCCTTGCATGCATTTACATTTTTCTTGAGCAACGATTCGGCGACGTCGGGAGAAGACCTCAGTGATTTAGTGGTTAAAACTGGAACGTCAGCAAAGTACTTTTCAAATGCTGATGCTATCTGTTTATCGGTTTTAATATAAGAATTGTCAATGAAAAGCTCACTGACACCATCGCGTTTTCTGACTCTTCCAGTTTCCGCATTAATAATATTCCAAGTCATTTTAATTTTATTACAGCTATTTCTAATCTTGTTTCTTATGTGAATCGACTTGGCCGTGGAACATACTACCTTGAATATTTTAGAGTAATTTCTTACATAGTCGCTAAAGGCTTTACTTGTATTATATGACTTCTCATGTAAAAGGTCATATAACTTTTGCCTACTTCTAAAGATTCCCGTAGTCGCCCAATCATTGTACCGCCTTCTCCGCCTCAACGGAAAGATGGATCGACGTGATTTTTTGCAGAGACGTAGAACAGGGCCTGGGGAATGACATAGGCTTAGTCTGGTTCTTTCTGGTCTGACGAGACTACTGAGAGGTCCACAGTGAACCAACTGGATGGTTCCGTCGATGAGCTACATCTCAAAACAAAAACACAATTAATATTTGAGGTGAACCTCTTCCCTGGGATTTAAAAAGGATGATTTGCTAATGGCGTCCATTTGCAAGGCGTTTTATATCTGATTCCGCGGCCATCGCCAAATTATTTTCTTCGTGGAAATAAACGATGTTTTTTAAAACGTTACTTTGTTGGAGGTCGGCCTTCGAGGTACATTTATCCCGTAAGCTCACGCAGCCTTTGTGTAGGCTTTGTGTAGAGTTCTGCCGGCAGTACCGCCGCCCGCCGGTACCCAGTACCCGGTACCAGTGTTCCGGCAGGAAAGGTGTAGTATCCGGTCACACTTATCTAGAAGCGACCATCTTATTCATCAAAGTCTGCAACACATCTTATCTACCTGGAACGACAGTCTTACTAATAATAATTAACTGGAATATTACTAACAACAACTAACAGGACTAATCAGGACTAATCATCACGCTTTTTAAAATTTTGTAGTAACATATCGACAACTTATAAAATCCTTTCAAAAATCTTTAGATAAATCAAATCTTTATCACTGTTATATTAATATGATGTTATTCAGGAACAATATACCAGTTTAATTCATCGAACTATTGGTCAGAACTCGACACGAATCGGATACAAGATCGAGTCAACACAAGGTACGGCAAACAATCAGATAAGGCCGAGTTGGTTCCATTTTGGGAGTTTTTTTCCAACAACAGGTGAAAAAACAATTCTCCACTTCATAAAGGACGTTGGAGAACAATTTTAGAAATTGCCCCGCAGCAGCTGGGGCCAGCACAATGAATGATTTCCTCGAAGGGGCGAGGGAGGGTGAGACTGCGAGAGGGGCGAGGGGGGATAGGGGCGAACACCTATTGCGGGATGACGGCGATTAAATAGCGGCGACAGGTCGGCAACTGTCGAACTCACCTCTCGAGCCAGGATTCACATCCAAGCAGCGCGCGCCGATGACTCTTCTAATTTATGCTGCAGGCGACAGAGTTCGCATACAGATACCTACAGGCTTTGTTTTTATATTATTATTACTTTGTTTATTTTTAATCTATATTTTTATATTTTCTGTACTGACATGTTCTTTGTGTTTTATAATAATTTTCACATTCTGTAAAACAAATGGACGGTCAGCAAGACGCAAACAAATGTCTGCAACCCGAGACGTGTTGGAGGACATAAGGGTTGTGGTGGTGCAGGGATTTGGCAGAAGATGGCTTGTTTGTCTCCTCACAATAACGACTACCCTCGCGGACGTGGGCGGGCCGCTTGTGTACTGTACTACAGTATCGCCGATCGCGCGCGGTGGAGCAGCGTGGCCCAGCCGCCGCCGCCGGGACAGCAGGCTGCACTCAAATCATTATCCAGAAATAAACATTCCCCATTAGAATTAGTGTCGGGAGGCTTAGATGATTAAGACCGGGCAGGCGCGAGTTGGGCAGCGGCGGGTTCCGTAGACACTCTACCACCCAGTAGCAAGCGATGGATGGATGGATGGAGAACACTTTCATATTGTTGGGCATGTATCCTCTCAAAATGAGTAAACGTGAGGACAAATAAAAAAGGAATGTAAGCGCAGATTTGCAATCTTCAGTTACTTACATTTTTTATTTTCAAGACAGTTACATTTGACATTTAACTTACACAAAAAAAGGAATTATTTGATAATGAAGCTGTGGGATTAGCATCTTCGTCTCCCGAGTAAGACTACTAGGATAACAACCTAGACTGTTAGCGCTCACGATTCATAAGTTTCATTTAAAATAGTTTGTCCTTCTCGATATACAACCCGCGGTGAGCCACCAGAACCAGCTAGTGATTTTTTTTTTATAGATACAAGTTAGCAAACGAGCTTGCAGCACCACCCATGCACTGCCGCCCATTTTCCAAGTGGCTGTGGATTTATTCTAGCTACTTAATACTCGCTAAGAGAATACTTAATACTCGCAGTAATAGTAGCCACTAGCACGTTGTTCAAAACTAAATCAAAAGAGATTCATCCACTTGCCACAGACCTGCACTGAAACGCGTCAAACAAAAAACACCATTTTATTTTGTAATGGTTTAATAAACGGAACCCTGAAAGAAAACTCCTAATTATCATGATGAAAATGTATCATTAGGGTTCCTTATGGGCATCTATTGAAGCGAGGTACCCGCGGCCCCCCTGGTCCCCCGTGCCCCAGAGGGGGCTAATCACGAGTATTTTTATCTCGACAAGCAATTTAAATCCAGAAGGTGTCCTGAAATGTGTCGCTACAGATTATTACCATCATAATTTTTATACAAGCGATTCCAGAGTTTTACGCAAATTGGTTTCGTCCTTTTTAAGAGAGCATTATCATCTTTCTATAGCCTATATTAACTATATTAACTACATTTTAATTTTTCGCTACGCTAATAATGCGATACATAAAAATGTCTACCTCGATAGGGTAAGAAGTCTTGGGTTCGATTCCCGGACAAAGAAAATTATTATTGAGTATATGCAGATCTAAGAGATCTGCATTTGTTTTTTTATTTAATTTAATTTACGTATTCTTGAATAATACTCACAAAAATTACATTATAGAATGTGTAATTTGATGGCTGCTATCCCTATCTTTGTCTAGGTGTGACATGTAAATGCAGTACTCACATGTGTCCTATAATATACATATTTATGAAAATATTATGTAATATATAAAATATTATGTAATATATAAAATATTATGTACGCACAAATCATAATTTGTCTGTAAAGAAAAATAATCAAAATAATTTACGGGGAACTGTGTTCGCTTCTGCAATAAAATAAGTACCTGAAAATATTACTTGTCTCTTAGAAAATAAATTGAAATCTAACATTAAACTTAACCTCCTTCATAAAGCATTCTATAAAACAAATGACTACTTAAGCGACAAAAGCCCGTGCGAAGTATCTCCAGCTCCACTTTAAGTTCAAAAATAATGTACACTGTATCAAATTATTAAATTGTAATTTTTTTTTATTTTAAAAAAGCTTTTTACAATTATTTTTTTATTTTCGTGCATTATCATCGGAACCAAATATGTGTGCCAAATTTCAGCTAGGTAGCTTCAGTGGAAGTGGGTGAAATATTGATTGCAAGATTCCAGGACATACATACATACGAGTGAAGTTAATTATAAGCTTTTAAAAAGAGTAACTACGAGAACCGATGGTAGGTAGATAAAAAAAAGTAAAGACGTACGTTAAGCGTATAAAAATACCATATAATGACAAATAAATTAATCTGAATCTGAATCCGCAAAGCCCTGCACCTAGCCCGTGCACGTGAGCCGCCGCGTCTGCCGGCGGGTCTGCCGCGCGGGCGGCCCTTCATCGTTTCTTTCAAATTACTTGCAACCACTCCACAGCCTCACACAGCCTGCCGCGCCGGACTGTTGCCATTGCTTGTCGCATACAATTACTAACTGGACTATAGCTAAAACTTAACATAACTAATTATGTTCTCGTTGGTTATCTCCACAGAACCTTTATCTGTTCTGTGGTTATCTCAACGAAAGCAGCGCCAATCCGCTGCCGCCCTTAGCAACATTGACAGATTTTGAACAAGACTCCTAAAGATTAAGGTGGTTAATCCAGTTAGCAGATGGTATCATAATAATAAATGAACATTAGTAGTGTCCGTCCGTCCATCCATCAGCCTTTTAAGGTCCACTGCTGGACACAGACACAGCATATACAATAAGCGAACTTCGGTCCCGTAGGAGACATAATTGGACTGTTCAGTACTGTTTCCTGAACGAAACTATCACAAAAATAGGCGTAGATTGACGCTCATTTTACAATTGCTTACATGTGTACTACTGTCTATCTTTAATCGAATTACAATAAACTCGTACCAAAGAGGACAGAACACAGCCATAGTGTTCCTTCCTAAGTCTGGGACGGGGAAACTCTCTACCGTACATGCAATGGAAACAAACACAACACGTTTACGGTCCGCGGGCGACCTTACGACACATGCTCCGTCTTGCATTTCACTACGTCGCAATGTTTGATCCTTATGTTAAGTAGACTTAAAGTCGATAATCGACTGTATTACACGCCATCTCTGAAAGTTATGAACATATCCGATTTGCATCTGACAAGGGCGCTTTCTATGACCTGTATTGTTTATGTTTTAAGGTTGAAATTTAATTGTTTAAAGGTTACGGTGAGATGAAAACTTTCCCATGTTCCTTAATGGCGACTAGTTCTTTTTACAATGTAAGTTTAAGCACTCACTTTTGAGCTGCGCCCGTTGATCGCAGCGGAATGATGGAGTGTTTTCAAAAGGGTTTTAAAGTAATTTATTTTGACTGAAATAGTTTTTAAGTGATCGCAACTACATTTATGTAATGACTGTCGTTGGATGGAATATTTTTTTATTCTCAAAGTTAAGTGATTGTATTTACAGAGCAGATAAAACAGTATAACTGCAAATGCGTGTTATCTCCAAATATCTAACTGTATTTTAATTTTATTTTCTTCCGTATTTTGTGATTGTACCGGCACTGATTGCCTGTGCTGTCAGATACTGATGTTTAAAACAACTACCTAACTATCATGCATCATCATTTTTGTTAATTTGTTGTCATCATCAAGCGGGAATGCGCTAGCCTACTAAGGAATACTTCAACTAATCTGACGGCCGAAAAATACGTCATTCAATTTTATGAATTACGAAAATGAATTTGAAGAACGTCTGAAGTCTTAAGCTTAGTACGTGTGTAGGTATGTATGTCTTTGAACGAGATTTTCCCCCACTTTAAATCGTCGGATTAATTTAAAACTTTGCACACATATCAAGGCCGATGAAAACGAAATAATTTTAAAAAAATCTACATTTTAGTTTGGTTTTTACAAAAGCGTGTTTCTTGGTTTTCTTAAACGATTTCGTTATATCTCTCTGACATACCTTGACAAATAGTTCACCATTCTCATCACCTGGCGACGAAGACCGTATCATTTTATGGTCTTGATGATGAATGATAATTCTGCTTGAGGGCGCGCACCGAGTGACACAATGTATGTATGTATCTCTATTTGTGAGTTATATGAATAATCCATCGCCCAAAGATCACAAATAGCGCTCATCAGATGGAAAACCGACTGACATGGGAAGGCTTTCACGGCCCGTCGCGGTTACGTGGCACGAGCATTGCCACATGTGCACGTGTTTGTGTGTGTGTGTGTGTAAAGATATACCATCGATAATTTATTCATCTGGAATATTGGTTCAGTAATAAAGAATTCATTAGGGCGTACATTTCTGAACATTCCATTTTGGTGAATGATTTGTGAGTGTCTATATTCGTAGTTGAAATTACCGGCTTACGCCAGTGGTCAGTGTACGCCGCGCCCGCCGCGTTCTCTCCTGAAGATGGTCATTGCAATTGATCGAAACTAGTCGGCATATTTCCGACGAAAGTCACTCGTGAGTAAGTCGCTTGTAAAAAAATCGCTTGGGCGTGGGCACGCGGCAGTGGGTGCTTGTATCCATCCATCCACTACCGTCCGCCTAACTTTGTATGTTAGTCACGCTTGACTCACGCCGCTTGAATGCTTACAGGTAATTTGAACCGTAAATTATTTGTAGTATATGTTTTAGTAATATTTCAGAGTTTAATTTCATTCACAACCAAATCTTTCCGTTTTCAATATAATTACAGTTTCACCTGCAGCCGTACGATAGCTGAGTGAATTAAATTATTCTGTTGATTAACCATAATTACATTCTCATTTCAGCTCGTGGAGGGTTTCATTACACATATCTTAATGAAATACATTCAGACACGAAAAACTAACTTCGCTTTCGAATAACATTATAACATTTGTATTTTCTCCGCTAAATAATGGTATCTGGTCGGGTCTGCACCTGCCGAGCCGCTTAGCGAGGCAACACTCGCTGATAAAATGTTCCTCACCCAAAATAGGCTCTTTGTCGTCACTATAGAGACCGGGAGATCAACAGAAACTGATCATTTAGCAAAATAGAAATCAGTGATCAATCTCTGATGATTATTATGTACTTAGGTGTTAGGCTGGTACTTAGATGGTAGAGCCTATAATATGGAACCTATACATAGGTTGAAGAGACTGTATAGAGTCCGCTCACGGCTGTATCACCACGCACCTCGGTGCCTTGTAACATTTCTAAAATATATTGATGCTGCTAAAGTTAAATGGACAAAATTATCACAATAAGATTCCTAGTATAATGCAGAGGCATCGCCAGGCTGCTCGGCCGGTGTGGACCCGCCTCCCAGCGAAAGCGCGCGCTGAGTTTTGTTTAATTACGTTTAATATTCATTAACCGCAGTATCACTATGCTAACTATGTTTTTAATCAAATCATACCAACGCTACGCCGTAGACCACTACGCCGTAGCAACGTAGACCCTCGTAGTTGGAACAAAAAAAACAGTTGGAATGTAATATTATGGAAATGACGAAAAACGAAACTAGCGAGTGTGTTTACACAGGGCTGCCACCAGCCACTTGTTATGTCAGGGCTGCATCTGCATACCTAATTTTCTAATGATTCGTTTAAACATAGAATTTGCTTGGCAAGTATCTTGGAAGTATCTTGGAAGTATCTTGAGGACTCATCTGAGAAGATGAGAGAGATGCAACCGAGACCAGTGATGGAGGATTGTCAGCAGAAAACTCGTGTCGCATACTACGGAGCCTAATAGTTTTGTAAATATCGTCGATAAAGTTAGAAGTTAGAAGTTCTAGATCTCCCAACTAGACCAACTGTGCCTGGGGACCGTGCCCAGCAGTGGGACGTCTATGGGTTGTAGGTATACATTTTGACGGGGCGTAAAAAAACAGGTAGGCCGATGTAGAAGATAACGGGAAAGTACTGACAGGAACAGGTATGAGAGGAGCGGTAGCGACGGAGGGGGCAGCAGAGGGGGCAAGAATGTCTAGTAGTGGACTACATGGTTTTGCAGGCTCGTTTGCTATCTTGTATCCATATAAAGGACCATATAAGGCGGTGCAGTCCCGGCGGGTCGCGGCGCGAGTGACCTTGGGCCTCCTATAATGTATTCGGTGTCAGATATACCGCCGTCGCGTCGGCGTGACGTGACGCAAATCGAATAAATATCGGCGCAACCGCTGTCACGGCGTGACGCGACGGGACACGGGACACGGGACGCGGGACACGGGGCGTGGGATCGTAGGGCTTGCGGAACCGATCCCGGTACAAGAAATTCCGATACAGGGTTGAGCCCAACCAGCTGATCAGGCTTAGTTCTCTAGTTAATTTAATCCGCTATACAACAACCCGCAAGCGAGGCGTATGATGGTGTATGATGGTGTATGATGGTGTATGATGGTGTATACGGTGTATACGTTCTTCCATAGCACCTCCCTCCTTCCCAAGCATGCACATACAGTGAAAATACCACCGCACACACCACCACCAACACGGGCTCTGCTCAAGTTGACTCTACGACGGATAGCATCAGTAGTTACACATGTATTGCGTATGTTCCGTAGATAATATTATAAAGAGGTAACATTTGTTTGTAATGTTTTCAAACAAAAACTACTGGACAGATTTCAAAAATTATTTCACCATTAGAAAGCTGCATCTTCACTGAGTGACATAGGCTATATAATATTACTAGGTAAAAAAGAAACTACTGTTGTCTAATTCCACGCAGGCGTAGCTGCGGGCGTCCACTAGTGTACCATAGATTGCATAATAATCTTTCATCAATATCCTCCACATCGGACTGAACGGCGCGCAGTTGTCATTGCGTGTGGTCAACCATTTCCAATCTTCGTAGATTTTTTTCAAGTGTGAAAAATTTTGTTAGTTTATAGTAAATAAAATACATAGTTATTTAAAGTACATATATACTGTATTCATTACAGCAAATATTTAGTAAGTATACGTACTTACACAAATTTATATTAAACTTACTAACTTACAATCACTAATCTATGCACCCAACAAGATAAATCTCATTTAGAAAAACCGTATTGCGGTTTCGAGATTTGTCTGAACTTAGCCAGTACCGGATATTCCCGGTACTCATCAAACCGGGATCTCCGAGGCAAGCCCTATGTACACGGGCCGCGCCACCCTTCAATACCCTGTCAGCGGCTCTAGCACCAACTATACTAACTATAACTACAGGCTCGATGACGTGTCATATAAATTATTTTCGGATAGATTTTTATCCACAGACAGGCTCTTATTTGTAAACCCATAGAGAAATAACTAAAAAGATTGAACATGGAAACTTTTCATGTGACATTTTTAATCCTAAAAAACTACTACCAGTACTACCACTACTACTAGCTACAACAAATAGACGTCTCACTGCTGGGTACGGGGCTCCCCACGGACAAATCTACGGGAGGTCTACAGCATACTCCACCACGCTGCTCCAAAGTGAATTGGTGGAGGGGTTAGTGGCCAATCCAATATCGAATATTCTCAAGCCACACAAGAAGGTCTTCGAAAAGGCTTGGCGACTGTTTCCACCATTGAAAACAACCGAGACCCACGGTGTAACGTGCCCTCCGAAGCACGGTAGCGTCCATGAAATTTTGCCACTAGCGGTCACCACAAGCCAACTGCGTCCATCATTCACAATTTGAAAACAACCGGGACCGACGGCTTGTCGTGCCCTTCGAAGTACGAAAACGCTCATGACATTTTACCACTAGCGTAAGACGGGCGCGGTCGCCCAAGCCGACAGGCTGTGGGCGCTTCAGTACCTTCTTAGCAGCTTTTAATTACCTGAAACACTATACATAATTATAAATAGCTCCATAACCTACTTCAGAGTTATAACCCCGCCAAACTGAAAACAGTTTTATTTATTTCACTATCGAGCTAATACGAGGCTAACGCGAAATGAAATTATCACAAGCGCCGCCCCCCGGGCGCGCACGTCCGGCTAAAATATGCAAAACGCATCTAAAAGTCAATTGGGCCAATTCGGGCGATACCGAGCGTATACGTAGTGCGGAGCGGACAGTGCTGTTAATAGTTATGGAACCTGCCTATTGATACCAATGATACCAATGCTTGGGAATATGACTATACTTACTATAATTACTAGGCTATCACTAACACCAACTAGCTGCTACTAACAATCCCTGCCCCTTGACTGCCATTGATACTAACAGAACAACTAATGTTCATAATATCCCTCTTCTAACTGGACTAACGATCCTTGTCCATGTCTAGTTCAAATTCTGTCACAGTTGTCATGGACAAGGGAATGGTGATGCACCGTGCTCGTTTACTACCGATTCATAAATAACCTTACGAATCTTTTACGTCAAAAATAGTTATAAAACATGAAATGTGCACCTAAAACCCTTGATAAATACGATACATGCCAAAAGCTTTGTCCTACTAGCAAAAAAAAGTCCCAAAACATGTGATGAACCAGGGAGATGTTATAAACTCGGACATTTCGAACCTAATTCGAAGCAACGAGTCTTTAACATGGCGAGCATGTAATCTCTCATCGACGCGCGACGTGGCCGCCCAGAATAGACAAGAAATTCTCTCCCTAATAGAGCCTCACTAATGAAACTAAATTGCAATTAGTATTCGGCGAAAGACATACTAATTTCGGGTTTCTACGTAGATGAACTGCGGGCGAAGCGCGCGAGGCCCTGCGGGTTGCTGTTAAATACATTTACTGAAGGTCTGGTTACTGGTTAGTCGAAGCCCTTTGGGAATTGAATGAGAATTGAAAGGTAAGCCATCGGCCTAAAAACTTTCGACGATCAGCTTGGCCACTAGTCCCTTTTAACTGGAATAGCGTGTCTACTACGGTCCGAGCCTTATAAGTTTTGAAAAGAGCCCCGTGCCCTGCCCCCACCACAATGTTGGGCCCACTGGTGGGCATGGGTCTCCTCTTGGAATGGGAGGGGTTAGGCCATAGTCCACCACGCTGGTCAAGTGTGGATTCGCAGACTTCACAGAGAACATTATGGGGAACTTCCAGGCATGCAGACGTCCTCATAATGATTTCCAATACCGTTACAGCAGGTGACATTTAATTTCTTAAATCGCACATAACTTAGAAAAGTCATCGGTGCGTGCCGCTTGGGCTTGAACCCGGACCACTCGATTGAGAGGCGAGTTCGATAGCCACTGGGCTGTCACCGCTGTTCTCGTGGTGGGCAGGCGTCTCCACAGCCTGACACACGCAGTGATCGTGGCGCCGCGTCCAGCTCGAGCGCTGACTTGCAGGGCGCCATACTTACTTCACGGACAGATAGCTCGTGTCTTGCGGCAATCAGGCTGGGCAGAAGGCTTATCATGGTGACGAAACGACGACTTGAAATGTTGGACACCGTTAGGTAGGAATGTACAGGATAGGCGGAGGCGCGCCGCTTAGTGGACTCGTGGGAAGTCACGGAAAGGCCGTCACTTCTAAGGCCCCTTATACACAAACGTCCTTTCGCCGTAATTCATTTAAAATACAGTAAATATTACAGATTTCACTCCAAATCGTTTACCTACCAAACTGAACGTAAATTTCGGCCGTTCTGCGAAGTACAGCAGGTGAAGAAAAAAATTAGTCCAGGTTCTGATCCCAAGCCAGGACTGTAAGAAGAGCTCATTTGCCGTGCGTAGACAGAGCGTTGTAGCGCTCATAGCCAACATATGGAGGTTTGTATTCGTACACAGTGTACAAGGGGCCGATAAATTAGACAGATGGCTCCTCTAGAGCACCAGGTCATTCCTGCATACAATTGGGGACAGTGCGTTGCCATGGCGACGCTGCGGTGCCGCGCCGCGAGCCTGCGGGACCGCAGCACCCGCGGCTCCAGACGACGCCCTTGAATACGGAATGCCATTGAATTCCGCGGCCTCACCGCCGCCGCCGACATAGCTGCGGCCGATAGACAAGCCACTATTGTTCGTAGCTTGATTGATATTCGTGGCAACACCCGTCGAGGGTTTAATTAAAGGCGGGACGGGCGGCCACTTGGGATATTAATATTTAGGTTTAGGTTTACATTCCTGTGAGTAATGATGTGTTAACATGTAATGGTGACGCTAAAATAAGCTGTTAAGTGCCCGCGGCGGCGGCGGCGGCGTCACGTTTGAATCACGACGCTGTCGCTGTTGATAGACATTGTACGTACCTTTTTCGTGTCGCCACTTAAATGTAATTTAAATAAAGATAAAAACCGCATTTAAATCGATCCATACGTTTAGAAGAAACATCGACGCAAAGTCACAGAACATCCACGACCGAGTAGCTGTGGGCGGGCCTCTCGCGCCGATCTCGTGTCGAATGTTCGTAAGCCGCGGAATGCCTCACAGAAAGCGATGATTGTTTTACAATCGAACAACCGGGACCGAGGCCTAACCGTGCCCTCTTGAGCTAGAAAGCACCCATGACACTTTTGTACTAGAGGTCACACATCCACATACCAACCGCGCCATACATTTGTTTTACTATGTTGATCACGAACGATCGATGCGATTCGTAGCATTGTAAGCACTTCAAGAAGCAAGCTGCAAGAATAAAGATAATTTAAAATAAGTAAGTCCAAGCATTTCATTGCGAATCCGACATGACCACTATTTAAATGTTAAACTTATTACAATTTATGTTCAAGACATAATCAACAGATGGAATGTTAAACGATGGAAGAATCCTATCGCAGGGAAACGAACCAATTGTTGGTAGGAAAGTTTACATCAGTAGATACGAGAGCCCGACCGGCGGCCCGGCGCGGCGGCGCGAGCGTCCGCCGGGAATCGAACCGGGAGCCGCAGCGCTCCATAAATCTGTAGTTTTGTTGCTCAAGTGCTGCTCGGGACACACTCAGGATATATTTACTACCGGGCTCACCGTCGTGTAATTCTCTCTTGGTTTTTCCTCACCAGCCCTCACTAATATATAAATGGAAAAATGTATTTGTTGGTTTGTCCTTGTTCTACTCTCCGACAAAAAGCAGGAATGTCATTTGCACAGATGTAGTAAAGGTTCTTGAAGAGCAACATATGCTAATTTTTATCCCGGAAAATTGCATAGTTCCCATGAAATTAACAAAACAATGAAATATTTTATTGATGGTAGAGGTAATTCTGCGGAAAACGAATTGACGCAGGCGGAGCCGCGGGCTAAGACATAGCACAGCCGACATCCAAAGGTTCATTCCTGACATGCCTGCACAAACATTGTTAGATTATTAAAAGCATGTTAAATAAACCTGAAGCCGAAACGAAACCCAACATGGCGATCCATTGTGGCGGCATTCTCGCCTCATTGTTGCAATAGAGCGCCTGGATGCGCCTCCGATATCGCGACGAGCAAATCGAATGTCAGCCCAGCCCCACACACCATTTCCGACCCTATCACACTAGCTGACGTCTTACATTTGCTTTCCTGTGAGCGATATTCGTCGTCATTGCATAGTCACAGGCGTGATATTTATTTATTTTATTTATTTATTTATTTATGGGAAACTTACAGCTGAATAAAATACGTTTACAAAATACACACATACATGAAGGCCAATTAAAAATTTCCACAGATAAGTTTTCGAATGACATAGAAGACAGACATAATTATGCACAGATAGATAACAAATTAAAAGAATGTGACAAAAATAACGCAAATAAAAAAGAATTGTTTATATAAAGTTAGTACTTACTACCTACTTATTATTAATAAAGAACTGTGCGGCCATAAGCCGTTTTAGATGACGACTTGTTGTGTTAAACAGGTCGATATCCAGTTCATTCGATGTCTCATTGAAAAGCCCACTCGCTCGCAACAAATAACGGTTCTGGCTGTAGTTGGTTCTAGCACTGGGTATGAAGAGTGAACAAGGTCTTCGTAGTGAGCAAGGTACCCTCAGACCGATACGCTCGAGCAGCTCGGGACAGTCGACCGAGCCATTTAGAATGTTTAGCAGATAGGCGATATCGGCGATGCGCCTCCTATCCTGCAGCGGGAGAATATGAAATTTACAACAGCGTTTCAAATAACCTGGTATATATTTTTTAATTCTGAATTGTAGATATGCTAAGAAGCGTTTTTGTAGACGTTCTATGCGCGTGATGTATGTATTATAGACGGGGCTCCAGATCTGTGATGCATACTCTAAATGGCTTCTCACGTATGTACAGTATAGTATTTTAATTGTCTTTATTGAACTAAATTCAGAGGACATGCGTAGTATAAAGCCTAATGATTTTGATGCTTTGTTCAGTATGGAGTCAATATGGACATCAAAAATTAGATTTGAGTCGAAGATGACCCCTAAGTCGCGAATGGAGTTAACCCTAGAAATAGTACAGTTTTTTAATTTGTAATTGAATATAATAGGATTGGGTTTACGAGTAAATGAGCATATAAAACACTTGGAAACGTTTAGATCTAATTTGTTTGCGTCACAATATACTTCGAATCTATAAAGGTCATCTTGAAGACGTTTCGCACAATCCGTAGTTTTAATCTGATACATAATTTTCATATCATCGGCAAATGAGAGTATTTTAGAATGGATGAAGCATGAAGATATATCATTAATATATATGTTAAAAAGCAGAGGGCCTAACAAGGATCCCTGAGGAACGCCCGAAGGAATATAAATAGCAGAAGAAGTATATCCTCTCAGTGCAACGGTTTGAGACCTGTTATGTATGTAGGAGGTGAACCATCTATATAAGTTACCTCTTATACCTACTAGTTGTAGCTTTCTTAAGAGTATGATATGGTCAATCCTATCAAAACATTTGCTATAATCGGTGTACACGACGTCTACTTGTGAAGGCTCTGACATATGATGAGATAAGTAATCAGCACATAAAATTAGGTTGGAGGTTGTAGATCTGCCTTTCATAAAACCATGTTGCTCCAAACTAAATGTATGTCTTAAGCAAGAATATACTTGTCTGTATACAATTCTTTCTAAGACTTTGGCAAAAAGACATAGTTTGGAGATAGGTCTATAGTTCTCGATATTACTTTTGGGTCCTTTTTTATGTATGGGTGTGATAAAAGCTGACTTCCAAATTGGGGGTACAATGCCCTCCGTCAAGGAACGCCTAAACAATATTGAGAGAGGAAGGGCTAAACTCTTGGCGCATCTGGTTATAAACACGGCTGGAATAGAGTCAGGACCGGCAGATTTACTAACGTTTAAGGATTCCAATAACTTTTGTATTTCCAACTGCGTAAATTCAATATCAGCAATATCTGACAAGGTTGGTACTGGGTTCTCGACATAGTCTGTAGTGTAATTATTGGAGTGAGGGTTGGTCGAGAATGTTGATTTAAAATATTCACTAAACATGTTACATATATCATCCCCTTTCTCTGAAGTTTTATGACCGAGGTTCATTATTGCCGGATACGTATTATGCTGATTTTTAGATTTAATATAGGTCCAAAAAACTTTCGGGTTCATCGAGATGTTTTTTTCGATGCTAAGGATGTATTTATCAAACATTTCTTTTTCCAAGAGCCTCGCACGATCTCTAAGTATAGTAAATGACAAATAATCTGAATAGTTTCCATAAGTTTTATATTTAGTGTGAAATTTAGACTTTTCTTTTATAATTTTAATAAGAGGTGTTTTATACCAAGATGGATATTTTTGTGAAGGGTTAACTAATTTAGTTGGGATGTGGGTGCTTCTCAATTTGTTTAAAACCTCGTAGAAAAAATCAACTGCATCTATTAAAGGTCTACACGAGAATTCAAAGTGCCAATTAATATCATTAATTTCTGTGCTTATTGATTCATAATCACCATAGTTGTATAAGAATTTAGTGTACGGGCTGGGCCGAAGAGTGTGTAATTGAACAAAGTCGGCTGATACACATAGTGCCGGGTGATGTGAATCTTCAGGCAATAATGAGTTTTGGCAACGAGTAATGCTTACTACGCTGTTGCAAAATATTAAATCTAGAATCCTATCATTAGAGTTCTTAATGGAATTGTACTGGGAAAGGTTACAGATGTTTATGCAGTCAAAGAAGTCAAGCTGGTGGGATCCTTGAATGTTAGTAGCATTGTACGCGCAGTCTTGTGATTGTATCCATGACAGATTCGGTAAATTAAAGTCTCCGATTACTAAAAATTTGTCACACGGATTTTGTAAGACTATCTCGGGGAGGTGTTCGGAGAAAGCAGTTAGCTGCGATGCTGATGAGCACGCCGTTCCTTGACTACAAATGTAAACAACACATAGGTGCAGTTTATAATTAATGGTAGGTTTACGACAGTGGAGTGTTATGGTAACCCACAGGTCTTCAGCATTAGAGGACCATCCGCCCTGAAGCTGCGCGGCTAGCTCCGTACGAACGGCAATCAATACTCCGCCCCCTAGTGATTGTTTGGTTTTAATATAATCACGATCCCTTCTCCACACAATATAGCGTGCGTCGAATAGTTCGCTGTCTCTGATACCGTCAATTAACCATGTTTCAGTTAGACATACAATGTCGTAAGAATTGAGACAAATATTACGATAAAACGCGGAGGTTTTTGTTCGTAAACCACGAACATTTTGATAATAGACTTTAAGAATCATTTTGAAACCAAGGTAAATAGGCTACAATTGGGAACATTACTAGTATACCTATTGAATGAATAGCAATATAATGTGTATATACAGATTTTTACCACGGCAGCAGGATAGGAATTATAAAGATAGTAATTTAGGAATATAGGCGCAAAGTTAATATTGGTAGGGTAGACACAAACATAAACAAAGCGTGCCGAGCGTAGTAGAATGAGTGAATTGAACGAGTAAGTACCTTGCGATAAGGCGCGGTAACCGAGGAGTGCGAGCGAGCCTAGGCTTCTCAAACTAATGATTAATTTAAGCAAACCGATGAATTTTAGTGTTAAGTAATTTTCTTTAGGTCCGATTCTATGCAATTATAGGCCATCAGGGAAATGCATAGAGCTTAATTTTACAGGACCCGGCGACGCGCGCGGCGCTGTTGACACCGCCGGGAGCCAGTTTACGTGCAAATGTTATTGAAACGGCGCATCTAAGATTTTACGAGCCGCCGCGCGCCGTAAAACTGTAAGTATGCTTCCGTCACTCTATTTCAGCACTAAAATATACTTCAAGTTTAAAATGACACTTACATGTTTCGAACAACACTAACCGAAGCTATACCGGGCGCATTTCATAGTGCTTTGTTGGGAAACGAGGTCGCGTAGATAGTGTTGTACCGGGCGGCGGCGCGGCGCTGTAAAATATTTTACAGTGCATTGGCGTTCCTGTTGTGGTCTCACACACAATGCTTGCAATAAGAACTCCTGAGCAGAATACGAACTGTGGATGCCTTGCACGCTGATGGATACATGAGATTAGGCGCAGCACTGAGCGGCACACAGTTAGTTACCAACTATTCAATAAAAACAACTCACTAAAGAAGATTGACATTTTCCCTAAATTCATGCGAAATAGAACAGCGAATAGGACCACCAATATAGAGTACCTTCTGAGTCTTCTTCTCGAAGAGGTTTGGTGTACTTAAGTAAGTATTCATTGCAAATACACTCAAAGACACTATAAATACACTCTAAATCAAGTGGTAACAACACATTCATTCGTAGATACATACACTTTCCTGAATGTCGTTTGTCCTGTCCCAAAACTTACGAAGACTGATGGACAAGATCCTTCAATAAAAAAACCGTTCATAATCACTGAAAACTAAGCAGTCTCTTTCAGCCCCCACTAATTCCTCGTCAGAAGTCGAGGCGGAAAAAGTTCCTCGAGCTAATGTTTTAAATGAAATCAGCGACGAGACGGCGTACAATGCCGGACCATAATGAACGCTGTTTAATCGCAGCCGGTCCGTTTGTCCGGTCCGGTCCGGTCCGCCTTGGCCTGTCTCCAGACATAGCGGACTAGTGTTGCCAGTTCGACGTGATAGTACATTTGGGACATAAATCAAAATCAAGTCAGGCGACTGAGGCTCATAGATAATACATAATAAACACAAAAATAAAATAATACTTAGGCACTAAACCAGATCACTAAAAATATATTCGGATGATATCATCCAGGCCGAATTGTGCCAATTCAACAGCTCCTTGTCCAGTAGTGGGCTTATGAGGCTGACGAATGAATGGACATTACCTACTGAGGGACGCGTACCTACTAGTTCGCTTTTGAAATCGAGGTTGTTAAAAACATAATCACAAGACAGTGTATTTTTTGATTATTTATACGTCACACTTTTTAGTAAAATTTAATATCGAGTATCGAGTCCGCCGTCCTGTTGACAAAGCTCGCGGGTTCCGGGATATCCCGCAAGTCTCCCGGCGCGGGGCACCCCACTGCAGAGCTTCATACAGTTGCATCGATGGACAACGGTAACTTTGTTAGCAACTTTTTAGCTTCCAGCGCAAGATTTCATTATCCTGTTGCTCGAGCGCCGCCGCCATTGTGTCCAGGAACAATCCCCAATTACCCCGCCTCCCCCGATTCCAATCCACTCCACGTTTTGTCTTCTGTCGTCTTCGAAATGTTTTAATTCACGATAAAATACTACTTGCGGATAAAAGATTGTTCAGCGTAAAAGAGATCGAAGGGTTTCGTAGCGTTCACTACAATAGGATTTGTAGAAAATTCCGTTGTTTCTTTTGCAGCGTCTCGAACAGACACAAGACACTGCAAACTGTTATATTAACCGAGGCAATGGATGCCGTTAATGCTGTTAGTATATTATTATGCTACGATAGCAGCTCTCATAGGCTCGCGTCTATCGTACGTGATCAGCCGAGCTAAGCAACGGGCGCGGCCGGCATGCGGGCGGGTGACTGGCGTCGTGACGCAGAAGAAGCAATAAAGCGTGAAGAAGAAATAAAACAATCTGTAAAATTCCATCCAATAGCAAGGGTACCACGAATCGACCAAACTGCCTCTTACGAACTCTTAGTTACTAACTGGTCTTCCGAGCCCTCTGTTCCGTGGCTGAACCCATCGGGATAACATCGGTGCCGGGAACAACGACATACTGCCAACCGAGTTGCAAATCTAAGCGCTGGCGCCCCGGCATACACGGAGCCGTAAGGATGAGCGCTCACTTGGCAGCAAAACGGTCTGCTAGGAAGAACGACGAGCTTTCAGAACACAAGGTTGTTCGCTCGCGGGTCTTTTGTCCGCCGCTCCGGACCCATCAAACCTAAATCACTAAGTACTCGAAATCTTATCGTAATTAAATCTTACCCCCTTAGTGCCTTCCACTAAGGGGGTAAAACGGGGGTGCAAAGTTAGTATGAAACTTTGCCGTTTTTGAAGTTAGTGAATGTCTAATTCCACGGGAGCGAAGCTGCGGGCATCCACTAGTCTTATATAATTAAAATCTATGTAATTTTAGTTCAATTAACTATTGATCGTGGGAACACTCTCGTCGTGGTAAGTGAGAGTTTAACCTATTCCCTCTGCTAGCACTGCACGTGTAGTGTGCGGCGCGTGTTATCAGCCGGCGATAAGCCGCTCGCGACAGCCAATATGCAAAGAACGGCTTAGCAGCAATAAGCACGGCTTAGCAGCTTCACGTCGCGCGCTTCACGCCAGCCAAGCGTAAGTCTCGAAGAGCTGCGGCGAGGCAGGCGCCTGCGCTGATCCAACAAGATACAGCTTTTCGAACCCTTTTTTTGTTTAACTAGTGCGGTCCCCGAGGTCCCCTCGTCGCCTCGACCACGGTCCGGGGCCCCCGTAGCTACTCTAGCAGGGGCAGGCTTTTGTGTGGCAAGTCTCTTGCCACACAAAAGCTTTCCTCCCAGCCTCCGAGATGGTGCTCTACAGCCCATATGCACTGCTGGACATAGGCCTCGTGACAGCAGTGACGGCCCGGTGGCTAATGAACTTACCTGACACTGTGTGTGTGGAATTTTGTGCGATTTAAGAAATTAAATGTCGCTGTAACGGCGAAGGAAACATCCTGCATCACTTGCATGCCTGAGAGCTCTCCATAATGTTCTCGAAGGCATGTGAAGTCTGCCAATCCATGTATACTTCGCCAAGGCCAGGGCTTGTTAACTAAGGGATATTCCCCCCATTCCGAGAGGAGACCCGTGCCCAACAGTGGACAAAGAAAGGGATGGCGTTGGACATAGGCCTTTCCCAAGGCACACTATGTACCTTCCTAAATATAAGATAGGTATATATTTCAATTCTCATTCTTATGGACAGGTATATAGTATAGGTATATATTTTAATTCTTATTCTTATGGACTGCGGTGGCTCAGAGGTTCGAGCATTCCCATTACTTGAGGGAAAGTCGTGAGTTCGAATCCCACCTGTGGTGAATTTTTTGAATGTAAAATATATCAGTATACACGAGTGTAAGCAATAGTTTGAAACGTTCAAACATCTCGTGCAATCGGCTACAAGCTCCAGCCGCCAATTTATCGAGTTTATTCTCGAGGTTTGAGACTTATTTATTTTATGCGCGCCATAGCTGGAAATATGAAATCGTTTTATGGTGTAAAGGGGAGCACACACGCTCCGGGCCGCTGGGCTAGCGCGCACCTTAGTTTATTATAATCATTTTTGCTGGAGAAATAAATATTATTCTCATAATATATCTTCTATTCATATTCTACACAAGCAAACACTTTAAAGTTACAGTTAATACAAATGTACCTTAATGTATCTTAATTGGTTTGCAATTTAGCACTTTTTTTCTTCAAATTTCCAGGCTTATTTCGGAGTTTTGATTCGTGGTATATGGCATGGTTCACACCCTGAAATTTATTGTATTACACGCCTCTGCCTAAGCTTCGCAGAAAAACAGGCGTGATTTTATGTTATATTTTAAAAAATTAAGCAGGCAGTGCAAGACATCCAAAATCTGAATGTCTAGCGTTGATCGAAATCCGGTGGACAGCTGCACGTGGGTATCAGTGCAGGGGACGACTCACAACTAGTTCACGCCGCGCCCGACTGAAAGTATCCACTTCGGGATGAAAAGTCTCCTATATTCTAATCTAGGTTATCATCTACCTATAATATTACGCCAAGTTTCATCCTAATCCATTTTGTAGCTTTTGCGTGATTGGGCAACAGACATACAAACTATCACATTTTTAATCTTAGTAGGATTGTGTCTGCGGCGGCGTCAGCTGTGTGTGTGCGCTGCCTGTATGGAGCTCACGCCGTCGCCGTCGGCTTGGTCCATCGCAGTTACCGCCGGCGTGCTGGCGCTGGCTGCCCACGCCCACGGTGAGCCATCACACGCTACCGTCTCCTCGTCCCATCGGTGGGAAGCCGTACGCCGCACTCACACACACTCACACGCTTAGCCCCATATAACCGAAACGAAGATAGAGCCATTGGTGGTGGGACCGTCCCACTGTTGGATTCGAGCCTCCTCTCGGATTGGGAAGGGTATGGCCATAATCTACCACGCTGGGCAAGTGCGGATTGGACTTAGAACATAGAAATAGATGTAGAAAAATCGTTTATCTATATCGTTCAATAAAATTACCTCAGGAAGGCCACACTTCTACCCAAGATCGAGAGCATAATGCTTCTACCTTTATTGGAACTTTTCAACATACCAGGAACAACTCGGCAGTTACACAAACTTACTTTTACGGGAAACGTAAAGACAGTTAAGTGAGTGAAGTGCGCCGTAAACTCGCTTCGGTCTTAACTCTAAGTGCATTCACGTTTAAATGACAACTTTTACACTTCATCTGTTCCTATCCTCCTTGCCGTATATTTTAAGTCTTCGCCTCTTGACGCAATAATTTAATGTTTCTCAGGACATCCGGCGGAGAACAGCTCGGAAAAGCTTGCCAAAACTCTACGCCGGCAGCTCATGAAGGACAACTACGATTACATGTCGACTGAGAGCGATGAACCCTTGGCACCACCCGGACACATCGGAGACCGCAAGCCACAGAGCAACGAAGAGACAGGCTCCGATGACAAAAGAGGTGACACAGATAATAGAAATGGAAAAGTAAAACGCAATGACGACGTAGACCAAATATACGATGAGAGCAGAGCTCGCGACGTAGCCTCCGGTGAGGCCATCGAGCGTCTGGTGCGCGCGCGCGTCGAGCAGAAGCTGGCGCGGAGAGTGAAGGCCAGGGGGTACCTGGAGGAGTTCGAGGAGGACATCGCCAGGAGACACCTGCAGCCCCTGCAGGGGCGCGGCGCCGGCGCTCGCGGGGGAGACAGCTCGCAGGCAGCCACCGAGCGTGCCGCCGACCACACCACGACAGTCACATACAAAATTTTAAAGGTTGGTGTGGTATGGAAGGACTCCACTGTTGCTGAATGAATTTTTTAGTCTTTGAAATCTCTTTTCAAAGACTAAGGTAAGTAAGGTATAATTGAAGATGGAGGAAAAATCATGACAAATTGGATTATTTTTCTTTATAGATATGAAACGAGTATGCAGGCTAACAATGGACTGCCCGTGACACTCGGAACATACCATGAATGAGATTAAGAGGATTGTTCAAAGTCGGTCACAGTTGTCATGGGCGACAGCGGATGGGTGGTCTAAAAGTTCATTTGCTATCTTCATCCTTGGGACTACCAATAATTAATCGGTGGTGCTAGAGTAAACTAAGTTTAACCGTGGCACTAGAGCAGGGGTACCGGCAGTGGCGCGGGAGTTCATCTAAAACTGATGTTTATCGTATGATATCCTCCCAACCCTCAGCTGGGGAGCCCGTCCCGGCGCAGCGGCGACGCCACGCTGATCCAGGAGGAGGCGGCGGACCACGTGGCGCTCGTCAGCCTCGGGGGCCCCGTGCCCCCCCTGCGGCTGCAGCACGTGCGGGGGGACCTGCCGCCGCCGCCCGCCGGGGGGTCCGACGAGGCCGGCGATGAGGAGAGGACGAGAAAGCCGTCTAGGAAGAAACTGGAAACGGACGCCGGCGCGGGCGACGCGCTTAGAATGACGATCACGCCCGATGGGATATTCGTTTTGTAATTATACTTGGAATACAAAGTAATACTCGAGACCTGAGACGTTTCATTACTAAGCACGCCCAGGAACTGTGTGTAATGCAAGTCACAGTAGCGGCAATGCCCGCTAGCTGCAATAGCCACTGCAAGGAATGTTACAGTTGGCGGCACGAAAGGCTAGCTCTGGTCTGGAATGCCCAAAAGTCGAAATTAAGTTACAGACAGCTAACTCCTCCCGCCCTGCTGTACGTATCTATCGCTACTTGTTAACAATAACTGTTTGTTTGCGTCACACGTGTTTTATTTTATCGCCAACCAATAAAATTTGAAATAGTTTTCAACCTTAACGGCTGCAAAACCCGGCAGGTATGGAAAGTACTTAGCTATTGTTTTATGATATTAAACTGAATTAAAAATTCAAATTTACAAGTTACTGCTTCTATGCTTAGTCAGACTATTTAAATAAAAGAACAAAGATTACATTAGATACTATATTTTCCTAGAAAACGATGTAGGGTTTCCTGAAAGAAAGAAGTTTGAGTTAGTTTAGTACAAAGAAACCATTATCTAAATGAACAAAAACGTTATCTCGTTCTAGCAAACAGTTCCACGTACCCGTGCGTGCTGACGAATCTGAAATCAGTTTATAAGATGTCAGTTCTTGGGATATTTCATCATCTTCATACGAAACTACAAACGTGTTATACAATTATTACTTCGTATGGTCTTAGAATCAAGAAGTAAGAAGTACTCTACCGAAGGCACCTCTTTGATAAGTGGTAAAGCCTATATGGAACCAAATAGGTTTTATATGGAACCTATTTTTCATAGGGCGGCCTGGAGCTACGTTTTACGTTTAAACTTAGATATCTACAGCCTACGAGTATATAGAGGTTATGTGTGTAGAGGCCGCCGGGCAGTGCCACCACTTCTACCGTGTAATAATTGCTTTTAAAGCAATTATGGTCCGTGGAAAGGTTCGCGGTTACACTTCTATAGAGACGACCATCTTCAAGGGTAGCAACACATCTGTGACTAAGTTGGAACGAGACACTTGCTAACAATTACTAACTGGACTATTACTTAACACCAACTAACAGGGCTAACCATCACTAACAGTACCAGCCCATCATCAAACTGACCAACCAATGTTCTTGTTATCTCCGCTATTTTTATTTTATTTTTATATTTGTCGGGCGTCAGCGGCGGGTGGTGCTACACTTTTGCTATCTTACATGCATTAAAAAAGCTCGAATCCATATAAAGTATCAAAACCCGAGCGCTCCTTCCGTAGAACGAACTGGACGTGGACTCACGCTCGCTGCGGCGGGTCCCCCAGCAGCGCCCAGTCGAGCGCGGGCGTCGTGCCGCCGACGCCGGGTCTACCACGCGGCCGCGCCCCGCTCGCCGCCGCCGCCCACTGTTGGGATATATAATGTCTACATCTATCCATCCATTCAGCAGCCTTTAGTAGTCCACCGCTTCTCTCGCTCCTGTGCGCTTCGAGCCCAGCGGAGTCCGGTCCGCTGACTTCTTCATTCTGTCCTATTACTTCTTTCAAATAGCTTAGGTTTTCAACACCTATTCGATAGTCGATTATTTTGACGACTGCTAAGTACTAAATGAAAAATTAAACATGACTCGTCACAGGCCCAGAAAATTGAAGCCCAAATAATAGGGAAATACTTACTCAAAGTTAGTTTATGGAAACTGTTTGATTCTTTACTGTTTTTTTTTTTCGTTTTTGATGGGATTTGATGGCAGTCAGATACCATAATATATAGAAATTTTAGTCGTATGTTACTTACAATGATGAGCACCAGGTACAGGAGCGCTCGCATGGTGAGTGTGGGCCGCAGTGGGCCGCAGTGGGCTCGGCTGACACCGCGTCCAATCGATTGTCCATTGGAAATTGTCTCGCCTCATCTCAAGAGACGTGGAATTGATTCGTCTCAGACGATGCAGTGATAAGAAATTGCGCTGACTGCTGAGATGGATCTCCGTATTGCCATCACGAACCATACGAGAGGAGTCGCCTTAGGGTTTTCGTCCAAGTACATACAAAGTAGATTTCCCTCTTTTTTAAGAACAGCCAGGCCAGCCTGTGTCGCGGTGGCGCGTGGCGCGTGGCGGACACAACACACAACTTAACAGTCATAGCCCGATGGCAAATATTTAATTCCACCACACCTCTTTCACTGTCCCACTTTTGGGCACGGATCTCCTTTTAGAATGGGAGGGATAAGGCCTTAGTCCACCACGCTAGCCAAGTGCGGATTGGCAGACTTCACATGCCTTCAGAATCATTCAGTTGTGCAGGTTTCCTCAGATAGCAAGTGACATTTAATTTCTCAAATCCATACTTAATATTATAAATGTGAAAGTGTGTTTGTTTGTTTATTTGTTTGTCCGGCTTTCACGTCGCAACGAAGCTATTATATGGTATGTTTTTTGTGTGTGGAGATAGTGAGGAGGGTGGAGAGTGACGCAGGCTACTTTTTACACCGGTAAAACATCCCCATGGGAAGATATCGATGTTTTGTTATTTGCTAGATATTTAGTTCCGGATGTTGTTAATAGATGGCGTTAGTAAAATTCATTTGCAAGTTCTGAATTTCGCTAACAAATTATACGTCATGTATGATAAACAACTCATTGTTAATTCTTTTTGACCACGCGGGTGGAGCCGCGGGTAAAAGCTAGTCGTACATAACTCGAAGAAAAGTCATCGATACGTGCCGCTTGGGTTCGAACCCGCACCGCTCGAGTAAGAGGCGAGTTCGATAGATACCCCCGCTTAAATATTTAATTATTAAATATAATATCCGCCCATTGTATATCTCTTTAGAGATGTCAATAAAGTAGAATAAATAAATAAATATATATTGCCGGACGGATTCGAGCCCGGTTCAGCCAATCAGAATCACTCATCACCGCGCCACTGGGTCATCTACGCACAACTCCCACGCAAGCAGGTAGACTTATTTTATGCCATGTTTTTAGATATCACAAAACTCTGATAGTAGTTAGTAGATAGATAGTAGATAGTAGTTTAAGGTATCTCTACATCACATCTCTCTGCCCTTCGTTCCCAGCGTCTCTCCCTCCGAAACCGAAAGCTTCAACTGAGGCCTGCGGAGGTCTACGTGAATAGAACGATGGAAGGACAGCAACTGATAGCTATAATGTAACACGTTTGATATATCAGTGTGGAGTAGGAAGGTAACATTTTGTGCGGTAAGTATTTTATATAACGTGCTGTGGCGGGTGTAAAATAATGAGCAGCTCGAACGAAGTGTGCGCTTCCGAGCCGAGAGTACTCTCCGCTGCGAGAGAACCCAATCGGGATTTTGATGCAAAATGAACAAAATATAGGTCACCACTTGACGTCCGGATAAGTAGCTGCTCTGTCGTTTTTAACCGACTACGAAAAAAGGAGACCGAGAGGTGTTTGACTCTTTCATGTACAGCCATTGTACAGCGATAACTTTGTTGATTGTAACCGATTTTGATGATTATTTTTTGTTTGTGAGATGCGTTAAGTGCTTACGCTACCCGATAACAGATGGCATTCGCATGCGCATACAAACAGCGCGAAATCGTCAGCCAATCAGGACTCAGTGTCCCGTCATCGGCAGCCAATCGCGTGGAATCTCTACGTCAACGATTTTGTTATGCAAAAATCGATCTATAATATTATTCTTTTTAAATTCCACATTCTCGTACTAGGTACTACAAATGTCATGTATGGAACCGCTCGGTTTTCAAGAAGTAAAGCGCATTTTTATTCAACAAAAATCACGACACGCTACTGTCAGTAAAACAAGATCCAACGGGATCGAATCCCAGCCTAATCGGCTAATTTATAATATCCGCGCATTGAGCCCGCGCTCATCGTTATCTACAATAATTAATCCATTTCGTTTAATCAGCGCTAAACACAATTTAGCACGGCGAGGATTACCGCTAATGAATACTGAATTAATCCTGCGCCGCGGCCGCAGCGCCCTCGCCGCCGCTCGCCCGAACTATTCACATCACGCCACGAGACAGTGGAAATTCTGTATTTTTGAGTTACTCGAATGCAACGAGTTGCGAGCCATAGACTAAATAGTTTACATAGTTTTTCTTTTATTTAACGAAAATGATTCGCAGTCGAGCGCTTTATTCACGCGAGCGGTTCAAATTATATGGAACACCGTGCGGCGATCATTCAACTACTTAACACACGCATAAAATTGGTCAGTACAAAGAAAAATAATTCACAGATAGGTACATATATTATTTATTATGCTTAGGTAGAAGCAAACGACGCAGGATATTTATAACATTGTAGTGTAATGACTACTACACCGACTATAGTGACATAATCAATTGTATTTGAATATTATTTGAGGAGTAATAAACATGATTCCAACCAAGCCGGACGTTTGATTCGACGAACCCTATACACGCCACACATGGCGACCCTGCCTAGCAACAGGGATCATGTTCGCGCGTCGTTTGAGTGAAATTCTAAACGTGCCGAACGCGTAGGTGCAGGATTGTAAACTTTATGCGAAGTGCACGAGGTCTTCGAGGTCTCGAGGCCTTGAATGCGGCAGGAGATAATGCGCAACAATATCCGAAGTTTCCGGGAGTCGTGGCGTTCGAGGAGACTCCGTCCCAGCGGCGCCATTGCCGACACTGGTCATCCGGGTCATGCAGATACCGCAGAGATGGCTTTGTAAGAAGATGCGTACGAAAAGTGGAATGTTTCGTGAAGTGAAAGTGCATTAAGTGAGTGCGTAAATAATATCAACGGGCATCAATGGGTATGGAAATTATGTTGATCATATTTAGTGGACTATATTTCTCCTTTCTTTTTATTATAATGGCAATTTATATGTAGCCAATACTTTTTAATATAAGGTTTGCTGCATTATTAATTATAATTTGCACTATACGTATCTATAGTTATATAGTTATTTACATTCATATACATTTTTTTTTACAATTCTATACATGGTTTTGACAATTGGTCAATGTTAAACTGTTAAAATATAGTAATGATTGTCATGTTATGGCTAAAGAGCTAAATGATATTTTAAAAGAGTTGATAAACATAAAAGATTATTTAGTTAAACTAGGTCCGGTACGAAGATCGAAACAAGATTTAAGTTATAAACATAAACGTGCTTGTGAATTGTACGAAAAGTTGTTGTATGTTTCGAAATATATAGACAAGCAAATTGCTAGAAAAGAAATTAAATCTTCCGATCTTTTATGTATTCAGAATATTTTTGATAGGATAACTTCATGTTTTTTACGTATTGAGGAACTTTGTTCTACGTGTACGGTGGTAGAGACGACTAACACCAATATAATTATGGAGAAATTTGACTTAAAAACTGCAGTGTCCCTACTGCCAGTAATGTCAGGTAGCGAGGAAGTTACTAAACAATTAATTAGTAATATAGAAATGTATGAGTCGATGTTAGATGAGGCTGGAAAGGTTACGTTAATTAAATTTGTTTTGAAATCTCGTCTGTCTGAGAGTGCTAAATTGCGCATGAGTCAAAATTATTCCTTAGTTTCAGAACTTATTTCGGATATGAAACGTTTACTGCTTACGAAAAAATCTGATACAGCTATCCAACAACAACTTCAGCGAGCAAAGCAAGGTGGGAAGTCGATCGAGGATTTCGGTAAGTCCATTGAAACTATGTTTTCTGATTTGACTATTTCCCAAGCCGATGGCGATTCAACCAAATATGGAATTTTAAAACCTATAAATGAGAAAAATGCCATCAAACGCTTTTCAGACGGCTTGCGAAATAGTAGAATTAGCACGATTATAGCAGCACGTAATTATGACTCATTAAAAGACGCAATCCGAGCGGCCATGGATGAGGAGCTATCTTCGACTTCAACCTCGGAAGGAGAACTCATGAATTACTCGCGTACTCCACGTACCTCTTACGGTAAGTTGAATAATAATCGCAGTTATAATCAACGGTATCCTAGGAATAATATCTATTATCAACATAATATTCCCTTTAATCGTTCGTCTCAGGGTGCAAGTTCTAGCGCAACCTTCGCGAGAAATGTTTTTCGTCAGTCTGTACCGACGAGAGCATACAGACATAATAGACCGTTTGTAAATCGTTCGAGTTACGATCGACGTTCACGTGAGAATCAGACTCGTGGTAGGAACTTTACGTTTGGAAATCGTAATTCACACCAATCGAGGCAACATGTTAACATAGCTCAATCGAGTCACGTGGAAAACCCACATGAAACCAATTCAACAAATCATTTTTTTCGTGCATAATGAAATAAATAGCTTATGCCATAATATTAATTCTGTAACTATAACAACTTTAGGTGTTTCGCAGAACTGGTTAGTTGACACCGGCGCATCACTTTCCGCCGTGAGACTCGAGAATTTGATCTCTCGAAACATTCCATTCCATAATGAAAGAATATGCATACGAGGCATAGGAGGTAATGTTTATTCTGATGGATATGTTAACTTGAAATTACAGATAGGTAACTCGCAAATCACACACAAATTCTATGTTTTCAAAAATTTACCATGTAGAACGGACGGAATTCTAGGTCAAGACTTTTTAAGTAAATACGATTGCATATTAAACTTTGAATTAAATACCTTATCGGTTAATACTAGCCTAGGAACTACTGTTTTTGATTTGCTGATGGGTAACATGGGTTACAATAATTATTTGATTCTGCCGCCGAGATCAGAGTCGATACATTACGTTGATACTAGTGTACGTCAAGATTGCGTGATATATCCGAAAGAATTATGCGAAGGAATTTTCTTAGCTAGTGCTTTAGTCTCACCGAAAAATGGAAAAATACCTCTAAAAGTTTTGAATACCAGGGATGATGAAGTTAAGTTAAGTTTTTTTACGCCCAGCATTGATTACTTGTGTAATTATGATATTTGTAGTTTCAATAAAAATGTTGTTAATGCTGACAGAGTTAAACGATTATTTAAGTCGTTACAATTAGATCATTTAAACGTTCCGGATAGGATTTCCATAGAGAACATTTGTGCTAAGTATGCCGATGTTTTCTATATTGATGGAGACAAATTAGGAGTTTCTAATATTTACCAACAATCTATACACCTTAAAGATAACGTTATGCCTGTATACGTAAAGCCGTATAGATTACCTAAGTCTCAAAGAGCAGAAATAGATAGACAGATTAATAAAATGTTGAATGAAGATATAATTGAGGAATGTCAGAGTGAATGGTCAAGTCCGCTTCTCCTTGTACCGAAGAAGTCTGAGGGGTCGAGTGAGAAGAAATGGCGTGTAGTGATTGATTATCGAAAGTTGAATGAAAGAATACAAAACGACAAGTTTCCCTTGCCGAATATCAATGATATTTTGGATGCATTGTCTGGTTTTTTTTTAGTCACTTAGACTTAACACAAGGTTATTACCAGCTAGAATTGAAACCGGAATGTAGAAAATATACTGCATTTACGACTGATAAACAATACCAACTAAAACGGCTGCCTGTAGGTTTAAAAATAAGCCCTGGTGCATTTAGCCGTGCAATGACAGTCGCTATGTCGGGATTAAACTATGAAAAGTGTTTAATTTACTTAGATGATTTGGTTTGCTTTGGACGAAATATAAGTCAACATAATAAAAATTTAATGGATATTTTTGAAAGATTAAGAAAGGTTAACTTAAAGCTCAACCCCGCTAAATGCCAATTTTTAAAAAAAGAGTTGCTTTATTTAGGCCATATTATATCAGGTGAAGGCATCAGACCCGATCCCCAGAAAACAAAAATTATTCAAACTTATCCTAAACCATGTAATAGCGACGAGGTGAAAAGATTCATTGCCTTTGCCAATTATTACCGGAAATTTATACCTCATTTTGCAGAAATAGCGATACCCCTTAACAAATTATGTCGTAAAAGTAGTCAGTTTATTTGGTCAGATGAATGCGAAAAATCATTTTTAACATTAAAAAATTCGCTTATAACCCCCCCTATTTTGCAATACCCCGATTTCTCCCAGGCTAATGAGTATATTTTACACACAGATGCTAGTGGCGTAGCAATAGGATCTATGCTATGTAATAAAAATAACTTGCCTATAGCTTATGCAAGTAGACCATTAAACAAATCGGAACTTAACTATCCTACAATAGAGAAAGAGTTACTGGCGATAGTTTGGTCTGTACGTTATTTTAGACCATATTTGTTTGGCAAAACGTTCACTATTAAAACTGATCATAGACCATTAGTTTATTTATTTAACATAAATAGCCCTAGCAGTCGCCTCTTGAAATTTAGATTAATTTTGGATGAATATGACTATAAGATTGAGTATGTGAAAGGAGCAGATAATGTAGCTGCAGACGCATTATCTCGCATTGTTGTGACATCGGATGAGTTGAAAGAGATGAATAGAAATATTATGAATGTAATGACTAGACGAATGAAGAGAATGCAGGATTCGAACTCCTTAAATGAAAATATTGACGGACTAAACAACGACGAAGCTTCCACACACCCAACTCGGACTGATCACCCGAACGTCGTGGAAATGCTTAAAAAACCAAACACAGGCGTGGAAATTATTTTCCAAAAGTATAGGAATAGGAATAGGAGTGAGTTATGTATAGAGCATGACAACTTCTTGTATGTGCCTTCTAGGCTTACAATTTACGTCGACGTTAATCATCGATTACGTTCTGCGCGAGACGCGTTCGTACGAGATTTACAGTCGTTTTGTAAGAAAATAAACGTTAACGAAATATATATAGTGAAGAATTCCGATAATAAATGTTTAATTGAATGGTTAACCAAAGAAATAAGAGATAATGTTAAATGGTCCGGACCACGATTGTGTATTATTAATGGTAAACGTCGAATTGATGACGTAGATGATAGGAAAGTCATATTGAATGACTTCCATTTGTTACCTACAAGTGGACATGCAGGCGTTAAACGCATGCTAAATAACATAAAACGTTATTATTTTTGGCCAAATATTACCAATGATGTGAAACGATTTGTAAAGAAATGTGATTTGTGTCAGAGACAAAAGCATTCCTTACCAATCAAACAACCAATGGAGATTACGTCGACAGCAAAATGCGCGTTTGATAAGGTATATTTAGACATAGTAGGACCCATGGAAAAGGATTATTATAATAAGTCGTATATCCTAACTATACAGTGCGAACTCAGCAAGTATGTTGAAGCGTACTCGTTAGATAATAAAGATAGTTGTAGTGTAGCTAGATCGTTTGTAGAAAATTTTATCCTTAGGTACGGGATACCACGTGAAATCTGCACCGACAGAGGAACCGAGTTTATATCAAAAACTATGTCAGAGGTATGTAAATTATTGCATATAAATCAACTTTCTTCCACAGCTTATCACCATGAAACGTTAGGATCTTTGGAAAATTCTCATAAATCACTTAATTCATTTCTTAGAATTCTAACAGATAATAGCCCTAGATATTGGAGTAATTGGTTACAATATTGGTGTTTCTCATATAATACTACCGTACACAGCGAAACGAAGTATACTCCTTATGAACTTGTTTTCGGAAAGAAATGTAATTTGCCTAGTAATTTAAAAACTGATCATGTAAGTCCATTATATAACACAGAAAACTATCCGTTAGAATTAAAATATCGATTACAAAAATCTCAATTAGATGCAAGACACAATTTAATTAAAAGTAAACATGTTAGAAAAACACGTTTTGATTCTCATGTCAACCCTATAATGTATAAGACAGGTGACTTAATTTTAATAAAAAATGAAACAGGAAATAAATTAAGCAGTCCAGTATATTTAGGCCCATACCAGGTCATAGAAGATATGACACCCAATGTAAAAATTTTGAAAAATAATAAAGAAGAAATTTTACATAAGAATCGTACAAAATTGTATACTACATAATAATTATATCATGTACCTAACATTTATTTACTTAAGGGATTTTTAATTAATTGTATTTGGCAGAAGTTGTTGCTTACAATAATAAAATTATACTATGTATTATTAAAATACTTATAAATGTGAAGAAAAAAAAAAATGTAAACCTTAGTTAATTTTTTTTTTCTTTTGAAGGGGCGTGTAGTGTAATGACTACTACACCGACTATAGTGACATAATCAATTGTATTTGAATATTATTTGAGGAGTAATAAACATGATTCCAACCAAGCCGGACGTTTGATTCGACGAACCCTATACACGCCACACAACATTTTAGTTTATAAAGGAATTTTTAATAATTTCTTTCTTCCTTTTCGCGCGCCGCTGCGACTGCCTGCAAGTAATTAAAAATAATTAAAGCGAAGACACAATTCCCATAAGTAAAGTATGTATTTGTAAAGCTCCAGTTTTTAGGCTACAACCCTAGCTGGTCCCACTGTTGGGCACGAGTCTCTGTACAGCCTCCCTCAGATGTAACAGAAAGAGAGAAGAGAGAGGGAGTACACTCCCCCACGCTGTTCAAATTCGGATTGGTGGAGTGGTTAGTGCGGTCAACCCAGAGTGAAATGTTTTCCACCTACAATGTTTTAAAACCTAATCACATTCGAGCAGTACGCGGAGGGCATGAACGCCGCGGAGTGCCCGGACAGCTGATGGCCAGCAGGTGGCGCTACAGCCGCCCAGCAGGTGGCGCCACTAACGGCCAGCAGTGGCGCCACTAACGGCCAGCAGGTGGCGCCACGGACGACCAGCAGGTGGGCAGTACAGCCTGAAGCAACCGTACTTTTCATCGACGGATTTCACCCCTGGAGCAATTGCCCGGATAGAAAGACCATCCTTACATCCGAATTCCCTCACGCAGGAGCGCTTACAGCGCCGCGAAAGAGGAGGAAAGATTTCGTTCGTAACCGTACTTACTCTAAAATTTTCAAGTAATGTTTCATTCTGAAAAAAAATATATTGAATTTTGAATACTGGGAATAAGTATCTATCTATGGTTAAATATTAAATATAAATCAAATTCAGGGTACCTCGAGTACCAAAGAAATATTGAAAATTCCGCTTTTTTTAACAGCCTTCAATAAATACAAATAATTATAATTATAATGCAATTGCTTTAATGTTTGTAAACATGTAGAAGTGAGTTTCGTGGATTACAAAATCCATACCCCGCGCTGTGCGAACACTCACTGTCCCGGGATGCCCTCGCGCAGCACGACCCAGCCGCGCCGCGCCGGCCCAGCCGTGGGCTGCTGGGCCCCAGGCCAGCCACCGGCCGCGTCGCACACCTTCGAGCACGCAGGGGATTAGATATCATCACGTCAGACCCGTATTATTATCTCACCAGGTGGTGAGCTGTATCTTCATAGCTGAATATAGATGTTGTTATCAACATCGCGCCATATTTCCCCGAAGGGATAGGAGGCAGAGGTGGCAGAGGTGGGTAGGAGGCAGAGGTGTACCTACAGTATAAATGTAAGAAATAAACAAATTGGAATTTCATAAAATAATAAACAGAGTACGGAAAAACACTGTATTCTTTGAGGGAGTTACACTGGTGAAGAGTGGGATGGGCTGGTGATATGGCCTGGAGGGTGACACAGGCTACTTTTTATCTCGCGTAATTGCATGGTTCCCGTGTAATGGACACAATAAACTGAAATTATCGTTGTATTTTTAATCAATAATTATCATTAACTATCGATCCATTTTTAATCGATAGATGGCCCTTGATGCACGCGGAGTCGCGGGAAATTTTAGTGCTCCATATCTAAATATATAGGTATTAGAATCGAGTATATATTCAGTTCGGAGACAGACAGAGATGCTGCGCACTTACCAGCAACACGACGAGAAGACAGAGAAGACAGACCATGCCGCCGCGCCCCGCGAGCCCCATGCCACCGCGCCCCGCGAGCCCCATGCCGCCGCGCCCCGCGAGCCCCATGCCGCCGCGCCCCGCGAGCCCCATGCCGCCGCCGCGCACGCGCAGTACAATGTACTTCCATCGCGGCGCAAGCGATTCGCTCCGCGTCGTCAGCGTGACATTCTAGCAGATTAACTCCGCTGATCAATTTGTCCCGGAACGGATGGCTCGCGTGGCCACCTGTGGCCAGGGTGGCCGGTGCTCAGGGTGGACAGGGTGGCCAGGCTGGACAGGGTCGCCAGGGTTTTCATATGGTCATGTTACAACTTACCTGAATGTTATGTACTTGAGTCGTGGGAAATTGATATTTTTAATTTTGTGTGTATAGCTCACGTGGATAGCTCCATCTTAAATATGTCTTCAACCAGTAACCGAATCTGTAGTAGTGCTCGGTGAAACACCGAACACCTGATTCAGCGGTCTGTCCACACATGCTCACATCACAATAATATGTCATTACAAAATATTTGTATACGCATAACGATATGGTAGCGTCGATAGCCCAGTGGCTCGCTTCGATTCAGTGTGATCGAAAGTGTTAAGTAACGACGGGCGCGGTCGGTTTGTGGATGGGTGACCGCTAGTGGCAAAAATTTCATGGGCGCTACCGTGCTTTGGAGGGCACGTAAAGCCGTCGGTCCCGGTTGTTTTCAATGCTGGAAACAGTCGTTAAGCCTTGTCGAAGACCTTCGGGTGGCTTGAGAACATTCGACACTGGGTTGGCCACTAACCCCTCCACCAATCCGCATTGGAGCAGCGTGGTAGAGTATGCTCTAGACTTCCCGCAGCAGTGTCTGTGGGAGAGACCCGTGCCCAGCAGTGGGACGTCTATGGGTCGCAGCTAACGCTTAACGAACGTCATTTATTTATCTACCGGCCGTTCACAAAATTGAAGCTACCAAAAAAACACGGTAGACAGACAAGAAACTTGGTAGTCACTCTTTTCAATATTTTTATTTAAGTAATATATTCTTTCAATTTATTAATTTGGCACAGGCATATTAAAGTTAAAGTGAGCTGGAGATACTTAAGAGTAAGGAGAGTAAAGGAGTAATAAACTTCCATTGTGACAAGGACAGGGAATAAAGTGCAAATGAAAGACAGACATATTTGACAATGTTATATTAATGGCTACAAAGTGCTATCTCGTACTTCATTAATTACAGCTACGACGGTCTCTCTCTCTCTCTCTTTTACTCGATCTCTTTCACACACACAAACTCACACATCTCCGTCACTCGACATTGCAATAATTTACAAGTGTACAGTGGGCGTACAGCGGTGTACAGGGGTACGGCCCACTGGGCGGTACAAAACGTAGAAAACGAAGGAATCATCAGTACAGGGGGGGTGATCTGATGATCTGAAAATGATCTAATACATACAGTAAAGTGAACATTCACAGATTATACAATAACACAAAGTTGACAGCTCCCCCCTCGATGGTTACTTTTAAGTAAAAGATCATGTCAATATAAAATAAAACAATCGGTACAGACGCATTTCGACGCCCGGTCAGTTCGCTAACCAGTTGTAATCATTCAAATAGTCGGGCACGGCCAATGGTTTCATTGGAACATTTTTTATGCAAGCATCCCTAAACTCGGTACCGTTCCAATACCAATTGCTTGGCTACTGGTGACTAACCGCGTGTTGGTGCTTCGCGCTTCAGTTTTTTACTATAAGTTTCTGCGTCGGGTCGGTTCACCATTTCATCAGCTCTATGATAAGAGCTGACGTTCTGGAGTCACACGGCAGTACGTGGTGAGGCCCGTACTCGTTGCTCCAACAAACATGACCGTGTTTGATGATGTAGTCTGACGTGGTTGACGGCGGTTGCGTAAGTGCATCGGATACATTTGACAGCTGCAAATGTGTACATGTTCGTCTGTCAAATTAATGCCACCAAGAATTGATAATCAGACAAACGAAATCACCACCAAAAGGACTCTCAGTTAAAAAAAAACTATCATTTTTCGCCAGTCTTAGTTGTTCATAATAATATGTATCATAGAAAAACCTGTGGAATTTCGATCGACTCGGCGAACACGTGTTCAAGTTAAGTCGTTTCAGTAAGTGCTGCGCCGCGCGCGGGTCACGTGACATAATAATATGAACGTCACGCCGACAGCAGTGAAGCGAGATTGAATTTGAACTATCGAAGGAGGCCGCAGCGTGTCGTATAAATCATTAGTCGCTATGGGCTGCTATGGGCTGCTATGGGCTGGTATGGGCTGCTATGGGCTGCTATGGGCTGCTATGGGCTGCTATGGGCTGCTATGGGCTGCTATGGGCTGCTATGGGCTGCTATGGGCTGCTATGGGCTGCTATGGGCCCATCGCTCGTGTCAAAGGTATCCGATGGACTAACACAATCGAAGTCATTTAGCTAAGCAGTCGTCTGGTGGCGGGGTCGCTCGCGCGGCGGGGGTCGCCCGGCGCGGGGGTCCCCGGCGCGGGGGTCGGCCGGCGCGGGGTCCCCGGCGCGGGGGTCGCCCGGCGCGGGGTCCCCGGCGCGGGGGGTCACTTGGCGAGCCCGGCGCGCTTGGCCTCCAGCTCGTAGATGAGCAGCCGCCACATCTTCACCACGAACACCTCCGCCTCCTCGTCCAGCACCTGCACACACACACAGCACAACACATCAAACAATACATTATACACAAGTATTCGTAGCGACCGACAGCCCGCTCGCCCTGTAATGTGCTGAGTAAGGACACGTTCACACGGACGTATCATATAACGTTCCCATGTCACCACCACGGCCACCACGGCGCAGCGGTGCCTTGCAGGCAGTCTGCGACCGGACGGCAACTTGTGTACAACCGTTATAAGTAATAAAGTGAATTATTGGACTATATTTGTGTTTCACATTGGGCTCCCCCTGACCACACTACAGCCCCGCGCCACGCGATACCTTAAATTTCTACTTCTGCGCGTTCAAGGTCACAGCTACACTTTCGTGCCATTACATGTACATTGTGGTGTATCGCGGTGTAACGGGGTGTATCGCGGTGTATCGTGGTGTATCGTGGTGTATCGTGGTGTATCGCGGTGTATCGCTCACCATCTGCACGTCGTCCAGGATGCCCTGCGGCGCGGAGCCGGCCAGCACCTTGGTGCAGATGAAGTGTATCGCGGTGTATCGCGGTGTATCGCGGTGTATCGCTCACCATCTGCACGTCGTCCAGGATGCCCTGCGGCGCGGAGCCGGCCAGCACCTTGGTGCAGATGAAGTGTATCGCGGTGTATCGCGGTGTATCGCGGTGTATCGCTCACCATCTGCACGTCGTCCAGGATGCCCTGCGGCGCGGAGCCGGCCAGCACCTTGGTGCAGATGAAGTGTATCGCGGTGTATCGCGGTGTATCGCGGTGTATCGCTCACCATCTGCACGTCGTCCAGGATGCCCTGCGGCGCGGAGCCGGCCAGCACCTTGGTGCAGATGAAGTGTATCGCGGTGTATCGCGGTGTATCGCGGTGTATCGCTCACCATCTGCACGTCGTCCAGGATGCCCTGCGGCGCGGAGCCGGCCAGCACCTTGGTGCAGATGAAGTGTATCGCGGTGTATCGCGGTGTATCGCGGTGTATCGCTCACCATCTGCACGTCGTCCAGGATGCCCTGCGGCGCGGAGCCGGCCAGCACCTTGGTGCAGATGAAGTGTATCGCGGTGTATCGCGGTGTATCGCTCACCATCTGCACGTCGTCCAGGATGCCCTGCGGCGCGGAGCCGGCCAGCACCTTGGTGCAGATGAAGTGTATCGCGGTGTATCGCGGTGTATCGCTCACCATCTGCACGTCGTCCAGGATGCCCTGCGGCGCGGAGCCGGCCAGCACCTTGGTGCAGATGAAGTGTATCGCGGTGTATCGCGGTGTATCGCTCACCATCTGCACGTCGTCCAGGATGCCCTGCGGCGCGGAGCCGGCCAGCACCTTGGTGCAGATGAAGTGTATCGCGGTGTATCGCGGTGTATCGCTCACCATCTGCACGTCGTCCAGGATGCCCTGCGGCGCGGAGCCGGCCAGCACCTTGGTGCAGATGAAGTGTATCGCGGTGTATCGCGGTGTATCGCTCACCATCTGCACGTCGTCCAGGATGCCCTGCGGCGCGGAGCCGGCCAGCACCTTGGTGCAGATGAAGTGTATCGCGGTGTATCGCGGTGTATCGCGGTGTATCGCTCACCATCTGCACGTCGTCCAGGATGCCCTGCGGCGCGGAGCCGGCCAGCACCTTGGTGCAGATGAAGTGTATCGCGGTGTATCGCGGTGTATCGCGGTGTATCGCTCACCATCTGCACGTCGTCCAGGATGCCCTGCGGCGCGGAGCCGGCCAGCACCTTGGTGCAGATGAAGTGTATCGCGGTGTATCGCGGTGTATCGCTCACCATCTGCACGTCGTCCAGGATGCCCTGCGGCGCGGAGCCGGCCAGCACCTTGGTGCAGATGAAGTGTATCGCGGTGTATCGCGGTGTATCGCTCACCATCTGCACGTCGTCCAGGATGCCCTGCGGCGCGGAGCCGGCCAGCACCTTGGTGCAGATGAAGTGTATCGCGGTGTATCGCGGTGTATCGCTCACCATCTGCACGTCGTCCAGGATGCCCTGCGGCGCGGAGCCGGCCAGCACCTTGGTGCAGATGAAGTGTATCGCGGTGTATCGCGGTGTATCGCTCACCATCTGCACGTCGTCCAGGATGCCCTGCGGCGCGGAGCCGGCCAGCACCTTGGTGCAGATGAAGTGTATCGCGGTGTATCGCGGTGTATCGCTCACCATCTGCACGTCGTCCAGGATGCCCTGCGGCGCGGAGCCGGCCAGCACCTTGGTGCAGATGAAGTGTATCGCGGTGTATCGCGGTGTATCGCTCACCATCTGCACGTCGTCCAGGATGCCCTGCGGCGCGGAGCCGGCCAGCACCTTGGTGCAGATGAAGTGTATCGCGGTGTATCGCGGTGTATCGCTCACCATCTGCACGTCGTCCAGGATGCCCTGCGGCGCGGAGCCGGCCAGCACCTTGGTGCAGATGAAGTGTATCGCGGTGTATCGCGGTGTATCGCTCACCATCTGCACGTCGTCCAGGATGCCCTGCGGCGCGGAGCCGGCCAGCACCTTGGTGCAGATGAAGTGTATCGCGGTGTATCGCGGTGTATCGCGGTGTATCGCTCACCATCTGCACGTCGTCCAGGATGCCCTGCGGCGCGGAGCCGGCCAGCACCTTGGTGCAGATGAAGTGTATCGCGGTGTATCGCGGTGTATCGCTCACCATCTGCACGTCGTCCAGGATGCCCTGCGGCGCGGAGCCGGCCAGCACCTTGGTGCAGATGAAGTGTATCGCGGTGTATCGCGGTGTATCGCTCACCATCTGCACGTCGTCCAGGATGCCCTGCGGCGCGGAGCCGGCCAGCACCTTGGTGCAGATGAAGTGTATCGCGGTGTATCGCGGTGTATCGCGGTGTATCGCTCACCATCTGCACGTCGTCCAGGATGCCCTGCGGCGCGGAGCCGGCCAGCACCTTGGTGCAGATGAAGTGTATCGCGGTGTATCGCGGTGTATCGCTCACCATCTGCACGTCGTCCAGGATGCCCTGCGGCGCGGAGCCGGCCAGCACCTTGGTGCAGATGAAGTCCACCAGCGTGGGCTCCGGCTCGCCGATGTACTCGATGATCTTCTTGTTGATCCACGGCCGGATCTTCTTCTCCATCAGCACCGCGTCGATCTGAGGACGTCAACACTGACTCGTAAACGTATACCATCAAACCAGTACCATCTAGTCGGCTTTGCTTCATCCAAACCCTTTGTCCCACCGTTGGGCACGGGTCTCCTCTCAGAATCGGAGGGATTAGGCCTTTAGTCCACCGCGCCGGCCAAGAGCCGATGCGATGACAACGACTTCAAATGTCTTCGAGAACATTATGAAGAACTCTCAGGCATGCAGGTTTCCTCACTACTCCGGACTTTGTGTCCTTCACCGTTATAGCAAGTAACATTTAATTTCTGAAATCGCACTTAAATTGCATCGGCAATGCTTATTATTCTATTGTTAGCAACTACCCTCATTAAGTGGTCAACTACTGACAACTACTCGACCGTGCCTATATAAAGCCAAACGCAGCCAACAACATAACACACTCTCTGCTCAGCCGTCGAACGGTAAGGTTGTCGGTACCTATGCTATGTGCCGGTACCTAACGCTACTTTGCTGTAAGTACGTTCCATCTTTTGGTGTGGGTGGTGCCGAATCTGGTACTTATTTGAAACTGTGTTCTTTTTATTTGTTTTTCCAGTTGCTAAAATCAGAAGTTTGATAAAATCAGAAGTGAGATAAAATGAGAAGTTTTGATAAAATCAGAAGTGAGGATAAAGAACGCATTTGTCCACTATTTAAGGAAAATTAAATAACAAAGCCGTTTCTTACGAATTACTAAGTACTGTGTTTGTATTGTGTTAATTGTGTAGCCTGTGAAGTGCTTGTTTCCATAAATTTGAGGGTCAGGTGAGACCGTGACCACGAAAAACGTGAATCAAGTGAGCCAACTACTTGGTATCGCGGGATTCGACTTATTTGCTTACAATTGTTAGCCTTGATACCTACACAAACAGCCGTTGGTTTCAAATAAGAATGCCACATGAAGAGCTGGCTAGGACGCCGCCTCTCTCTGGGGCTAGGCGTAGCCGTCGCAGTGAATTTCAACAACATCATGCGTCACCAGGCGTGGTTCACGATCGCCACATGTTCGCGCCGTGTTAGAACTCACTCATTCACGGTCATGCCATAGTAGAAATCGTTCGTGTTCGCGTCGTGACGGACTCACTCGCGTAAATGTAATGACATAACTGGTTCACGAGCACATTACAGTCGCTCGCGTTATTAATTACGGTCAGGTTAGGCCGAGTCGGCACAAAATTGAAGCACTACTTATCCTCAGTCCGCTGGGAAGCGCGACCCTGGCATGAGGGGTTCATACCGCGTAACTAAAGTGTTACCGAGCTACCGATATGAGTTTAAACTGCTTAGTGGTTCACGTGGAAAAACAACATAGCCGCAGCTGAATACCGGGTGCCTTGCATTGCACCGCATTCTTTGAAAGTGAATTTACGCCTATGCTTATGTTTCAGAAAATGTTACATTGCGCATGCAACGCAAAAGCGAGCTCTGCAGACGTGTCCCTGACGCGTGTGGGCCATGCCCTGTGGATATGTTCCTGGCACGTATGGGCCGTGCCCTGCAGACGTGTCCTTGACGCGTGTGGCCCTGCCTTGCGGACGCTGCCCACACATATGACCCGCTGTGGGAGTGGGCTTTTGCTCCATGGACGCGTACCGCGTATGCGCCACGGGTGCTTCCCGGAGGGCGTGTGCTGTCTGCGCGCCACGGGTGCTGCCCGGAGGGCGTGTGCTGTGTCTGCGCCGCGGGTGCTGCCCGGAGGGCGTGTGCTGTGTCTGCGCCGCGGGTGCTGCCCGGAGGGCGTGTGCTGTGTCTGCACCGCGGGTGCTGGCCGAGGCCGTGTGCTGTGTCTGCGCCGCGGGTGCTGCCCGGAGCGCGTGTGCTGTCTGCGCCGCGGGTGCTGCCCGGAGCGCGTGTGCTGTCTGCATTGCGTATGCTGCCTACGCGTATGACCTGCGCGTCGTTCTTCGAGGGCGAGTCTCGGCAGTGGTATGCTTAATAGTGGAGCCTATGCCATTACTGCCGCCAGCAGATATGCTTAATAGTGGAGCCTATGTCTGTCGAATAACGATCTAGTGGTATGCTTAATAGCGGAGCCTCTGCCATTACTGCCGCCAGCAGATATGCTTAATAGGGGAGCCTATGTCTGTTGAGTAACGATCTAGTGGTATGCTTAATAGTGGAGCCTATGCCATTACTGCCGCCAGCAGATATGCTTAATAGTGGAGCCTATGTCTGTTGAGTAACGATCTAGTGGTATGCTTAATGGTGAAGCCTATGCCGATGATTTATTACAAATTAGCTTACTAGTGGAGCCTCTACTCAGTGTAAAAATTATTTTAAAATCGAGTCGACTCGTCTCCGTATTACGTATAACATTATGTCTTATTTGTTTGCGATTTATAAAAGAATCGTAAATAAATAAATGTTCAAGTTATTATTTTACGCTTGTCCGGAGTGGAGACAAGATAACGTGGGCTTGTCACAACATCTCTCCTTTTTAATTGTTGCATTGCAGTGCGTTTGATGGTAGTCCTGAATGCTATCATTCACAATGCCTTGTATTTTTTATTGTTGTCCATATGTTGTGTATATTTGTGTTATGTCATCCATGAGACTTGAAGCAGGCGCAGTCCTGGTGGACTTGTACAAATTCAAAGTATTGCAATGATGACGACCCTGACGATGTTAGAGAGCCAATGGGTGCTTCTGCTTGTCATAATGGTACTGCGAGTACGGACGAGACCATGGAATAGACGGGACCAATGCGGCGATAAAACTCTCGCCGTATCTGCCAGTGCTCCTGAAGAGGTGCCAGGTGCAGCCGAGGACGGCGCACTGTCAGGAGAGGCCGTGTTAGCAACTACCCTCATTAAGTGGTCAACTACTGACAACTACTCGACCGTGCCTATATAAAGCCAAACGCAGCCAACAACATAACACACTCTCTGCTCAGCCGTCGAACGGTAAGGTTGTCGGTACCTATGCTATGTGCCGGTACCTAACGCTACTTTGCTGTAAGTACGTTCCATCTTTTGGTGTGGGTGGTGCCGAATCTGGTACTTATTTGAAACTGTGTTCTTTTTATTTGTTTTTCCAGTTGCTAAAATCAGAAGTTTGATAAAATCAGAAGTGAGATAAAATGAGAAGTTTTGATAAAACTATAATTACTATTTATAACGAGCAGCCTAACAGAAAGCCAGCCTTCAGAAAGATGTATCAAACTGGCTGCTAGATGAAGAATTTTATACCATCAAATAATGTTTATGTTCTACTGAAATCAGAAAGGTCAGAATTTCATTGTTAAATTCATACTTCAATTTTTATTTTTTGTAGTTTGACACCAGCTCGCCCGCGGAGGCGGAACATTAAGTAAACCATCACGACAGTGCAGCAGTGTAGTGTACTATGTACATGTTGTACATGTGGCCGTACATTAAGTACATTAAGCCATCACGACAGTGTAGTGTACTGTGTACATGTTGTACATGTTGTACATGTGCCGCGTACCTGCGCCGTGTCCAGCTTGTACTGGAACAGCTGCTCCTTCTCGGTGGGGATCTTGTCGATGAGGCTCTTGATGTGCTTGCGCTTCTCCTCCGCGCTCTTGCCGTCCTCCTTCTCTCCTTTCTCCCCCTTCTCTCCCTTCTCGTTCTTCTCCGGCTTGTCCACTTTCTCCATGCGCTCTAGGCTGTCTGCCTTTTTGTGTTTATCCTTGTCCTTCTTGTCTTTGCCTGTAATAAAGTAATACTACGTGAATGCTGCGAGCAAATCAAGGGTTCCATCGAACGTCTCCCTAGCGGGGCCAAGCTAACCTGCGACCCACAGGCTTCCCACAGTTCCCCACGTTCCCCATAAGAGCACACCACCACGTTGTTCCAATGTAGATCGTCGGAGGTGTTAGTTGTCAACCCAGTGTCGAATGTTCTCGAGCAACCCGAAGGTCTTTGACAAGGCTTAACGATTTTTTGCAATTGAAAACTACCGGGGCCGATCGCTTTCGGAAGCGCCTGTGCAATTTTGCTACTGGCAACGTTGCTTAACTCCGTCGATCACGCGATTCGTCATCGCTTGAGCTGAAGAGGGGAAACCGGCTCGGAACCGGGGCCCGGGCCACCCCGCGACCGGCCGTGAGCGGGCACAGGACCGGGATGACGACAGGCTGATGGATGGATGGATGGATGAAACCGAGATGGTAGAAGACGTACCTTTGTGGTGCGAGTGGTGGTGGTGGTGGTGGTGGCGCGCGGGCGGCGCGGGCTCGTCGTCGTCGCGCGCGAACGCCGCGTGCACGCGCCGCAGCCGCCCGGGGCCCTCCTCTGTTATACACGTGTACAAAATTGTTGGCAAAAATGTTATATATACCTTCGGCTCATAAAGAACTTATGAGTAACTCATAAACATTGCACTAAATAACTTCTGTAACTATGTATTTATATTCCAGGAAATTATTTATATGAAAACAAATGTAAATATTTTGTAATCCAAAGGTCTTAAAACTGGGCTGGAAGAGGTCCAGTCGTCGTGCGGATGACGTCGATTCCGAGCGATCAGCCAGTTCATGTGCTGCCGCCCGATGTTCCGGCGTTGAATCTTGTTGAAATACCCATCTTGTATTTTCATGGTATTGTTATACGCCTGCCACTATATCGCAGCGTGCCAGGAACGTGTCAGGCAAAAAATATTATTTGTATTGAAAAGTGTGACACTATTCATGGCATGGTACGGTGCAGTGGGCGGAGACCTTTATCCACGATGTTGAGCCTTCGAGCCGGATGGCTTAAAGGTCTATGTCAGATTAGTGCTGGCATCGGTACTCACGCGTGGGCGTGTCGGCGGAGGGCGTGGGGCTGGGCTTGGCGCGGAAGCTGATGGTGAGCGGCGAGCTGCCGCCCGACGCGCCGCCCGCGCCGCCCGCGCCGCCCGCGCCGCCGCCCGCGCCGCCGCCCGCGCCGCCGCCCTGCACGCAGACACATGGTTGCATACAACGAGCACAAGTTAAGTGTCCTAAATATTAAACTGAACAGGAGAGTCAAGTGGTCAGAAATACGTCAAAAAACGAAAGTAAGTGCTTAGCTAAAGCACGCCCAAAAACAAAAGTGGAATGGGCGGCCACCTCGCACGTCCAGCTGGCGACAGATGGACTGAACTGGCCACAAAGTAGAGGGGTCCAAGTGGAAAAGGTGGAAAAGAAAGACCACAAGGAAGGTGAAGCGACGAGTTGGTGGCGCCTGCAGGGAGAGCGCGGCTCGAGACAGCGCAGCGCAGAGAAACTTGGCGAGCTCTGGAGGAGGCCTTATCCGAAGATGGGTCTTAATTAAGTAACTGACTATGCTATTCGTAGCCTAAGCTACGGTTATATATAACCCGCCTAAATTCAAAAGTTGTTAATCGTGTTTTTATTAAAAGTGTAGTCTACTTTTTCGAATTCAAGTTACAGCATCCTACCAACATACTAAGAATAGGAAAAGTTACAATTGGTCAATGATAAAATCCGAGTTTGAATCAGTGAAAGAAAGAAAGAAAGAAGAAAAGAAAGAAATTTTTTTATTAGTAAAGCGAACATATAACAATAATTTAGAACACAATAATAAAGATAAAATATAGGATTACATTTTACCAAAATGGGCTCTGCTCAGCATTATGCTAGAGTCCGAAGACAACCAACGTGTGAGTGTGGTGAACGCAAATATGACTCACGATACTGTCGAAATCGAGCTTATGTACAGCAAGTTATCGATGATGGCAGCTCGTGGTAGGCTAGGCCACAGAATAATAGTACAAGTATACTCGTAGGCCAGCTGCTGAGGTCACGGCCAAGCTCGGCTTCAGGCAGGGAACGCTTCAACGTTTAACCGAAGTAAGACTCACGTGATGCCGCGGCAGGTCGGCGGAGGGCGGGCGCGGCGGCGTGCTGCCCCCGTCGCTCTGCAACACAACACGATCACATCACTTTTAACACAAACGAAACGCGCTCAGCTTACTCTGTAAGCCCTGTTTGTTCTCCAAGTTCTGTTCGAGATGGGCACTTATTTTCCAATGACAGCTAAAACGTCAGAGTGAAAGCGGTCCAGCAATGGATCAATACGAACCTTATAGTTGAAGTCACCGGCTTACTCACGTGTGATTTAAGTCGGAAATAGTCCGATTAGTTTCGATCTATTACGATGATCATCTTCAGGAGTGAACGTGCTCGCGGCGGGCACGGCGTACACTGTATATACGTACCTTGTTGTCGGGCGGCGAGGGCGGCTCGGGCGGCGAGGAGGGCGAGGGCGGCGAGGAGGGCGAGGGCGGGTCGGGCGGGTCGTGGCGGCGGCGGCGGCGCGGCGGCGTGGCGGGCGGCGACGCGGGCGAGGCGCCGGGCGGCGCGGGCGACGGGGAGCGCGCCGCGCCCGCCTCCGCGCCCGTGCTGCGACACAAGCGATGTTACATTTTTTTGGCCTAACCTTGCGTTTTTTAGAGGACGCAATTTTATTTTTTTGATGTGTAGGGGGGGTCAGTGTACAGGTAAAACCAAGTTTGTGGGGTCGCCACCCTTGTCCCACGACCGCCATCTTACAAATAGGGGTTGAAATGGATTTTTTAATACAGTTGCTCAAAAAGTGGCGTATTACAGGGACGTTTAGCGTTCGGGAAGTGAGCTATTACACACTCGTGCTTTTTCTTTACCTTTTCCGAACTCGTGCGTTCTCTTTCTCAACTGTCAAAATAATGTCTATTAAAAAGAAAAAACCAACCACGAAGTTTTTACTAAAAAAAAATTCATAGAAGTTTTTATGATTCATGCAAATATTTCTATAAAGAAGCTACTAATTTGTTTCAATATCAGATTTAATGATTTGATTCAATGAGATAGGTTAGGTTTCACTTCATTTCATCGCATTAAATTTCATGTCAATAAAAAAATTCTACTGAAGACTTGGCTGTATGGGCAAAGTTCCCTTTGCCTACCCAGAATGGGAGAAGAAAACAAAAAAATATCTCTGCCTGCAATACTCTGGCTACAATACTACTGCCTTTTACGGTTGGCGCCATTTTCCAAAAATGTTCTTTGCGAGTTTAGTTTGTGTTTTTATTATTTTATTAAATTGCTTCATTTTTTCGCAACTGTATTAAAAATAGTTGTTCATTACACGTGCGGAATCGTCATTGCAACTTGTTCCGACTGTCAACCCTCGCCTTCGGCTCGGGTAGACATTTGTCGGAACTCTTTGCAATGACAGGCTTTCCGCACTTGTAGCGAAATATACTATTACGATATATCTCTTAACCTGATAAAAAAAAATTGTCAACATTTTGTGTTGCAAATTAAATTTTCTACAACTTTGGTTCAGTAACTTTTTGTCGTAGAACTATAAATAAAACTATAAATAAAAAAGTTAGGAACAATTGACTGTGGCAGATGTCAAGATGCCGCTTGAAGAGACCCCTAAAAGAATGGGCCCACTGCTTCTGTCAGCGGTTCCATCGAATGCGGGGAGGAATAGAGAGGAACGGAGACTACTTCGGAACACGATAAAAGTTTTGGCAACTTCCTACATTGACCCGTATTTTATTTTCTAAGGACTTTGCGAGCGCCAATTGCAAAATTTCATGGGCGCGTTCCGTTTGTTTCCAACGGTAAAAACAATCGTTAGGCCTTGTCAAGCCTTCGGGTGGCTTGAGAACATTCGACACTGTGTTGCCTGCTAACACCACCACATTGGTGATGAACTCTAGTGGAGTTCGCTCTAGACGGTCCGCAGACGTGTCTCCACCCGCGCCCAACGGTGGGACTAGAGCAGTGCAGTCGGCATGCCAACATACCTGTCGTCGGAGTCGATGGGCTCGGCCTCGGCGGGCAGCTCGCGCGTGGCCTGCGCGCGCAGGTACCGCGCCCGCTCGCGCTCCGCGCGCGCCCGCGCCTGCGGACAACGCGCTCAGTAAATAAATGGTAGAGAAAGATGATTTGTAGGGTACAAGTAAATATACCCTATTCTAAACACTAGGTCTCTAAACACGAGGTCTCTAAACACTAGGTCTACGGTAAATGGTATGGGGTGAAATGATGGTACGAAACGGTTAATGGTTTTGAATACGCGGCGCCTCGGGTTGTTGAAATATAATAATTATGGTGCGCCGTGAGGTCGATGATCAGCCGCGGCCGGTACTGCTCCTCGCGCGCCAGCCGCTCCCGCTCGAACGGTGAACGGTGTACGATGACGCGGCCGTACCTGCTCGCGCGCGTCCTCCCGCTCCCGCGCGCGCTCGTACTCGAGCCGGCGCTGCGTGTCGCGGTGCGCCGTGAGGTCGATGATCAGCCGCGGCCGGTACTGCTCCTCGCGCGCCAGCCGCTCCCGCTCGAACGGTGAACGGTGTACGATGACGCGGCCGTACCTGCTCGCGCGCGTCCTCCCGCTCCCGCGCGCGCTCGTACTCGAGCCGGCGCTGCGTGTCGCGGTGCGCCGTGAGGTCGATGATCAGCCGCGGCCGGTACTGCTCCTCGCGCGCCAGCCGCTCCCGCTCGAACGGTGAACGGTGTACGATGACGCGGCCGTACCTGCTCGCGCGCGTCCTCCCGCTCCCGCGCGCGCTCGTACTCGAGCCGGCGCTGCGTGTCGCGGTGCGCCGTGAGGTCGATGATCAGCCGCGGCCGGTACTGCTCCTCGCGCGCCAGCCGCTCCCGCTCGAACGGTGAACGGTGTACGATGACGCGGCCGTACCTGCTCGCGCGCGTCCTCCCGCTCCCGCGCGCGCTCGTACTCGAGCCGGCGCTGCGTGTCGCGGTGCGCCGTGAGGTCGATGATCAGCCGCGGCCGGTACTGCTCCTCGCGCGCCAGCCGCTCCCGCTCGAACGGTGAACGGTGTACGATGACGCGGCCGTACCTGCTCGCGCGCGTCCTCCCGCTCCCGCGCGCGCTCGTACTCGAGCCGGCGCTGCGTGTCGCGGTGCGCCGTGAGGTCGATGATCAGCCGCGGCCGGTACTGCTCCTCGCGCGCCAGCCGCTCCCGCTCGAACGGTGAACGGTGTACGATGACGCGGCCGTACCTGCTCGCGCGCGTCCTCCCGCTCCCGCGCGCGCTCGTACTCGAGCCGGCGCTGCGTGTCGCGGTGCGCCGTGAGGTCGATGATCAGCCGCGGCCGGTACTGCTCCTCGCGCGCCAGCCGCTCCCGCTCGAACGGTGAACGGTGTACGATGACGCGGCCGTACCTGCTCGCGCGCGTCCTCCCGCTCCCGCGCGCGCTCGTACTCGAGCCGGCGCTGCGTGTCGCGGTGCGCCGTGAGGTCGATGATCAGCCGCGGCCGGTACTGCTCCTCGCGCGCCAGCCGCTCCCGCTCGAACGGTGAACGGTGTACGATGACGCGGCCGTACCTGCTCGCGCGCGTCCTCCCGCTCCCGCGCGCGCTCGTACTCGAGCCGGCGCTGCGTGTCGCGGTGCGCCGTGAGGTCGATGATCAGCCGCGGCCGGTACTGCTCCTCGCGCGCCAGCCGCTCCCGCTCGAACGGTGAACGGTGTACGATGACGCGGCCGTACCTGCTCGCGCGCGTCCTCCCGCTCCCGCGCGCGCTCGTACTCGAGCCGGCGCTGCGTGTCGCGGTGCGCCGTGAGGTCGATGATCAGCCGCGGCCGGTACTGCTCCTCGCGCGCCAGCCGCTCCCGCTCGAACGGTGAACGGTGTACGATGACGCGGCCGTACCTGCTCGCGCGCGTCCTCCCGCTCCCGCGCGCGCTCGTACTCGAGCCGGCGCTGCGTGTCGCGGTGCGCCGTGAGGTCGATGATCAGCCGCGGCCGGTACTGCTCCTCGCGCGCCAGCCGCTCCCGCTCGAACGGTGAACGGTGTACGATGACGCGGCCGTACCTGCTCGCGCGCGTCCTCCCGCTCCCGCGCGCGCTCGTACTCGAGCCGGCGCTGCGTGTCGCGGTGCGCCGTGAGGTCGATGATCAGCCGCGGCCGGTACTGCTCCTCGCGCGCCAGCCGCTCCCGCTCGAACGGTGAACGGTGTACGATGACGCGGCCGTACCTGCTCGCGCGCGTCCTCCCGCTCCCGCGCGCGCTCGTACTCGAGCCGGCGCTGCGTGTCGCGGTGCGCCGTGAGGTCGATGATCAGCCGCGGCCGGTACTGCTCCTCGCGCGCCAGCCGCTCCCGCTCGAACGCCGCCGCCGCCGCCGGGTCGTCCGCCGCGCGCCCGCCGAACACCTGCAGCCACGCAACAACCAGCGTTAGCAACAAACGTGATCCGCGACGGAGCTGGTCCTTCGAGCCGGATGTGACGCGCCAGGGGCTGACACCGGTACCGAATATATTAATTATTTTTGGGTATAAGATAGAACACGAGCATGTAGCACCACCCAGTCGCTGACAATGAGAAAGAAAGGTTTCCGAGTGGATATACCCTAGAGCGGGGCGGGGGGGCACCGTACCTGGTCCCGCAGCGCCTCCAGCTCGGCGCGCTCCCGCTCGCGCTCGCGCGCGTCCGCGTCCGCCTCGCGGCCGCGCGCGCTGAGCCGCCGCTGGAACTCCTTGCCGCGGTAGTACTTGTGGTCGTCGCGCTCGTCGTCGTAGTCCTCCAGGAACTGCTTGAGCCGCTTGGCCTCCCGCTCGCGCTCCTCCTCCCGGCAGCGCTCGCTCTCGCGCGCGCGCTCGTACTCCTTGCCCTTGCGCCGCTCGCGGCTCTCCCAGTTGCGCAGCCTACGACATACACAATTACACACACCTTTAGACAACTCGCTAAAGTCACTTTTGATCATGGAAAACCGTGAAGTCATCTATCTAGTTTGGATGCGCACATCTCTGTACATCAAAAAATGTCGAGCGGTTTCATGTTTGGTGCTTCACATGGATCCCACGCGGCCTCGCCCTCTAGTGTGATGTATGTGTAGCTTTTGTTACATGATCACCTTTTACTTTTGAGTTTTACGCTTGCTGCCAGCTGTGAGGAACTATTTCTATTAATCTCATTTTTAAAATGAGACAAGTAAACCTAAGATCAATATGATGTATGTTATAACGGCGGCGGTCACCTCTCCTGGTAGGCGGCCTCCTTCTCGCGCGCCTTCTTCTCCAGCCGCTTCTTCTCGCGCGCCTCCTCCTCCAGCTCCTTCTCGCGCCGCGCGTCCGCCTCCCCGCGCCCGCGCGACCGCTCCCGCTCCCGGTCCCGCGACCGCTCCCGCTCCCGCTCCCGCTCCCGCTCCCTGCAACGCGACGCGCACACGATACAGCCGCGTGTCGTCTCCGGCGCGACCTCACGACACTCACACGTATGTACACGGAACAGAATAGATTCTTGACGGATATAGTCGCGGTACAAACCATTTAAACAGTGCTTTTTTGTTTTAGACTCTCGTATTCAATATCCACTCTGATCCTATTCTGATCCTTATTCAATCTAATCAGGTCAACATTAATTCAACCATCATTCATTCGTTGAAATGGTATCCAAAACGTAACAAGCGTAATTATTTTTTTAGTGAAATTGATAGAATTTTTTTAATAGTTTTTTGAAGTTAAGGTTCTGTTGTTAAGTCCAGATTTTAGTATTGCACATTCATACTGAATAATAGAAAAGTTGTGGCCTCAACTGGGGCTGGGGGCCGACGCGACCGCAGCTACTTTCAACTCAGATGTTTAACGTTTTTATTCAATATATGCCGACACATCGACAAAATTATTTAAAGAATTTTTCTAAGAACGAAGAACTACGGATTCCTTGCATCTTTCAATACAACTAGATTATTAACAAAATCTCAGCCGAGTAGAGTTCAGAGTGTGGGGTGATCAGACCGATCCCCGCCAGCCCGCGTAGCTCACTAGGACAGAGAGAGGCCGATGTATCGTCGCGTCATAGTATAGAGTCGCTCGTAGTCTTTATACTGCGGTCGTGTCGCCCCCAGCCAGCCAGCCAGCCAGCCTCGCGCCAGCCGCGACACAATACTTGGAAACGTCTCACCCCTCGCCTCCGCCCCGCAGCGACCGTTACTCTCCAAACATACTAAAAAGGTCAGTAAATCTCTTGAGACACATAAGAGAAGTGTGTGTGTGTTATCGTGTGGAGTGTGTTCTGTTTCCGCAGCTTCAACGAGCAGTGCTGCAGTGTTTCGAAATCCAGTTGTTTGGAATCTCTGTTCTGCTCTATCAAAATATGCCGCGTTCGTTTTTGGCCTAACTATGATACAAAAGATAATTAAATATTTTATCTTCCTGTACAAATGTTCATTCTCGGCCAGTCCGCCAATGTACCTGACGTTCCTTTCATTTGGAAATTGAATGAAAAGTGTATAATGAATTTCGTCCGGGCGTCATGATCAATCCGTTCGCGCATAAATTTAAGTCTGAGAAGTTAAAATCCGATCAGGGCCGGATTTTCGACCACACGGACTGTGAGTACATAATATTATGGTCGTGTTACCGGCCGCGCAGCGCGTCCCGGATCTCGTATCTCGTCCGGATGTAGGGGTGCAGCGCCACGAACCCCGCCACCCCCGCAACCCCCGCGCCCCCCGCCGCCCCCGCGCCCCCCGCCACCCCCGCAACCCCCGCAGCCATCCCGCCGCCCCTCGCTCACATGCTCGTCCCCGCTCGCGAGCCAGGCCTGCGCGGCCGTGCGCCGGCACACTGACGCCGACAGTAAACTGCAGGTGCATCGATAACGCGGCGCGATAAGGATTAACGTTCCTCGCGTTGTTCTCATTACCGCTTCGCATTGCGCGAGCGCATGCCACCAGTTTACTATTCCACAGGGGAAATAAAACATTCGTTGTGAATACAGATAAATATTTTGGAATCGAAAAGAAGCTTGCTTGTTCTCAATTTCAGCGCTTTTCTCAATGTTAGGTCACAGAAACTTTTTTTAAGGATAAAATTGTTTTCGTTTACATTTTAGCAAATTAAAATTATACTGAGTGTTTTGTTTGTGACCGGCTCACCGCCGATTGGTTTGGTGCATCGATAGGTGGTGCACTACAGGGGCCCAAACACAACTGGTGAACAGGGGTATAGGTACTGGTGTACTGTTATGTTATGTTACTAAATTCTTTTAACGGAAATGATTCTTAGATGGCAAAATAAAAACAGAAAAGACGTTTATGTTCGTGGTCAGATAGGAGTGTGCGGAGCCGAGTGTGGCCAGCGTGCGGCGGGCCAGGCCTGCGGCGAGGACCCGCGCCTGTTGCCCGCGCGGTGTTTGATGTGGTGTCAAGTAAATAAAATGAGTCTTACTCTACACGGCGAATGTCGGAATCGGGCAACGCCGGACTCGGTCAAGGCGCGGCGGCGGACAGAGCCTACAGCGAAAGGACCAACCATCAACATCATGTCACAAGGGGCTCCGGGCGGCTCCGGGCGCACCGGGCGGCCATACGTACCGCTCGCGCTCCCGCTCCCGCTCCCGCTCGCGCGCCTCTCGCTCCCGCTCCCGCTCCCGCTCACGTACCTCCCTGGCGAAACAACACAATGATACATTTTATTTGTAACAAAAGGTCAGGCGCGTATTCAAACCACAAGAGCTTTTTTGACGTGATAACGTCTTATAAATCGATGAACACATGCGAAAAAGTGTGACGTCATCCTCCCGTTACGCCAAGTCTCACGCCAAGCGTGTTCATTCACGTTTAGTCTGTAACCCATAGTAATAGAGCGAATAATCAGTTGCACTAAATATAGTAGGTACATGAAAATAACACCGGCGTTCCGAGCATTCTTTCAATTTTATTGCACAAAACAGATGCTACCGAAAAGAACACGGCAAGATACTCGGTTTAAATTAAATATTTTTATCAAAACTTCTGATTTTAGCCACTTGAAAAACAAATAAAAGGAACACAGCTTCAAATAAGTACCAGATTCGGCATCACCTACACCAAAAGATGGAACGTACTTACAGCATAGTAGCGTTAGGTACCGACATATAGCGTAGATACCGACTACCTTACAGTTCGACGGCTGAGCAGAGAGTGTGAGTTATGTTGTTGGCTGCGTTTGGCTTTATATAGGCACGGTCGAGTAGTTGTCAGTAGTTGACCACTTAATGAGGGTAGTTGCTAACACGGCCTCTCCTGACAGTGCGCCGTCCTCGGCTGCACCTGGCACCTCTTCAGGAGCACTGGCAGACACGGCGAGAGTTTTATCGCCGCATTGGTCGCGTCTATTCCATGGTCTCGTCCGTACTCGCAGTACCAGTAGGACAAGCAGAAGCACCTATAGGCTCTCTAACATCGTCAGGGTCGTCATCACTGCAATACTTTGAATCTGTACAAGTTCACCAGGACTGCGCCTGCATCAAGTCACATGGATGACATCACACGAATATACACAACATATGGACAACTATAAAAATACAAGGCATTGCGAATGATAGCATTCCGGACTACCATCAAACGCACTGCAATGCAACAATTAAAAAGGAGAGATGTTGTGACAAGCCCACGTTATCTTGTCTCCACTCCGGACAAGCGTAAAATAATAACTTGAACATTTATTTATTTACGATTCTTTTATAAATCGCAAACAAATAAGACATAATGTGCACATACGTAGAAGAGTCGACTCGATTTTAAAATAAATTTTACACTGAGTAGAGGCTCCACTAGTAAGCTTACTTGTAATAAATCATCGGCATAGGCTCCACCATTAAGCATACCACTAGATCGTTACTCAACAGACATAGGCTCCACTATTAAGCATATCTGCTGGCGGCAGTAATGGCATAGGCTCCACTATTAAGCATACCACTAGATCGTTATTCGACAGACATAGGCTCCACTATTAAGCATATCTGCTGGCGGCATTAATGGCATAGGCTCCACTATTAAGCATACCACTAGATCGTTATTCGACAGACATAGGCTCCACTATTAAGCATATCTGCTGGCGGCAGTAATGGCATAGGCTCCACTATTAAGCATACCACTGCCGAGACTCGCCCTCGATGAACGACGCGCAGGTCGTACGCGTAGGCAGCGTACGCAAGGCAGACAGCGCACGCGCTCCGGGCAGCACCCGCGGCGCAGGCAGCACACGCTCTCCGGGCAGCACCCGCGGAGTAGACAGCACACGTCCTACGGGCAGCACCCGCGGTGCAGACAGCATACGCGCTCCGGGCAGCACCCGTGGCGCGCAGACAGCACACGCCCTCTGGGCAGCACCCGTGGCGTATACGCGGTACGCGTCGATGTAGCACAAGCCCCCTCCCACAGCAGGTCATACGCGTGGGCAGCGTCCGCAAGGCAAGGCCCACACGCGTCAAGGACACGTCCGCAGGGCACGGCCCATACGCGTCAGGAACACGTCCACAGGGCACGTCCCATACGCGTCAGACACGCGTCTGCAAAGCTCACTTTTGCGTTGCGTGCGCAATGGAAACATTTTCTGAAACATTAGCAGAAGCGTAAACTTACTTTCAAAGAATTCGGTGCAATGCAAGGCACCCTGTATTAAGCTGCGGCCTATGTTGTTTTACCACGTGCACCACTAAGCAGTATAAACTCATATCGGTAGCTTGGTAACACTTTAGTTACGCAGTATGTACCCCTCATGCCAGGGTTGAGCTTCCCAGCGGACTGAGAATGGCTAGTGCTTCAATTTTGTGCCGACTCGGCCTAACCTGACCGTGATTAATAACGTGAGCGACTGTAATGTGCTCGTGAACCAGTTATGTCATTACATTTACGCGAGTGAGTCCGTCACGACGCGAACACGAACGATTTCTACTATGGCATGACCGTGAATGAGTGAGTTCTAACACGGCGCGAACATGTGGCGATCGTGAACCACGCCTGGTGACGCATGATGTTGTTGAAATTCACTGCGACGGCTACGCCTAGCCCCAGAGAGAGGCGGCGTCCTAGCCAGCTCTTCATGTGGCATTCTTATTCGAAACCAACGGCTGTTTGCGTAGGTATCAAGGTAATAAATAAGTGTGAGCAAATAAGTCAAATCCCGCGAGACCAAGTAGTTGGCGCACTTGATTCACGTTTTTCGTGGGCACGGTCTCATCTGACCCTCTAATTTATGGAAACAAGCACTTCACGGCACGAAACGGCTTTGTTATTTAATTTTCCTTAAATAGTGGACAAATGCGTTCTTTATCCTCACTTCTGATTTTATCAAACCTTCTCATTTTATCCCACTTCTGATTTTATCAAAACTTCTGATTTTAGCCACTTGAAAAACAAATAAAAGGAACACAGCTTCAAATAAGTACCAGATTCGGCATCACCTACACCAAAAGATGGAACGTACTTACAGCATAGTAGCGTTAGGTACCGACATATAGCGTAGATACCGACTACCTTACAGTTCGACGGCTGAGCAGAGAGTGTGAGTTATGTTGTTGGCTGCGTTTGGCTTTATATAGGCACGGTCGAGTAGTTGTCAGTAGTTGACCACTTAATGAGGGTAGTTGCTAACAATATCATATTATTTTTTTTATTTAACTTCACTAGTATGTATGTCCTGGAATCTTGCAATCAATATTTCACCCACTTCCATTGAAGCTATCGAACTGAAATTTGGCACATATATTTAGTTCCGATGACAATGCACGAAAATAAAAATAAAAGTCATAAAAACCTTTTTTTTTAAAACAAATTTTTAACGATATAATTTTAAATTGACTCACCTCTCCCGCTCGCGCTCCCGCTCTCTTTCGCGCTCCCGCTCCCGCTCGCGCTCGCGCTCCCTGTCCCGCTCCTCGCGCTCCCGCTCCCGCTCTCGCTCGCGCTCGCGCTCCCTCTCGCGGTCGCGGTCCTTGTCGCGGTCGTCGCGACGGTCCTTGTCGCGATCGTCGCGACGGTCTTTGCCTCTGCACCAGGACGATATAAAATAAATCTTTATTTCATCAAGCATTAAGTACATTACATCTACCATAATGTATCTATTTTTTTGAAAACGTTGAAAAATATTACTTGGTTCAATTAAAAGAAACGTTAACCACGAAGAGAAGATTCAAGGCTAGTATAAAAATTTATTAATTGACTAATTTTACAATTGATGAAATTGTGACGACAGCATCAAAGAAACAGCACGATACCTGGAAGAGCTTCGCCTGCGGCGGTCCTTGTCGCGCTCCTTTTCCCTGTCCCGGTCGCGCTCCTTATCGCGGTCCCGCTCGCGCTCCTTGTCTCTGTCCCGCTCACGCTCCTTATCCCTGTCTTTGTCGCGCTCCTTCTCCCGCTCCTTGTCGCGCTCTTTTTCCCGCTCCTTGTCGCGCTCCTTGTCGCGCTCCTTGTCCCGCTCCTTGTCGCGCTCCTTGTCGCGGTCACGGTCGCGGTCGCGTTCGCGCTCCTTGTCGTCCTTGGGGTCCCGCTTGCGGCGCACCACCACGTCGGCCTCCTCCTGCAAGAGCCGACACTCGGTACCCGTCTCGTACATCCCCCTCTCCCCGCAGCGACCTGCCCGAGTCAACTGATCCCATCGCTACTTCTGAACCGAAACTCACTAAATTTAATAAATTCATTTTAATTCATCACCTCGAACTGATATTTTTTAACAAATTTTACTACGTATTTATATTAGATTAGATCCATTGACACAGCATTTCACTTCGGGACGAGTGTGGGAGCGTAATGCAGTACATACGTGATAACTAGAGGTGGGGCTTCAGAAACAAAAATGAACGCTCAAATCCAAGTATAACGGTTGGGGTATTACATAAAGGACGAAAGGCATTTAGCAAAACTGAAAAGAACCCTTGTATGAAAATATTGAAAAGGACACCTTTAAAACACAAAATCTCAAATGTTGGGATGCTCTGCAGCTTAGTCCGTTAAAAGAAAAAGAAAGATATATACTAGTGGGGAAATTTGGTTATCTTTATTTTGTAGCCCCAAAAATAATTGAAAAAGTGAATGAGAAGAATCGGCTGCTGAATAGAATTGCTACAATCGGTACAAATTTGTTGATTTCGGAGATTGCGAGCAGCGGTGAAGGAGGCAGACAGTGGCGCACACAGGAACATTTGGTTGGTGTTGCCCAAGCACGATACTGTCGCTGCCGTCAGAGCAAAGGCAGAGATCGGGAGGTGCGTTAACAAACCCTGTTCTGAAAAGTTTTAATCGATATAGGTTAAGCGAAAACGCTGGAGTTCGTTTTAATGTTAATGGGAACAAGCCAATAACTGGCACAATTAAGCTGTCGTATGATATTGCGACATGTTTAGGGGCAGCCGTTTATCGTCTCGGCGGACGTCGACCGCAGCGGAGGACCCACCGGCGTCGGGCCAGCGGCCGCGCAAGCTCTTCTAGCTCAGACACATACACTAGAATATGGTGGCAAACTAAAACTGATGAATTTTATTACAAATATAAAGACATAGTGTTAGTGTAAAGTGTATCTGTAGCGTGTCTGGGTATTGTCTGTCGGATAACGTTCGCACGTTCGTGGGTGTGCGTGTCGGGTGGTGTGGGCATGCGTGTGTCGTACTCACTGTGGTCCCGCGTCGCCGCGCCGCCGCCGCCGCCGCCGCCGCCGCCGCCCCCCTCTCGCCGCGCCCCGCCCCGCCCCCTCCCGCCGACCGGGCCGCCCGCGTCCGCCGCTCCACCGGGACACGTCGCCGTCTGGTCACGGCCACTAACCCCTCGACACCATCGCAGTCGGAACGCGTGGCTCGCAGACGCGACGGCAGCCGACGTGCGAAGTGAGACTTCAGACACTACTATCGGCGGTTCGACCGCTAAAATCGGCATTCAGACAGAAGCGGCCCGGTCGATTGTATCAAACGAAGTATTAATTCGAAGACCTCTCAGGCAGCTTGCTTGTGCATATTATATACGCGTGCGGGCGCGGGGGCGGGGCGGTGCGGGCCGGCCGCGCGCGCGCAACTTACGAATGCGGCGCGCGGCCGCGGCGCGCGTCTCCGGGGCTCGCACGACACGCGCGAACGTTCCAGCGCGGTCTCCGCGTGAAGCGAGGTTTAGCCAATATTTATTTCAAGAGTACCAAGCGTACTACATAAAATAACAAAATCACGCCTGCATTTCTCCAAGGAGGTAGGGTGTGTAGTAAGCACACTATTCATCTGTTATGTTTTTCGATCCCAGTTAATAGGTGAGCCTGTTGCACCACAGCGGGCACGACTCCAGACTCCGAGCTATTATTAAGAATGTCAAGTAACGCCCGTTAAGACTGCCCGGCCCGGCGTGACGCTACGATACCTCTCGCTACATTTAAGGAGACGCAGATCGGAACGTTCGTCCTGTACCTCCTTCGATCAAATTATTTCCAAGCACTGTATCATTGTATACTAACTCAGCTAAGGCCGTTTGTTATTATAAGACCAGTTCATAGAAAAAAATCTTTTGAATCGCGCTCATAAGATCTGTAATAAAGTTGTCAGATTTTAACTAAATGAAATGTTTGAAAATCCGATAATGCTTTGATCGAAGTAAATACACGGGAGTGGTGCGCGAGCCGCGTCGACCGGCGCGCCGATGTGTACAACACGCTAAGTACATCGCGCCGCCGGACACCGCGGGCGCGGCGGCGGGCCCGGCCCGTGCATCGCTTGGACTGGGTAAACTCAGCTTAGTCCCGCGGGTGCCGCGAATGCCGCGCGCGCTTGCGGTGTCCGGAGAGGCAGAGACAATTCGACCACGACGACGCCGCGGGTACTGTTAATACTCGCCAAGCCAAGCCATCCACACATCAACACTACGTCCAAAGTCGATCTGGGATGGCCGATTACGTAAAACAATGAGGTGCGCGTACATCATTGTGGCGGGTCCCCGTCACCTCGGCTTCGTGACGTGCGATAGTTTACACGCATCCAGTGGCAACCTGTGACTTGGCGCTCCATCTTAACATTTCATAACGAATTTTGCATAAACTTAATTATTTTCAGTGTCTGCGCAGAACAACAGTACCCGAAGGCGGCGCCGCGGGCGTTACTGTACGTTACCGGTAGGCGAGTTTACGTCCTACGAGTAACGTCCAGAGGCATATAAATACAAATATAACATGTTCTAACTGAAGACGCCACCGCTGCTCCTGTGGATCGGCCGACCGACAATATTTTTAATGTAATCAATAAGAACAATTCCTGCTCCTCCACTACCAGAGCCTCGTTTCATGACAGCTCGGTGTCCCCGCAGCAAGCAGCCAGCAGTGGCGCATTCATGCATAACCCGATATTTGCGCATCCGTCAGCTCAATCATCTCAAGCTCAAAATTTGATTTATTAATACTTAAATAATTATTATTGAATTACTAGCTATGTAATTGCATAGCTGGTTATAACTACGTCATTATCCGGCACTTCCAGCGCGCCACTATGGCCCACCCCTCCGACTCGGGGAGAAGAGCCGAGCTCGAGAGTGGGCTGATAATGGTTGGCGAGTTGATGTGACGAGAAGAGCAAAAACCAGATTATATCGATAAGTAAGCGGAAGCGGGCCGCGCGGCGGTCTCTCCCTGAGCCACCCCGAGCCGCTGCGGCTTGATGGTGAGCGCTCACCCCGCGCCGCCATGGCGACTGCGCCGGCCACGATAATCCATCGGTCCAAACAATCCGGAGAGAAATGTACGCCCGTCGACAGCTAGGTCGCCGCGCCGTAACCGTAGCCGCGACCGGCCGCGACCGGCAACGACCGGCAACGACCGGCAACGACCGGCAACGACCGGCAACGACCGGCAACGACCGGCCGCGACCGACCGCGACCGACCGACTGGCGGACGCACGCCCGCTTGCTTTGTGCAAAAACCACAGAACAGATAAAGGAGGATAGAAAGGCCATCGAGTCAGTTTTGAAACAAAACCACTGTCGCCAGTTACCCACACTTAGATACACGTTATTATTACCTTTACATAAAATATTCATCAGCCATTGGTCAAATTGCACGAGAATCGCAACTTTTAAAAACTAACCTTAGCATTAAATCAATAAGGATACTTTTTGCTCGCGTCAAGCTGTAGAATTGTGCAAGTTTTGACCTTGTCGACACTTAATGTTGCCAGTAAGTGTTTTGCACAAATTTCGTGCAATAATAAGATTTTAGAGGTTCTTCATAGGATTCATAATGAAACTCGTGATCTCTCCGATTGTCGAATGAATAATTTATTTGTAAAATCACCTACATATTTATATTTACATTTTCTTTCATACATACTACACTATTTAAAACACTATTTTGACGACCGCGTATATGTTTCATATTAACAACGTAGGTAACTGGTAACTGGTTCGAAGGTATGAGGTATCCGTGTGAGGTATTCTTGAGGTATTCGGAGGTAAGGTAACTGGTAGGTACTGAACCACTACAAGATTAGTAAAATAGAGTATATTTTATTTTACTGTATTATTTATTTATTTATTTAACCTTTATTGAGCCAAAAGATGCCTAACGGCGGTGAAATTAATAAATAAAAGTTAAGAAACAAAATTTACTGCATATTTGAGAAAATTGATCGTGCAATTTTATATGTTATTTACTGGTAACCCAACTAGAGATGTAAACATATTTATCGATAAATATATTTTGAAACTTGTTTAGAGTTATGTAGGTACCTATAATGCTACATCCGCATAAATGACTCTTTTAAAACTAACACTGAAAACATATGCAACTTGAGTTTTGCTTCCTTTAGGTGTTGCGCCTGTTCCATACATCTTATTAACATGCATTTATTTTATTATCTTCACATGAAAAATTACATTATAATTATTTATTTTATTAAAAAGTTTCAGAGTGAGTGTACGTACTTAAATAAATACACAGGTACAGTTTTAATATATACAGTTGCGCGACGAATGTACTTGTGCAGAGCAAAGATGGGGACTCTTTTGTATTCGAATTTTTTACAATAAATTAATGCAATCTTATATTTAAATTATTTTTCTTTAATAGCTTTGGTAAAGTCTGTAATATGCTTCTCAGTAGAATACAATACAATCTGATGATAACTAATGTTGCTAAATAATTGAGTTCCGACAAAGTTGCGCAAAATCGAGTACAGTTGTTCCAAAGTGGTACATTGTTTTTTAGGGATCCAAATTTTCTACCCGTTACATTTATCCAATGCTGGTTATTAGGATCCTTTGGAAACCTAAAATAAATACATAATATAAATTAGTACTAAATTACTTATTTAGTACTACACCTACTCCTTGAAATTAAGTATTTACACCTGAAACTACTTTAATTACGTACTCAAGATCAAGACTTATCGAAAAATTTATCTTATATTTTCACAACACTATCTCGCTGCGAACGAACTCGACAGAACATCGTGACGTCATCGCATTCTGTAGGACAGAATACATTGCGCACGAACTATGTGTTCACGTGGATTACTTGCGTACTTTACCGGCAATGTATATTTTTCGTGCAGCTCTTCGCACCACCGCAGTCCGAAAGCGACTAAAAGTATGCACGCGTGATTTCAGTTGAAGTATGATTGTTTAATCATACTTGTTGGCGCGCCTGTCACGCCCACATTTCCATTCTATCCTCCTTTATCTGTTCTGTGGCAAAAACAATGAATCTCGAGATCAGAACAATATTTGTGGCGAGCTCTTCCGTGCACGTCGGGTCCACTCGAGTTGTGACACGTTGGCTACTTATTTGGACACCTCATTTGGCCACGGGTAGTCAGAGGGTGGTCAGAGGGTGGTCAGAGGGTGGTCAGAGGGTGGTCACCATGGCGGGCCGCGGGTCGGCGCTCCGCGGGCTGCGGGGAGGCCGCCGCGCGCCCCCGGCGCCCCGTCCCCGCCCACGCCCCGCTCACCGGTCCACAGACGACCACTTCACCACTATTGTTTATTTATAGCACTCATAGATAAACCGGAATACATGAGGTGAGACATCGGACGCTATTTCCGAGATTAACAACAATAGCAACACATAAATCAATTGTCACCGACAGTTACTCACACGTCAATTGGATGCAAATTTTTTATAATATCGTCATTTACGAAAAACACGTCAACACTTTACATTCCAGTTGGATTTTATTAGTCATGAACATACTTGCACACTTAGGTTTATATTTTATTAGTCATGTCATTTTTGCAAACATATATTTTTTCGCTCAAGAGTATTGTTACTATTAATTAGGCATTTATTGATTAATAATTAAATATTTTCTGATACATACAATCATACGTGTATATATATATAAATATGCTAAATTGGCATTAAAGGCATATTAAAGAGTCGCTCCGCTCTACCATGACAGAGTTAAAGATAAGAGAGTCAGAGTCAGAATAATGATTAGCGCAAGAAATTAGTTACTCCGTTCACCGCACCTCATATATTTGAAACAAAACCAAATAATGTATTCTGACAAAACCAGAGTGCTCGAGTCGCGGGTCGGTGGGGGGCGATGGGGTCGGTGGGGGTCGGTGGGGGGCGGCGGGGACAGGGGGGGCGCCGCGGCGGCGACAACGGGGCGTGGTCTACCTGGTCGGCGGCGAGGAGCGCGGCGCGTCGCTGCGGCCCGCGGCGCGCGGCTGCGGCGTGCGGCCCGCTAGCGCGCGACCGCTTCGACGCCGAGCTTACCAAACTTTCTAAATTAGGCCCAATTCATTTTCTGACCAAGTTACAGCTAGTCTAGATCCACTAATATTTTTTTACATTTCCCTCTTAATTTCAGCGGTGCGACGTATCCGACGTCGTGCTCCCATCGTACTAACCCTAAGAATTGTCCCCAGACTTTATCACATCCATTTATTGACAAACTCATTTAAAATCATTGAAACCCAAAACGGCAAATCATCACCCGAATGAAGTAAATGGTACCCCGTGTTCCCGACTAGGGGGCGCTGCGAGGGGGGGGGGGGGTCGGTCGGGAGGCGTGGGATGCGTGGGAGGGTTGGGAGGGGTTTACCTTCATGCTCTCGCGGAACTTGCCGATCTCGCGGTGGATGACGTCGCGCTTCTCCTCCGAGATGTCCGCCTCCTCCAGCACGCGCGCCGTCTTCGAGATCGCCTCCTCTGCCGACCGAGACCAGTAATGACATGTGAGACCTGCTCGTGGGCCACGTTCACTAGCTCATGGCCTAGTGAGTTCATTTCAACCCAGTTTAAGGCAGGCTGAGTTACAAAGAGTGGTATTCTCCCTACTAATCAACCCAGGATGATGGAGCAAAAAATGCATTTCTTACTAATGGATAAGTACACCCCACTTCTCCGGGCAATATTTAACCATTGAGATCATACGAAAAAGGATTAAAAATCAACCATATAGATAGACGAATAAAATTGAAGTGCTCACCGTCGCATCGCCCAAAGACATAAAGCCGTTACCTTTCTGCAGCAGCTCGTAGTTGTTGATGTCGTCCTGGTAGTCGCGGTAGATCTGCTGCAGGCGCCGCTCGGCCGCCTCGTCCAGCGCCCGCTGCCGCGCGTCCAGGTAGCTCTCGCCCTCCGTGCCCGGCGCCGCCTCGCCCGCCGCCGCCCCCGCCGCCCCCGCCGCCGCGCCGCCCGCGCCGCCCGCCATGCGCGACCGCTGCTCCGCTGCAACCGCGCGACGCACGAGCTTTACACCACCAGGCCGACGCTTCAGCTATGCGGCCGATGCCGGAAGAGACCTGGGCCATCGAACCCGGACAATCTCACTCTGAAGCATTGCTCGAAGATTGAGCGGAAGCGATCTAATGAGCTAGTGAAGCTCAGTGGGCACGGCATCAGTGCAGTGGCGTGCTGAGCAGAGCCCTCGCGGGCCACTGCAGACGCTGAAAGCACTCATCCTACACGGGCCTCAGTCTCTGCGAGGAGGACGATGGCACACCGATGATCTCCTCAACTGTTGTGCTCCGGTGCACAAACGGAATGTTCATCTTGCACATTACATCCAAATAAGTTTAAATACATCACCGGCCTAGATATCTTAAAAGCCACAGGACTGAATGGCGAACTTTAATGGGCTGGGCATGTCCAGGTCCAATAACACTTCATCGACCGCTCGTAATGATATTATTTTCATAATTGCAACCGGTATTCAATTACCAATTTCTGCCAACAAATTTAACAAATAAAATAAGGGCGGACGCTCAATACGTCGGGTGGAGCACGTACTCTTGTAGGAGTCGACGAGGGCCTGCATCTTGCCGTCGGTGCGCGCCAGCAGCTGCTTGTCGGCCAGCGCGCGCTCGTGCAGCAGCCGCACGCAGCGCAGCGCCGCCTCGGGCCCGCCGAACTCGCAGAACCCGAACGATACGCCGGGTGGAGTACGTACTCTTGTAGGAGTCGACGAGGGCCTGCATCTTGCCGTCGGTGCGCGCCAGCAGCTGCTTGTCGGCCAGCGCGCGCTCGTGCAGCAGCCGCACGCAGCGCAGCGCCGCCTCGGGCCCGCCGAACTCGCAGAACCCGAACGATACGCCGGGTGGAGTACGTACTCTTGTAGGAGTCGACGAGGGCCTGCATCTTGCCGTCGGTGCGCGCCAGCAGCTGCTTGTCGGCCAGCGCGCGCTCGTGCAGCAGCCGCACGCAGCGCAGCGCCGCCTCGGGCCCGCCGAACTCGCAGAACCCGAACGATACGCCGGGTGGAGTACGTACTCTTGTAGGAGTCGACGAGGGCCTGCATCTTGCCGTCGGTGCGCGCCAGCAGCTGCTTGTCGGCCAGCGCGCGCTCGTGCAGCAGCCGCACGCAGCGCAGCGCCGCCTCGGGCCCGCCGAACTCGCAGAACCCGAACGTGGACACGCGCTTCCACGACAGCACCGCGCCGCACGCGCCCAGCAGCGCGCGGATCATGGCGTCCGGAGCGCGCGACGAGATGTTACCTGGCGGGAGTACACGATACTAAACAAACAAAACAATAAAAGCACCATGATTCCGTGAGCGATGTGATTATACCCTTAGGGTCAACTCACACTGGCGCAGAGTCGAAGCGACGTGACGCGCCGTCTTCGCGCAAGCGACGCGCGTCTGCGCGCGACGATACTCGTAAGAGGATCGACGAAGCGCGAATGTCGACGCGCGCTTCGATATTTACATAGCAGATATTTGTACTTAAATAATAGAACAATAGAGATGAATATGCTGTAGGCGGAAAAATATGACGGGTCGCGTCGATTTGACTCTGCGCCAGTGTAAGTTGAGTTTTTAATACGCACTAAGTACAGTAATTAGACTGATTCTTAGATAATTACAATTTTTATAGAAACTTATTAGTTTATAGACTAATTAGTTTGTTTGTTTGTTGTTTGTTTGTTTGTTCTCGGGTCACATCGCTGCATCGCGTGTCTGCCTGCCTGCCTGCCTGCCTAGCCTCTACTGTCCGTTACCGATGAAGACGGTGACGGCGGGCCCGTCGGGGTCCTTGCCGCCGTTGGGCGGGCGCGCGCGCGCGGGCTTGCCGGGCGCGGGCAGCAGCGCGCCGCGCGCGCCCGCCAGCGCGCCGCCCGCGCCGTACGCGCCCACCATCACCTGCAAACACACACCGCCCTTTACCACTTTGGACATCCAAGGCATATCAATTCTTATAGAAACCTTCAAAGCCTTACTTAAATATAATAAATATATTTAAACCGAATAATGCCTGGCTTGGATTCTTAGCTCTTTATATTGAGCATCATCCGAGTGAAGCTGACACTCACATACACCAAATATAATAATATTGGTACTTGGTACTTGGTATATAAGTTTTTTCTGTCCCCCAATTCGTGGAGAATGCTTTCCATGCTGGCCTGCCATGCCTTGGATTGAAGTTGCTTGACTTCAGTTTTTAGCATAATTACGTCTTTCTTAGTTCTGGGAGTTGTCACTGCCTCACTCACAAACTCACAGTCTGTGCACAAGTATTTAAAAGTAGGAGACTGTAATACTATCACTCTTAGCTCAGTTGCGAGCAACCTACTACACTTCACACATATTTGTCTATCGCAACCATAACATTAAATTTTAGGAATTCTGTCATAAACTTTCAGTATATTGTTATCACATTTAATGCAAATTGCTATTTTAATGTATGTTACTTAATTTAAAAAATTTTGGATGGGGCGAAAGCAATAAACAGTTGTCAGGTAGAGTTGGCAAACAACATGCTGAAGCACAACACTACAAATTACCAACATTTTAGCGAGATGACTCATGTTTTATACCAGTACAATTTATACACAACACTCTATTTGGTTTAAAAACTGTTATGTATTGGTTTTGTTACTTGAATGTCAAATAATTCAAAATGTTAAATGTAGTTAGTTAAATAAAAATCAGTTTGTCTATCAACCTCTCCTGTGTCGTATCTTTTAAAAACTAGCAGTACTAATATTGGTCGAGTTCTCCTGAGACTCGATCAGGCCCCCATCTCTGGTTTACTTTTACTGGCTGGTCGGAGTGAACCCCAGGAGAAGCCACAGGAGTCTCGCTTGCCTTTACTAGGCTTGCCTTTACTTGGCTTGCCTTTACTAGGCGAAAAAGGAATGAGCTAATGGGCAGCACCATGACGTCTGCATAACTTATGTTATAAACTGTCAATATGACAACCAACATGCATGCTGCTCACCCCTTCAACAAGCTGGTTTATGTAGACATTGAACAAAAGAGAGAACTCAATCCCCCTGCCTCGCACTGCATTCCTAACTTGTACTCCTCCAACACAGCCCCAACTCATCTCTGGTATTTCTAATTACTGTACCAGTATTTGAGTTACGTCACCACCACATCCTTCAACTTGTTGCACAGAAGTCTGTACGAAACCAGGTCAAAAGGCTTTGATAAGTCGAGGAAACACGCGTACACCTGTGTCCTCCTCGTCTTGCATGAACCTGGCAACCATATATCCCCATGGGGTATGCAGAGGTATAATGCATCCACTTTATTTAGGTCTCATCAAACCAAGCACAAATGAAAACTCCAAGCTACAAATGAGAACTTCAGGAATGCAGAATCCAAAAGGCAATAAAGTATTATAAAATCAAATGAAATTTCCATGGCGACATTGCATGTACATCCTGTTATAGATTACTCACTATAACCAAGGAGATATGAACAAATACGCAGTCGTGGCTCTTCTCGTCTCAGAAAAGTACGACACACAACGGAGGCGCAGAGTGCCATGCACTAACCCATGGGTTAGGTTAGCTATTGACTTACGTGTGTGGCCATCGGCATCGTGACGACGCCCGGCGCGAGCCCGTACGGCACCAGCGGCGGCCGCGGCGGGAACGACATCTCTGGAGGCAACGCCGGTCACCACCACATCCGCTATCCCACTTCACCCACAGCAGACTACACCTCGGATTGTAACTCGGACGGACTCTCTACACACTTGCACTATTATTGTTTCGATAAAAATATACAATAATCTACACTTTGACTAATCTTAACTGATTGTTATTCAAGTAACCACAATTTGGAAACGTAACAGTAATAACGCGTGCAATTAACAAGCGACATCACACACAAATCAATCGGCCATGTTTTTTTTAATATTTGACATAGAGTTGACATTCGCCATTTCACCAAAACCAACCACAGACTTACACAACACACACACCAAGTAGGTACTTTAGATATCGATGTGGTGGATATTTGGTGATGTGGATACGCATTATCTCGATTTTAGTTACTTGTATATAAATACAAATAATTATACATATACATACCTATATACCAAGGATATATGAAAATGTAGTTTATACTGTATATATTATATCCATTCATAATGGTAGCAATCAATCCATCAGACTTTTTTTGACGTGATAGCGTCGTAGAAATTGATGAACATCGACAGCGCATATGAAAAAGTTTTTTTTTTGTACCTTCCAGTATAAAAAGAGAAAAATACACTGATTCACAGAAAAATATTTAAAAAAAAATTAAATGAGCGGTTCTCTGCAGAGAAATTATTTTCAATAAATTAATTTTAAACACGACAACATTGGCGGTTCCATGGCTCCGAAATAGGGAACTGTCAAAATAAATATATAGACGTCTGTTGTCTGTGATTAGTTATCTGTACTGTAGAATACTTTGAAGTTTAGACTACAGACGTCAATTCTCCTTTTTTGTATTGTCTATGTCTAATAATGATTAGGACATTGTCACGTAAATCTATCGTCCGTAAACAGACTTTACAGACAACCAGTATTTATTTTCGAATGGACTTTTGCTGTATGGTCATACAGACCTTTACGGCGTCACCAAATAGTAGGTAATATGCATAACTATGTCAAACACTGATAGTCTAATCACACTGTTTGACTAAGACATCGTCTGCATACTCGAAGGGCACATAAAGTTACCTACCTACACTGATAGGCCAATGGCCATTTGACCCTTAGAATGCATTTTTTGCCTTAGAAAAAACCCTCACAACATTTTTGATATATTTTCGAGAGGAAAGAGGAACATAATTACTTATATCATTTCACGTTAGAGCGTTAAGCAACAAAATTATTAGTTAGTCGCTTTATATTAGTAAATTTAGAATAGCATTATATTCTCTTTTTCTTTTGGTTACGTAGAATTTCGTTTAGCGTGTCCAATCACCGGATAATCTAGTGTAGTCTACTTTGACATCCAACCCACACGTCGCTCGCCGTTCACATTTACATTCACATTCAGAGAGGAGACACGAGCCCAGCCATTGCACACAGAGGGTTGAAGTGGTGGTTGTGGTTCAATTCTGCCAACCATAATCAGTAAGGAAAGTAGGTAAATTGAGATATAAAATACAAAAATATCTTTATTTATTTCTTAATTTTACTATGACTAGATTACATCTAGAGATACCTATTAATAGTACCGGCCTGCTTACAGTGCAAAATAATATTCTTTTTTACTTTGATTAACAGCACTCGGATTGGCAGCAGTGGTGTAAGGATATATTCACACTACAACCATTATTTTGGGTTGGACCCACAAGAAGGACATTGTCGCAGCCTCGGGCTTGCCAGGTGAACACATCTCGCGCCATGAGAATATTGTAAGTAAATATATATGTGTTTAAAGATTACACTTCATTTGAACATACAACAATGATCCTTCGTTTAGCATTTTGTACAATTGTACGAGTCATCGATGTCCACCGCTCGCGTTGCGGTACAACTAAACAACAGCGCTCGAGTCGGTGAGCGCAGTGCGCACTAGCGTTAGAAATAATAAAAAAAATGCTTTCACACTAGCAATCATAATCGAAATGAAAGTAACCAAAATTGTCGCTATTTAGAATTATTAATCAAACACCCTGACGATCATCGGCCAACTCTGAGTGTATCTTCAAGATCCTTGATCCTGTCGTGTCAGTAGTACGAGGCGAGCCCCGGGGCTAGCGCTAGCAGTCTTTGCGCGACTCCGGCTTTTCTTCGGTGCTGGACTCATGGGCCACGCTGTCCAACTGCAGCTGTCGCTTGCGTCCGATTAGCCTCGCGCCAAAGTACCTGCAATCAAATCTCCTGCAATCAAATCTCTTTATTTCTAGACTAGCTTTACCTGAATGTGTTTTTACAGTTCATGTCTTTTATAGGGGTTGGTAGAAAGCCACGAAAGCAGGTGTCCGTCTTATGGATCCAATCCTATCCATCCAAGGATTAATCCAATCCTAGGATTATCATAACTAAATGCGGGTAAGTACGAAGTTTCGTGTCTGTTCTACTGACGTTCGGTCGTTCGAAGCGGGAAGAAATATTAGAGGAAATCAAGATGTATTAAAAAGAACAACAAGCAGTGTGGTTTTACGCCGAACGCGTGAAGAAAGTGAAACATTTCCAAAATGTAATAAATTAATTTAACAATTCCACGATATTCAAATTTCCCTCCACATTTTTTTCGAGAGCCAAATAAAATTATCGTGTCTCATTTAAAAATGGATCTTCATCGAGAACATTTTTGTGCGATGATTTGGTACGATTTTAAATGTGGCCTAAAACCTGATGAGTCATTTAATCGACTTCCAAAGGCTTTTATGGATGAAGGACCTTCAAAAGCAACCATCTACCGTTGGCATGGCGAGTTCCAGCGCGGTCGCCTCACTTTGGGCGATGAACAAAGGAGTGGTCCTACAACGGCATTCACGGAAAAAAGTGTGCTAGCAATAAAAAAATTAATTCAAGAAAACAGGCGAATTACATACGAAGAGATTCAGCATACACTGGAGATTGGTTGGGAAAGCGTTCGCAAGATTCTACACGAGCACCTTCGCGTGAGGAGGATAGTTGCGCTCGGTGCCGCACAACCTCACCGAAGCTCAGAAGCAGGCTCGTGTGGAGTGGTGCCGTGATATGAATCAAATATTTGAAGCAGGCGCGTTTACGACATTGTGACAGGTGACGAATCCTGGATTTACCAATACGATCCAAAAATAAAGCGTCAGTCGACTGTTTGGAAAGTGAAGCGATCGAGAAGCGCAGGAATAATTTTGATGGCTAGTTTCTTCACTTTCACGGGATATCTGGTTTCAATTCCATTACGAGACCAAAGTAGCATCATTACCGAATGGTATACCACAAAATGCCTGCCAGAAGTTTTGTCTGCGATGAGCAACAAGCGACCGAACACCGGACTCCGCGGGGTACTGCTTCACCATGACAACGCGCCCGCACTCAGCGCTCGAAACGAGGGACTTCCTGGACACCACACCGGTCAGAGTCTTGGGTCACTCTCGTTACAGTCCTGATCTGGCACCGTGTGACTTCTATAAAAAATCAGCTGAAAGGGATAGTTTTATCGGCGGAAGACGCGCTAGAAGTAAAGTTCGGTGCAGCTACAGCAGCATACCCGAGCGCGGAGCCGGCCAGCAGCGCGGCGGCGCCCGCCTTGGCGCCCAGCACCAGCCCCACCGGCCCGCCCGCCAGCGCGCCCACCAGCGCGCCCGCCGCGCCCACCGCTCCCGCCTTCAGCCTATTTTACATAAAAAATATACATATATAACAACATATAATTTATTAAATGCCATAAATAAGGCATTAAGTCCACACATTGTATATCTCTTTAGAGGAGTCAATAAAGTTGAACAAATAAAATTAAAATAAAGTTTAGTAATTAAATTTAGTAAGTTGGTATTCGATTTCTGATAATGCAGACGTTTAAATTGAATATTATAGTAACGTGTGCGCTTAGTTTAAGATTTTGTACGTAAGGCGCATTAACATTTTGCAAGTCAGGTCCGCGAACCTAAATCGTTGATCAAAAAAATCAATACCAAAACATTATGCGGCAAAACAATACATAGCTTACCGTTCGGAGAGCGCCAGGTGGCCGCGCGCCGCCGCCACGTGGCCCGCCGCCAGCTCCGCGCTCGCGCCCGCCGCGCCCACCTGCCCCCGCACCACACCACACCACACCACTACTGTATTACTTGCAAAGCTCCAAGGATAAGTACACCTAAATAAGTGAAATTGGCACCCTATCTTGCGGTTATTTTTAATCTGAGAATAGACCAAGGATGTATTCCGGATCTTATGAAAACTTAGTAAAGTTGTCTTTATTTAAGTCTGGTGACGACGAGGATCTCACTTAACACAGGTCAATATGTGTTTTGCATGCTCTAACCAGTTATTACCATATTTTAACTTTAATGGTTTACTAGCTGTCCCGGCAAACGTTGTTTTGCCATGTATATTATTAAAAATAAAAATCACGATGGAAAATAGGGGTTGATCGTAGAGGGTTGAAAATTTAGGGTTGTATGTATTTTTGTATGTTGTATCATAAAAAAATAAAAAAATAAAAATTGATCTAAAAATTAAAAAAAAAATTTTTGGGGTGGACTACCCTTAACATTTAGGGAAATGAAAAATAGATGTTAGCCGATTCTCAGACCTACCGAATACGCATATAAAATTTGGTAAAAATCGGTAAAGCCGTTTCGGAGGAGTACTGCAACAAACATTGTGACATGGAAATTTTATACAAGGTGTCCCAAAATTCAACGATAATCCTGAACCAGAGGATGGACCTGCTAATGACTACTCCAGGAAAAAAAAGAAAAAAAAATTATCTCGATTTTTTTTCAAATTAGTTAATAAAAATGGAAATTCTTAGAAAATTGACACCCCTCATGATATTTTTAGCTACCATGACCACATTTTTTAAGATATTTTTGATTTGTTTTTTGTATCCGTGACCTAAGTAGTACTGCTAACTACCACAAATCTTAAAATTCCTATAATGTCTGTAGTTTTCACACAATATACAATTAAAATCATTGTTTTCCCTAAAAATTTTGATCAAATTTACTTTCAGTCCACTTTCACTCATTGTGGTGTAAAAAAAAAGTATGGACACTACTATGGCAAGTTTTTTTAAAAGTTGACGCAACTAATCAAAATTCCAAAATGGTATAATACTCTTGGAAAACTAGTCACAAAAAAAAAGTGTAATATTTCTAAACAAGAACCAAATTTCATAAATTGTACTTGTTGATAGTTATCATGTGCCCAAAATATGATTTTTGTTGTAAATTTCTTGGATTTAAATGGGACATGTGCGTAGTCAAACAAATTTAGAAGAGAGAGACAGATAGAGAGAGATTGCATGTTAGTCAGAGGTAGATGTAGATGTTGTTATTAAATAAAACTAGGGCAGGTAGAGAAGTTGCTGTTCTCAGCAGTCAGTACGCTCTGCTTCTTTCTTTGCTGTACACCGTTAAGTATTCAATTGACGTGTGAATCAAGTAATCTGCAAATTGAACTGACTTTGCATTATTTTGGACTGTTTAACTTTAACTGGGCCCTTTGAGTTACAAGGAAACTTAGATGGAAATAATTATTTGAACTTTTTACAAAATAACTTGCCAGACTTATTAGAAGACGTGCCTTTAAGTGATTTACAAAACCTGTGGTTTTAAAATGATGGTCGCCCAGCTCACTATGTCCATCCTGTGCGAGACTACTTAAACCAAGAGTATCCAGGGCGTTGGATCGGGCGACTTGGTCCTATCTTATGACTACCCCTTTCACCCGATCTAAACCCCCAAGACTTCTTCTATTGGGATTGTCTCAAAGACAGGATCTACTCAAACATTTTTCACCACCAAAAAATCTAATTTGGGCACATAATAAAAGTTATTACTAATCGACAAGAACAATTTTTGAAATATGGTTCTTGTTTAGAAATATTATACTTTTTTTTTGTGACTAGTTTTCCAAGAGTATTGTACCATTTTGGAATCTTGATTAGTTGCGTCAACTTTTAGAAAAACTTGCCATAGTAGTGTCCATACTTTTTTTTTACACCACAATGAGTGAAAGTTGACTGAAAGTAAATTTGATTAAATTTTTTAGGGAAAACAATGATTTTAATTGTTTATTGTGTGAAAACTACAGACATTATCGGAATTTTAAGATTTGTGGTAGATAGCAGTACTACTTAGGTCACGGATACAAAAAAAAAATTAGAAGTATCTTAAAAATTGTGGTAATGGTAGTTAATAATATCATGAGGGGTGTCAATTTTCTATGATTTCCATTTTTATTAAGTAACTTGAAAAAAAATCAAGATAATTTTTTTTTCTTTTTTTTCCTGGAGTAGTCATTAGCAGGGCCATCCTCTGGTTCAGGATTATCGTTGAATTTTGGGACACCTTGTATATTAGAAGATTACATGAAAATCAATATGGTTTCACAAAAGGGTTTCTACAGCTGACGCTGGTGTAAACCTACTATGAAATATTTATGAAGCTTGGGAGGACGCACATGTTGCTATATGTATATTCTGTGACGCCGCAAAAGCCTTCGACTGTGTGCATCAACGTTATCGTGGTATTATATGTATATTACTAAAATTAGAATACTTTATTTACTAAAATATTCTAGAGAGAAGATAATAGAGTGCAACGAGTTAAGTAAACGGGGTCAATCCTCTGGGTCTTTTGTAAATGTAGGGGTTCCGCAAGGTTCTATCTTAGGCCTGTTTTTATTTTTAGTTTACATTAATTATCTGCCCTTTACTGTGGATTTTATTTCTAAAATCGATTTGTTTGCCGACGACACATCACTTATAAGTTAAACGCAATCAACAATAACTGAATCTGAATAGACCGCTCAGTAGAGAAATAGCGTTTTCATCCTATTTGACGGCTAAATCGTACGATTGGCATCGACTGTTGCAGATTTTGTATAGATCTGACATAATATTGACATCAGTGTCATCGTTCACTTCATAAAAACTTTTACGCAATCGCTCCGCAGGTAGTCGATTGAAAACACACACAATGAGGTTACCTGGTCGCGCTGCGCCAGCGCGGCGGCCTGCACCGTCTGCCAGGCGGCGTGCAGCGCGCGCAGCTCGGCCTGCAGCTCGCGCCAGCCGCGCAGCACGGCCTCGCGCTCCCGCAGCGCCAGCTCCTGCAACACCACACTCGCTGAGCGGTTTCCGGTCGACCCCGAGCCCTACGACAGGCGCGCGTGTCGGACCTGCTCGTCGATCTGCAGCTGCAGGAGCTCCTCGGGCGCGCCCACGACGCCCACCGACTCGTTGGATGCCACGCTACCCGCCACGCTACCCGCCGCGCTCTCCGCCGCGCTGTCCGCCGCGCTCTCCGCCGCCGCCGCCGCCTCTGCACAGTGCTACTATTATACTCTATACTCGAAGCGACGTGAAGGGGTGTCACGAATTTCAAGAAAAGCCTAGCTGTTGTGTAAGCGATTTTATAGCTGAATCAAGCCACATGTAGTCTTATTTCTAACAATAATATTTCTTAAAAAAATCATTCGTGTGCGGTTGGATTTGAACCCGGACCCTGTCGAATGTGAGGCCGAATTCTTACTACCACCGCGTGTCAAACGTACTCATTCGTAAGGATTTATTTAGCAACAAGATATTAGTGGAACTGGCTTCTGATTCGATAATTTTATTATTTGTAAAATATATTTATTAATACATTAATATATTTTACAGTATATTTTGTTAATATTATTTTATAGTAGGTATGTAATGATAGTAAATAGTTACGGAATACGAAATTTTTGGAGAACAATGGGAAATCGTTCAGGGAATAAATGGTTTCATAGAGGTAGCATTACTGTCAAATACTGTCAATGTGACAGTTTGTTCATGAGGCTTGCATTCGTGGAATGTGGCTGACGTCTCTATGGTTCAAACAAAAGACACAATCCAAGCATAGACAACCATAAAACTATTATGTCATAAAAGTTACGAAATCGCACCACAGGTAAGGTATGACATGACTGTGTGTGCGTCTGTACTTTAAAAAAAACTCAACAAAAACAAAACAAATAATAAACAACTTACAAGTTAGTTAGTACTATAATTTAGTATGTGTTAGAGAGATGAGATAGATACTTAGATGTTTTATTTATGATTTTGAAATTATTGGTTATGGCATGTAAATAGAAAGGATATTTTTATTACTATGGGCATGCGTTGCTGTTGAGTTTACGGTGATTGTTGTCATGCCTATCGAAATGAGGTTTTAGAATTTACTAAATGAGCAATTTCGAGTATTGTTGAATGAGCGACAGCACACAGCTCACCGCGGCGCGGGCGGCCGGCGCGAGCCATCGCCACGCAGCTGCGCTCTATCACACCTACAACACAACACTCTGAACACTCGCTAGCGGCCGCTACAACAGCTGGGACCAGCTAAATAAATAAAGTGCTTATCGCCCCGCTCCTCGCCGGTCTCGCGCCCGCAGGCTTGGTGCGAGCACGAGCGATCAAAATAACAGTATAACCTCGAGCGGTTTCCAGACTTCAGACAGACGGTTTTCAGAGGTAATGAAACCTCTGCCCGAGGACCACCTTGGGGCTGTCGACTGTTAAATAAGGTTAAATACTTATTTATTTTACTTGGAAAATTCGGGACAGTCTTGAATCCAAAGACAACTTATACCAGGAGTTCATTTGAAAAAAAAAAAGAGTGCGCGCGCACGCAAATCTAGCAGGCTACTCACCGAGATAGTCCATGACGGCGCGCAGCGTGAGGTCGCGCGCGCGCGCCGTCTTGGCGTCGAAGGCGGCGCGGTCCGGCTCGCGCACGCGCCGCCGCAGCGCCTCCACCTCGGCCAGCAGCGCGCGCAGCCGGCCCGCCGCGCGCGCCGCCGCCGCCTGCTCGCCGCGCACGCGCGCGTATTCCCCGCTCGCTTCATACTGAAACAATATTATTATAAACGCTTTTTAGAATAACGAATAACGACATTCAAATATCAAAAAAAAGACTTCAAAACTAAAAAGCCAGATATAATGGTAATTAATTTGTCGGCAGAGGTCCCTCCCACAGTCACAGTGGAGCGAGGTCGATTCGAGAGCATGCTGCAAGAATTGAGCATGTATGAGATGTAATAAAGAGACGAGTCAGATAAGTGCAAACTACTCCACAAAACAGGGAGATAAAAAGAGTAATTGCGGAAGAGTGTGAAAGGATTCCTCAAAACGTTATTAAGAATATTGTGGAAAGCATGCCGAGAAGGATGCAAGCTGCGATTTTGGCAAGAGGGGGTCACACTTGTTATTAGATTTTTACATTTGTACCTTTATTTAGTAAAAAAATAAAAAAAATCTTCAAAGACATGAAGATATTTTTTACTGACTGGATTGGCTGACTTATTGTTAAACAATTTAATTTAATTAACTAAAATCGACCTCAAAACGTAAGTTTCCTAAGGTGCCCTTTTTTGTTGCAAAGCTGTATAACAATATTGTAATACATAACACTGTATAACAATATTAAAATATGTTGTGTATAACAATATAGTAATATGGCTACAGTTTTATTTTACTCTGATATCAAAATGTTAGGCTAACGTCTTTTCACCCCTAAATTAGTGGTAAATAAATGAGTGTAACAATAGATAAGCTGTCTAGGACTACGTCACTACCTTCTGTCGTGACCTTTAGTTACAAACATTCTTTAGGATTACTGGCGAACCGCCTCTTTCCGCGGGAATAATGTTATTTATAGAGCAGTGACGTCTGCTTCGCACCTACCTATTACGCACTATTCCCAAGGGGGTCTGATCGAATACAATCGAAGTCTCAAAAAATATTGCGCATTTCAAAAGATCTGATTGTATGTAAGTAACCTTACCTTGATAATATTAGCTCTGTGTTGGCGAAGCAAATCCAAGTGATGTGGGATGGCTACTTCGTTGAATTTTGATAGCGGCAGCTCGACCCGCTTTAACGGTAATTTATCTTCTTCTTCCATTGTTATTGTTCATGAAAACATTAAAAAACCACTAAAGCACTTTGGAGTTTTGTATTTTCAATTTCATTGTTCTTTATTTATTTATGGTTGACTTGACAAAAGTTTTGACGTAAAACTTATGTTTTTGACTTTTACATTATGTTTTGAAAGTGACAGTTTAGTAATCTGTCATACAGAGTACAGACAGATATTATCACGTATTAATATACTTGTAAATCTGTGGATAATATGTAAGAGTACTCGCCCATGGAGACTCGTACTAGTTCAACAACAGTAAACACAAATTAGATAATTTTTTTCACTATCTTTAAAACCTTTTATCCCAGCCAACAAGCTAATTTGACATTTTAAACCATCTAAAACGGTAGGCAGCAAAAATAAATCCATACTGTGTGTGGGTTTCTTTTCGTAGACAAAAAAAACGTAGTACGAGTCTACTCGGTACTCACATAAATAAGTATTAGGTATTATTCTTATAAGAGCTAGTCAGTCTGTACCACAATGTCGTCAGTTTTGTTATATAAAGCCTATTATTTCGGGTAAAGGTGTCTTCTAGCACATGTCTACATCGTTTAACGTTCGGTAAGTTAGACTCTAACTAAACCGAATGCTCACAAAGTATATAGCTAGATTGCTTTTATGACGTAGGTACTCTGTGATCAAAGACAGTAGCTGTGTTGCGTAGTACTATACGTATACATTAAAAATCTGTGGATGAGATGGATGACAGATGCCCAGACAACGAGAAAACTGCAAATTAAAAAATGGACAAAATCTTTTAGATTGATATAATTTGATGCAATATCTATGGTGCTAGACAGATTTTCTGCTCAATTCAGTGTTTTTACAGAGTTTAACAACAATAATAACGGATTTAATATTCAATAAGTACTAAAAATGGATGTGGACACAGGTAAGTAGTGTTGTAGTGTTTTTGCAAAACAAATAACCTATTTCGGCTTTTTCCGAAATTGTATGTTTTCAAATTTATCAACTTATTTCGTATCGTAGGTTAAAACTTGTATTACAGGATTTGTGCTATATTATTGTGTACTTAACTTATGATACCCATACCTAGATAATGATAAAAGATAGTTTCCAAGACACAATGCCAGTGTGTTATGAGTGTAGCGTACATGCCTGTACAATTCAGTTACTCCACTGCATTGCTTTAGATAGGACAAATACCTAGCTAGTTATTTCACTGTATATAAGATGATTTATGACAAATCCAGGTGGAGGACAAAACCTGCTAAACAAGGCACTATGCTTTAAATCTGTTACATCATTAGAAAACTATAACAGCAATAAGTATTGTGTCATTTTCAGATGGCCGGCGGTCACGCTCCAGAAGTAAATCAGTGAGTAATTTGTCATTAATAGGTTTCACCTTTTAAGATTATAATGTATGCATTTAATTTGTAGTTTACTGCTGTACATATTGTAGCAATTTAATTAGCTTGTGTTACCTTTTGTTAAGTTGAGAGCTGATTTTGTTTTACGTAATGAACACATTAATAGATACAATTAAATGAAATTTCATCTGGCAAATTGAACAGAACTCTTTAAATAAATTGCTGAAAAATGTTAATTTTTAGGTTATAAAACTATTTTGACAGTGTTTTGACAACCTTAAAATGGAAAAATGGTCTGAAATCAACTGAGTTAAGTTGGTAGCACTGTCATACTAAAAAAAAAAGTTAGGTTCAGCTGTAGTAACAATTTTTTTTTTTGTTATGGATACAACATACCAAACGAGCTTGTAGCACCACCCATTTGCTGCCTCCCATGATAACTGTGACTGACTTCAAACAAGACACAAATAGGAACTGGGATAGTTAGTCCAGTTAATAAGAAGAGAGAGTTAATAAGAACATTAGTTGGTCAGCTCATTACTGTGTATGACTGGGGACTGTTAGTTATAGTTAACCCTGTTACTTGGTGTTACTGTTACTTGGTGTTACTAATAGTCCAGATAGTAATTGTTTTGTTCCAAGTCAATCACATATGCCTTGCTACGTTTGAAAACTGAGATGGTTGCTAATAAAGAAGTGTTATTGGAAACCATTACCGACAGACTAAGGCCTAACCACTCACATTCCGAGAGGAGACCCGTCCCTAACAGCTGGACAATGAATGGGTAATGATGGAAGTGAATTTGTATAACACACATAACATAAGTTATTCGTATGTGCTGTTTTTATTTGAACCCAGACCACTCAATAGTTGAGTGTGATAGCCAACCCTCGAATGAGAGTTGAGTGTTATAGCCAATGGTTAGTCACCGCTGCTCTGTATGCCGTATAGACTCAATGTATTCAAATAAACTTGTAACGCCAATTCCAGGTAGCGTCGGACAGCAGGATGTCGCACGACGGCTCAGCGCGCTCGTCCCGCTCCCGCAGCGGGTCCCGGTCCAGATCTCGATCCGGAAGCAAGTCCCCGGCACGTGCCCGATCGAGAAGTGGATCCCCGGCTAAGTCTCGTTCGCGTAGTGGATCTCCACCCAAATCTCGCTCTCGAAGTGGTTCCCCGGCCAAGTCTCGTTCCCGAAGCGGATCCCATGCTAAATCCCGGTCAAGAAGTGGATCCCCGGCCAAGTCTCGTTCCCGAAGCGGATCCCGTGCTAAATCCCGGTCAAGAAGTGGATCCCCGGCTAAGTCTCGTTCACGTAGTGGATCTCCGGCCAAATCTCGCTCGCGAAGCGGTTCCCCGACTAAGTCTCGCTCTCGAAGCGGTTCCCGGGCTAAATCTCGGTCAAGAAGTGGATCTCCGGCCAAGTCTCGTTCCCGTAGTGGATCCCCGGCCAAGTCTCGTTCCCGAAGCGGATCCCGTGCTAAATCCCGGTCAAGAAGTGGATCCCTGGCTAAGTCTCGCTCTCGCAGTGGATCTCGAGCCAAGTCTCGCTCCAGAAGCGGTTCCCCGGCGAATTCTCGCTCTCGTAGCGGTTCACCGGCCAAATCTTGCTCCCGAAGTGGTTCCCCGGCGAAGGCTCGCTCTCGAAGCGGTTCACCGGCTAAGTCTCGCTCTCGAAGCGGTTCGCCGGCCAAGTCTCGATCGAGGAGTGGATCCCCGGCTACGTCCCGAGCCAGGAGCGGGTCCCGCGGCAGGAGCCGGTCCCCCGCGCGGCGCGGCTCGCGCTCCCCCGACGCCGACCGGCTGGAGATCGACGAAAAAGTTGCGGATTCCGGTGAGTATTGTTTTTTAATATTGGTAATTTCTTTTTCGTAATTTTAAATCTCCACAAGCCATATCGATGACATGACAAGTTTCTTGCTCAAAATTAATTCTTAATACTTCCATGCAAAGAACCATGGATAGTGGTATAATTTCATTTTAAAGGTAATATTGTTTGTTTTCAACCTGTTTCAATATCATAACTGAAGATTATTCACCTTATGTCATGGAATTTAAAAACAAAAGACATCAATTTTCAAAACAGAACACCATATTGTTTGGAAGTCCTGAAACCCAATAAAATGTGGGCGTTTATGAAAAATGGTCATCAATCCAATGCGAAATGATACCTAATGGAAACCACACGCCAGAAGCCGCTTAGGACTGACGACTTGGATAACATGCTCGACCGGCAAGGGTTGTGGTTGTCTCAGCGTACTGTACTATCGCTCGACACCTTCATCTGAGCCAGTCTTATCTCTCGAATGTATACGAGAGGTTCAGGGAGACTGGAAGCTTAGTCCGGAGAACAGGACCTGGACGACAGCGGTGCACTTCGTTGAGAGATGACCGATTTATTGTCAGCACTTCTGTCCGAAATCGAAACCTGACCGGCGGGGCGTGGACGTCCAGCGGCAGCTCGAAGAAGCTCGAGGGAAGGCTGTCGACGATCGGACAGAGAAGCGGAGTCAGCCGCAGGGCTCAGACTGTCTCCAGCCGCCGACACCGACAAGCCCGGCTGCAACAGTTTGCTCGCGATCACTTAGATTGGGGTTTGGAGCGGGGAGACGAGTCCTGTTCTCGCGCGGAACCAGGATGTGCCTGCATGCGCCATGCATAGCGACAGTCGACGGAGACTCTGGGAGACCTGAGCGCTCCGCACATGCTGCTCGGAAGCAGTGGCATACGATGGCGGGTCCCGTTCGACGTGGGCGGGGATTTCTAATAGCTAAGTTAAGCTAAGCTGCATAGACCATAGACCCCGTAGACGTCGCACTGCTGGGCACGGGTCTCCCCCATAGACAAATCTGCGTGAGGTCTAGAGCATACTCCACCGTGCTGCTCCAATACGGATTGGTGGAGGGGTCAGTAGCCAACCCAGCGTTGTGTTGGACTGGAATGTTTGGACTCGAAGCTTATCGACATGGCTTGATTGTTTCCACTATTGAAAACAACCGGGACCGGCGGCTTAACGTCCCCTCCGGAGCTCGGTAGCGACCCTGCCTGACGTTGATTTTTGATAATGATATACCACAAGCCATGGTTCATTGCAGGGGAGTCGAGGGGTTTGTTTTGAGCAGCGCATGATTAAGTAATTCCAGTTTATTGCCAGAATAAAATAGCAAAAAATCTTTATTGTCCACATGTTCTTCTGAAGCAGGCGCGCGCGCCGCCCGCTCGCGCTCCCGCTCGCGCTCCGGATCCCGCAAGCGCTCGCGATCCCGGTCAGGATCGCGATCCAGATCCAAGTCCCGTTCCAAATCTCGATCCAGATCCAAGTCCCGTTCCAAATCCCGATCTAGATCCAAGTCGGGATCGCGCTCCCGCTCCCGCTCCCGGTCGCGCTCCAAGTCCCGCTCCCGCTCCCGCTCCGGCTCGCGGTCCGGCTCGGCCAAGTCTAAGTCCAGGTGCGTACGTGTACTCTCTTATTAAATGATGATGATTCGCTTACTATATGATTATTTGCAAGCAGCCTAATTTGTTGTAAAGGAATACTTTGTTTATTTATCGGTAAGCTTGTGTCCGTTGTCTGCGCAGGTCCCGCTCCCGCTCCCGCTCCCGCTCGCGCTCGCGCTCCGGCTCGGCGTCGCCCGCGCGCACAGGTAATGCTACAAACACTTGTCACACTTTTACGACCAATCCTAAAATTGTAAATTAATAAAATAATTGTAAATTATAAAATACCGAAAAAAGTGCCTGGTAAGTAACTATCAAGTTTCGGTTTAGGAGGTTGTTGTTCTCATGGCCCTCATCATATCTTCTCACTATATCGCAGGCACTCAGAATAACCTTTCAGTCAGCAAAAATGTCACAGCGAGGCGTTAATATTAAATACTAATAAAACAAAGGAATAGACAACATCAACAAATATATTATAAACGATACGATTGCAATATGTTATGAAGAGACTCCAATTGATGCATTTGACTTTGATTTCACCAGATGCTAAGAAGCGGCGCGCGGTGCGGTTGGAGTCAGACGACGAGGGGGAGGGCGGCGTGGTCCGGGGGGAGGGCGACGCGGCCCGGGGGGAGGGCGACGCGGCCCGGGGGGAGGCGGAGGCGGAGGCGGCCGCGGAGGGGGAGGCGGCGCCGCCGGCGGACGCCAAGGCCGGGGACTCGTCCTCCGACGAGGAGGTCGGGCCCGACCTCAAGAGGTATGGCTCGGAACCGATGGCTTTTATTTAAACAAATGCCTTCTCCTAAAGTAATCTATATTTTATTCAATTTTTAGTCAATTTTGTGTAGTTTAGTTGTCGAGGGTGTTTAGTAGCGAGTAAATTGAAACAAACCTTACTCGCGCGCACAAACCGCTCGCGCTCTTGACGCATGTCGCACGTTTGTTTGTTCTTGTGGTCGCAGCGAGGGCGCGGCGGGCGGGCTGTCGGACTTCGAGGCGATGCTGGCGCGCAAGCGCGAGGAGCGGCGCGGGCGGCGGCGGCGGCGCGACATCGACATCATCAACGACAACGACGACCTCATCGCCGCGCTGCTGCGCCGCATGCGCGCCGCCGCCGACGAGGACCGCGACCTCAACCGGCGCAACCAGCCCGCCGTGCGCAAGGTCTCCATGCTCAAGGAGGCCATGTCGCAGCTCATCAAGCGCGACCTGCAGCTGGCCTTCCTCGAGCACAACGTGCTCAACGTGCTCTGCGACTGGCTCGCGCCCATGCCCAACCGCGCGCTGCCCTGCCTGCTCATCCGCGAGAGCGTGCTCAAGCTGCTCATGGACGTGAGTACCGACCGCCCCCTCCCGCTCCCCCACCGCCCCCTCCGCCCCCGCCAGCCGGCGTGACCTCGGCCCCCTCCCTGTTGCAGTTCCCGTCCATCGACAAGGGCCTGCTGAAGCAGTCGGGCATCGGCAAGGCGGTGATGTACCTGTACAAGCACCCCAAGGAGACCAAGGCCAACCGCGAGCGCGCCGGCCGCCTCATCTCCGAGTGGGCGCGGCCCATCTTCAACCTCTCCACCGACTTCAAGGGTACGCACGCACCCCCCCACCCCCCCACCCATTCCCCCTCCCCCCGCGCCGGGTATACTCCGGCTCAACTGTCTCGCCGGGCCGCCCGACCGACTTATATACCTCACTTATTGTCTAGGCCAAAATCTAGACCTAATTTATTATAGTTTATCATTTAATGTATAGCAAATATAGTGCAATGACACACTTTGAAGTGCATACAGAACATGGTGTATACGTTGCGGTGTTGTGGTGTCGCGGTGTTGCAGCCATGTCGCGCGAGGAGCGGCAGGCGCGCGACGCGGCCATGGCGGGCGCGGCGGGCGCGCGCGACGAGCCCGGGCCCTCCGCCAAGCGCGCGCGCCACCAGGACGAGCCCGAGCGGTGAGCACGCCCACGCCCACGCCCACGCCCACGACAGCTCAGCGGTGGACCGCTCGCGGCGCATGCGTGTTGTCAAGTTCTTGACGTCACAGAACTTCATACTCCGAACAAGCCGTGTTTTCTCGGATCAGAACCTGCCGCACACACACACACACACACACATACACACACACACACACACACACACACACACACACACACACACACACAAAATCCTGTACATAGGCACAAGCATGGCACGCACCTATTCCAAAGATTTGTCTTAGTTTTAAATCGTATAGTTGTAAGATAAGCAAATAAGTTATTCTTGTAAATTTAAGTAATTTTACTTGTACGTCAACTTGCGTACTAGTACCCATTTTTCAAGCAGGTCGCCCTGAAAATCAGCGGCTGTTGGTTTACCACGGCCATTTGCTGAGGGCGTCCAATTTTCATCCTTTTTAACATTTATAAATCTATTCTACTAGTATCTATTTATTTTAGTAACTGCTAATGACAAGTGATGAAAATAACATATGTTCTATCTTTCTTTCAAACGTAAATAGCGAAACGTCATGAAATGCAGATGTCAAATAAAAATGCCGTGATACGCCTGCTCTCCGGTCGTCTGGGAGACCATGCTTGTAGCGTCTAGTTCGCCGTCTCGATGTTCGACCGAGGAGCACACGATCAACACAATCCGCTCCGTGGCTAGTGGCAGGCAGCCACCGCCGCCGTATATATAAAGTTGAAAAATGAGTTGAGACTATGACGAGTAGTATGTAGTATGTGTATAAGTGGTGGTGAGTGCTGACTGCTGACTGTTGTTGCGCCGTCGGTGTCGGCAGCGCGATCCGGCCGGGCGAGCCGGGCTGGGTGGCGCGCGCGCGCGTGCCGCTGCCCTCCTCCAAGGACTACGTGGTGCGCCCCAAGAGCACCTGCGAGGTCGACATGTCCCGGGTGAGTCCTCCCAGCACCGCCAGCACCGCCAGCACCGCCAGCACCGCCAGCACCGCCGGCACCGCCGGCACCGCCGGCTGCCAGCTCGGCGTGTCCCGGTGGTGCGCGAGCTGGGTGAGCAGCAATTATTTTTTTTTTTTTTTTTATTTATTTATTTCCAAGCTTAACACAACATCACAGGCTTCCCTAATTCGTTAGTGCAGCTAAACATTGAACCCAATTATAGAAACTAATAATAATAATTTAAGATTAAAATAAAAATAAAAAATTATAAAAAGTCAATATCTAATAAATCTGTCTCGATGTCCATATGTATTAAATGTCAATGTAGTAAATTTCAATGTCTAAAAAAAATAGTTCAATTACAAACATGTCAATCAAATCCATACTCAATTACCTACTAAATTTTATCAATGTCATATAATCTTAGAAAACTATTAAAAAATGTCAATTCAATCAATCAATTCAATATCAGGACGAAAAAAAATTGTTACATATATTTGTGAACTCGTTCAGCGAGCAACTGAACAGATCCACACGGCAGGCCACTGAATTAAGTGCCCGCAGAGCTCGTGTGAGCGGCGCGTCGCGCATCAGATTGGTACGCGCGTGCGGTAGCTCCAATAGTGGCGGCCTTCGCCGACGCCCGACACTGTCGGCTGGCACACACAACCTTATAATATTTAATATTGCCCTATTTTCTATTTCAGCGCGCAGTACCTTAAACAGGTATCTGGTGAGAGTAACCTCACGCCGTGTTTGAAGTTTACTATATCCTACCATGCCTATGACAAACAAGGTAGGATACAGCAAAGGATAGCCCGGGTAAACCCCATACTTTTTAAGATACAGGAACCTAGTAAATTTGTTCTGTATGCGTTCTATCATAATTTTATACTTGATCTCACTTGGATTCCATATAACCGAATTACACTCCAAATGACTCCTAACCAAGGCTTCATATAAGGCACGCAAAGCATCGACGTTCGTGAAGCTCCTCGCTTGCCTTAATATGAAGCCAAGGTTTCGGTACGCTTTTTTGCATACTTCGGTTATATGTTTTCGAAAGATGAGATCAGAGGTAAACCGAACGCCTAGGTCCCTAACGTCTGTTACGCGCCGCAAGGTCTCACCTCCGATGCGATACGGGTAGTGCGCGGGAGTGCGCGAGCGGGTGAAAGAGAGCAAGGAACACTTGTCAACGTTGAAGTGAAGTTTATTCCTATAACTCCAATCCACAACGCTGTCAATGTCCCGTTGCAGTTTACAATGGTCTGCCATGTCACCTACTTCACGTACTAGCTTCAGGTCGTCAGCATACAATAAACAGGTAGAACCCTGAACCACCTCCGGTAAATCATTGATCATTATAATGAACTGGAGGGGGCCCAAATTACTTCCCTGGCTGACGCCTGATCTCGTCCAGTACTGCTCCGAATGGCATCCGCCACAGTCAACATACTGACGCCTATCTCGCAAGTAGCTGGCGAAAAATAACAGCGTGTGTGGCGTGCAGCCCACGCCGGCCAGCTTCGCGAGCAGGACGTCGCCGTCGACCGTGTCGAACGCCTTCCGGAAGTCGAAGTAGGCGACATCCACCTGCAGCCCCGCATCCACCGCCGGCACCAGCCGCGTCATCAGATGCAGCAGGTTGCCGGTCGTACCGCGCCCAGGACGGAAGCCGTGTTGCGCGTCGGACAACTGGGCTCTCACCTGCGCATATAATGCATGGTGGATGGCTGACTCGAACACTTTGGCTACTGCACAAAGGATTGCGACCGGCCTGTAGTCGCTCGGCTCCGGCCCACCCTTTCCTTTCGGCACTGGTACCACTCGGGTCAGTTTCCACCTACTGGGAAAGGTCGCCTTTGCCAGGCAGACATTAAACACGTATAGCAGAGGCTCCTCTAGCATGAGTCGGCAGTCCTTGAGGATGTACGGCGGGATTCCGTCCGGTCCTACAGAGCGTTTCGGTGGTAGCCGCGCAAGCGCACGAGAAACGTTCTTCAGAGTGAGGGTCGCCAGGTGCACGCGCGTGCCTCCGCCCACCGCCGCACTCACCGCCGACACATCCAGCTGCGCCGGCTCCGGACTATACACGGAGTGGAAGAACCTGGCAAGCTCATTCGCACACTCCTGATTTGACAGAACTTGACCGTTTTTCAATAGCCTACATTGCCCAGAATTGCCCTTTTTACATCGTATAAAATTCCAGAATGCTTTTGGATCCGCCGCTAAATTATTCTGCATGCGTTGTTGGTAAAGGTCGTGAGCTAGTGCGATCTCCGCCTTTACTTTCGATCTGTACCGAGAAAACTCCTCGTAATAACGCCTACATTTGCTAATTTTATATTTTTTATGCAAACTATATTTCATTTGTATGTTTTTAATTATTTGTGATGTGTACCATACTGGATATATATATCGAGATTTTTCCCTTTTTTGAACTTTTAATGGTACACAGTCATCAAAAATGTCATTAACCTTGCTATATAGTATATTTCGCTACAAGTGCGGAAAGCCTGTCATTGCAAAGAGTTCCGACAAATGTCTACCCGAGCCGAAGGCGAGGGTTGACAGTCGGAACAAGTTGCAATGACGGTTCCGCACGTGTACTGAACAACTATTTTTAATACAGTCGCGAAAAAATGAAGCAATTTAATATAATAATAAAAACACAAACTAACCTCGCAAAGAACATTTTTGGAAAATGGCGCCAACCGTAAAAGAATACAGAGTATTGCAGAGATTTTTTTTTTCTTCACCCATTCTGGGTAGGCAAAGGGAACTATGCCCATACAGCCAAGTCTTCAGTAGAATTTTTTTATTGACATGAAATTTAAAGAGATGAAATGAAATGAAACCTAACCTAACTCATTGAATAAAATCATTAAATCTGATATTGAAACAAATTAGTAGCTTCTTTTTAGAAATATTTGCATGAATCATAAAAACTTCTATGAATATTTTTTTTAGTAAAAACTTCGTGGTTGGTTTTTTCTTTTTAATAGACATTATTTTGACAGTTGGGAAAGAGAACGCACGAGTTCGGAAAAGGTAAAGAAAAAGCACGAGTGTGTAATAGCTCACTTCCCGAACGCTATACGTCCCTGTAATATGCCACTTTTTGAGCAACTGTATTAAAAAAATATTTTCAATGCTAAATCAGGGTCATCAGTCTTATACATTTGTGTCCAGTCAATTTTCAAAATAGAACCATACAGTTTATGGAAGTCAGCTTTATTAAAGTTCCACTGCTTATCACGATTGGTATCGTGACCATCTGCCCCCGCGTTCGCGGTCGCAGAGGAGGCGCGCGCGGCGGAACGGGCGGCGGCGGCGGGGACCCCGACGGCAAGCGGCGGGTGGTACGCGTCCACCGGCCACAGCGCCTCGTCAGCCTCCGCCACCGTCACCCCGCCGCGCGCGCTTAGCACCAAGTCCAGTTGCCTGTCATTACAGTTCGGAACAGCATTGCACTGAACGAGTTCACAATACGACATAAAATATTCGTAGTAACTTAGCACATTAGAAGAGCACGAATACAGATTTAAGTCTCCTAAAATAATAACATTTTCTTTGTATTTGATACATATTTTCTCGATCAAATCGAACATGACCAGGTACTCGTTTTCCCCAGTTTGCGGTGGAATGTACACCACACAGCAAGCGAATAAAAAACGACCTTTTATATACACAGTTGCACATAACAGTTCAAAAAAGTACATGTCAACGTCGATCCCGTCGGGCAGCGGCACCCGCCGCAGCTCGAACCGCGGCGCGGCCGCCAGCAGCACGCCGCCCTGCTTGCGGCCATCCGCGCGGTCGCAGCGCACCACCGAGTATCCGGACGGCACGATCTCGGCGTCCTGAATGCCCTCGTTGCACCCGGTCTCGGTGATCGCAAACAAGTCGGCGCCCGAGGATTCTAGTAGAGACCGAAATTCTGAGGTCTTTGTCCGGAGGCCTCTAACATTCTGATAGAATAAAGTTACTGTTCTAACTTTATTTTGTCTAGGTCTGGTGCTGTGAGTGTTTTGTCCGACGAAAAAATACCCACTCACTGTATTCCGCATCTTTGGGCCATACACTCGGATGGAACAGCTTGTTGTATTCCTCTTCGGAGACGCAGACTCGGAATGACGAGTATCCCCTCTCATTTTTATGATCAATTTTGTTCACCTCTATGAAGCTATCTCCTCCCAATACTTCGCGTACATGCTCAGTGACGTTATCCACAGTTGTGTCCCTATGCAGTCTCCAAATGTGTAAATATTTTTTACGTTCCACTGCCTTAATGCGCATAGCGGACGTGCCACATCCCTTACTTATAGGCAGCATTACTTTAGGCTTCTTGTTGTTTACGTTTCCGCCTAGGTCCTCCGTTTGCCGCTGTTCCCTAATGGTCGCCGCTCGCCGCGCTCTCCTCGCTTTAACATTCACCCATTCGCATTCGCCTGCATCACTTTCGGCGGAAATCTCACTTACGACGCTCTGTGCGCTAAGCATCGTTGGCGCGATCGCATCGTTTTGAATGTCCCGCGCCGCAGAACCGGCCGTCGCATCTATATCGTATATCGCATTATATTCGCTGCGACCCATAGACGTCCTACCGCTGGGCACGGGTCTCCCCCACAGAGGCAGCTGCGGGAGGTCTAGAGCATACTCCACCACGCTGCTCCTATGCGGATTGATGGAGGGGTTAGTGGCCAACCCAGTGTCGAATGTTCTCAAGCCAGTCGTTAAGTTCAAAGGCTTAACGCCTGTTTCCAGCATTGAAAACAACCGGGACTGACGGCTTTACGTGTCCTCCGAAGCTCCGAGCAGTAATTATATAAAATAGTGTAAATCGAAAACGAAATAATTCCTTCTTTAATTTCTATATGTTACCTTTTCGTTGTGTACCTAGTGTGACCTCACACCTACTGAAACCTAAAACCTAGTCGGTGTTGTTCCGCAGATGAGCAAGAAGAAAATGACGCGCTACGAGAAGCAGATGAAAAAGTTTATGGACCAGAAGCGGCTCAAGGGAGGGTCGCGGCGCGCCGTCGAGATCTCCATCGAGGGCCGCAAGATGGCGCTCTAGTGCCCCGCGCCGCCGCCGGCCGCGAGGTGGCGCTGTACGGTGCTGCTCTCGGACGAGAGATGGCGCTGCTCACATATTGATGCAGCAACTAGTGAAATGACGGACACTTTGGCGTGATTGTGAAAGACGTTAGCATAAGTGTAATATAGTTCATGTAATAAATAAATATGCAATTGACTGAAATGGCCTTTATTTTCCCAGCACAGCTAACTTATGTTGCCGTTCATAAACTGCACCGGCTTGTGCGGGGTCCGGTGTCCAGTACGATCACACGAAGACCGCTGGAGACAGCGCCTCGAGTGGTCCGGTGGTCACGGGGTGAAAGCTGGCTGTTTGGCTGATTGTTCTAGTTTTCTGCACATCGGTCTAGTGTCCCGCACGCCTGCGGCCCCTCGCTGGGCAGCTACTAGACAAGTCGCCGCCGCGCCGCCCAGGCGTTGGAGGCATAGGTGATGATTGGCTCTTGTTACATATAAAATATGTTTTTTGCAATTAACTCATGTCAATACACAACAATACATAACTATTATGTACCTATTAATATGAGGTCAGTATATAATGTATTAGTTTCCCCAAGATGGTGACTCAGGGCAATAGCTTCAGAGTATCTTATAATATAACTATGAATAAACAGTATATCTTATCAATGATTATAATCTTTGACAATTTTGTTAAGATCTAGTCGTTCAGCGCCATCTACTTACAGATTTTTTAAACTTGTACTAGTTGCACTCTGTCTTGGCCAAAATAACCAGCGCAAAAATTTTTTTTGGTCACTTCGGCCGCGGACAGGTAATAGTATATTTTAATACAGTTGCTCAAAAAGTGGCATATTACAGGGACGTATAGCGTTCGGGAAGTGAGCTATTACACACTCGTGCTTTTTCTTTACCTTTTCCGAACTCGTGCGTTCTCTTTCCCAACTGTCAAAATAATGTCTATTAAAAAGAAAAAACCAACCACGAAGTTTTTACTAAAAAAAAATTCATAGAAGTTTTTATGATTCATGCAAATATTTCTAAAAAGAAGCTACTAATTTGTTTCAATATCAGATTTAATGATTTGATTCAATGAGTTAGGTTAGGTTTCACTTCATTTCATCTCATTAAATTTCATGTCAATAAAAAAATTCTACTGAAGACTTGGCTGTATGGGCATAGTTCCCTTTGCCTACCCAGAATGGGTGAAGAAAACAAAAAAAAATCTTTGCAATACTCTGTATTCTTTTACGGTTGGCGCCATTTTCCAAAAATGTTCTTTGCGAGTGTAATTTGTGTTTTTATTATTTTATTAAATTGCTTCATTTTTTCGCAACTGTATTCGTATTAAAAATAGTTGTTCAGTACACGTGCGGAACCGTCATTGCAACTTGTTCCGACTGTCAACCCTCGCCTTCGGCTCGGGTAGACATTTGTCGGAACTCTTTGCAATGACAGGCTTTCCGCACTTGTAGCGAAATATACATTGCAATGAGTTTCGACAAATGTCTACCCGAGCCGAAGTACCTCCAACGCTGTGTCGCCGTCTATTACGAGCACTATGTCGTCAGCAAACGCCTGGCAGTAGTCACCTCTGCTCGTTAGATCTTTAAGCAGAGGATCGAGGAGGAGGTTCCACAGTATGGGGCCTCCTATAGAACCTTGAACACATCCCTTGTTTGTATTTTTAAGGTATCTCTCCCCGCCGTATCTGACTTCGACACTTCTGTCCTGGAGATAACTGTCCATTATTCTTTTTATGTTTCTGGGACAGCCTTCTTCTGCAAGCCTTAATCTAATGGCTGGCCACCGGGCGCTGTCGAAGGCTCCCTCTATGTCCAGTGAGAATAATAAGTAAAATAAGTAATTAATTTCTTTTCCATGAGTTTACTTCTTATCCGGTTCATCAGGTCATAGAGGGAGTCTTCGGTGCTCTTCTGGGGCATAAACCCATATTGGCAAGCACTGATGTTCGGGAGGATGTGCCACTTAAGGCGTCCCACTATCATCTTTTCTAAGATCTTTCCCATGACAAGGAGCAGGCCAATAGGTCTGTATGATTTCGGCTGGAAGTAGTCGTCTTTTCCCGGTTTCCTCAGCACAACTACTGTGGCCCGCTTCCAGGACACTGGAAAATGGCCCAGTTGCAGGCATTTGTTAGCAATAGCAAGGAAGGTTTCCGGCTCCTGTGCGATCGCTCGCGCGCATATGTCTGCTGTAAGGCCGTCGGCGCCTGGGGCCTTCTTTGGATTGAAACTTTCCACCGCCATTTTTAGCTCCTGTTTCGTAAACGGGGGGTCATCATTACTATGATCCCCTACGTTTAATCGTTCCGCTTGTTTTCGAATTCGCTGATCTTCCGGGTAAAAGGTATCCGCAAGGAGTTTACATGATTCCTTGAGTTCTAGGAATTTTCCGTCCCATTTGAGTGGAAGGTCTTCCTGTCTTTTGGCAGTTCTACCTATTACCCTATATATTCCCTCCCAGAGTCCTTCCCTATCCTGTCTACCACAGAACTCTTTCCAGCTCTTTGTTTGCTCTTCTTTGGCCTTCGTTTCGTATTCGTGCTTTTTGTCCAGATACCTTTCCACTACCACTCTTCTCCTAGCGGGGGCTGCACACCGTATTCTTCTTTTCCTGGTTGCTACTTCTCCACACATTTTTGACCTCCAACGTAGGGCTCCTGGAGCAGCGCGACTGCTATTTTTCTGCCTTGTGCCGTAAACATAATTTCGTCTGTGGTAAGTTTGCTACGCTGTAAATTTGCCTGTATAACAGTATATTCCTTAATAGGAAGCGAAGTACTCTGCGTGTGGTCCGTATTGGTGCCCTTAGCAATAGGCGACGGTGGATCGTGCTATTGCGTCCCACCGTCTCCGTATTGGGCACTAGTGGCTGAAAGCATCGTGATCACACTGCTCGTATTTTGCGGTAATACAGTTCTTGCATTTCGGTGGGTCCCCGGTTTGACGAGTTGGGCAATCGGCCCGCAGATGATGTGGGTCGCCGCAGTGTGAGCAGCTGTCGTCTCCCCCGGTGCACAGTTTCCTTCCGTGGCCGAAACCGAGGCACTTGGTGCACTGGACCAGCGGGCTCTGATCAAGTACGCGAACCCTCTGCAGGTCAACATGCGCACGGCCGGCCGCGGTCAGGCGCTGCCACACCTGGGGAGACACCTGGAGCACCACATGGTTTTCGTGCGGGTTCCTCGATCTCTTTCGGTACTTAGCGGCGACCCTTACATCTTCTGCCTTAATCCCACTTAGGAGATGTGCGTTCTGATTAAGTATTGCCTTGATAATGTCGTCGTCTGTGTTGTATGACAACACATCCAACAACACTATCAAGGGGTCCTTGTTTATCGCGTCCTCGATTTTAAAACCTACCGACGAGCCACCCAGTTTGCTTTTCACCGCTTCGAGTTCATGTTTGTCTGTGCATCCTACGATAACCTTCTGATCTCTGGCCTTCCTAATTTTGTCCACTCTTATCCGGGTTTCTTTAGCGTTTACCGCAGTCCTTATTTTGTCCACTATGTTGTTACTGGTATCTTCCTTGTCCGTCGATGTAACAATGATAGAGTGCATAGGCTGCCTTCCTGCAGTCGTTGCCGCATATGTTTTCCGCTTTGGGCTGCCTGTGGAGAGGGGAGGCAAAGCGAGAGACTTTTTGCTCTCCAGCTCTACTATTTGTTTTGAGAGTGTGCGTGTAAAGAGCGCACACTTCCATTTTCTCTCGTGTCTCGTCCATTGCCTCCATCAGAGACTCAACTGTTGTTTTACAGATGACTTGTTCTATTTCCTCTGTTTGGCAGCCGATGTTGGTTTTATTGGCTGAGTTGTCCAGACAGAGGGTGGCAAGGTCTCTTGTAACCTTGAGCATGTTTTCTAGGCTTCTTTCTATTTGTGCCTTTATTTCTTTCTTTAAATTCCCTGATTTCTTCAGTTCCTCACACGCCTCATTGTAATAAACTCTGGCCTGGTTTGTGAGTTTTTCAACAGCCTTGGCCGTGCTGCTTCCCGCTAGATGCGGCTGTGATGCAGAGGGGGACTGTGATTTCCCCGCGGCAGCAGAGGTTCCACTGCAGGTGGGTGAGGAGAAGTCCAACGTAAGTGGTACAATCTTTCCCGTTTCTTTTTGGGTCCCGGCTTGTCCCACGGTCTTCTTTGGTGTATAGTACATTTTAATTACCTATTTAGGTCACGTGTATAGTTAAGATATAAAAGCAAGTCAAGGTGGTTCTTACCAGCTATTAGTCTCGGGGCAATAACCTCAGAACTGTCAATGTAAATTATACTTAAATATAAACTTGTCAATAGACTTATTTGAATAAAGTCTTAAAATATTAAAAAACAGGACAAAACAATTCTCTTACTCTATTAAGCGAGAGGCAATAACCTCTAAACTGTCTGTTAAAATATACTTAAATATAAAGTTTGTCAATAGACTTAATTAAAATAAACTAGTAAAATATTGTAAACAAGTCAAAATAATCTTAAACTCTATCAAGCGACTAATGTATACGGTTTAATGAATACTGTCTAGGAGGTCAGAGAGGTGTATAGTGTCTCTCTGGCTGTCAAATTAAATAAGAGACTGCAATTGACCGCCTCTGTAGTCCAGCTTTATGCCGCCCTTTGTTTTGGGGCTTTCGTTGTGGTACAGCCGATTTGCAAATGCTCGATAAATCCAGAAAGGGCGGGTGGGGGAGGCAAATTTGGGCTCCCCGGATGCAGTTCGCCGAAACCTATCGACCCGTTGAAGAATTTTGGAATTTGGAGGAAAATTGAGGAAACGGTGGGGGAAAATTTACTAATTTTTGGGAAAAATTTGGAAAATTCTAGGGGAATTTTATGTTTCTGGTGCCGAACGTGGGGGGGACGATACTACTAAAACAACAACGGTGAAGGGACAGCGGTATGCATGCTGATACGGAAAATAACAATGTCCAAAATTTTTAAAGTTCCGAAAACCGTTAGGTTAGGTTTGGGTTAGGTTAGGTTTGGGTTAGGTTAGGTTTGGGTTAGGTTAGGTTTGGGTTAGGTTAGGTTAGGTTAGGTTAGGTTAGGTTAGGTTAGGTTAGGTTAGGTTAGGTTAGGTTAGGTTAGGTTAGGTTAGGTTAGGTTAGGTTAGGTTAGGTTAGGTTAGGTTAGGTTAGGTTTTTTTTTTTTTTTTTTTTTTATTAATAAAACAACATCTCCACAGACGGTTCGTCCGTGCCTTTTTTTGTTTCTCTTTGATTTTATTTGCATCTACATTTGCTCCGCTGTCCTCGTTGTCGCTGTCACTTGCAGGTTGTTTCGTTTGACTTGCAAGTGGCCGCGGCATCGAGGGTTCAATTTTTACATTTTTGGCTTACTTAACTACAGGACCTCTTTTTTTTTTTTTTATTATTATTATTATTATTATTTTTTTTTGTAATTTTTTTTTTTTTTTTTCTTTCATGTACATTCTTTTATGATGCGATTCTGATGTTAATAATTTTTCTGATCGGGTTTCTTTTGTACATTCCTCTTTTTTTTTTGTTTTTTTTTTTTTTTTGTTTTTTGTTTGGCAGCTTAGAACAATACAATTACACAACTTTACAGCTTGATTCAGTTTGGGAACATTACAATACAATTTATGACATTTTAATTTACTATGACATTATTGCATTTTTCATACGTTACAATTAATTACACTATTTGAGAGCAATTTACTATTACTGGTATGACACATTACATTTTTTACTACGGATTTAAGAAATTCACTAATACACAAGAAGAGAACCAGAACAATTTAGTCTTTCACGGAGGCCGCTGACGCCTTCAGCTGTTTGGCGTTATCTACTGCTTTTGGATCCCTGTTCCGAAATGCCATCGAGATGTTGTAGTCTTCCAGTCTCTCGTTGGTGGCATTCATAGCCCTTTGGATGAACTGGGCTATGGCGTCGTTGCTGCTGTCTGAGTAGTATGTGCAGCTGATGGTGTGACGCGATATTGCCACGACGGCGTGGGGGACGCTGTTGTGCAGTTGTAGGTGCCGTGATGACGTGCGCACGATCACTACTGTCTCGTACGTGAGTCCCTGCGCTTCATGTATGGTCAAGATCCTCGATCCGTCTCCGCTACCGAAGCCCTCGCTCTTCAAACTCTCTTTCTCGGCTTGAGTATGCACCAAGTAGAGAGTTTTCTCGAGGGTCTTTGGGATCGTCGAATCCGTGAACCGTTTCAGCTGCAGGGATCTCAGTCGCGGTGCAGATGAATAAATTCCGCTATACACTTCGCTTAGTGCGTACGCTACGTCCACTGGGTTCCTGTACGTGCACAACAGTTCCTGGCCTATTCCGACTGAACGACTCGGGCGATTATAGAGCAGCTCGAAAAGGTTATTGCGCTCTATGAACGGGAGTTGGTTTATATCTCCAACGAGCAACACATCCGTCGCACCGGTGAGCTTTATTGCCATCACAATGGCTCCGAAATGGTTCATGAGGGCTTCATCGACGAGAAGTCGTTCGTATTTCCTCTCTGAACCATTTACGAGTACTGAGGCCATTGTGCGCACCCTTTTTTGGGTGTCCGTTCCGGTGCGGTGGATGAGCCTCTCCTGGAGATCCCTCGCTGCCTCCGTTGTGTTGGTTATTATTAAGTCCATCCCCTCTCGGAAGTGATTCACGATCCAAGTGGATTTGCCACAGCCCGGTACCCCATTGACCCATGATAGTTTGGGTATTACCCAGTTGTCCTCGGGTATGGTGTCTGCCATGGCCAGGATTCTGTCATTTAACATTATCCTGGTGCATCGGGCTATTACCACAACGGGGTCGTTCGGAGGGGTGCAGAACTTCTCTCGGCCGATCCGCCTACTCTCCTCTTCGTCCTTGTCGACGAAGCCTCTGGTTGCGCAGTAGGCTGCCATATGACTTCCCTCTTCCTCTCCTGCTATGGTTTGGGAAGTGTTGTTGTCGTATATGGCAGCTTCTGATTTCTCGAGTCTCACTTTCAGCAGCTTTTGGTCGTCTTGGAGGAAGGCCTGTAGGATGTCTTTACAGGTTCTTACGTTGTCCTCCGTTGTCGCTGCTGTCATGGCTTTGAACTCGAGAAATGCGTTTATTAGGTGGTCCAGAGGGGTCTTTACATCCCGGAGTTTAGGTGGCTTGACCAGCCCCTTTTCGGCTTTTGTTGTGGTCGCCTTTGGTTCTTGTGAATCACTTCTAGGAGTGCCTATGCTAGACTTTTGTTGCACTTTTCTTTGTTGTTCCGGTTTCTTTTTCCTGCCTGGAATTTGTTGAGAGACGGCGTTCATCGTCTGCATTATCACAGACAGCATTCCCTTTCTATCCTGGTGTTCGGCTTGCTTCTGTCCTGCTGAGGTGTTTCCAGCTGCCCTTCTTTGTTGCAGTCTTTCAGAGCCACTTTGCTCTTCGGGGTTTGCTATGGGGTGTCCCCATCTGTCCACCGGGTCTTGAGCGGAGGTTGAGCATGTTTGACGTGGTTTGAGAAAACTGAGGTTTTCGCCCCTGTCCTCGTACACCACGACCTCGTGTTTTTCAGAGGCTTTGATGCTCCCTGCGTGGTCTTCCGCTCTGCCCTTTATGTAACCCACCACCATAGCATCCAGGCTTATTATTTTCGGCACTTCTTCGCCTGGCCCTCCTAGTCTCAGTAGTACTGCGCACGCTTGGGCGAACTGGGTCTCATTGTCGCTCCCTTCGAATAGTGCGATTGTTTTATTTCTTGATCGCACTATTTTGCAGCGCCTATTGGCCACTGAGATTTCGGATAGCGCGTTGTATGTGCTGCGCTTCATTGTTGCCCTGAAGGTACTGCCGTTCAGAAGAGCTGCTAGGCCCGGTGAGATGGCCACTCTGCCTGAGCAATTTGTGTTGCAGAAGCTTATACCGAACCTTTCCTCGTTGTTATCCATGAAGAGGGCCACTCCCCGGATTCTTACGCTTGGTTCCCCTCGTTCCGCGTTTTGGAGCAAGTTGGTAAATGCTGCGAGGGTATTGTCGAGGGGTTGGCTTGGCCGCGGGTTGTGGTCCTCGTTTGGTCTCGGGGTTTCTGTGCTGTTTGTTACTGTCTGTGACAATGTAGAATTCCTTCTGGCAACTACCCGGAAGATGGAGTCCAGGAATTCTAGGAGGTGTTGCCTTTTCTCTTCAATCGCCAAGATGTCGCACAGGATTGGCTTCTCTAGCTTAACACCAATTTTTACCTCGGTCTCCATCCGGATCGCCAGAAATCTGGGGCATTCCAAGATCACGTGCCAGACTGTCTCGCTTATGTTCGGGTCACATTCGCAACCGGGGCTGTCTTTCAGCTTGAACCGGTGCAAATATTCTCCCATACCGCCGTGTCCCGTCAAGGCTTGCACCTGTGTCTGGGTCAACCTTGTTTTCCTTATGATCGGGTAGGCTTTGCCCACCTCAGGGAAGAAGGTCTTTGTGGTTGACCCAGTGGTTGAGGTACTGTAGCGATCCTGCCATTTGAGGATCGTTTCCTCTCTGATCTTTTTTTTGACGTAGGACAGCGGTATTTCAGCGTAGTCTGGCGTTTCGGACGTATTCTTGGCGGCAGTTTTTGCCAACTCGTCAGCCCTTTCGTTTCCGGCGGTTCCGATGTGAGCTCTGATCCAGAACAAGCGAACATGTCTTCCTTCCCTCCTGAGTCCCCTGACATTGTCTTTTATTTCTTTGGCCAGGGGATGAGATGGTCTGGGGTTTTCGAGCAGTTCTAGCGAAGATCTTGAGTCGCTCATGATATTTACTTCAACCATGCCGCTCGAAACCGCTTGTTCCACAGCCTTATGTAGGGCATACAGTTCGGCTTGGAATACTGTGCAGGAGGGATCCAGACTAAAGGTCGAAAAACTGGTTTCTCTCCCGTCCTTCCACCATGTCAAGGCAGCACCAGTCTTGCCTTCTATTTTACTTCCGTCGGTATAGATGTGGTGTCCGACTATGTGATTGGTGGCTAAGGTTTCGGGGTCAACGCTCTCCAGCACTTTGTACTTGATGGTTGTTAGTGCGGAGGGGTGAGGTAGGTCTTCGTGCCTCACCGCGTGTTCCAGTTTTCTTCCTGGTGGTATGTAGTCTGCTGAGATGTTCTTTTTTGCCTTGTAAAGGCTTGCTGCTTCATGGATCCTGAGGTCTAAAGGAAGTAGCCCAGAAAGGACGAGTGCAGCGGTGAGTGACACAGTTCTGTATGCCTTACAGGTCTTTTGGGCGAAGCCCCTCTGCAGCGCCTTCAACTGATTTTTGTTCATTTGGAGGTCCGTCGCCTGGGACCATACGCTGGAGGCATATGTCACTATTGGTTCTATTACCGCTACATAGATGGTTCGTACTATTTCTGTGTTTAGGCCCCAAGTCACCTTCGCTGCGCACGCTAGTTGTTTATATATGTCTGCTGCTTTCTTGCATGTAGCAGCCACGTGCGATTTGAAGGTGAGCTTGTTATCTATTATGAGACCTAGGAGTTTCATTTCTTTCACCAGTTGTAGTTGGGTGCCCGACATATAGAGCTTTGGGGGGTCGTACTTCAGTTTCTTTGTGATTAGCAGCACGTTGGTCTTATGCGCTGCGAAACTGAGCTTGTTTCGTGTCCCCCATTTGACTACATCTGCCAGCGCTTTGTTGGCTGCGCTTTCCAAGGTCTCAATTTTGGCACTCGAGAACACTAGTACGATGTCGTCCGCGAACGCTTGGCAGTATACCTCATTGCGGGTTAGATGGTCGAGGAGTGGGTCCAGGATTATATTCCAGAAAGTTGGTCCTCCAATGGATCCCTGGACGCATCCTTTTGTCGTGTCCTTCTCGTACGACGACCCGGCGTAATTGACCTTGATCTTACGGTCTTTGAGGTATGAACTGACCATTGCGTATAGATTTCTTGGGCATCTCCTTTTTATCAATTGGTGCTTGAGCGCGGGCCACCACGCGTTATCAAAGGCGCCCTCTATGTCCAACGAAACCATTAGTACAATCTTCTTATTGTTCATTTCGGATTGTACATGTACCATGAGGTCATAGAGGGCGTCCTCGGTTCCACGCTGCGGCTGGAAGCCATATTGCGCTTTGTTCAGAGTCGGAAGGATGTGCCACTGGATTCGGCCTACCATGAGTTTTTCTATGATTTTACCCATGACTGAGAGTAGGCCGATAGGTCGATACGACTTTGGCTTGGTATAGTCGTCCTTACCTGGCTTACGGAGGATGACAACGTGGGCGGATTTCCATTGCTTAGGGAAGTGAGTTTGCTCTAAGCACTTGTTTGCAATAGCCATGAACACTTCCCTGTCGCAGTTTATTGCCGCTGTGCATATGTCTGCGGTCAACCCGTCGCTCCCTGGGGCCTTTTTAGGGTTCAGCGACTTCAGCACCATCTCCAGTTCCGCTGAAGTGAAGTTTGGGTCGTCCGTCGACAGTTGCACTGGTGTTGCTTGTTGTTCGTCCGTTAGCCTTCGGAGTTGCATGTGGTATTGGTCATCTTCTGCTGTAGAGTCTTCGGGGTAGAACGTGTTTGCAAGGAGTTCTGCTGATTTGTTAGGGGTCAGCGTTTGTCCGCTGACGTCCTGCAGCAGTAGATCTTCTTGCTTCCTCGCCGTTCTCCTTATGACCCTATAGATCCCGTCCCACATGCTCTCCCTTTCCTGTGTTGTGCAGAATTCCTTCCAGCTCGTGGTTTGCGCGTCCTGTGCCATCTGTGAGTAGGCTTCCTTTGCCTTCAGGTATTCTTTAATTACCGCCTCTCTGCGGTGGGGCGCAGCGTTCCTTATACGGCGCTTTTTCCGGTTGGTTTCTTTTAGGGCCTCTTCAAGGGTCTTAGACCACCAAGGCAGCCTTGAGTTCCCCTTCCATGGCCCTATTTTGGGTATGGATGCCTCGCACGCTTTCTGTATGGCTGATGTATATGCCATGATCATGGTCTCTAGGTCTTCGGGAGATTTTCCTTCGTTGATGGTATTTGGGGTGATGTTGTTATCCCCTAGGAGTGTTTTGAGGTGTGATCGGAATTCGGGCCAATTTGCCTTCTTTGTGTTGTAAATACGCGTGGTTGCGGCTCTTGTTGGTTTTAGTACCGCGTCCAGGCGTACTACAAATGTTATGGCGTTGTGGTCCGAGGTTGTGATGTTTCCATTCACCCTCCAGTCCTCCACTCTACCCAGGAGCGATTGACTGCAGGCTGTTACGTCCACTATACTAGTGAACAGTCTGTCGCCCCTGTAGGTTTCGAAGGTTGGTGCTTTCCCGGTGTTAAGGACCTCTAGATCCATGTCGTTGAGGAAGGTGCTGTAGGCTGTCCCTCTCGGATTTTCGTGGCTGCTGCCCCACCAGTGACTCCAGGCGTTTACGTCACCCGCCACAATGATGTTGGAAGTTTTGAGCCCCTGGCATGCGGTTCGTGTGCGCGCCAGGTATGGCTCTATGTCTTGGTCTCCCTCGAAGTAAACCGACACCATTCCTATCTTAAGCTGACCCGCTGTTATGAGGGCTGCCGCCTCAGTTTCGGTGACCAGCTGGGGATCGTGGATGATTTCCAGCTGTTCTCCGAATACGAGTATCGCCGCCTTCACTGGTTTTTGCCTGTTTTGGGAACACTGGATGACTTTTGTTCCCGGGTATTGTCCGACCGTGCCCTCCTTCCCTACGTACGGTTCTTGGACGAGGGCGATGTGGATGCCTCTCTTTTTTGCGGCTTGAACCAGTTCAGCTGTAGCCAGCTTAGACCTCTGCAGATTGGCTTGAATAATCCGCAGGCTTGGTATGTCGGAGTCCTTCGTGGGAGACCTTTGTCCCTGGGTGCCCTTAGCAGTAGGTGATGCGAGATCGCGCTATTCCATCCCATTTCAGTCGTTCAGGACATTCGTCGCTGAACGCCTGGTGTGCCCCTTCGCTCTTCCCTGTTGCCCGGCGGCAGTTTATGCAGGATGGTGATTTTTGCTTCAGCCTGCTCGGGCATTTCTCCCACGCGTGGGCTTCACCGCAGTAACTGCATGCTTGGTCTTTCTCCTTGCATATGGCCCTTGTGTGGCCATAGCCCAAGCACCTGCTGCATTGTACTAGCGGTGATTGGTCCACGATTGGTCTTCTTTGGAGGCCGATGTAGATGGTGCCGGCCTCTATGAATTTTTTGTGGAGAATCGGGGAGAGCTCCAGGATTGGGTGGCACTCCAGCGGATTTCTCGCCTTTTTCCTGTAGCGGACGCGGACTGTCATGTCCTTTTCGTCGACGTCGCTCAGAAGATGTCGGTTCTGAGCAATGAGGTGGTCAACTATTTCTTCGTCGGTGTGATAGGCCATGACATAACATAACCTAACCTAACCTAACATAACCATGTTAGGTTAGGTTAGGTTAGGTTAGGTTAGGTTAGGTTAGGTTAGGTTAGGTTAGGTTAGGTTAGGTTAGGTTAGGTTAGGTTAGGTTAGGTTAGGTTAGGTTAGGTTAGGTTAGGTTAGGTTAGGTTAGGTTAGGTTAGGTTAGGTTAGGTTAGGTTAGGTTAGGTTAGGTTAGGTTAGGTTAGGTTAGGTTAGGTTAGGTTTTTTTTTTTTTTTTTTTATCCTGTCCGGGCGCTCTCAGGCCCGGCCCGCGAGCTACAATAAAAGCATCCCCTGGCATTGCTCGCCAGAGACCTTGTTTACTTTATTTTATTTGTTAAGACATTTTACAAAGATTGTTACATTCTACTTATTATCTAATCAAACACAAATACAGATACAATCATCACTATTTAAATCTACTTCCTCTCTTTAACTTGTTCTACTGACATTTGTTTTTTGTTATATTCTATTACATCCTATTTTTTATATTCTTATTCTATTATATATCTACTTGTTATTTATCTATTATATATTGTCTATTTATTTAATCAACCTTAATGCTACTCTACTTCCCTTCTTACACTATTAGATATCTTCTTATTATTTATCTATTTTATGTTGTTTATTTATTTAATCAACCTTAATATTACTCACTTCCCTTCTTACACTATTACATATCTACTTGTTATTTATCTATTTTATGTTGTCTATTTATTTAATCAACCTTAATGCTACTCCACTTCCCTTCTTACACTATTACATATCTTCTTATTATTTATCTATTTTATGTTGTCTATTTATTTAATCAACCTTAATATTACTCACTTCCCTTCTTACACTATTACATATCTACTTGTTATTTATCTATTTTATGTTGTCTATTTATTTAATCAACCTTATGTTACTCTACTTCCTTTCTCATTAACTTTATTTTTACATACATTTATGTTTTATTTACATCCTATTTATGTTTACATTGTTTTCTTATATTCAATTATTTATCATCATTTCTTTTATCTCTTGTATTCTGTTACCTCTGCTTATTTCCTATTTGTTCTTAAGTTGTTTCAATTTAAATTAAATCTTATTAAACTTATTATGTTTCTTTTATTTACAGGTTTGTAACAGCTTTCCGGCGGTCTTAGTTACTGACATAGGATACAATAATTTCCACTTCCTGCTATTATTATTTCTACTGCTAATATGCTTCTTAATAATAAGCATGATAATATTATTACAAACTTACTTTCACTACTTTTATGACTTGTTTCTCTTGTTTACTACCTTTATTACCTCTGTGCAATAGTGTAGGAACTCCTCTCTGAATTTACCGACGATTATCGCCCCAAAGTTGCTGGGTATTATTTTAGCTTGCAATAATTGTTCTAATTCATTTCTTTTCTTTCCGAACTGTGGACAAAAACATAGTATGTGTGGTACGGTCTCCATCTCTGCGGGGTCACAAATACAGATCGCTGTTTCCTTACATTTAAATCTATATAAATATTCTGCTATGCCACCGTGCCCGGTCAAAGCCTGCGTTATGTGTTGTGTCATACATATTTTCCTAACTATCCTATATGCCTCGGTTGCGTTTGGAAAAAACAGTTTGGTAATGGATGCCGTGTCACTTTCGAGGTACCTACGGTTCCATTCGGCTACCGAATCGAGTCGGAGTCTCCTTTTCACATCAGACAAGGGGCATTTGTCATAGTCCGGTTTTCGCTTCGAGTCTCCAGCCGCCTTCTTGGCTAACATATCCGCTCTCTCGTTGCCTTCCATCCCAGCGTGAGCTTTAATCCAGAACAAGGAAACACTCTTATTTTGGAGAGACAAAGTTTTTATATTTTCTCTACATTCGACTGCCAAGGGATGGAGGCAGTTATGATTTTTCACAGTGAGTAGTGCTGCCATTGAGTCGCTGAAGACTCCAAACGTAGATGCCGTCATTTTCACGATCTCTCTAGTCGCGTTTCGTATTGCTAGAAGTTCAGCCTGGTATACTGAACAATATGTCGGGAGAGCAAGCATACGGTATCCGGTTTCGGTTTCACCTTTCCAAATAGATAAAGCGGCACCCACCCGTCCCCCGATCTTACTTCCATCCGTATACATACGAACCTCAAAGTTGTTATGAACGTTCGCTAGTTCTTCGTCTGGTAGACAGCCCAGCTCCAGGTCGACGCGTTTCGCAGGGTGCGGGTTCACTGATGCTGTAACCATCCTCTCCACTTCTCTGTCTCCCAGTGTTAGTCGATTCCGTCCCCTTCTCGCCTCGTAAAGCAGAGCCGCCTCTTTGACTCTTAAATCCAGTGGAAGCAGTCCGGTCAGCACCAGCGCTGAGTTCAACGAGACCGTACGGTAGGCCTTGCACATTCTTTGTGCGATGCCGCGCTGAACGACCCCTAATTGCCTCCGCGTTCCCAACTTTTCGGCGGCCGGCGCCCAGGCGCTGGCAGCATACAGGACAATAGGCTCTACTGTTGCAGTGTAGATTACTCTCACAATATCTGGATGGAGACCCCAGCTGACCTTGGCTGCCCTGCTGAGCTGTTTATAGACGTTGATCGCCTTCCTGCATACATTTGCTACATGTGTCTTGAAAGTTAACTTACTGTCAATTGTAACTCCGAGTATCTTAATTTCATTGGACATTGCGATGGGGACCCCATTCATGCTCAGGCGAGGGGTATCGAACTTAAGCTTGCGGGTAATCACCATTGCGCTGGTCTTGTGTGGAGCAAATTTCAGCTTATTTTCGACACCCCACGCCCGAACATGTTCGAGGGCGGCGTTAGCCTGTCCTTCTATTTCTGTGGCTGTATTACCTTCAAAAGCGAGAACCACGTCATCTGCGTATGCTTGTACGTAGTAACCTTTGATTTCCAAGCTGTGGAGGAGGGGATCTAGTAGGAGATTCCAGAGCAGTGGACCGGCGATGGAGCCTTGTACGCATCCTTTCTGGGTATTTTTGTGGCACACTTCTCCTGCATATCTGATTTCGACCCTCCTATCTCTAAGGTAACTGTCAATGATGCGTCTCAGATTCACCGGGCAACCTTCCTCCGCGAGACGGACTCTAATCTTAGGCCACCATGCACTATCGAATGCTCCCTCTATATCCAATGACACCAAAGTTATGATCCTTTTTTGATCCAGTTTGTCACGGATGTGGTTCATAAGGGCATAGAGGGAGTCTTCGGTGCTCTTTTGTGGCATGAACCCGAACTGCCGTTCGCTAAACTTCGGCAGAAGATGGAACTTAAGACGCCACACCAGCATCTTCTCGAAGATTTTGCCGAGAATAGGCAGTAGTCCTATAGGCCTATATGATTTGGGGCTGGTGTAATCGTCTTTTCCGGGCTTCTTGAGCACTATGACTGCCGCCTCCTTCCAGGCCCTCGGGAAGTGGTGGAGCTTCAGGCACTTGTTCAGTAAAGCCAGAAACGTATCCGGGTCGTTGTTTATTGCATGATTGCATATCTCCGCCGTAAACCCATCCGCTCCCGGCGCCTTCTTGGGGTTGAAGGACCCACAAGATGCCATTAATTCTGACATTGTGAATGGTACGTCATCGTGTCCATTTTCAATGTTTATTCTTTCGGCTTTTTGTCTTATGGCGATATGGTTATTATTATCTTTCTCTGTAGAGTCGTCTGGATAAAATGTCTCCGCAAGAAATCTGGCCGAGCCATTAGCGTCTAGCGTTTCGTCGTTCTTTCTCAGCAGAGTATCCTCCTCCCTCTTAGTTGTTCTACCTATCACTCGATATATCCCCTCCCAGACTCCCTCCTTGTCCTGCTTCTCACAGAACTTCTTCCAACTCTTCACTTGATTGTCTATTGCTTTTAATTCATACTCTTGTTTGCTTTTCAGGTATTCTTCGACCACCATTGGCCTGCGGACTGGAGCTGCGCATCGGATTCTTCGCTTCTTCCTGGCGACATCCTTCTTCATATCGGCGAGTTCCACAGACCACCACGGTAGGGTAAGTTTTTCTGTATTATTTTTCTTAGGAATTGCTTCAATGCATACTTCTTTAATTGCTTTCGTGTAGTTATTTATTGTTATATCCAATGTGTCTATTGTTTCAATTGAAAAATTGGTTAGGTTAGGTTAGGTTAGGTTAGGTTAGGTTAGGTTAGGTTAGGTTAGGTTAGGTTAGGTTAGGTTAGGTTAGGTTAGGTTAGGTTAGGTTAGGTTAGGTTAGGTTAGGTTAGGTTAGGTTAGGTTAGGTTAGGTTAGGTTAGGTTAGGTTAGGTTAGGTTAGGTTAGGTTAGGTTAGGTTAGGTTAGGTTAGGTTAGGTTAGGTTAGGTTAGGTTAGGTTAGGTTAGGTTAGGTTAGGTTAGGTTAGGTTAGGTTTTTTTTTTTTTTTTTTTTTTTTTTCTTTCCATGAGTACATTGCGATCGGTGGTGGCTCTTGGGTTTCGATGGATTTGTGTTTTCCTTCACTTCTTACTTGCCTGTGGCGATCGCAGTGCACCCATGGCTATGCTTACTCACTGATGTGGAATATTCAGTGCTTTCTTTCTGGGATTACTTATAACTAAATAGCTTATCTCTGTGTTTTTTTTTTTTTTTTTTTTTTTTTTTTTTTTTTTTCCGCGCTTTTTTAATTCTTCAACATTTATAACCGACACAAAAGTAACTAACTATAAAGTACCTAAAAACATTAACACTATGCACATATTGACTCTATACAAGACAGACAAACATAAACTACGAACTAAAAACGCAAATTTACACTATGACGATCACACGATTTAACATTATATAAGAAAACTGGAACATAAAAAGAACGCACATTAACACTAGGACAGACACAAAATAACTAAATAACACTATGGAGTTAACAGCTAATTTGGCATGCAGGTGGGTCCCTAGAGACGAGGATGGGGAGGGGTGGGAGGTGGTTTTTTAGTGTTTTCCTTCACCTCACCCGCTGCAGCGCAAAGAACCACTAAAGGCACATAGTGCCCTCAGTGGTCCCAGCTACATGGGGCGGAACTGGGTGGTTTTATAGTGTTTTCCTTCACCTCACCCGCTGCAGCGCAAAGAACCACTGAGGGCACATGGTGTCCCGAGTGGTCCCGGCTACATGGGGCGGAACGGGGTGGTTTTTTAGTGTTTTCCTTCACCTCACCCGCTGCAGCGCAAAGAACCACTGAAGGCACATGGTGCCCCGAGTGGTCCCAGCTACATGGGGCGGAACGGGGTGGTTTTATAGTGTTTTCCTTCACCTCACCCGCTGCAGCGCAAAGAACCACTGAGGGCACATGGTGTCCCGAGTGGTCCCGGCTACATGGGGCGGAACGGGGTGGTTTTTTAGTGTTTTCCTTCACCTCACCCGCTGCAGCGCAAAGAACCGCTGAAGACACGCAGTGTCTAGAGCGGTCCCGGCTACATGGGGCGGAACTGGGGGGGGGGGGGGGGGTGTCTCTAGAGAACCACATGCAAGGGGACACACTCGAGAGGGGACAAAACCTTATGCTACTGTTTACTATACTAATGAGGGACGCAGGGTGGCCGTGGGTGTTAAGACTCATTAATGACGGGGCCCTCAGGCCCCGAACGATAGTTTATCCTGCGTCCCTCACCTGCTTCTCACTTTATCCTATTTCTTATTCTAATTCAGTCTCTGTCTGTTTTGGCTGACTTGTCCAGTTGGCACTCTCGCTGTCTACTTTGTCTATCGCCCGGCGCGCTCTATGCCTGCAACTCCATCCTCACCACACCGTGAACGCGGGAGGAGAGTTGCAAATAGAGCGATGAGTACAGCAATTTCATTGTTTTGTCACGCTGCGCACTGCACACACTAAAGGCACTTTCACTGTCGCACCGTCACGATCACCCGGCGCCCTCCCTGCCCGCAACTCCATCCTCGCCACATCATGTTAGTGAGAGGAGAGTTGCAGACAGAACGATGATTATTTCACGGAGTTCCTGGAGCCGTTTGCTTTGCCCGCTGACTTGACAGCATGCAGCGCAAACTCCAGGAAGTGATGTCGGCGTTCGTCATCGTCGATGGCTTCTTTGAGGCGATGTAGGTCCAGGATGAAACCGAGCTTGACTTCGCACTCCCATCTCTTACCAGTGAATCTTGGACAGTCCAGAATGATGTGTTCAACTGTTTCACTGGTAGAAGAATCGCAGACACAAGATGGGTCGCTGCTCAAACCGAACTTGTGGAGGTAGGCTTTGAAGCCTCCATGTCCGGTGAAAAGTTGGGCGATGCAGTTGTTCATTCTCATTTTGCGTGTAATCCTGTAAGCTTCGGTTACATCCGGGAAGAATAGCCTGGTGACTGAGCCGGTCGTGTAGGCGGAGTATCTTTGCTGCCACTTCGTCAAGGTCGCCGCTCTTACAGCCCGCTTTGCGAAGGAAAGAGGATAGTTATCGTATGCCGGCACGGTTTTAGATCTGAGTGCCGCCTCCTTCGCTAATTCATCCGCTCTCTCGTTCCCGGGTATTCCTACATGAGCCTTTACCCAAAATAAGGATACGTTTCTTCCCTGAGCGGCTAGCTCCCGGATTTGGTGCCTGATCTCGATGGCAAGCGGGTGGAGGCTGTGAGTTCCACACAAACTTTCCAGAGACGATCTGGAGTCGCTCAGGATGTTCACGTCTTTGGGAGAAGTCTTGTTTTTGATAGCTTTTATTCCCTCCAGAATTGCCAGGAGTTCGGCTTGAAAAACGGAGCAGTACGATGAGAGCGGTTTCTTCTTGCATAAGAACTCCCGTCCGTCCTTCCAGATAGATGCTGCTGCTCCAACCTTCCCTTCAATTTTGCTTCCGTCGGTGTAAATGTTTATAGAGGAAGCATTGATGGTCTCCAGGTCTTGGATGTTGTTGACCTGTCTGAAGAAAAGGTTCAGTCTGCGCGCGGGGTGATCAAGGTTGAAAGGACTCACAGGGACTTCAAGCTCACGGTCGGGGAGTTCCAGCCAAGGTTTGCCTCTTTTTAGCTCATAGATCTCCTTGTTCTCGCTGGCACGCAGATCCAAAGGAAGTATTCCTGCGAGAATGCAGCTTGAAGGTAGGGAGACAGTTCGGTGAGCTTTGCAGATCATAATTGCAAATAGGCGAGTAAGCTTATCTAGGCGTGCGACAATGTGTTTACGATGGCAATTGAAGGCCCAGACGCTGGCTGCATACAGAATAGTCGGCTCAATGACTGCGGTGTAGATGGTCTTAATCACCTCCGAGTTGAGGCCCCAGTGTGCTCTGGCCATTCTTGAGACCGATTTGTAAATATTTGCAGCTTTCTTGGTGACATAATCGACGTGCTGGGCGAAGCTTAAGTTTTTATCTAGTACGAAGCCAAGTAATTTGATCTGATCGCTTAGCATTAATTCGTCGTTACCCATGGTGATCTTTGGGGTATCGTATTTGAGCTTTCTGGTAAAGAGGATGGCTTGGGTTTTTTGAGCAGAGAATCTCAACTTATTAAGGTTTCCCCACTGAAGGATGTCGCCGAGTGTTTCATTAATACTGGTCTGAAGTTCTGCTCCGGTATGGCCAGTGGCGATTAGCAATATGTCGTCTGCGAAGGCTTGGACGTGGACCCCTTTTCGTTGAACTTTCTGAAGGAGGCCATCGATGAGGATGTTCCATAAAAGAGGGCCACATGTCGAGCCCTGTATGCATCCCTTATTGTTCTTTTTTGTGACTACCTCGCCAGCGTACCGCAGGCAAATTTCCCTATCAGAAAGGTAGCTGGTCACCAGTTTTAGTATATTTGATTCGACGTGTTTCGCAGCTAGTTGGGAGGTGATAGCTGGCCACCACGCGTTATCGAAAGCTCCTTCTATGTCCAGAGAAACTGCGATCGCAATTTTTTTCCCTTGGACCGCCTCTCGGATGATGCTTACTGCGTCGTAGAGCGCGTCCTCAGTGGATCTTTGTGGCATAAAACCATATTGGCAGGGGTGAAGACTACCAGAGCTACCCAGTTGCCACAGAATCCGGTTGGCGAACATTTTCTCTAGGATCTTGCCCAGTACTGGCAAAAGCCCAATGGGTCTGTATGCCTTGGGGGTTGAGTAGTCGTCGCGTCCTGCTTTTGGGACTACTTTAATGGTGGCCGATTTCCAAATCCTAGGGAAGTATCCGAGATGTAGACATTTGTTGTATATTGCAAGTAAGGTTTCTTGACTAGTCATGAAAGCTTCCTTGCAAATGTCTGCTGTGAATCCGTCAAAACCAGGGGCTTTCTTCGCACTCATGTTGTTTATCACTGTTTGTACTTCCATTGTGGTAAAGCTAGATGTTGTTTCGGAAGTTTGCATGTGCTGTGATTTCAGTGATGCTTTAATTTTGTCGGCTTCTTCACGAATTATGTTCTGTTCAGCAGTGTCAGTGATTGGGTCGTCATCTGGATAAAAGGTTTCGGCTAGTAAGAGCGCAGAGTCCTTAGGGGGTAGAATATTATTCCCGCTCTGACTCCTTAACAGCTTATCTTCTCCTTTTTGTTGTGAACTTCTGATAATTCGGTAAGCGCCTCGCCAGATCCCTTCTTTGTCTTGGCCCGCGCAGAACTCTTTCCAACTTTTGGTGATGGTATCCAAAATGCTGGCCTTGTATATTTGTAAGGCGTGTAGGTAATCTTCAACGACAAATGGTCTGCGCTGCGGATTGGCATGCTTGATTTTCCGCCGTAGTCTGACCATTTCCCGTTTTTGCTCCGTGAGTTCCTTGGTCCACCACTTCTTGGTTTTAACTTCTAACTTAGTGGGGACCTCCGGTATGGCTCTGCTGCAAGCGCTGGAGAGGCAGTCTTGGTACCGCTGGACTGCTCTTTCCAGTTCTTCCGGAGTCCGAACCCTATTAATGTTGGCCTCGAGAAGCTGTTGTCCTGTGAGTTCTGCTACAAAAGAGTCGTGAAAGGTCTGCCAGTTTGCTTTCGCCGTGTTGTACTTTCTGGTGGATGTCCTGACTATTTCCGTCGAGTGTTGGTTGACGGTGTGGACCTCGAAGCGTAATGCTCTGTGGTCCGACAAGGTGCAAAAGTCGGGATCAACACGCCAGTTGCGAACATTTTGGAGGATACTGCCGGTACACGCCGTAACATCAACGAAGCTCTGGTAGAGGGCGTTGCCCCGGTGGATGTAAAAAGTTGGGGTGTTGCCCTCGTTCAGTATGTTGAGGTTGAGCCTAGCCACAGATTCCATGAATTTTTGGCCTCTGGCGTCTTCATCGGCTCCGCCCCACCAGGAACTTTTAGCGTTGAGATCGCCTCCTAGTACGACGTGTTTCGTTCCCAGTTGGTCGATGACTCTTCCTATTTGATCTAAGTCAGTTCCAATGTCCCTCGTTTTGTCCAGGTATACGCTGATGACTCCAATTTTGGTGTTATTGACTGTAATCTCACATGCGGCAATGTCCTCACTAATGAGGTCTGGGTTCTCAGTGACTTTGATGTTTGGGTCAATTACCACGATTGCGGCCCTAACTGGTTGGTCGGTGCAAGAGGTGTTCTTTTGCACTGTACGGTGGGGTATTTTGTATTGAGCCTGGGACCCCACATAGGGTTCTTGGAGCATGAGTATGGATACTTTCCTCGCGATGGCTTCCTGGAGGCATTCTTTACTTGCAGCGTATCCTCTCCCGAGGTTAGCCTGGACAAATTGGATGGAGCTAGTTGAAAGAGCTGTGGGTACTGTATCGTTGTCCTCAGCAATACGATACCGTGGATCTTGCTATTTTGTCCCACTTTATCCACTCCGGGCATTCAGAGCTGTACGCTGGGTGTGGGTGGGTACCTTTGCGGACGAACGAGCAGTTGGTGCAGTTTGGTGCAACATCTGCTCTTGTGCAGGCTCTGGTGTCGTGCTCACCACTGCAGTATCCGCATCTGATACCATTTCTGCAGACTCCCGCCTTGTGTCCGAAGCCCATGCACTTGAAGCATTGGACTATTGGTGAGTGGTCTATTGCTGGGACGATTTGATATCCGATGCGCAGCTTCTGGTCCTGCAATGCGCGCCATGCTGCCGGAGTGACTTCCAAGACGACATTAGTTAGCAGAGTGGTACGGCCCTTTGTGCGGCGTAGGATCTTAAAGTCCTTATCTTGTGGCCCCAGGTCTTTCATAAGGTGACCATTCTGCGTACTCATGGCCTCTTGTATCTTCTTATTGTCTAGGTCGGCAACAACGCCTATTAATTTTAGCTGTGGGTTTTTGTTGCGCGTTTCGGTTGTGGACAGGGTGCTTGTGGACTCCCTGATTGCTTCCTGAAGGTTCTTACGGTCGGTATCGGAGTCACAATTTATGACCACTCTCTGCTTGCTGAGTCTTGCCATCTTGTTGACGCGGATACCTTTCCCAATTACGTCAACCTTCGCCTTCACTTGGTTGACTAGGTTAGGTTAGGTTAGGTTAGGTTAGGTTAGGTTAGGTTAGGTTAGGTTAGGTTAGGTTAGGTTAGGTTAGGTTAGGTTAGGTTAGGTTAGGTTAGGTTAGGTTAGGTTAGGTTAGGTTAGGTTAGGTTAGGTTAGGTTAGGTTAGGTTAGGTTAGGTTAGGTTAGGTTAGGTTAGGTTAGGTTAGGTTAGGTTAGGTTAGGTTAGGTTAGGTTAGGTTAGGTTAGGTTAGGTTAGGTTAGGTTAGGTTAGGTTAGGTTAGGTTAGGTTAGGTTAGGTTAGGTTAGGTTAGGTTAGGTTAGGTTAGGTTAGGTTAGGTTAGGTTAGGTTAGGTTAGGTTAGGTTAGGTTAGGTTAGGTTAGGTTAGGTTAGGTTAGGTTAGGTTAGGTTAGGTTAGGTTAGGTTAGGTTAGGTTAGGTTAGGTTAGGTTAGGTTAGGTTAGGTTAGGTTAGGTTAGGTTAGGTTAGGTTAGGTTAGGTTAGGTTAGGTTAGGTTAGGTTAGGTTAGGTTAGGTTAGGTTAGGTTAGGTTAGGTTAGGTTAGGTTAGGTTAGGTTAGGTTAGGTTAGGTTAGGTTAGGTTAGGTTAGGTTAGGTTAGGTTAGGTTAGGTTAGGTTAGGTTAGGTTAGGTTAGGTTAGGTTAGGTTAGGTTAGGTTAGGTTAGGTTAGGTTAGGTTAGGTTAGGTTAGGTTAGGTTAGGTTAGGTTAGGTTAGGTTAGGTTAGGTTAGGTTAGGTTAGGTTAGGTTAGGTTAGGTTAGGTTAGGTTAGGTTAGGTTAGGTTAGGTTAGGTTAGGTTAGGTTAGGTTAGGTTAGGTTAGGTTAGGTTAGGTTAGGTTAGGTTAGGTTAGGTTAGGTTAGGTTAGGTTAGGTTAGGTTAGGTTAGGTTAGGTTAGGTTAGGTTAGGTTAGGTTAGGTTAGGTTAGGTTAGGTTAGGTTAGGTTAGGTTAGGTTAGGTTAGGTTAGGTTAGGTTAGGTTAGGTTAGGTTAGGTTAGGTTAGGTTAGGTTAGGTTAGGTTTGTTTTTTTTTTTTTTTTTTTTTTTTTTTTTTTTTTTTTTTTTTTTTTTTTTTTTTTTTTTTTTTTTTTTTTTTTTTTTTTTTATCCCTACCTCCAACGTGATCGGAGCCTATGTTTGCTGGTGTCATACATACCAGTTCTCGCTTTTGTTCTTCTCGCACTTTCATGCTTCATACAATATCTTTCTTGCATCCATCATTCTTTTGTGCCTTTTGGGTGGGACTCCCAACTACTCTCTATGCTAACTACTTTATTTATTTTTATTTTTACTTCTTTATGCAGGGTAAAGAAACACATACACATTTTATTTACATAATTGATCTTAGGCTTATATACTATTTATGATACCTTCATACTTATAAATCTACTAAACTATTGCTTATTAATCTACTGCTTTTTTATATCTATTAATAATGTTATGTTTTACATTAATATAATCCTAATATTATGGAAACATAATTATGTTCTTAATTCTATTTGTTTCTATCTATAACAATATTTGCGACTTTATAGCAGTAATTTAAGAATTCTTCTCTTTTATTGCCGGCTATTATTGCCCCGAAATTTTCGGGAATAATTTCGGTTTGCAATAATTGCTCCATATTATATCTTTGTCTATTAAATTGAGGGCAGTAGCATATCAAATGAGGGACAGTTTCTAGTGTGTTGTTGTCGCATTCACATGTTGCTATTTCTTTGCATCTAAACCTAGTTAGATACTCCGAAAAGCCTCCGTGTCCGGTCATTATTTGAGTAAAGACACTGTTTATATTTATTTTCCTTCCTTGGCATCCGCTGCTTTCCTGATTTTTTCCAGCACCTCCTCCCCAGTTTCTGTCTCTATTTTAGATGTTACAACCACCGAGTGAAGAGTTTTTGAACCAAGTTCGGTACACTTTCCGGTACCAATATCTGGTTTGGCTCCGGTGGTTTGTATCTGCAGGCATTTTTTAAGTTCTTCGAATTTTTCGTTATTCTCTAATGTTATATTATTTCCGATTTTTGTGATGTTTGCATATGTTTTAGCTTGATTTTCTAACGTTTCTTTTAATTCTTCCATTTTTCTACTGTGTTCAATTATTAATTTTGAATTTTCTTCTAATTTCATTAATGATGTAGGATCTAAAGTAATTTGTGTCGATGGGACCGGGGGGGAACTTTCAGTAACTGGTTTAATCGTGGTTTTCTTCTTGGTTTCTGCTTCTAATTCTTTTACGATGCCGTATAGGCGGTCAAGAGATTCTGTTATTGCCACTTTTATTTCTGTTTTTAGGTTTTTTGAGTTACTTAAGTGCAATTTAGCCTTGTTAAGACATCCCTTCGCCTCCGCTGTTCGGCTTAAGGCGCCTTGAGTAGCCGGCGGGGTGTCTGCGTCTGGTGTTCGTTTTTTGGTAGGTTCCTGTTTTCCCTCCTGTGACGACATTTGTTTAGGGTTGTTTTTTGTTTGTTTTGGTGCGGGTTGCGGGGCTACTGAGCCACCTGCCGCCTCCCATTCACCTACGCTGCGTCGAACCTTCGTGTCTGTTGTGGTGCTGGTGTGAGCCTCATCCTTGTCGGTCATTTTTGTGGGGGTTCTGAACCCAAACATTATGAGGTAGGGAAGTCAATTTCAGGTCAAAAAGTAGACAAAAATATAGTATAGAGCGTGTTAAAATGAATCTGTATAAGTTGTATAATAATAAAGTCGTCGTATAAACGATGGGTTAGGTTAGGTTAGGTTAGGTTAGGTTAGGTTAGGTTAGGTTAGGTTAGGTTAGGTTAGGTTAGGTTAGGTTAGGTTAGGTTAGGTTAGGTTAGGTTAGGTTAGGTTAGGTTAGGTTAGGTTAGGTTAGGTTAGGTTAGGTTAGGTTAGGTTAGGTTAGGTTAGGTTAGGTTAGGTTAGGTTAGGTTAGGTTAGGTTAGGTTAGGTTAGGTTAGGTTAGGTTAGGTTAGGTTAGGTTAGGTTAGGTTAGGTTAGGTTAGGTTAGGTTAGGTTAGGTTAGGTTAGGTTAGGTTAGGTTAGGTTAGGTTAGGTTAGGTTAGGTTAGGTTAGGTTAGGTTAGGTTAGGTTAGGTTAGGTTAGGTTAGGTTAGGTTAGGTTAGGTTAGGTTAGGTTAGGTTAGGTTAGGTTAGGTTAGGTTAGGTTAGGTTAGGTTAGGTTAGGTTAGGTTAGGTTAGGTTAGGTTAGGTTAGGTTAGGTTAGGTTAGGTTAGGTTAGGTTAGGTTAGGTTAGGTTAGGTTAGGTTAGGTTAGGTTAGGTTAGGTTAGGTTAGGTTAGGTTAGGTTAGGTTAGGTTAGGTTAGGTTAGGTTAGGTTAGGTTAGGTTAGGTTAGGTTAGGTTAGGTTAGGTTAGGTTAGGTTAGGTTAGGTTAGGTTAGGTTAGGTTAGGTTAGGTTAGGTTAGGTTAGGTTAGGTTAGGTTAGGTTAGGTTAGGTTAGGTTAGGTTAGGTTAGGTTAGGTTAGGTTAGGTTAGGTTAGGTTAGGTTAGGTTAGGTTAGGTTAGGTTAGGTTAGGTTAGGTTAGGTTAGGTTAGGTTAGGTTAGGTTAGGTTAGGTTAGGTTAGGTTAGGTTAGGTTAGGTTAGGTTAGGTTAGGTTAGGTTAGGTTAGGTTAGGTTAGGTTAGGTTAGGTTAGGTTAGGTTAGGTTAGGTTAGGTTAGGTTAGGTTAGGTTAGGTTAGGTTAGGTTAGGTTAGGTTAGGTTAGGTTAGGTTAGGTTAGGTTAGGTTAGGTTAGGTTAGGTTAGGTTAGGTTAGGTTAGGTTAGGTTAGGTTAGGTTAGGTTAGGTTAGGTTAGGTTAGGTTAGGTTAGGTTAGGTTAGGTTAGGTTAGGTTAGGTTAGGTTAGGTTAGGTTAGGTTAGGTTAGGTTAGGTTAGGTTAGGTTAGGTTAGGTTAGGTTAGGTTAGGTTAGGTTAGGTTAGGTTAGGTTAGGTTAGGTTAGGTTAGGTTAGGTTAGGTTAGGTTAGGTTAGGTTAGGTTAGGTTAGGTTAGGTTAGGTTAGGTTAGGTTAGGTTAGGTTAGGTTAGGTTAGGTTAGGTTAGGTTAGGTTAGGTTAGGTTAGGTTAGGTTAGGTTAGGTTAGGTTAGGTTAGGTTAGGTTAGGTTAGGTTAGGTTAGGTTAGGTTAGGTTAGGTTAGGTTAGGTTAGGTTAGGTTAGGTTAGGTTAGGTTAGGTTAGGTTAGGTTAGGTTAGGTTAGGTTAGGTTAGGTTAGGTTAGGTTAGGTTAGGTTAGGTTAGGTTAGGTTAGGTTAGGTTAGGTTAGGTTAGGTTAGGTTAGGTTAGGTTAGGTTAGGTTAGGTTAGGTTAGGTTAGGTTAGGTTAGGTTAGGTTAGGTTAGGTTAGGTTAGGTTAGGTTAGGTTAGGTTAGGTTAGGTTAGGTTAGGTTAGGTTAGGTTAGGTTAGGTTAGGTTAGGTTAGGTTAGGTTAGGTTAGGTTAGGTTAGGTTAGGTTAGGTTAGGTTAGGTTAGGTTAGGTTAGGTTAGGTTAGGTTAGGTTAGGTTAGGTTAGGTTAGGTTAGGTTAGGTTAGGTTAGGTTAGGTTAGGTTAGGTTAGGTTAGGTTAGGTTAGGTTAGGTTAGGTTAGGTTAGGTTAGGTTAGGTTAGGTTAGGTTAGGTTAGGTTAGGTTAGGTTAGGTTAGGTTAGGTTAGGTTAGGTTAGGTTAGGTTAGGTTAGGTTAGGTTAGGTTAGGTTAGGTTAGGTTAGGTTAGGTTAGGTTAGGTTAGGTTAGGTTAGGTTAGGTTAGGTTAGGTTAGGTTAGGTTAGGTTAGGTTAGGTTAGGTTAGGTTAGGTTAGGTTAGGTTAGGTTAGGTTAGGTTAGGTTAGGTTAGGTTAGGTTAGGTTAGGTTAGGTTAGGTTAGGTTAGGTTAGGTTAGGTTAGGTTAGGTTAGGTTAGGTTAGGTTAGGTTAGGTTAGGTTAGGTTAGGTTAGGTTAGGTTAGGTTAGGTTAGGTTAGGTTAGGTTAGGTTAGGTTAGGTTAGGTTAGGTTAGGTTAGGTTAGGTTAGGTTAGGTTAGGTTAGGTTAGGTTAGGTTAGGTTAGGTTAGGTTAGGTTAGGTTAGGTTAGGTTAGGTTAGGTTAGGTTAGGTTAGGTTAGGTTAGGTTAGGTTAGGTTAGGTTAGGTTAGGTTAGGTTAGGTTAGGTTAGGTTAGGTTAGGTTAGGTTAGGTTAGGTTAGGTTAGGTTAGGTTAGGTTAGGTTAGGTTAGGTTAGGTTAGGTTAGGTTAGGTTAGGTTAGGTTAGGTTAGGTTAGGTTAGGTTAGGTTAGGTTAGGTTAGGTTAGGTTAGGTTAGGTTAGGTTAGGTTAGGTTAGGTTAGGTTAGGTTAGGTTAGGTTAGGTTAGGTTAGGTTAGGTTAGGTTAGGTTAGGTTAGGTTAGGTTAGGTTAGGTTAGGTTAGGTTAGGTTAGGTTAGGTTAGGTTAGGTTAGGTTAGGTTAGGTTAGGTTAGGTTAGGTTAGGTTAGGTTAGGTTAGGTTAGGTTAGGTTAGGTTAGGTTAGGTTAGGTTAGGTTAGGTTAGGTTAGGTTAGGTTAGGTTAGGTTAGGTTAGGTTAGGTTAGGTTAGGTTAGGTTAGGTTAGGTTAGGTTAGGTTAGGTTAGGTTAGGTTAGGTTAGGTTAGGTTAGGTTAGGTTAGGTTAGGTTAGGTTAGGTTAGGTTAGGTTAGGTTAGGTTAGGTTAGGTTAGGTTAGGTTAGGTTAGGTTAGGTTAGGTTAGGTTAGGTTAGGTTAGGTTAGGTTAGGTTAGGTTAGGTTAGGTTAGGTTAGGTTAGGTTAGGTTAGGTTAGGTTAGGTTAGGTTAGGTTAGGTTAGGTTAGGTTAGGTTAGGTTAGGTTAGGTTAGGTTAGGTTAGGTTAGGTTAGGTTAGGTTAGGTTAGGTTAGGTTAGGTTAGGTTAGGTTAGGTTAGGTTAGGTTAGGTTAGGTTAGGTTAGGTTAGGTTAGGTTAGGTTAGGTTAGGTTAGGTTAGGTTAGGTTAGGTTAGGTTAGGTTAGGTTAGGTTAGGTTAGGTTAGGTTAGGTTAGGTTAGGTTAGGTTAGGTTAGGTTAGGTTAGGTTAGGTTAGGTTAGGTTAGGTTAGGTTAGGTTAGGTTAGGTTAGGTTAGGTTAGGTTAGGTTAGGTTAGGTTAGGTTAGGTTAGGTTAGGTTAGGTTAGGTTAGGTTAGGTTAGGTTAGGTTAGGTTAGGTTAGGTTAGGTTAGGTTAGGTTAGGTTAGGTTAGGTTAGGTTAGGTTAGGTTAGGTTAGGTTAGGTTAGGTTAGGTTAGGTTAGGTTAGGTTAGGTTAGGTTAGGTTAGGTTAGGTTAGGTTAGGTTAGGTTAGGTTAGGTTAGGTTAGGTTAGGTTAGGTTAGGTTAGGTTAGGTTAGGTTAGGTTAGGTTAGGTTAGGTTAGGTTAGGTTAGGTTAGGTTAGGTTAGGTTAGGTTAGGTTAGGTTAGGTTAGGTTAGGTTAGGTTAGGTTAGGTTAGGTTAGGTTAGGTTAGGTTAGGTTAGGTTAGGTTAGGTTAGGTTAGGTTAGGTTAGGTTAGGTTAGGTTAGGTTAGGTTAGGTTAGGTTAGGTTAGGTTAGGTTAGGTTAGGTTAGGTTAGGTTAGGTTAGGTTAGGTTAGGTTAGGTTAGGTTAGGTTAGGTTAGGTTAGGTTAGGTTAGGTTAGGTTAGGTTAGGTTAGGTTAGGTTAGGTTAGGTTAGGTTAGGTTAGGTTAGGTTAGTTAGGTTAGGTTAGGTTAGGTTAGGTTAGGTTAGGTTAGGTTAGGTTAGGTTAGGTTAGGTTAGGTTAGGTTAGGTTAGGTTAGGTTAGGTTAGGTTAGGTTAGGTTAGGTTAGGTTAGGTTAGGTTAGGTTAGGTTAGGTTAGGTTAGGTTAGGTTAGGTTAGGTTAGGTTAGGTTAGGTTAGGTTAGGTTAGGTTAGGTTAGGTTAGGTTAGGTTAGGTTAGGTTAGGTTAGGTTAGGTTAGGTTAGGTTAGGTTAGGTTAGGTTAGGTTAGGTTAGGTTAGGTTAGGTTAGGTTAGGTTAGGTTAGGTTAGGTTAGGTTAGGTTAGGTTAGGTTAGGTTAGGTTAGGTTAGGTTAGGTTAGGTTAGGTTAGGTTAGGTTAGGTTAGGTTAGGTTAGGTTAGGTTAGGTTAGGTTAGGTTAGGTTAGGTTAGGTTAGGTTAGGTTAGGTTAGGTTAGGTTAGGTTAGGTTAGGTTAGGTTAGGTTAGGTTAGGTTAGGTTAGGTTAGGTTAGGTTAGGTTAGGTTAGGTTAGGTTAGGTTAGGTTAGGTTAGGTTAGGTTAGGTTAGGTTAGGTTAGGTTAGGTTAGGTTAGGTTAGGTTAGGTTAGGTTAGGTTAGGTTAGGTTAGGTTAGGTTAGGTTAGGTTAGGTTAGGTTAGGTTAGGTTAGGTTAGGTTAGGTTAGGTTAGGTTAGGTTAGGTTAGGTTAGGTTAGGTTAGGTTAGGTTAGGTTAGGTTAGGTTAGGTTAGGTTAGGTTAGGTTAGGTTAGGTTAGGTTAGGTTAGGTTAGGTTAGGTTAGGTTAGGTTAGGTTAGGTTAGGTTAGGTTAGGTTAGGTTAGGTTAGGTTAGGTTAGGTTAGGTTAGGTTAGGTTAGGTTAGGTTAGGTTAGGTTAGTTAGGTTAGGTTAGGTTAGTTAGGTTAGGTTAGGTTAGGTTAGGTTAGGTTAGGTTAGGTTAGGTTAGTTAGGTTAGGTTAGGTTAGGTTAGGTTAGGTTAGGTTAGGTTAGGTTAGGTTAGGTTAGGTTAGGTTAGGTTAGGTTAGGTTAGGTTAGGTTAGGTTAGGTTAGGTTAGGTTAGGTTAGGTTAGGTTAGGTTAGGTTAGGTTAGGTTAGGTTAGGTTAGGTTAGGTTAGGTTAGGTTAGGTTAGGTTAGGTTAGGTTAGGTTAGGTTAGGTTAGGTTAGGTTAGGTTAGGTTAGGTTAGGTTAGGTTAGGTTAGGTTAGGTTAGGTTAGGTTAGGTTAGGTTAGGTTAGGTTGTTAGGTTAGGTTAGGTTAGGTTAGGTTAGGTTAGGTTAGGTTAGGTTAGGTTAGGTTAGGTTAGGTTAGGTTAGGTTAGGTTAGGTTAGGTTAGGTTAGGTTAGGTTAGGTTAGGTTAGGTTAGGTTAGGTTAGGTTAGGTTAGGTTAGGTTAGGTTAGGTTAGGTTAGGTTAGGTTAGGTTAGGTTAGGTTAGGTTAGGTTAGGTTAGGTTAGGTTAGGTTAGGTTAGGTTAGGTTAGGTTAGGTTAGGTTAGGTTAGGTTAGGTTAGGTTAGGTTAGGTTAGGTTAGGTTAGGTTAGGTTAGGTTAGGTTAGGTAGGTTAGGTTTGGTTAGGTTAGGTTAGGTTAGGTTAGGTTAGGTTAGGTTAGGTTAGGTTAGGTTAGGTTAGGTTAGGTTAGGTTAGGTTAGGTTAGTTAGGTTAGGTTAGGGTTAGGTTAGGTTAGGTTAGGTTAGGTTAGGTTAGGTTAGGTTAGGTTAGGTTAGGTTAGGTTAGGTTAGGTTAGTTAGGTTAGGTTAGGTTAGGTTAGGTTAGGTTAGGTTAGGTTAGGTTAGGTTAGGTTAGGTTAGGTTAGTTAGGTTAGGTTAGGTAGGTTAGGTTAGGTTAGGTTAGGTTAGGTTAGGTTAGGTTAGGTTAGGTTAGGTTAGGTTGGTTAGGTTAGGTTAGGTTAGGTTAGGTTAGGTTAGGTTAGGTTAGGTTAGGTTAGGTTAGGTTAGGTTAGGTTAGGTTAGGTTAGGTTAGGTTAGGTTAGGTTAGGTTAGGTTAGGTTAGGTTAGGTTAGGTTAGGTTAGGTTAGGTTAGGTTAGGTTAGGTTAGGTTAGGTTAGGTTAGGTTAGGTTAGGTTAGGTTAGGTTAGGTTAGGTTAGGTTAGGTTAGGTTAGGTTAGGTTAGGTTAGGTTAGGTTAGGTTAGGTTAGGTTAGGTTAGGTTAGGTTAGGTTAGGTTAGGTTAGGTTAGGTTAGGTTAGGTTAGGTTAGGTTAGGTTAGGTTAGGTTAGGTTAGGTTAGGTTAGGTTAGGTTAGGTTAGGTTAGGTTAGGTTAGGTTAGGTTAGGTTAGGTTAGGTTAGGTTAGGTTAGGTTAGGTTAGGTTAGGTTAGGTTAGGTTAGGTTAGGTTAGGTTAGGTTAGGTTAGGTTAGGTTAGGTTAGGTTAGGTTAGGTTAGGTTAGGTTAGGTTAGGTTAGGTTAGGTTAGGTTAGGTTAGGTTAGGTTAGGTTAGGTTAGGTTAGGTTAGGTTAGGTTAGGTTAGGTTAGGTTAGGTTAGGTTAGGTTAGGTTAGGTTAGGTTAGGTTAGGTTAGGTTAGGTTAGGTTAGGTTAGGTTAGGTTAGGTTAGGTTAGGTTAGGTTAGGTTAGGTTAGGTTAGGTTAGGTTAGGTTAGGTTAGGTTAGGTTAGGTTAGGTTAGGTTAGGTTAGGTTAGGTTAGGTTAGGTTAGGTTAGGTTAGGTTAGGTTAGGTTAGGTTAGGTTAGGTTAGGTTAGGTTAGGTTAGGTTAGGTTAGGTTAGGTTAGGTTAGGTTAGGTTAGGTTAGGTTAGGTTAGGTTAGGTTAGGTTAGGTTAGGTTAGGTTAGGTTAGGTTAGGTTAGGTTAGGTTAGGTTAGGTTAGGTTAGGTTAGGTTAGGTTAGGTTAGGTTAGGTTAGGTTAGGTTAGGTTAGGTTAGGTTAGGTTAGGTTAGGTTAGGTTAGGTTAGGTTAGGTTAGGTTAGGTTAGGTTAGGTTAGGTTAGGTTAGGTTAGGTTAGGTTAGGTTAGGTTAGGTTAGGTTAGGTTAGGTTAGGTTAGGTTAGGTTAGGTTAGGTTAGGTTAGGTTAGGTTAGGTTAGGTTAGGTTAGGTTAGGTTAGGTTAGGTTAGGTTAGGTTAGGTTAGGTTAGGTTAGGTTAGGTTAGGTTAGGTTAGGTTAGGTTAGGTTAGGTTAGGTTAGGTTAGGTTAGGTTAGGTTAGGTTAGGTTAGGTTAGGTTAGGTTAGGTTAGGTTAGGTTAGGTTAGGTTAGGTTAGGTTAGGTTAGGTTAGGTTAGGTTAGGTTAGGTTAGGTTAGGTTAGGTTAGGTTAGGTTAGGTTAGGTTAGGTTAGGTTAGGTTAGGTTAGGTTAGGTTAGGTTAGGTTAGGTTAGGTTAGGTTAGGTTAGGTTAGGTTAGGTTAGGTTAGGTTAGGTTAGGTATAGGTTAGGTTAGGTTAGGTTAGGTTAGGTTAGGTTAGGTTAGGTTAGGTTAGGTTAGGTTAGGTTAGGTTAGGTTAGGTTAGGTTAGGTTAGGTTAGGTTAGGTTAGGTTAGGTTAGGTTAGGTTAGGTTAGGTTAGGTTAGGTTAGGTTAGGTTAGGTTAGGTTAGGTTAGGTTAGGTTAGGTTAGGTTAGGTTAGGTTAGGTTAGGTTAGGTTAGGTTAGGTTAGGTTAGGTTAGGTTAGGTTAGGTTAGGTTAGGTTAGGTTAGGTTAGGTTAGGTTAGGTTAGGTTAGGTTAGGTTAGGTTAGGTTAGGTTAGGTTAGGTTAGGTTAGGTTAGGTTAGGTTAGGTTAGGTTAGGTTAGGTTAGGTTAGGTTAGGTTAGGTTAGGTTAGGTTAGGTTAGGTTAGGTTAGGTTAGGTTAGGTTAGGTTAGGTTAGGTTAGGTTAGGTTAGGTTAGGTTAGGTTAGGTTAGGTTAGGTTAGGTTAGGTTAGGTTAGGTTAGGTTAGGTTAGGTTAGGTTAGGTTAGGTTAGGTTAGGTTAGGTTAGGTTAGGTTAGGTTAGGTTAGGTTAGGTTAGGTTAGGTTAGGTTAGGTTAGGTTAGGTTAGGTTAGGTTAGGTTAGGTTAGGTTAGGTTAGGTTAGGTTAGGTTAGGTTAGGTTAGGTTAGGTTAGGTTAGGTTAGGTTAGGTTAGGTTAGGTTAGGTTAGGTTAGGTTAGGTTAGGTTAGGTTAGGTTAGGTTAGGTTAGGTTAGGTTAGGTTAGGTTAGGTTAGGTTAGGTTAGGTTAGGTTAGGTTAGGTTAGGTTAGGTTAGGTTAGGTTAGGTTAGGTTAGGTTAGGTTAGGTTAGGTTAGGTTAGGTTAGGTTAGGTTAGGTTAGGTTAGGTTAGGTTAGGTTAGGTTAGGTTAGGTTAGGTTAGGTTAGGTTAGGTTAGGTTAGGTTAGGTTAGGTTAGGTTAGGTTAGGTTAGGTTAGGTTAGGTTAGGTTAGGTTAGGTTAGGTTAGGTTAGGTTAGGTTAGGTTAGGTTAGGTTAGGTTAGGTTAGGTTAGGTTAGGTTAGGTTAGGTTAGGTTAGGTTAGGTTAGGTTAGGTTAGGTTAGGTTAGGTTAGGTTAGGTTAGGTTAGGTTAGGTTAGGTTAGGTTAGGTTAGGTTAGGTTAGGTTAGGTTAGGTTAGGTTAGGTTAGGTTAGGTTAGGTTAGGTTAGGTTAGGTTAGGTTAGGTTAGGTTAGGTTAGGTTAGGTTAGGTTAGGTTAGGTTAGGTTAGGTTAGGTTAGGTTAGGTTAGGTTAGGTTAGGTTAGGTTAGGTTAGGTTAGGTTAGGTTAGGTTAGGTTAGGTTAGGTTAGGTTAGGTTAGGTTAGGTTAGGTTAGGTTAGGTTAGGTTAGGTTAGGTTAGGTTAGGTTAGGTTAGGTTAGGTTAGGTTAGGTTAGGTTAGGTTAGGTTAGGTTAGGTTAGGTTAGGTTAGGTTAGGTTAGGTTAGGTTAGGTTAGGTTAGGTTAGGTTAGGTTAGGTTAGGTTAGGTTAGGTTAGGTTAGGTTAGGTTAGGTTAGGTTAGGTTAGGTTAGGTTAGGTTAGGTTAGGTTAGGTTAGGTTAGGTTAGGTTAGGTTAGGTTAGGTTAGGTTAGGTTAGGTTAGGTTAGGTTAGGTTAGGTTAGGTTAGGTTAGGTTAGGTTAGGTTAGGTTAGGTTAGGTTAGGTTAGGTTAGGTTAGGTTAGGTTAGGTTAGGTTAGGTTAGGTTAGGTTAGGTTAGGTTAGGTTAGGTTAGGTTAGGTTAGGTTAGGTTAGGTTAGGTTAGGTTAGGTTAGGTTAGGTTAGGTTAGGTTAGGTTAGGTTAGGTTAGGTTAGGTTAGGTTAGGTTAGGTTAGGTTAGGTTAGGTTAGGTTAGGTTAGGTTAGGTTAGGTTAGGTTAGGTTAGGTTAGGTTAGGTTAGGTTAGGTTAGGTTAGGTTAGGTTAGGTTAGGTTAGGTTAGGTTAGGTTAGGTTAGGTTAGGTTAGGTTAGGTTAGGTTAGGTTAGGTTAGGTTAGGTTAGGTTAGGTTAGGTTAGGTTAGGTTAGGTTAGGTTAGGTTAGGTTAGGTTAGGTTAGGTTAGGTTAGGTTAGGTTAGGTTAGGTTAGGTTAGGTTAGGTTAGGTTAGGTTAGGTTAGGTTAGGTTAGGTTAGGTTAGGTTAGGTTAGGTTAGGTTAGGTTAGGTTAGGTTAGGTTAGGTTAGGTTAGGTTAGGTTAGGTTAGGTTAGGTTAGGTTAGGTTAGGTTAGGTTAGGTTAGGTTAGGTTAGGTTAGGTTAGGTTAGGTTAGGTTAGGTTAGGTTAGGTTAGGTTAGGTTAGGTTAGGTTAGGTTAGGTTAGGTTAGGTTAGGTTAGGTTAGGTTAGGTTAGGTTAGGTTAGGTTAGGTTAGGTTAGGTTAGGTTAGGTTAGGTTAGGTTAGGTTAGGTTAGGTTAGGTTAGGTTAGGTTAGGTTAGGTTAGGTTAGGTTAGGTTAGGTTAGGTTAGGTTAGGTTAGGTTAGGTTAGGTTAGGTTAGGTTAGGTTAGGTTAGGTTAGGTTAGGTTAGGTTAGGTTAGGTTAGGTTAGGTTAGGTTAGGTTAGGTTAGGTTAGGTTAGGTTAGGTTAGGTTAGGTTAGGTTAGGTTAGGTTAGGTTAGGTTAGGTTAGGTTAGGTTAGGTTAGGTTAGGTTAGGTTAGGTTAGGTTAGGTTAGGTTAGGTTAGGTTAGGTTAGGTTAGGTTAGGTTAGGTTAGGTTAGGTTAGGTTAGGTTAGGTTAGGTTAGGTTAGGTTAGGTTAGGTTAGGTTAGGTTAGGTTAGGTTAGGTTAGGTTAGGTTAGGTTAGGTTAGGTTAGGTTAGGTTAGGTTAGGTTAGGTTAGGTTAGGTTAGGTTAGGTTAGGTTAGGTTAGGTTAGGTTAGGTTAGGTTAGGTTAGGTTAGGTTAGGTTAGGTTAGGTTAGGTTAGGTTAGGTTAGGTTAGGTTAGGTTAGGTTAGGTTAGGTTAGGTTAGGTTAGGTTAGGTTAGGTTAGGTTAGGTTAGGTTAGGTTAGGTTAGGTTAGGTTAGGTTAGGTTAGGTTAGGTTAGGTTAGGTTAGGTTAGGTTAGGTTAGGTTAGGTTAGGTTAGGTTAGGTTAGGTTAGGTTAGGTTAGGTTAGGTTAGGTTAGGTTAGGTTAGGTTAGGTTAGGTTAGGTTAGGTTAGGTTAGGTTAGGTTAGGTTAGGTTAGGTTAGGTTAGGTTAGGTTAGGTTAGGTTAGGTTAGGTTAGGTTAGGTTAGGTTAGGTTAGGTTAGTAGTTAGGTTAGGTTAGGTTAGGTTAGGTTAGGTTAGGTTAGGTTAGGTTAGGTTAGGTTAGGTTAGGTTAGGTTAGGTTAGGTTAGGTTAGGTTAGGTTAGGTTAGGTTAGGTTAGGTTAGGTTAGGTTAGGTTAGGTTAGGTTAGGTTAGGTTAGGTTAGGTTAGGTTAGGTTAGGTTAGGTTAGGTTAGGTTAGGTTAGGTTAGGTTAGGTTAGGTTAGGTTAGGTTAGGTTAGGTTAGGTTAGGTTAGGTTAGGTTAGGTTAGGTTAGGTTAGGTTAGGTTAGGTTAGGTTAGGTTAGGTTAGGTTAGGTTAGGTTAGGTTAGGTTAGGTTAGGTTAGGTTAGGTTAGGTTAGGTTAGGTTAGGTTAGGTTAGGTTAGGTTAGGTTAGGTTAGGTTAGGTTAGGTTAGGTTAGGTTAGGTTAGGTTAGGTTAGGTTAGGTTAGGTTAGGTTAGGTTAGGTTAGGTTAGGTTAGGTTAGGTTAGGTTAGGTTAGGTTAGGTTAGGTTAGGTTAGGTTAGGTTAGGTTAGGTTAGGTTAGGTTAGGTTAGGTTAGGTTAGGTTAGGTTAGGTTAGGTTAGGTTAGGTTAGGTTAGGTTAGGTTAGGTTAGGTTAGGTTAGGTTAGGTTAGGTTAGGTTAGGTTAGGTTAGGTTAGGTTAGGTTAGGTTAGGTTAGGTTAGGTTAGGTTAGGTTAGGTTAGGTTAGGTTAGGTTAGGTTAGGTTAGGTTAGGTTAGGTTAGGTTAGGTTAGGTTAGGTTAGGTTAGGTTAGGTTAGGTTAGGTTAGGTTAGGTTAGGTTAGGTTAGGTTAGGTTAGGTTAGGTTAGGTTAGGTTAGGTTAGGTTAGGTTAGGTTAGGTTAGGTTAGGTTAGGTTAGGTTAGGTTAGGTTAGGTTAGGTTAGGTTAGGTTAGGTTAGGTTAGGTTAGGTTAGGTTAGGTTAGGTTAGGTTAGGTTAGGTTAGGTTAGGTTAGGTTAGGTTAGGTTAGGTTAGGTTAGGTTAGGTTAGGTTAGGTTAGGTTAGGTTAGGTTAGGTTAGGTTAGGTTAGGTTAGGTTAGGTTAGGTTAGGTTAGGTTAGGTTAGGTTAGGTTAGGTTAGGTTAGGTTAGGTTAGGTTAGGTTAGGTTAGGTTAGGTTAGGTTAGGTTAGGTTAGGTTAGGTTAGGTTAGGTTAGGTTAGGTTAGGTTAGGTTAGGTTAGGTTAGGTTAGGTTAGGTTAGGTTAGGTTAGGTTAGGTTAGGTTAGGTTAGGTTAGGTTAGGTTAGGTTAGGTTAGGTTAGGTTAGGTTAGGTTAGGTTAGGTTAGGTTAGGTTAGGTTAGGTTAGGTTAGGTTAGGTTAGGTTAGGTTAGGTTAGGTTAGGTTAGGTTAGGTTAGGTTAGGTTAGGTTAGGTTAGGTTAGGTTAGGTTAGGTTAGGTTAGGTTAGGTTAGGTTAGGTTAGGTTAGGTTAGGTTAGGTTAGGTTAGGTTAGGTTAGGTTAGGTTAGGTTAGGTTAGGTTAGGTTAGGTTAGGTTAGGTTAGGTTAGGTTAGGTTAGGTTAGGTTAGGTTAGGTTAGGTTAGGTTAGGTTAGGTTAGGTTAGGTTAGGTTAGGTTAGGTTAGGTTAGGTTAGGTTAGGTTAGGTTAGGTTAGGTTAGGTTAGGTTAGGTTAGGTTAGGTTAGGTTAGGTTAGGTTAGGTTAGGTTAGGTTAGGTTAGGTTAGGTTAGGTTAGGTTAGGTTAGGTTAGGTTAGGTTAGGTTAGGTTAGGTTAGGTTAGGTTAGGTTAGGTTAGGTTAGGTTAGGTTAGGTTAGGTTAGGTTAGGTTAGGTTAGGTTAGGTTAGGTTAGGTTAGGTTAGGTTAGGTTAGGTTAGGTTAGGTTAGGTTAGGTTAGGTTAGGTTAGGTTAGGTTAGGTTAGGTTAGGTTAGGTTAGGTTAGGTTAGGTAGGTTAGGTTAGGTTAGGTTAGGTTAGGTTAGGTTAGGTTAGGTTAGGTTAGGTTAGGTTAGGTTAGGTTAGGTTAGGTTAGGTTAGGTTAGGTTAGGTTAGGTTAGGTTAGGTTAGGTTAGGTTAGGTTAGGTTAGGTTAGGTTAGGTTAGGTTAGGTTAGGTTAGGTTAGGTTAGGTTAGGTTAGGTTAGGTTAGGTTAGGTTAGGTTAGGTTAGGTTAGGTTAGGTTAGGTTAGGTTAGGTTAGGTTAGGTTAGGTTAGGT